>CM076576.1:473216648-473939660 GCA_034641835.2 Pinus albicaulis | reverse complement strand
TTTTTTTGGTCGGCTAATGTTAAATAATTAATTTTTTTTTAAATATTTTTTGGGCTAACTTTATTAAACTATAAAAAATGGGTTTTATATAAAAAATTCGCCCTAATAAAATTTAAAATCCCTTAAAATTCGCCTTTGGGCTAAAATTCGCCCCTAAAATTTTCCCTGAATAAATCCTTTAAAATTGTCCAAAAAATAGTCTAAACCCTGTCAAAAATTTTATAAAACCCTATTTTATACTGTGCTCAGTTTTAGAAGGAAACTATTGAGTTTATTCTAGTTTTACATACTATATAAAACTCAAATTAAAGCCCAGAAATCCTATGCAGGTAACCTGACCCTCTGTGCTTGATTCCAACCAATTTTTAAGTCCAATATCCATTGAAAAAGCTTAAGAAACCCCTGTTTCTTATTTTCATAACTAGTGAGAGTCTGTAACACAGTTGAAAGTCAAAAATTGAAAGAAAAATCCAAGAAAAGAACCATATTCTACTTATTTTCATCCAAGAACCTCTTTTAGAGTCAAAAATACTTCTATAAACCATTGAGTCTTACAGAAGAAACCAAAAAGCCTAAAAAAAGAGTTTTCAGAGGTCCTAATAGCCTAAAAATGCCTAAATCTACTCTGTCTCTGTTCTCCAAGACTGTCATCATTGTGAATCCTCTTTAACCTCCTGTTGTAGACATTGAGCACATCCCTTTAGTAGATGTAGACCACAAAATAGCAAATACAGTAGTTGAATTTAATTTGTTATACCTCCACTGCTGGAGCTATGAAAAGTCTTTAGAAGGTTGAGGAAGTCCAGATTTGGGAATCAAACCTTACCAAATACGTTGTTCCAGTCACTTATCAATTCCCAGAGGTTATTAGGTTGTGTCAGAGTTACTATTCACCTGAAAATAGGACAATGATGAATGTAAACAAAGAGATGTTGTTTACAATTACTACTGCATCCATAAACGAGATGTTACAACTCAAACGAGATCCTAAACAGTTCCTTTGTCAATAGAGGCACTTACAAAGTTGTACATTGGCCTTGATTTTCCCAAAATATTTTAGATCTTTCAAGTATTCATGCCTTTACATGTGGAAATTCCTCAGATCAATCCTCTATATTCTACTTCAAAATTTCCAGAGGGGTCTACACATGTCATTTCCATTATGTCATTTATCCTACGATACTCCCTCTGTAATTGTCAATTATGCTAAGTACATTGCTGGCAATATCCATGACCAGCTGATCAAGTTACCAACTGAAGGAGTGTTTAGATACATATCTTTTCTCTTCCATATGTTTTTGTATTTTCAAGCAGAAAAATTCCCTATAACTCTCCAAAAGCTTGATATAGAAGAAAATCCACTTTTAGTAATATTTTGGACTTCATTTATTAGAAAAGAGTCCTCAGAAGTTACTTTTGCAGAGTTCACAGATAATTTTCTCCATCCATTGATCAATATGTTGACCAACCCTGAACAGCCAAGAATCAATGATGAAATGAAAAAAATCCTACAGCTATCTGAGTAGAGTAGGATTGGAGATTGGTATTTGTATGGAAAACTCATAGAAATAAGAATTTTTTGCTCTAATATTCTTCCCTAGAAACTACCTAAATTTGTACCAATGAGGGTTTTTGCCTTGGAGTATATCAGGAAAATCTTGAATTTTGATTCTATTAACTTCTTAGCAGCTAAGAAGAAAACACAATTCAAGTTAAAGAATCAAGTGGGACCATTTATTTTTAATCATAGAAATGCAGAGACAGAAGAAACCAAAAAATTACTAGAGTACAGATTTGAAGAGAGTTTCTCCTGGAACTATGATCCACTAAGAATTCTGAGTAAAATGAGGGTTAAGTGAAAGCTAACACCATATATTCATGAGAAAAATACCAGAAATTGAGAAGTATGCCAATCAGATTGAATGGGTAGAAAACACTTTGATAGATGCAGTAAAGCAGGGTGATATTAGTCACACCTTACAAACTACAAATCAAGTAGAGAAAGCCACCAAAAGGGTCAGAGAAGAAGGAACTTACATTGCAGAAACCATTACTAAGAATAGGTTCAAGTTAAGATATAATAAAGAGCCTAAGATAGACTCAGTAGGTAAAGAGAAAGTAACTATTGAGGTTGAAGACATAGATGTCCCAGTAACAAATAAAGATGCTTCTAAAATCAATACAAATGATCCAATTACAGAGAATATGAATGAAGAATAGACTGATAATTCAAATACACAGATGATAGAAAAACAACAGAAATTAGAAGCATCATCCTCAGAGACAATAGAGGAAATGGATCTTGATATAAGAGAAAAATAGAAGCAGATTAAAACAAAGAATGAAGAGATTAAAAATAATATTTACTCTCAATATTTGAAGCAAACACCAAGTGTACAAACCATACTTTTATTAGCCTTTGATTACTCAAATAAAAAGTTGATTATGTCAGTGTTACAACCTACAGTGAAGACTCCAAAGACAGTTGTAGACTACAAAAAGGTTGATCTAGAAGTACAAACAAAGAAAATTCATGCACTTGATCAAATAGAATTTCATAGATAGATTTTAGAGATGTTGTATTCTACCATTACAACCAAGGCTATGAGTGCTCAAAAACTTCAAAACACAATCATAAACATGAAAGATCAAATGAAGGTTGACAAAGTCTCATTATATGCTAAAGACCTAAAGTTTAAGTCTTTAGAAGAGTTAGTTCTCCAAGTAGGATATGATCCTATTAATGTCAAAGCAGCAGACCAGTTAGTAAAGAAGAAGAATGAGGACATTAAAACATTGAGGAAACAGCTTAAGTTGCCATCAACTGAGCACCCTCAAGCCAGAGAAATAGTACAAAATAAAAATCAGAAGGATGAGATGATGAACTTATTTTTTCAGTTAATAGGACGGATCAAAGAAATGGAAAATAAAATGGACAAGCTTCCCCATTGAAGAGAAACTACTAAAACACAACAAACTCCTTCAGTAATTCCAAGAGTTACTACTGTTGTGCCTTCAAATCTAGCATAAGAGTTGGCACCAAAAGAACCACTGGCTATTGCAGTGCCAGTGACATCATCCACAACTTCAACCACAAAGTCATCTACTATAGCAACTCAGCCCACATATGAGTTTAGTCAATTATTAAAAGCCATGGAAGAAATGTCACTTAAGAAAAGTGGGATTAACAGATTGAAAAAGATTATTGATAACCTTGAGGATACAAAGAAGTTAGCCCAAATCAATGCCAAAACTCATGAGCAAAGGGCTAATAGGTTAAATGAATAACTGAAGAAAATTCAAAAGGATTTGACTATAAAGGAACCAATATGATATGTGAAAAACAATTTATGGAACAAAAGCATTGAAGCCATCAATGATGTGTGGCCCTCAATTTAGGTAATCTTTGAACAGAGAGATTTATTAAAGGCAACACTAGCAGATATTTAGGAAACCAACGTTGAGCTAGGAACTAAACCTGAGCAAGCCATAGAATTGATCAAGCTTCTCAACAACAAAAGCAGGCAAGAGTTGGAGGAAATAAAAATAACTGAAAGGAAAAAGATAATCCTTGAAATAAGGAAATTCATCTCAAAAACGAATCTAATGAAACAGCTTGAAGAGAAATGTGAAAGTATGAATATAACCATAACCAAGCTTATGGTTAAATTTGAAAAATTGAGGCAAAGAAGTTTGCCTAACATTTTGGTCATTAATGAAAAAATTATGCCACCGAAGGATTATAATAATAAAATAAAAGAGTATGCAAAAGATCAGGTTGAAAAGACAAGTGGACAAGGCATTCCAACAGGGAAGGTCTTACTCAGAAGTTTTGAAGATTTATTTTATCTGCAGCATGAGATAAGACATTTGTTTGTCATAAAACCAACTTTTTCCAGATATATTGATGCAGATGAAAATTTCAGGAGGCTGAAGAAGATACTAATTCCAAATGATGAAGTTTGGAAATCACTTACTAATTTACTGCCAAAGTTAAAAAACAGATAAAAGAAAGAAAATAGTTTGCTGATTTTTCAGAATTTATTACATTAGTAAAACAGTTTTTACAGAGTTAAAGAGTATCAGGTTAAAAATAATCCGAGTTAAAGAGTATCAGACATTAAAGGAAATCAGAGTAAAAGAGTATAAGATAAACAATATCATATTTCAAAACAGATTTGAAATATCTTGGCCAGCAAAGAGGACACCAAGGCAGCTAGCTCAACCTAATCCACAATTAGTTTCTATTTTATTTGGATAAATAAGACAACTTGCTAATTTTTTAAGCAAATGTCTCTATTTTGTTGTAAACATATTTTATTTTCCCTTAGATAATTCCTAGAAGCATTCTAGGATATATTGTAAACAATATTGTATAAATACTTCATCTTTAGAAGTATTAGTGTGGAATAAACTGCTGAAGATTTCTATAGTCATTTATGTTGGACTTGAAGGCTTTTTGTGTTGCAAATTTTGAGTAGCACACTAGATCAAATCAAATAGCATCTTATTTCAGGATTCATGTGATGAGCCATTGAAGTGAAGTACTTTCTTCTTGTCATTGTTTATATTCTTTGTTTCATGCATCCATATATGTGCTCCAAATTTGAATGAATAAACAGGAGTATTATTTCAGAATTTGTTAAAAGCACCCTATCTTTGCGGTTTATCATTTCTATGTTTTCTGCTAATTTCCAGAGTAGGGAACCCTTAATTTCTCCCTCTTTCTTGACCTCTGCCTACTACTTCCCTTTTCCCGATCAAAGAACCCTTTATTTCTCTTTATCGCGATCAAACCACTTCACCAAACACACTTCCAAGATATTCAAAGGCTTATCTATCTTTCCCTAAAAACATTTGACTTTTTGACCTTCAGCCTAGTTCTGTCTGATTGACTTTTGAATCCTTAGCCAAATGAACAATCAAATTTCCCACTATCCATCTCATTAAGTGATTTTTCCCACCAAATTAAACCAAATCAAAACCAAATTACATAATCATAACTAGCCTAATATCTTATAATCAAAACAAAGTTAAATCTTACAGAGAGAGCCCTCTCTGAAGCTTAGGAAGGCTAGATCCTAGAGTTTAAAAGTAGGTTTAAGGTTACCTCTAGTGTTCTTAAACTTTAAATCAAAATCTCACAACTTGGGAACTACTAGAGTGATAACATATTGACGACCATACTAGGGACTAACCAATCCTCAATTTTAAAATATGTCTTAAAGAAAAAAATTCATTATCTTTTTTCCTTTAAGACTGTTTTATTAGTTGTGAGTATCATTTTATAAAAAAATGTAATTCTAGCTTCTAGAGAAATTTACTATACCAGATCTAACTCAGATCCTAAACCTGTTGTTATAGTAGACAATCCAGACAAAATTGGGAAAAATAATAAAGAGATAGAAGATTTATATGCTAAAGTTTCATTAATTAGAGCTAATTCATTACCACAAGAGTTAATAAGTTTACGAGATATACAGTTTTATCTGAAATTTGAAAATTCTTTGTTAAGAAGTAAATCAGAATCCGATTTAAAAACTATTGTTATAGACCCTGTTTTCATTTCATTTTTTGAGGAAAAATAAGAAAATATTATAGTAGATTATGAATTAAAGAAAGTTAAAAATCAGGACAAACTTGAAGAGATAAACGCTACTATTGTTAAAGAAATTGATGAAACTATTGAATTAGACCAATTGTTAGCTTATACATCTTAACCATCTATTTCTCATTTAGATACTACTACATCATCTATAGTTTTAGATACCATTCAATCTACAGATCCATTTATCCCTAGACAGCCTACAACCTAGAATATTATTTCCATCGTCAACTTCATCCATTAGTTTATCTTCTACTATTTCAAGCACATCATTCTCATTTCCTACTAGTTCCTTATATATTCCAGTTTCATTTTCTAGTACCTCCACTTCATCCTTTAGTTCACCTACTACTTTTTCTAGTTCATCATCCTATATTCCAGTTTCATCAGTTACTTCTATTACTATATCAGCTACTACTTCTAGTTCAGCCCCAAGCACTTACAATCTACCCACAAGCCAAGCTAGAATTCAAGCTATGGCTACCAGGTATGCTCCCCTTGTTCTTCCAGCATAACTACATAACATGCCTCAGGATTACCAAAATAATATACCACAATTTGATGCTACTACATAATAAACTGCATAGCAGCACATAAATAAAATGATGGATTACTTTGAACTCCATGAAATAGATGATTCTGATGTACAAATGAGATTGTTTGCACAAACATTAAAAGGGGAAGTCAAAAAATGGTTTAAAGGTCTTATTGTTGGTAGTTTAGTTGACTTAGCTATTTTTCATAGATTATTTTTAAATAAATGGGCAAACAAGAAAAATCCACTCCAAATATTGTCTGAATTTGACGCAATGAAAAGAGCTCCCAATGAATCAGTGCAAGATTACTGCACTAGATATAACCGTGTTTACAACTCAATTCCTAAAAATTTCAAACCCACACCTGACTCTATCTTACTTAAATTCCTAGATGGATTTGACACTGACATGGCATATCAGTCGAGGGAGAGAAATGAAGAAACCTTAGAAAGAATGCAAACAAATGTTGTTAGTGTAGAAGTAAACATATTAGCTAAAAAATCTAGATTAACGAATGAGAGGAGAGTAACTATGAAAGAAGAAACCTCTAGTTCAGACACAAAAATAGATATGTTAGCTAATTCTTTAGAGAGAATTATGGATAAATTAGACAACATAGGTAGAATACATCAATGGGATAATCAACAGAAAATAAGAAACCCCAATTTTAGGAAAAACACAAATTCAGGAAAATCAAAAGAATCAACTCCAGATCAGCCAATAAGACCCCCATTTCAGCAGAACTATGCTGAAATTTCTGAAAACAATGTAGATTATGAGGATACCTTAAATCTAATGGGTATAAATGAATATAACACTATATTTTTCACTCAAGAAGATCAAGAGTTATTTGAAATGCAACAACTTCAATTAGATTCAGGTGAATCATTTGACTACAAACAAGGTTATGATTTTTCCATAAACAAAGTACATAAGCAATATAACCTTAGAAGTAAGAAAAATACTCATCCTTCTACTAAGAAATCTGCTCAAATTGAAAATAAGAAAACACTAGAAACCCCAACAACAAAAGTTCTGCAAATTCTCCCTAGGGAAAATAGGCAAAACTCTAGTTCTTCCCACAAATTTTTCAGCCCCAATCTTTCACCATGTCCAAAGATCGTTGACATAACAGATGAAGTTTCTCAAGCTACAAAAGAGTCAAAAAAATATGCTACTACAAAAGCACCTAATTCTATTAAAACAATAAACTTAGATCCTAAAACACCCACTGCTGATCCAAAATCAGCAGATCCAAAAGCTGCGACTAAAAAAATAGCTCTGACAACTTAAGATTTGAAAAAAAATCTACTGCTTCTCAAACCATTCCTGAAAATAAAACCAGAAGTAGTAAATCACAAGAAACTCAAACATAATATGAAAACATAACTGTAGAAAAACAAGATAAACCCACTCAAACTACAGTTACTAAGGAAGAGTTAATTCAAATAAGTAAATCACAACCTTCATTCAATATACAAACTGAAATTGCAAAGTTAAAAATACCAATTCCTTTAACAGAATTGGTAAAACATGATTTGTATAAAAGAACAATCACTGAAACATTAAACATGAATGAAGGAGAAGACTCTGTAAACTTGAATGATGATCAACCAGAGTTGATTTTTGGTCCTGATGTAAATTGAAAGAATCAAGATGGATCAGTTCCTCCATTTTAAATTAGTTTAACTATTCATGACCAAATTTTACACAATGCAATGCTAGATTCAGGAGCTTCACATAATCTAATGCCCAAACCTATAGTGGAAACTCTGAATTTAGACATTACAAGGCCCTACAAAGATTTATTTTCATTTGATTCTAGCAAAGTAAAATGCCTAGGTTTAATCAAAGATTTGTGTGTAATTTTAGTTCAATATCCTGGTAAGAGTATACATATGGACATTGTAGTAGTTGATATCCCACCCAAATATGGAATTTTATTATCTCGCTCATGGGGATCAATGTTACAGGGATCTCTACAATTGGACATGTCTTATGCTACTATATCAATCTTTGGTCAACTAAAGAAGCATTATAGGGAAAATTTGATGAATTATATGCTAAGTAGAGAAGCAAGATCAATAAATTATCCAAATTATGCTACACCTACTGGTCTAGATTCTTTAATCTTATGTAACTTTGAAACTGATAATGAAATCAAAATTGAACTAAAAGACAAAAGGAAAACACAAAACAATGATAATATCTTTCATGAATCTTTATGGAATTTAGATTTTGATGGCTCAATAAATAAACTTGGAGTGGGATCAGGAGTTTGGATAACTAACATTGATAAAAATCATGCAGAAGGCCATGCTTTCATGCTAAATTTCAAATGCACCAACAATATGGCTGAGTATGAAGCCCTCATTTTAGGACTCCAGATAATCAGAAACTTACGAGGCAAAAGAATAATAATAATGGGAGACTCAGAGTTGATTGTAAAACAAATTAAAGGTGAATATTATGTTTACAATCCTAGACTAGGCTAATATAGAGAGACAATATTAGATTTGATTGATGATTTGTTGGAATGTAATTTCTCTACAATACCAAGAAAGCAAAATTTACAAGCACACTCTTTAGAAAAATTTTCTAGTACTTGTAAGTTACCTTTTCAGCCTAATCATAAATATACTGCAGAAGTAAAACACAGACCAATAATTCTAGATAACCTCAAATATTGGCAGATTTTTTCACAAGACCAACAAATTTACCATTTTATGAAAAATGAAGGTGAATTTCAGAACTGTAAAATAGGAACTGATTGTACCACAGATAAGGATTTAGATAGTGAAATATATTTTAATAATATAGATTTAAATAAATTAAAGTTTGCTAGGCCAAAGTTTAGTCAATCAGATATAGATAACTTAGAGAGATTAGAAATTGATGATATAATTGATGATGAATCTAAAATATTAAATCTCAAATATAATTTCTTACCAAAAGGTTCAACTCCTTTAGAGGATTTGTTTGACTCAAATGACGTTGCTAGAAAACCAAAAATGGAGCCACTTAGATCTGACATTGAGGAATGCAACATTGGCACAGAGTTAAAACCCAAGATGATCAAACTTTCCAAAGCCTTACTTTAACAAGAAAAAGAAAATTATATTGCTCTTTTTAAGGAATTCGAAGATAATTTTTCTTGGAGTTATGAGGACCTAAAATCCTATGACAGCAACATAATTCACCATAAAATTCCTATAAAATAAGATCAAAAGCCCTTTAAACAAAAAATAAGGAGAATCAATCCTTTTTTGAGGCCCTTAATAGAAAAATAATTTAAAAGAATGTATCATGCACATATAATTGCACCAATCAGATATTCTGATTGGGTTTCTAACCTAGTTCCAACCAGAAAAAAGACAGGAGATATTAGATTATGTGTTGATTTTAGGAATATAAAAAAAGTATCCTTAAAAAATAATTATCCTTTACAAAAAATGGATCACATTTTACAAAGGGTAGTTGGTTCTTCTAGGATTTCTCTTCTAATGGATTTTCAAGATACAACCAGATTTTAGTCCAACCAGAGGATCGGGCCAAAATAGCTTTTACTACTCCTTGGGCCACTTTTATGTATGTAAAAATGCCTTTTGGTTTAATGAATGTCGGGGCTACCTTTCAAAGAGGTATGGATATAGCCTTTGCAAAGGAAATTCATGAGTTTTTAGTGATTTATTTAGATGACATAACTGTATTTTCTAAGACTGATTATCAACACTTGGATCATCTTAGACAAGTCTTTATAAAATGCAGAAGGTTTAGCATCTCTTTAAACCCTTAAAAAACCTTGTTTGGATTAGAAGAAGGCAAGTTACTAGGAAACATAATTTCTAAGGAAGGAACTAGAATAGAAGCAATTCTTAACATTAGTCCTCCAAGAAAGATAAAATATTTACAAGCTTTTCTACGAAAAATTAACTTTTTAAGAAGATTCATTTCCAATTTAGCTGAAATAATTAGAGAATTAAACAACATGCTTGAAAAAGATTCAGTTCTTAAATGGACTATTGAGGCCAAAAAATCATTTGAATCCATCAAACAAGTCTTAACCAAAACCCCAGTCCTTATAAGTCCTGACTTTCAAAAACATTTCATCATTTTATCATTTGCTTCATAACACACCATTGTTGTTGTTGTACTGCAGAAAAATGACCAGGGTTATGAACGGCCCATAGCTTTCTTTAGCAAAACACTTAGAGTTGCTACTTTGAAATGCAATATCATGGAGTAACAGGCCCTAGCTTTGGTAAAGGCCATTAAAGATTTCAGAGTGTATATTCTCTATTCTCACATCATTTCCTATGTCCGAAATGCAGTAGTAAAAGAAATTCTAACTCAGGATGGTCCTGATGGTAGAAGAGGTAAGTGGTGCCACAATTATAGAATATGACATAGAGATAAAATGAAAAAAATTGATAAATTGTCATGCCCTAGACATAAATTTTATTGACCAAGTAGATGATCAAGAAGAGATGGCGACTCCACAGATCAGTGAAGCCTTTTTAGACTCACCATGGTATGCAGATATCATATTTGTATTACTAAACTTACAAGCTCCTCCTGGATTATCAAGAACAAAAGCTATATTCTTAAAGCTTAAGGCAGTAAGATTTTGTATATTAGACAATGTAATTTTTTGGAAGGATCATAGTGGGATTTCGTTAAGTTGTTTGTTAAAATAAGAATCTGACAAAGTATAACAAGAATTTCATGCAGGTGACTGTGGAGGGCATCTCTACTGCAAGACTACTGCAGAAAAAATACTGAGAGCTGGTTTTTACTGGCCTACTTTGTTTGCAGAAGTTAAAAGGTATGTGACCTCCTGTCACAAGTGTCAAATATTTGAGGGTAAGAAAAAGCTATTACCCCTGCCATTAAAGCCCATTTCAACTAAAATTCCATTTCAACAATGGGGTCTTGACTTCATTGGAGAGATTCACCTCCCATCATCAGCCCAACACAAGTGGATTATGACAACCAATGACTATTTTACCAAGTGGATTGAAGCCATACTCTTTAGACAAGCCACAGATACTATCATTATCTCCTTTTTAGAAAGCAACATACTTTCAATATTTGGATGTCCACAAAATATAATTATTGACAATACTGCTGCATTGAAATCTAAAAAGATGATTTAATTTTTCCATAAATATCAGATTACCCTAGGCCAATCTACTGCATATTATCCACAAGGTAATGGCCTAGTTGAATCTTCAAATAAGAGCCTTGTAAAAATCATCAAAAATTTAATAGAAGATAACAAAAACACTTGGAACAAGAAGTTAGTCAATTCCTTATGGGCAAATAGACTTACAACCAAAATATATATTGGTACATCCCCTTACCAGCTTGTCTATGGAATGGATGTTTCTTTTCTATCTCCCTTAGGAGTACAAGTAATGAAGATTATCCAAGAGTTACAAGTTGAAACAAATGATATTCAAATAAGGATAAATCAAACCATTCACTTGCAACAAACAAGGGAAGAGGTTTACATTAAGTCTCAAGTTATCCAGGATAAGATAAATATTTTTTTTGACAAAAAGACTAAAGAAGATTATTTCTACATTGGAGATAAAGTTTTAAAATGGGATTCAAGAAGAGAAGACAAAGGTAAAAATGGAAAATTTGAGTTTCTATGGAAAGGACCTTATGTGATTTATGGTTACAGAGGTAACAATGCTTTCTATCTGAAAGAAATGGAAGGATCAAATATGTTATATGGACCAGTAAATGGTAGAATGCTAAACCACTACTACTCCTCTGAGATAAAAAAATAGTTATTTTCATTTAATTTGATCATTGTACATATACATTGAAGATTTTAGGTTGGATTAGATGTTTTCCAAACAAATTTGAAGCCCAGAGAGAAGGCGCTAAGCTTTGAGAGGTAAAATATCATAATTATGAATAATTGCAGAGATCATAAGATACTTACAGGGTCATCACAGTCAAAATTCAAAGGCTACTAGTCTTAAAAGCTCTTGACATTTCACCAGGAAATGTCATCCTCATGTGGAGCCACTGTTAGGGTCCTATAATAATAGGGTTCATAATTTTTTAATTGACTTTGAAAGTCTTGTAAATATGTACATACCTTGCTTTCTGCAAGTTGTTTTACCATATTTTGAAAATAATAAAAAAATGAAAAGAGGGTAAAGTCCTAAAATAAAGATCAAAGGAATTAGAAAAAGAATAAACCCCAAAAATAAAAAGAGATAAAAATAAGACCTGAAAGTGAGCAAGTCAAAATGCCACTACTCTTTAATTTTAACTTAAGAATAATTATTATGTGCATATTTTCAATAAATGCATTATCCATGATTAGTTAAATTGTTTAATCTTAACTTTTCATGCTTTGAATTTCATGTTGTAGAGAGAGAATAAAGATATGTCAAACCGTTTAAACTTGACATATCAGAAGATAGTTAGAGAATAAATGAGGAGCTCAATAGTTTAATATGAGCCCTAAGATGAAATAAGGTTAGACTTAGATAGTTTTATGTTTTGGAAAACAAAAGGATTTAGGGTTGCAAGCTTAAACGCACCCATGAAAATGAAGTAAAAAATGTTACAAATAATGATGGGTATGTAGAAATAAGTTGTGAAACACATGTAATAAAGCATCATCGGGAAAAAATTACTAATTTAACCTCCCCCACAATGATCCAGTATTCGAAACCTTCAGTTAAAGATGTTCTAAGCATTTCTCTAACTTCTATTGGGACCAGACCCAAGGCTCAATAACTGATTGATTAAAAATACTAGATTCCCTACATAAAACCCATTTCATCAGCATATTCACCCTTTTCCAAGATTATGATCCCTTTTCCTAAGTAAAATACCCTTTTGCTTAGTAAAATTAAAAACCCTACATAATTAATTTCATCTTCATTCAGAAACACACAAAATCCTAAAAAATACATTTATCCTAAGTTCATTTGTAAAACACAAAAATGGGAAAGAACTATGCTTTATTACCTATTTTACACTTTACTTAGGGTTAAATTATGTATTTTAATTCGTTTCATACATTACGCATTCATTTCATATTAATTTCTAACTTATATAATTAAATCCTTAAATTATACCCTTCCTTTATATTATTAAATCCTTTAAAAGAAAATAACCCCAAAAACCCAGTATTTAAAGTTTTAACCTATGTTATATATCCCATGTGACGAAATAAATACCCGCTCTTTATTCCCATAGGTTTAAACATATCAAAAAAAAAATACCCCACCCCTATGGTATTAAAATACCTGTTAAGGTTTTATGCCATATAATATAAATACATGCACCATTGGTCGAAACACTTTTTAAATGTTTTAAGTTGAAAACATAAAAAAATTTACCCCTCTGCCAATCATATAACACAAAGTTTTAAACTTTATAAATGCATATTTATAAATTTAAAAACATATCCCGCTGTATCACTAAACCCCAGACACCACCTCTCAACGCAGAGAAACTTCATATTAAATCGCGACCATTCGAATTACCTCTTTCAAATCCAACGAACAAAATATTATATCGCAATTTAAGTTGTGCGATTATAAACACAATCCATTCCATGCGAAATAGGTTGTTTCAGCATTTTCTCTCTCCTCCACATGGCTCGTTTTGATTGGATCACATTCGATTCAATTGAAATATCTTACCACCTTAAACGCATGCGATAACCACTCATGGTTTCTATCCTTTGAAGCTGAAAAACCGCCCATTTCTCGATGTGACTTACATTTTTTGCAAGCAAGAATAAACCTAAAATGCCTAATAAACTCTAAAAAACACCATTATTCACTTCTTCTGTGTTATATCACTGTATTTGCCATATTGACTTAGAGAACAAAGCCTTTGCACAATTTATATGCCCAGAACCAGTGAAAAGCTCGCCTATTTCTATTGAATATTGCTTGAAGTCCTGAATTGCTTCTAGAAGATACTGCAAACCTATCAAACGCATCAGAACTTATTTGAAAGACCCATACCTATGTAAAACAGGTATTTTTCGAAGAAATCGAGCCTGTTATCAATCTAAAAGGACACTTGAAACCTGTATAAGAATATTCACTCCAAGAAATCCTTTAAAATTGTCCAAAAAAGAGGCTAAACCCTGTCAAATTTTTTATAAAACCATGTTTTATACTGTGCTCAGTTTTAGAAGGAAAATATTGAGTTTTTTCTGGTTTTAGATACTATATAAAACTCCAATTAAAGCCTAGAAATCCTCTGCAGGTAACCTAACCCTCTGTGCTTGATTCAAAACAATTTTTTAGTCCAATATCCATTGAAAAAGCTTAAGAAACCATTGTTTCTTATTTTCATAACTAGTGAGAGTCTGTAACATAGTTCAAAGTAAAAAATTGAAAGAAAAATCCAAGAAAAGAACCATATTCTACTTATTTTCATCCAAGAAGCTCTGTCAGAGTAAAAAATACTTTTGTAAACCATTTAATCTTACAAAAGAAACCAGAAATCCTAAAAACACATTTTTCAGAGGTCCTAAAAGCCTAAAAATGCCTAAATCTACTCCAGCTGTATCCTCCAAGACTCACATCATTGTGAATCCTCTACAACCTCCTATTGTAGACATTGAGCACATCCCTTTAGCGGATGTAGACTACAAAATAGTAGATCCAGCAGTTGAATTTAATTTGTTAGACCTCCACTACTAGAGCTATGAAAAGTCTTTAGATCGGGTTGAAGAAGTCCATATTTGGGAATAAAACCTTCCCAAATATGTTTTTCCAGTCACTTATCAATTCCCAGAGGTTATTAGGTTGTGTCAAAGTTACTATTCACCTGAAAATAGGACAATGATGAATGTAAATATAGAGGTATTGTTTACAATTACTGCTACATCCATAAACCAAATATTACAACTCAAACCAGATCCTAACGCAGCTCCTTTGTCAATAGAGGCACTTACAAATTTTTACATTAGCCTTGATTTTTGCAAAATATTTCATATCTTTCAAGTATGCATGGCCTTACATGTGGAAATTCCTCAGATCAATCCTCCATATTCTACTTCAAAATTTCCAGAGGGATCTAGACATGTCATTTCCATGCTGTCATTTATCCTAGGATACTTTATAGATGAGCATATTGATGATTACATCCTAGGGTTTCTATTTACTTTTTCACCAGGATAGCCTCCCTCTGTAATTTTCAATTATGTTGAGTACATTGCTGACAATATCCATGACTAACTGATCAAGTTAGCAACTGAAGGAGTGTTTAAATACACATCTTTTCTCTTCCATATGTTTTTGTATTTTCAAGCAGACAAATTCCCTATAACTCTCCAGAAGTTTGATATAGAAGAAAATCCACTTTCAGTCATATTTTGGACTTCATTGATTAGAAAAGAGTCCTCAAAAGTCACTTTCACAGATTTCACAGATAATTTTTTCCATCGATTGATCAATATGTTGACCAACACTGAACAACCAAGGATCAATTATGAAATGAAGGAAATCCTACAGCTATCTGAGAAAAATAGGACTGGAGATTGGTATTTGTATGAAAAACACACAAAAATCATAGTTTTTGTCTGTAATCTTCTACCCTAAAAAATGCCTAAATTTGTACCAATGAGGGTTTTTGCCTTGGAGTATATCAAGAAAATCTTGAATTATGATTCTATTAACTTCTTAGCAGCTAAGAAGAAAACACAATTCAAGTTAAAGAATCAGGTGGGACCACTTATTTGTAATCACAGAGATGAAGAGACAGAAGCAGCCAAACATTTACTAGAGTACAGATTTGAAGAGAGTTTCTCCTGTAACTATGATCCACAAGGAATACTGAGAAAAATGAGGGTTAAGTGCAAGTTAACACCCTATATTCATGAGAAAAACCCAAAAATTGAGAAATATGTCAATCAGATTGAATGGGTAGAAAACACTTTCATAGATGCAGTAAAGCAGGGTGATACTAGTCACACCTTACAAACTGCAAATCAAGCAAAGAAAGCCACTAAAAGGGTTATAGAAGAAGGAACTTACATTGTAGAAGCCACTACTGAGAATGGGTTCAAGTTAAGATATAATAAAAAGCCTAAGATAGACTCAGTAGGTAAAGAGAAAGTAACTATTGAGGTTGAAGAAACAGATGTCTCAGTAACAAATAAAGATGCTGCTACAGTCAATACAAATGAGCCAATTACAAAGAATCTGAATGAGGAATAGATTGATAATTCAAATACATAAATGATAGAAAAATCACAGAAATTAGAAGCATCATCCTCATAGACACCAGAGGAAAAGGATCTTGATATAAGAGAAAAATACAAGCATATTAAAACAAAGAATGAAGAGATTAAAAATGAGATTTATTCTCAATATTTGAAGAAAACACCAAGTGTACAAAACATACTTTTATCAAGCTTTGATTACTCAAATAAAAATTTGATCATGTCAGTGTTACAGCTTACAGTGAATAAAGTTGCAGACTACAAAAAGGTTAATCTAGAAGTACAAATAGAGAAAATTCATGCACTTGATCAGATAGAATTTCATAGAAAGAGTTCAGAGATCTTGTATTCTACCACTACAACCAAGGATATGAGTGTTAAAAAATTTGAGAACACAATTATAAACATGAAAGATTAAATGAAGGTTCACAAAGCCTCATTACATTCTAAAGACCTAAAGATTAAGTCTTTAGAAGAGTTAGTTTTCCAAGTAGGATATGATCCTGCTAATGTCAAAGCAACATAATAGTTAGTAAAGAAGAATAATGAGGACATTACAGCATTGAGGAAACATCTTAAGTTGCCATCAACTGAACATCCTCAAGCCAGAGAAATAGTACAAGAGAAAAATCACAAGGATGACATGATGAACTTAATTTTTCAGTTAACGGGACAGATCAAAGAATTGGAAACTCAAATGGACAAGCTTTTCCATGAAAGAGAAACTACTAAAAAGAAAAAAAACTCCTTTAGTAACTCCCATAGTTACTATTGTCGTGCCTTCAACTCTGGAAGAAGAGTTGGCACCAAAAGAACCACTGGCTACTGGAGTGCCAGTGACATCATCCACAACTTCAACCACAGAGTCATCTACTACAACATCTCAACCCACAGATGAGGCTAGTAAATTAGTAAAAGCCATGAAAAAATGTCACTTCAGACAAGTGAGATTAACATATTGAAAAAGATGATTGATAACCTTGAGGATACAAATAAGCTAGCCCAAATCAATGCCAAAACTCATGAGCAAAGGCCTAATATGTTAAATGAAAAACTGAAGAAACTTCAAAAGGATTTGACCTTAAAGGAACCAATATCATATGTGAAAAACTATTTATGGAAAAAAATCGTTGTAGCCATCAATTATGTGTGGCCCTCAATTCAGGTAATCTTTGAACATAGAGATTTATTAAAGGCAACACTAGCATAAATTCAGAAAACCAAAGATGAGCTAGGAAATAAACCTGAACAAGCCATAGAATTGATCAAGTTTTTCAACAACAAAAGAATGCAAGAGTTGGAAGAAATACAAATAACTGATAAGACAGAGACAATCCTTGAAATAAGGAAAGTCATCTCAAAAAATAATTCAATGAAACAGCTTGAAGAGAAATGTGAAAGTATGAATATAACCATAACCAAGTTTATGGTTAAATTTGAAAAATTGAGGGAAATAATTTTGCCTAACATTCTTGTCATTAATGACAAATTGATGCCACGGGAGGATTATAATAAGAAAATTAGAGAGTATGAAAAATAACAGGTTGAAAAGACAAGTGGACAAGGCATTCCAACAGGGAAGGTCTTACTCAGAAGTTTTGAAGATTTATTTTATCTGCAGCATGAGATAAGACATTTGTTTTTCATAAAACCAACTTTTGCTAGATATACTAATGCAGATGAAAATTTCAGGAGGCTGAAGAATATACAAATTCCAAATGATGAAGCTTGGCAATCACTTACTGATTTACTGTGAAAGTTAAAAAACAGATAAAATAAAAAAAATAGTTTGCGGATTTTTCAGAATTTATTACATCAGTAAAACAAATTTTTACAGAGTTAAAGAGTATCCAGTTAAAAAAAATCCAAGTTAAAGAGTATCAGAGATTAAAAAATTTAGAGTAAAAGAGTATAAAATAAAGAAGATCATATTTCGAAACGAATTTGAAATATCTTGGCCAGCAAAGAGGACACCAAGGCAGGCAGCTGCACAAAATCCACAATTAGTTTATATTTCATTTGGATAAATTGGACAGCTTGCTGATTTGTTAAGCAACTGTTTCTATTTTGTTGTAAAGATATTTTATTTTCCCTTAGATAATTCCTAGAAGAATTCTATGATATTTTGTAAACAATATTGTATAAATACTTCATCTTTATAAGTATTAGTGTGGAATAAATTGTTGAAGATTTCTATAGTCATTTTTGTTGGACTTGAAGGCTTTTTGTGTTGCAAATTTCGAGTAGGAGATTGGATCAGATCAACTAGCATCATATTTCAGGATTCATGTGATGAGCCATTGAAGTGAAGTACTGTATAATTTTCATTGATAAATCTTTTTTGTTTCATGCATCCATATATGTGTTCCAAATTTGAATGAATAAATAGGAGTATTATTTTAGGATTTTTTAAAAGCACCCTATCTTTACTGTTTATCATTTCTATGTTTTCTGTTGATTTCCAGAGTAGGGAACCCTTAATTGCTCCCTCTTTCATTTAACCTCTTCCTACTACTTCCATTTTCTGGATTAAAGAACCCTTCATTTCTCTTTATCCTGATCAAACCACTTCACCGAACAACCTTCCAAGATCTTCAAAGGATTATCTATCTTTCCCCGAAAACATTTGACTTTTTGACCTTGATCCTAGTTCTGTTTGTTTGAATTTTGACTCCTTAGCCCAATGGACAATCAAATTTCCCACTATCCATCTCAGTAAGTGATTTTTCCCACAAAATCCAACAAAATCAAAACCAAATTACACAATCATAACTAGCCTAATATCTTATTATCAAAACAAAGTTAAATCTTAGAGAGAGAGCCCTCTCTGAACCCTAGGAAGGCTAGATCCTAGAGTTTAAAAGTAGGTTTGTGGTTACCTCTAGTGTTCTTAAACTTTAAATCAAAATCTCACAACTTGGGAATTACTAGAGTGATAATAGGAGCCACGACTTGTCAGGTGGTCTTCCATTGTTTTGCGGCAGTTATGTACAGCCTTAGATAGATTTCGTGCTCATGCACAAGGGAGGGAAAACTTCCCTTTTGGTTCAGAGCTTTTTTGTTTATTTTTTGAGAGGTTTCCAGAGACGAGGCCTACTTTTGTTCGGTAGACTCGTAGGATGATGTTGGATGCACATATGCACATGTGGGGACAGATTATGCCCAAGATGGGCAAGACTGACTTTTCTGCGAGAATATCGCATGATGCACTGGATTTTCTAGCCAATGTTGACGAGATTCCCTTCGTTATGGACCCCTGTCCTTATGCTGGTTTGGATTTGCGAGGGTGTGCCAACATCCTCTTCATAGATGATGAGCTGCCGAATGATAAAGGTAATATGATTGTTTTATTTAAAGTTATTCTAACATGTTCTTTAACTTGTTTTTATTAAATTGTGTAATGAAATTGTCTAATTATTATTGTGTACTTGTATGTATTTTGTATACATTGGGTCTTTTGATGGTGAGGACATGCCAGCGCCACCAAATGATCCAGGTGTGGGTCCTGATGACAATCAGGATATGCAAGGTGTTGACGATCATGAGGTCAGTGCAAAGAGACCTACTCCTGCTGGTGCATCAGTACCACCTTTTGCTAGGTGCGGTAGGCTTGATAGCAGATTGAGGATGGACTTGAGAGACCAACTCTGTGAATTGGTTTTTGAGGCAGGAGTAAGGCCCACTACTATGAGAGACATACAGGCCTATGGTAGGCTGGTACATATGTGGAGAGGCATGACGCGTGACATGTACAGCCTTATGTGGCATGTTGTAGGAGCTACGACATTAGTTATGTGGATGAGGAGGGCCCTTGCACGTTATAGGCATCGTCGGGACACAACACATGATCAAAAATCCATGAGAAGCGATGCATCATCTGGTGATAACGATCAGGGGAGTAACCATCATTCACCTTGTGCCACGCCAGATGAGCAGCCTCCACTAGCATCGACCAGCAATCATCATGGAGAGCAGGCTTGACCATCGGCCACGTCGAGTCAGCAGCCTGCAGCATCCAACAGTACTCATGATCATGAGCAGGCTAGAACATCAAGCATGTTGAGTCTTCACGATGAGTAGCCGATAGTTGATCCTGATCAGCATGAGGCACCAGTACCAGATCAATAGGCACATGATGATCAACATGTATCTGAGCTTGTCGAGGCTGCACCATTGACTGAGCAGGCCTTGACTAGTACTGTTATTGATGATGTACCACCAACTGATATATGACATTTGTATTACAGTTGTAATTTTTTTACATTATTCAGTTATATATATATATATATATATATATATATATATATATATGGTGAATGTATTTTATGTTCATGTTGCAGTTGTACTTAATTTACATGTTGGTGATCATCATGATGTGTATATTTTTATGTCATGTTAGATATGTTAATTTAATGTGCAGCTTGCAGATAGATGTGTATGTGATAGCAGTTGTTTCACATGAGATGTATATTTGATGTTTGTGTTTTTATGATGTTATACAATGCTAATTGTGTTTTGTTAGATGATCATGATCATGATTATGTTAGCAAATTTGAATGTTATTTTTAGTCGAATATGATGTTTGTACGATGGTTATCATGATCATGATGTTTATTAATTAATTTAATATTAAATTATCATGATATTGTAAAATTGTAATATTTGTAATTCTAATTGTATGTAAAATTCTAAAATTGTAATTGTATTTGTAATTGTAATTGTATGTAAACTAGCAATTGCACCTGATGTTGCAAAGGAAACGTCGTAAGGAAGATGGTAGAATGAGATTGAGGTGTAATTTGATATATGTTAATGTCATTGGAGATATGTATATAGAATGTATAATGTTTGATATAGGCATTTTGAAGTTTTTTATATTTATTAGGAGTTATAATATTGTAATAATATGATACTGAAAAGAATACATAATTATATTGTTGAGAATAAGTGGAATATGTAATGGAAAGGTTAGCTGATGTAAATTTATTTATATTACGTGAGAGTATAAGAATGTACAATGTTTGAAATGTTATTTTGAAGAATGTGCAATTGTAGAAATGTACATTGCATGTTAGTATGTTGCGATGATATTATGCTTTTTGTAAAAGATTACATGTGTATCATGAGGAGAATGATTGATGCTGAGCTTGGTGAAGATTGAGGAGATATGTTGATGTAGTAAGGAACCTGCAAAGAATTTTTTTTTTTTAAGTTAGAAGAATATATATTTATTTGGAAATGGAAAATACCTTGTTGAAGTTGACTTCAATGAGATTTTCTGTGAATTCTATTATAAAGAAATAATAGTGATTGAAATTGAAGTTACCTGTAATATGTGATTGGAAACGTTCAGTCGTAGATGTAGGTCGGTTGATGGCAGACTGAACACCATTGGAGATTTATTCGGAATTGTAGGTGCCTATTTCTGGATTGCCATTCTGCTCTTGCTTTTCTCAATTTATCTCGTTCGTGTATGTGGACTATACGTTTGATAGTAGATTTTATTTGATGTAATAAATCTATTGTTGGTCGTAGTCTGTATAGTGGCACATTTGGATTTGGTACTGGCAGGAACCTTTTTTGTATCTCCTGCAATGAATGAATTGTTGAATCTATCTCTACGCTATAGTTTTGCAGTAGCGAGATCTGGGAATCCACGTTTTCTGTTTCAAAACAAAGAAATTGATAGATGCAAATAGGTAAGCATTATATCAAGAATGTATATTTTGAACCATTTAGTAATAATCAGTAAATAAGGTTAATGTTAGGAGGTAGAAATGTTGTGTGATTAAAATTTTTTTGGAGTTTATAATATTTCCAAACCTTTACGAGATGTTAGATTTGGAATGCAGTGGCTTTGTAGCTATGATATCTTTGAGTCCATGTGTTCTGTTTCAAGAGATAGAAAATGTTAAAATGAAGTAGTTAAGAATTATGTAACGAATTTAAATTTTTTAACTATGTATTAATAATGAGTAAATGAAGTTGTTTGTAATAGGTAGAAATGATATTTGATGAGAATATTATGGAGGTGATGATATGTGTAAACCTTTTTCTAATGTTAACACATGGAATGGAGTTGGTCGTTTGTAGAAGACATTGAACGAAGACGTTCTTCTGCTTGTTTTCTACGAGCAATATTTTTGTTGTCTTTCATTTTCATGAAACGATCGAAACTGAATGCAGGGCAAATTCGGAGACTCTGTAGTGAAGGGACTCTTGAAATTGCTGTGAACGTGAGGCCTTGTCGTTCAGTTTTTCCAATGTCTATTGTTGCTTGTTGGAGAGTCATATCTTGAGATTTATGTATAGTTAAAGCCCAAGCCATTTTTAGTGGAATTTGCGTACGACCGTTTCTTTTTATTGCTAGAATCGGCAAGTGAGTTGGGTTTGTTTCATCCCAAGCATGGCCGATGTATTTTGGAAATTAAACTACTACAAATGTTGGGAGTTGTGGAGGTGAAGTTGATTCCTTGTAGAAGATGGATATGATTTCTCCGAGGGAACCATTAACAAGCCCTGCTGAAACCCAAAGGTTGGAAGTCAACATTACTTTTTGCCCTTTGCAGAGGTAGACAATTTTCTCTAGTTGCTCTTCGTTTGAAAAGAATGTAGAATATGTGGTGTCGTCTTCTGCGATTGATCTTGCAACTGGAGTGTTTAAAGATTTGATCATTTTCTTGTTATGCTCCAATGTTTGAGCGTTTGTTGGAAATAGATGTATAGAATCATGGAAAGACTGTATTTCATCTTCAGACAAGAAAGAGTCTGTTCGCGTCATAAGGATGTTGTAGTCCTCGATTGTTGGATTTGCATTTCTAATGTTTTGGAGGACGTTTCTGAAAATAACTTGAGCACTTTTCTGACCTTGTTGACGAAATATTTTGTCCAATGTGATGACTGTTGTGAATGTGTTCCACAATGCGGTTCCATAACTTGTCCCTGCATATAGTGGTATGTCTTTGACGGGTGGTAACTGGCCGAGATCACCAACTAATATGATCGAACAACCGTCAAATGGAAAGTTTCTTTTTAATGGAAATGCCTCACGAAGACGTTGATCAACTTGGTGAAGAAGCTTAGGTCCAATGAAGCTCATTTCATCAATTAGTATGTACCTAATATGCTTGAGTTCTTCTTGAAATTTTTCAAGAGCATTGCCTTCTAATGGTGTAGGATCTTTTAGTGGAAGGTGGAGAGCGGAATGGATTGTCGATGCTTGTATGTTGAATGCTGCGACACCTGTAGGGGCTAGGAACATGATCGGTGAAGGTTCTGAGCCAGCAAGTGCTATGAGCATTTCTCTGATGCAATTTATAAGAAGGGATTTCCCAGTTCCAGCAGTGCCTTGTATTATCATTAGCAGAGCAGGTAAGATATCCTTCTTACTGGAGTGAGCACAAATAATATCGAGAGCTTTTTTTTGCATTGAAGATAATGAGCTAAGGCACATTAAAGTATCTATATTTTTTTGAATAATGCGATGGAGAGAGAGATTATTCTCAATGAAATGTGTGCCTATTTCTTGGAGATGCAGTGGAATAGTTGTAGCATTCCAATTATGGTTGTCATCGAAATCACGAAGACCAAGCATTTGAATGTCATTTATGAGCAGTTCGTCTGTAAGGTACAACTGAGAGAGTAATTCCCATTCGTTTAGGTCCATGCTTTCTGGAGGATGGAATTCTTGAGTAGTTGTGTTATCATTTGTAGGAGGATCGATATCAGATAGTGTCCGATGTTGATGCCAAGGTTTGTAGAATGGACGAAATGCTTGCCAATTTCTGATAAATTCTTCAGCAGAATTTCCTATGTCACTCGCGATATGGAGAAATGGTTTGTAAAGCATAAGTTCAACTCTACAGAAGTCAGCATAAGAAGAGTCAGTTGTGGATGGTATTGAGGAGTAGCGCGGTATGATACGAATAATTTCTTGTTCGGGTCTTTGTTTCCCTTTGTTTGTCTTATGACAGGGATCATATTACCATGATCTTGCTATTTCTATAAGTGATATGGATTCTAAGGGAGATGGTCGATGGATGTGTGTATCTATGAAGTGTGGTGAT
Organism: Pinus albicaulis; assembly: GCA_034641835.2. Classification (NCBI taxonomy): domain Eukaryota; kingdom Viridiplantae; phylum Streptophyta; class Pinopsida; order Pinales; family Pinaceae; genus Pinus; species Pinus albicaulis. The sequence continues at coordinate 473,915,234 of CM076576.1, read as the reverse complement.
GGAGGAGTTGTGGTGTTATTATGTGGAAGGCGCATATAGATTTGTTGGCTTACATTTAAGGGGAAGAAGGAGCGACTACACAGTGTTAGTGGTAATTTCTGTATCATATGACAGGTTTCTTATGCTCCTATGTCACGATCGACAAGAGTTTCTGCAAGGAATTTTTGGAATGCAGATGTTGCTCGATCAACATTAGGTGAAGCAAGTACAACTCTAGGTAGCATGTCATGGAATGTTTCGGATTTTTTTTCTGCTTTGGATGCATATTTTGCAATATATTTCTGAACGACATGGATTGAGAGTACTGGTTGGCAATCAATATTTGCACGCCAAATAGATAGGATGGTAGGGTTATGGGTATTTAGTCGATCATCATTGCGAGCAGGAGTGTATGTTTTTTGGCCATTGGATTCAATGAACAAGGAGGAATGTGCATGTAATTCCCAAGGTGCTTTATATCAGCATTCGAATGAAGAGCCTTTTTTCCTGAGGCATGTCTTTTCAGTGCATTTTGTGTGTCTCTCAATGCAATTGATAAGTTGGACATAATCATCAAAAGGATTGTTTCTAAGAATATTTGACGTATACAATAAGCAAGGGTCTTCTACATTTGTTTGAGAAATTGATTAGTTAGAAATTGTAGAAAGCCGAGGGTTCCAAGCTGATATGTATTTGTCGAACAATTGTTTAGCACTATCAACTGCTGCTATGTTATCCCAATTAAGAGTATCCATATCAGGTGCATTTTGTATCCAGAGGAAGCCATGGATGTGTGCTAATCCTCTATGTTGCCATTCATACCTGCGAAGGATGTTTGTTTGTTAGGAAATTTTGAAATAGAAGGAGTTTGATGTATGAAGAATTATGAAAGTAATGTGGTAGAGTGTATACTTGTACTAGTAGTCTGTTGTTTGCAAGTGTTTTTCCAAGATAAATTCACGAAATATTGTGAATCTGTGGTGCATATATAGTGATGTTAAGTGGGGATTAGAGATAATGTTATCATTCCTCCATTTGTGTTGTATTGCAGCATCAGAAGGTGGAATTCCTGGCATGATTGCATGAAGATCAGGCCATTTTGTATCAGCTGCACTTAATGTGAAGAATAACGTTGGGCAGCCGAGTTGAGATATCATGTTTGTCAGTTCATTTTTAGCTTTGTGCCAAAAAGATCTTGTGCCACGTAGAGAGCTTCCGAAACGCATCACTTGTTCTGCCAATTTGTCATCTGGAAATTGTTGTAATCGGATGTTCAATTCTTGGATTGATGTTGGGAAGCCATCTCCGATGTTTTTTTTTACAAAGAAGGATGTTGTTGCTTGACTGCGATGACGCATCATCAGATTGTATATGTAGTAGCGGAAGCGAGGGTGCTTGCCAAATCTGTTATCATGGTAATGCAGAAGATGAAGTGCGTATTCATTTAATTGCACTGTCTTTATTCTTGGTTGATTAGGTAATGCAGCTCCTACGGGGAATAGGGTTGGGAAAGCCATAGAGAGTAGACCTTCTGTGTTGTATTCATTGATTGGGGATAAGCTTATTGGTGGCCATTGGATTGTAGCAGTAGAATGGTGGTTGTATGCATGTAAATAATGTTGTATTTCTTGGATTTATGTATTTATATTAGGTATAGTGGGAATGAATGATGATGTATGGTGTGGGTATTGGTCTACGGAATCTTCAGAGGGGAAAATTGGTGTTTTGATTGATAGTTGAGTAGTTGGATCTGTGGTATTGGAATGGTGAAGGGAGGCGGAGATATCGGTTGGGAGTTCTGGTAATGATGCAAGTGCATTGTTATCAATGCAAGCATTCCTATAGTAAGGATCATTTGTCAATCTGTATTCTAATGCGGCAAGAACTCGATGTCTACTTACAATGCAGTCATAAGCTTGATTGTCATTACTTTGACGGGTAACGATTAAAATATCCAAGTCTTCAACACGTTGTGGCAACATGCATGCTATTTCTGTAATGTCTTGTGGAAAGAAAATTGTTTGGCCAGTGTATTTATATTGGCCACCACGTGCATGTGTTACTTGGATGATAGGGTTAACCCTAGCAATAAGAATTTATTCTATTTGTGAAAGAGCAGCCAGGACAGGTGGTTGAGGACCAGGGTCCATGTTATTTGATAATGAGAAACGATGAATGTTTTTTTCAGACATGCATCTGTAGCAACAATAGATTTGGTTCGACATGCGGATATGGATTCCAAGATAGGATTCAAGACAAATGGAGCATGGTGATTTAGGTGCAAGCCTATCAATTCTTGCACGGAATTCACGTTGTGCATCATTAGTATGAACGTTGTTGAAAGCATGTGTAATGGATGGAGGGGTTGAATGAGGTATGGATGAATTTGTTTGAGCATCATTATTATGAGCATCGTCGAAAGCATGTGGAATGGAGTGTGGTGGCGAATGAGCTGTGGATGAATTTGGTAGAGTGGTTTGATGAGAATATGGTAGACTTGTAAATTGGGAAAGAGAATTGTTTTCGAAGTGAGAATTGTTTGATGGAAATTGTGAATTTCCATCGTATGTTCTTGACGATGAATTTTGACTTTTCTTTTGGCTTTTGTTTGTTTGGGAATCTTTGAAGGCTTTTTTAGCATGATAAGCTGCATGTCGACGTGCATTTATTTGTTCTTTATTTGCTGCATAGTATCTTCGTGTGCGTTCATCATTAGAAGTAGTAGACATTCCGACAAGTTAATGCACCTACATGAAAGAGAGATGGAGTGACAATGTTAGTTGGAAAGAGAACAACCATGTTATTGTATGGAAGGGGAAAAAATAAATTGAAGCCTGCAATTTTTTTTTGTTAATATGTTATTAGAAAAACATGTTTGAAATGAGGTTTTAGTAATTTCTAGCTATAGAGGAAGATAATAAGATGTGTAACGTGTTGATAACAATATGTTTGAGATTATATTTAAGTATTTTAGAGATGTATATGAATGTAATTGGATATGTAATGTGTAAAGTTGGTTGATTTGTTAATAGGGGAAAAGTTGAAGTATTGAGATGGAGTGACAATGTTAGTTGGAGAGACAGCAACCATGTTATTGTATGGAAGGGGAAAAAAGAAATTGAAGTTTACAATTTAATTTTGTTAATATATTATTCAAACAATGTGTTTGAGAATAATTTTTAGTGATTTGTAACTATAGAGGAAGATTTGACTCTGTTTGGCAAAAGCGATATAGTTAAGTTAGATTGGAAGACTATTTTTGATCGAATACCCAATAACACATGTTTCAAATAGATTTGCCACAAACATTACATTGATGACATATTACAATATAATATGTTGTGGAGAGATAATTTTCACGTAGCGTAACACAGAATTTCTCTATGAGTAAATACCAACTGGTAAATTCATAGTGATAGTTAAGAAAATAGATTATGAATTTGGAAGACATAAACCAAGTGTCTTTTCTGCCATGACATATTGTTTACAATTGGCCTGAGATGTAGTAACCATACACCATAATAACACAGATTTTCTCTATGATAGTACTTGTAATCATATTTATCTATGATATTGAAATTTTATTGATTGCTTGGAGGATATTGTTGCATTCTGTTGAGAAATGCAAGTTCTCTTCTTTGATGATAACACATTTCAAGCGTGATATGTCTCTAAATGTTTTTGTCTTCACTGATAGTGTGAAGATGTGATCTGTCCAGAGTGCTTTAAAGACAATTTCCTTTATTACATCAGGATCCTCAGATAACAAATAGAAGTCCTTTGCATTAACTCCAAGAATTGTAGACACTGCGTCTTTGAAAGCAACTGTTGAAAGTAATTGACCAGTGTGATCTTGTATATCTATCTTTAGTAAGTATCTGTAATCACAGTCAGTTACTTCGGTGTTGCATTTAGGGAAAAACCATGTGCTTGCATTCTTTGGAATGAGTTTCTCCATGCATTTTTTCTTATCCACAATAGATGGGCATGATAGGTAATAAAAATTGTCCATCCATACTTTTGTAATTGTTCCCTTGACTTGGTAGAATGCAGCTATATCTGAGGACTCGATATTGTAAATATCTGCAATTGTTATTTTTTTGGGTTGATGGACAAAATAAGGTGAATATCTTCTTGTCAGTGGTGTATAAGTTGTAGTGGAACCTTCTTTTCTAAACCATGACTTTAGGATATGAGCCTCTTCGATGTCAGGATCTACAAGAATAATTGATCTTGTTGTAGTACCGACATTTTTTCCATTAAATTCGGCAACACGAGCAGACTTGATTGCTATGATGGGATAATTTCCTGTAGTACATAAGCTGGAAATTTCTTTCGATACGCCATCAAAATTATCTCCCCAAAATATTGCATCCATGTTATATCCAGACATGTCTTGAATATTTACTGTTCGTCTTGTAACTTCTGAGCCGTCTTTTCTATGTATGGTGCATGGATTGGAAATGCTAGTAACAATACCAAGAACATCAAAAATGGAGTTGACGTTTGTTGTTCTGATATCATTGATTGATTTGATATTGAAATGCACTGTTGGGTTGGATCTATTTTCGTTGGAAACATGGTCTATGGTAGATGTAGCATTTAACAAAATTTCCCAGTCATTGTTTAACTGGTTGTATTTTTTATTAGCCATTTTGACATTGCCTTTTGAGACAATGTACATATTTCCAACTTGGATTTTGTCGAAGAAAGAATCGGAAACATTGTTGAAACATGTAATGTGTATTTCCCCACCTTCTGTATCGTAGAGGTCGAAGCCAAACACTTTGCCAGGACCATATTGATTTTGAAATTGTCGAAGAGGTGTCTTTATTTGAACATATCCTTTTATGCACCAGTTTGAATGGTAAGGATTTATTGCTTTGATTAGAATTTGGATTGGTGTAATGGATGCAGTAGGAATGTCAGAAATGGTGCAGTGCCTTTTCGACGAAGGTTGTTGGTTCGATGACGATGGATCTTCTTCTTGAGAAGTGACTGGGATACTCAGATTTTTTGGAATACCAAATAAAGGTGCAGATGTAGTACAAATGTCGAAGTCTAATAGACTTATTGACCTACATGGTAAATGATAGTAATAAGATAAATTGTTAGAATTCAAAGTGATATGAAGGAAATATGTAAATTTTAAGTAAGAGTTGTGTAAAAACTTACAATGATGGACCAATAGTTGAAGTAGTCCAATTTTTCACATGTATAATTGAACCTTTTTGAAGCAAGCTTGCTTCAACGAGGTCATTGAAAGTTATCGGAAGCATAAGGCGCTTCATATGTGTGCCATCAGAGATGGCGGTGCGATATCGTACTGTTGAACTTTGCATTGATGCAATACGTTCAAGTTCAACGATTTGTAGAATTGGCTGAATATGACTTTTCCCCGAGAGCATTAAGGGAATGGCATTTTCAGTAAGATTTGTTGTCATTTTCTGAAAACAGAGATAACATAATAATTAAGAAATCTTTATATATGGTTTTGAGTTACATGTATAATTACGTTTCCTATAGAACTACATGAGAAGTTAAAACTATAGGTTTATTTAGAAATGATGGATTAAGATATACTTATTGCTTTAAAAGTTAGTTTTTGTCTACATGAGAAGTTAAAACTATAGGTTTATTTAGAAACGATGGATTAAGATATACTTATTCCTTTAGAAAGTTAGTTTTTGTAGATTAATCTAAATTTTGATATATAAAAGTTATGGATCATTTGTAGGTAAATCTTAGTTAACTGAAAACTAATGATTATGTTGAATATAAAAAAGTAAATGATATAGTAAAATAATATCTTCTTCAATTTATTAATATGACACTGAAATTATTATTAATAATCCTCTATTGTAATCATTTAAGATACAACAACACTTTTCTAGAATAATATTTAGGCAAAACAACATTTGAAATAATATTTGGTAAAAGACATCTTCAGAAATGTGAAACTTAGAATATCATAAACAGAAAGTATCATTAAAGAGATACGATCTTGAACAAAACATGTGCACTATAATATCTGCACATGAAAAATAATCCAAATGAATCATTATTAGGTAACTTAGAATAATTAAAATTGTTTATATCTGGTTTTGAGTTAGATGTAAAAGACATTTAACAAAAGAGATATTTGGTAAAAGAGATGTAAAAGACATTTAACAAAAAAAATATTTGGTAAAACAGATGTAAAAGACATTTAACAAAAAAAATATTTGGTAAAACACATCTTCAAAAATGTGAAAGTTCACACAAAATAAGTAAGAAAGAGCTCACTGATTTAATTAGTTGTCTACATGCAAAAGGACTATTCCACATGCAGGGTATTAAAATAGGGGATCCATATCTGTCCTCCAAGAACTATTGACTTGGGAGAACCTCCAAAAAAAAAGGATTCATTGGACCAAACAGTTGTTAGTTCTAGGGATACTATCACTATAATTGGAGGCAATTCTGAATCTAATTTTGGTTGAACAAGTTTTATGATGGTAAAAAATATGAAGGCAAAAAATAATTGATATGTTATTGGGAAATAAAGGTGTTAGGATTATATACTGATTAGATTTAACCATATACAAAGCCACACATTAACTACAAAATAACAAGCCATTTATTGCCTTTTATCAACAGGGTAGTTGAATGTACATGAGCAGTTTAGCCATTGAGGGTGGGGAAGTCTGTAAAGATTTCTTGTCACAGTCAAGGGAGATCATAAGCAGAGACACAATTTTTCTTAATGATGAAACACTGTCTCTACAACTCAAACTCTCAGCAAATAGGATAAGTCCTAACCTTAGTGGGAAAGCTAAGAGGCAACTCTTAGGTAATCCACCCAATGTCAACTTGTTGCCCTTGCCAAGCCATTTATTGCCTTTTATCAACAAGGTAGTTGAATGTACATGAGCAGTTTAGGTCAAACGAGGATTGTACCTACCTATCTATAGAGTATGACAGAATCTGGCATGTGAAGACACCAGCAATGCACCCCTGTAGGTTTATAGCAGATTGTAACCCGGAAACAGTGATCTAACATAAGAAAATATGGAACAATTTCAAAAGCATTTGCCACAGTGCATTAGGATAAATTGTTTCCAATAACAGAAGTAAAATACACAAAAACCCAACTTTTCTTTGAATTTCCCACACTGTGGGAAACCTAAGAGGCAACTCTTAGGTAATCCCCCCACTGTCAACTTGTTGCAAACTGTTAAGTGTGCAATTGAACCTTTTGAGCTCAGATGGTTAACTCAAGCGGTTATTGACGAAATATGGAATCTCTCCCACAAATTTACTTGTAGACTTCAATTTCATTGAGAATTGATTGCCCTGTACCAACAAAATAACCACTATTTTCCTATGTCTCCTTGATTGCCCTGTACCAACAAAACAACCTCTATTTTCCTATGTCTCCACCTTTCTGTTGAATTGTGTGAGTAGTATTGTGGTGAGTATTCTGAACTCTCAGGGTTGATTTGAGTAGGTATGGGAGCAAAAGTATTTCAAACCATAAAGAGTTACAGATTATGGGAACAAGTTTTATGATGGTAAAAAATATGAAGGCAAAAAATAACTGATATGTTATTGGGCAATAAAGGTGTTAGGATTATATACTGATTAGATTTAACCATATACACAGCCGCACATTAACTACAAAATAACAAGCCATTTATTGCCTTTTATCAACAGGGTAGTTGAATGTACATGAGCAGTTTAGCCATTGAGGGTGGGGAAGTTTGTAAAGATTTCTTGTCACAGTCAAGGGAGATCATAACCAGACACACAATTTTTTTTAATGATGAAACACTCTCTCTGCAACTCAAACTCTCACCAAACAGGATAAGTCCTAACCTTAGTGGGAAAGCTAAGAGGCAACTCTTAGGTAATCCACCCACTGTCAACTTGTTGCCCTTGCCTCTTACTTTAAGGCCAAGAAAAAAGGTTCGTAAACTAAGGAGGGTGTTCCTAGGGGTTAAAACTATATAAATTGGTTTCACTAAGGCAACTTGATACTACCCATTCTTGAAGTAAATAAGCCCAAGAAGCACAACGTATACTATGGTTCTCAAAGAAAACAGTTTCCAAGTTTTATATCATTCCATAGTGAATATTAAGTTAACACTGATCAGATCATTATTTCAAGAGAAAATATGTGAAGACACCAGCAATGCACCCCTGTAGGTTTAAAGCAGATTGTAACCCGGAAACAATGATCTAACATAAACAAATATGGAACAATTTCGAAATCATTTCCCACAGTGTGGGAAAGCTAAGAGGAAACTCTTAGGTAATCCACCCACTGTCAACTTGTTGCAAGAGCGTAGAATGACACGTTAGCCTTTTGAGCTCGAATGGTTATGGCGGTTATTGTGGAAATATGGAAATCTCCTCAAAATGTACTTGGTTTCATTCATTGAGAATTGATTGCTGTACCAACAAAATAACCTCTATTTTCTAACTCTCTCCTTGTTCCACCAATACCAACAAAACAACCTCTATTTTCCTATGTCTCCCTTTTGTTGAATTGTGTGAGTAGTATTGTGGTGGTATTTTCCAACTCTCGGGGTTGATTTGAGTAGGTATGGGAGAAAAAGGATGTTTCAAACCATAAATTCTGATTATGTATTTCATTGTGAACTTGAATAATGTTAAGGTGCGAAGTCTCAAGTGCATTAAAAGTTGGATTAAATAATCATTACACTAACTACTTTAAACCTACCTATCTATAGAGTATGACAGAATGTGTACCTTTCAAGAGAATCATTAGGCATAGTGAACATACCCGGCCATGCCAACTTCACACAAAATAAGTAAGAAAAGTTCAAGATTAATTAGTTTGTCTGCATGCAAAAGATACAACTACCTACGGGGTATTAAACGGGGGATCATATCCTGTCCTCCGAACTATTGACTTGAAGAACCTCCAAAAGAGGATTCATTGGACCAACGGTTATTAGTTCTGGGGATACTATCACTATCCAAAGTGAAGGAAAAAAATACTCATATTTATTGGGCAATAGGAGTGTTAGGATTATATCTTGATTAGATTGCCATATACAAACGCATTCTTTACAAAATAACAAGCCATTTATTGCCTTTTATCAACAAGGTAGTTGAATGTACATGAGCAGTTTAGGTCAAAAGAAGATTGTACCTACCTATCTATAGAGTATGACAGAATCTGGCATGTGAAGACACCAGCAATGCACCCCTGTAGGTTTAAAGCAGATTGTAACCCGGAAACAGTGATCTAACATAAGAAAATATGGAACAATTTCAAAAGCATTTGCCACAGTGCATTAGGATAAATTGTTTACAATAACATAGGTAAAATACACAAAAACCCAACTTTTCTTTGCATTTCCCACAGTGTGGGAAACCTAAGAGGCAACTCTTAGGTAATCCCCCCACTGTCAAGTTGTTGCAAACTGTTAGGTGTGCAATTGAGCCTTTTGAGCTTAGATGGTTAACTTAAGCGGTTATTAAATAAATATGCAAAATTTCTCCTCCAGTCAGCCCTTGAACTTCATTTGTTGAAATTGATTCCCACAATACCAACAAAATAACCCACAATGCATCCTATGTCTCCTTGATTTACTGCTGTACCAACAAAACAACCTCCCCTGACTTTCCTATGTCTCCACCTTTAAGTAGATTGTGTAACGATAGTATTGTGGTGAGTATTACGAACTCTCGGGGTTGATTTGGGTAGGTATGGGAGAAAAAGTATTTCAAACCATAAAGGATTCTGATTGTGGGAACAATTTTTATGATGGTAAAAATACAGAAGGCAAAAAATAACTCATATGTTATTGGGCAGTAAAGGTGTTACGATTATATACTGATTAGATTTAACCATATACAAAGCCATAGATTAACTACAAAATAACAAGCCATTTATTGCCTTTTATCAACAGGGTAGTTGAATGTACATGAGCAGTTTAGCCATTGAGGGTGGGGAAGTCTGTAAAGATTTGTTGTCACAGTCAAGGGAGATCATAAGCAGACACACAATTTTTTTTAATGATGAAACACTCTCTCTGCAACTCAAACTCTCACCAAACAGGATAAGTCCTAACCTTAGTGGGAAAGCTAAGAGGCAACTCTTACGTAATCCACCCACTGTCAACTTGTTGGACGAGTACATTAGAAACAGGTATTGGTTGCGGTTTAACTTATTCAAATGTTACTAAGGTGGACAGTCTTTGTTCCTTAAAAATAATCCTGTCAGTTCTTTTGTCTGCACATACATGTTTTTCTCTCGGTACATTTTTGTTGAGGCTACGCACCCTTTTTGTATTTTTCTCTCGAAACCGAGTTTTGTTTCTGTTCAAGAGCCGCACATTAACTACAAAATTAGAAGCCATTTATTGCCTTTTATGAACAGGGTAGTTGAATGTACATGAGCAGTTTAGCCATTGAGGGTGGGGAAGTCTGTAAATATTTCTTGTCACAGTCAAGGGAGATCATAAGCAGACACACAATTTTTTTTAATGATGAAACACTCTCTACGCAGCTCAAGCTCTCTACATAAACGGATAAGTCCTAACCTTAGTGGAAAAGCTAAGAGGCAACTCTTATTAATCCACCCTTTGTCAACTTGTTGGACCAGTAAATTAGGAACAGGTATTGGTTGCAGTTTAACTTATTCAAATGTTACTAAGGTGGACCAGTCTTCGTTCCTTAAAAATATTCCTGTCGGGTTACTGTCTGCCTGCCCTGTATTTTGCTCTCAGTACCTGTATTTTGCTCTCAGTACAGTTTTGTTGAGGGCTCTGCCTGCCCTGTATTTTTCTCTCCGAACAGTTTTGTTTCTGTTCAAGTTCATAACATGTGTATCCAACTCTTCATCTATAAGATGTGTATCCATGGCATGGCATTGCAAGTAGCGGAATATTTTGTCATTATATCCACAATAATGTGTTTTTGCGACATCTAAACTGCGACCAACATATACATGGTAGTTTCATCAACATGATTAAGCACAACATTTATGGTTGATTCCTTGATTACTAAAACCAACTTATTACTTCCAATGGTAGTAACTATATCTATAACATCATCAAGTCAAGAAACTCTAGAATTTAATTTTTTGAAGATACACGGTGGATGGGATTATTTCACTTACGGGTTCGGGGAAATGTTTTAATGATGACCTAATGCAAAATGGAATTTGTTCCAATTTCTTCTTTGGTAACCAAGAATGTTCTAAAATAAATTGCAAAAACTTAGCAATTCATAGGGGAAAACACTAATCCCTTGAATTTGAGGTCTATCTTTATAAACTTGCAATGGTGGATTATAATTTTCTGCCTTAATAGGTTGCCAAGTCATGGATAAGACTACATTTTTTATCAATCCTGAAATGGGGCTTTGAAGAACATGATTAAGCAATGTGTATCCAACTCTCTTCAACTATAAGATGTGTATCCATGGCATGGCATTGCAAGTAGTGGAATATTTTTCATTATATCCACAATAATGTGTTTTTGCGACATCTAAGCTTGCGAGCAACATATACATTGTAGTTTCATCAACATGATTAAGCACAACATTTAAGGTTGATTCCTTGATTATTTAAAAACCAGGTGTTACTTCCAATGGTGACCTTTATATCTATAACATCATCAAGTCAAGAAACTCTAGAATTTAATTTGTTGAAGATACACAGTGGATGGGATTATTTCCTATAGGTTCAGGAAATGTTTTAATGATGACGTAATGCAAAATGGATTTTGTTCCAATTCCTTCTTTGGTAACCAAGAATGTTCTAAAATAAATTGCAAAAACTTAGCAATTCATAGGGGAAAACACTAATCCCTTGAATTTCAGCTCTATCTGCATATATGGAACAATTTATAAAGCAGTTGCCACAGTGCATTTTAAACAAGTAAAATTGTACACTTACAAAAATTGAAATTTAAACCCTGCCACTTATAATAGATCCTAAGTTAATAAACTTGCAATGGTGGATTATAATTTTGTGCCTTAATAGGTTGCCAAGTCATGGATAAGACTACAATTTTTATCAATCCTGAAATGGGGCTTTGAAGAACATGAGTAAGCACAACATTTATGGTTGATTCCTTTATTACTAAAACCAACTTATTACTTCCAATGGTAGTAACTATATCTATAACATCATCAAGTCAAGAAAGTCTAGAATTTAATTTCTTGAAGATACACAGTGGATGGGATTATTTCCTACAGGTTCAGGAAATGTTTTAATGATGACCTAATGCAAAATGGAATTTGTTCCAATTGCTTCTTTGGTAACCAAGAATGTTCTAAAATAAATTGCAAAAACTTAGCAATTCATAGGGGAAAACACTAATCCCTTGAATTTGAGCTCTATCTTTATAAACTTGCAATGGTGGATTATAATTTTGTGCCTTAATATGTTGCCAAGTCATGGATAAGACTACATTTTTTTATCAATCCTGAAATGGGGCTTTGAAGAAATAACCAATTTCCTCGAAATCTGACAACAGTTACGACTTCAATCTCACTGCTGGGCAGAGGATGAAAGAAAATCAGTAGGGAATCACAAACTTACTACCAAGTACTTTTGATAGTGAAAGTTCAAGTGCTGTTGGATTCAATGTTTTATGCCAGATATTTATATTTCATCTCAGCAATAAATTTAATATCCTCTATTTTTAGAATATGGAATGTTTATAGTGTTCCCAGGGGTTAAAAATGCATGACTTGGTTTGACTAAGGCAACTTGATACTACCCATTCTTGAAGTAAATAAGCCCAAGAAGCACAACGTATTCTATGGTTCTCAAAGAAAAGAGTTTCCAAGTTTTATACCATTCCGTACTGAATATTAAGTAAACAGTGATTAGATAATTATTTCAAGAGAAAATATGTGAAGACACCAGCAATTTGGACTGATAAAAAAAGTAATGATATCATTCATTGTGCTGATAAGATTCGCAGATTCTCAGGGACTTTAAGCCCAAAGCAGAGCAGCAACATCACTGTCATTCTCCTCCTCATCATGACAGAATGAGAGATTCTCAGGCTATCTCCTCCACATCATCAGAATGAGAGATTCTGAGGCTTGTGAAAGCAAACTATCATCCTTCACCAGTTGGGCTACAGCTCCGGCTTCCATGTTGAAAACACCATCATTATAGTAAAATACTAAAGATTGAAAATGTACCCACCGCATAGTGTCTCATTGACATTATCCTATACAAATTAGCAAACTGTGCAATGGGTTGAAATGTGTTCAAAAGCATTTGGTAAACTTTAATCCGTTCTTCATTTTGGTAGAAGGCCATACTTCCAATGGTAGTAACTATATCTATAACATCATCAAGTCAAGAAAGTCTAGAATTTAACCAACCAAGAATGTTCTAAAAAAATTGCAAAAACTTAGCAATTCATAGGGGAAAACACTAATCCCTTGAATTTGAGCTCTATCTGCAAATATGGAACAATTTGAAAAGCATTTTCCACAGTGCATTTTAAACAAGTAAAATTGTACACTTACAAAAATTGAAATTTAAACCACATACATATAATAGATCTAAGTTAATAAACTTGCAATGGTGGATTATAATTTTGTGCCTTAATAGGTTGCCAAGTCATAGATAAGGCTACAATTTTTATCAATCTGAAATGGGGCTTTGAAGAACATGATTAAGCACAACATTTGAGGTTGATTCCTTGATTACTAAAACCAACTTATTACTTCCAATGGTAGTAACTATATCTATAACATCATCAAGTCAAGAAAGTCTAGAATTTAATTTCTTGAAGATACACAGTGGACGGGATTATTTCCTACAGGTTCAGGAAATGTTTTAATGATGACCTAATGCAAAATGGAATTTGTTCCAATTGCTTCTTTGGTAACCAAGAATGTTCTAAAATAAATTGCAAAAACTTAGCAATTCATAGGGGAAAACACTAATCCCTTGAATTTGAGCTCTATCTTTATAAACTTGCAATGGTGGATTATAATTTTGTGCCTTAATAGGTTGCCAAGTCATGGATAAGACTACATTTTTTATCAATCTTGAAATGGGGCTTTGAAGAAATAACCAATTTCCTCGAAATCTGACAACAGTTACGACTTCAATCTCACTGCTGGGCAGAGGATGAAAGAAAATCAGTAGGGAATCACAAACTTACTACCAAGTACTTTTGACAGTGAAAGTTCAAGTGCTGTTGGATTCAATGTTGTATGCCAGATATTTATATTTCATCTCAACAATAAATTGAATATCCTCTATTTTTAGAATATGGAATGTTTATAGTGTTCCCAAGGGTTAAAACTGTATGACTTGGTTTGACTAAGGCAACTTGATACTACCCATTCTTGAAGTAAATAAGCCCAAGAAGCACAACATATTCTATGGTTCTCAAAGAAAAGAGTTTCCAAGTTTTATATCATTCCGTACTGAATATTAAGTAAACAATGATCAGATCATTATTTCAAGAGAAAATATGTGAAGACACCAGCAATTTGGACTGATAAAAAAAGTAATGATATCATTCATTCTGCTGATAAGATTGGGAGATTCTCAGGGACTTTAAGCCCAAAGCAGAGCAGCAGCATCAGTGTCATTCTCCTCCTCATCATGACAGAATGAAAGATTCTCAGGCTATCTCCTCCACATCATCAGAATGAGAGATTCTGAGGCTTGTGAAAGTAAACTGTTATCCTTCACCAGTTGGGCTACAGCTCCGGCTTCCATGTTGAAAACACCATCATTATAGTAAAATACTAAAGATTGAAAATGTACCCGCCGCATAGTGTCTTATTGACATTATCCTATACAAATTAGCAAACTGTGCAATGGGTTGAGATGTGTTCAAAAGCATTTGGTAAACTTTAATCCGTTCTTCATTTTGGTAGAAGGCCATACTTCCAATGGTAGTAACTATATCTATAACATCATCAAGTCAAGAAAGTCTAGAATTTAATTTCTTGAAGATACACAGTGGATGGGATTATTTCCTACAGGTTCAGGAAATGTTTTAATGATGACCTAATGCAAAATGGAATTTGTTCCAATTGCTTCTTTGGTAACCAAGAATGTTCTAAAATAAATTGCAAAAACTTAGCAATTCATAGGGGAAAACACTAATCCCTTGAATTTGAGCTCTATCTTTATACTACATGCAAAAGGACTATTCCACCTGCAGGGTATTAACATTTTCCAAGTTTTATATCATTTTGTAGTGAATATTAAGTTAACACTGATCATATCATTATTTCAAGAGAAAATATGTGAAGACACCAGCAATGCACCCCTGTAGGTTTAAAGCAGATTTTAACCCGGAAACAGTGATCTAACATAAGAAAATATGGAACAATTTCGAAAGCATTTCCCACAGTGTGGGAAAGGTAAGAGGCAACTCTTACGTAATCCACCCATTGTCAACTTGTTGCAAATTGTTAAGTGTGCAATTGAACCTTTTGAGCTCAGATGGTTAACTCAAGCGGTTATTGACGAAATATGAAATCTCTCCTCCAAATTTACTTGCAGACTTCAATTTCATTAGGAATTGATTGCCCTGTACCAACAAAATAACCTCTATTTTCCTATCTCTCCTTG
This sequence comes from Pinus albicaulis, assembly GCA_034641835.2. Taxonomy (NCBI): domain Eukaryota; kingdom Viridiplantae; phylum Streptophyta; class Pinopsida; order Pinales; family Pinaceae; genus Pinus; species Pinus albicaulis. The sequence goes on along the minus strand of CM076576.1, from coordinate 473,899,672 downwards.
ATTGCCCTGTACCAACAAAACAACCTCTATTTTCCTATGTCTCCACCTTTCTGTTGAATTGTGTGAGTAGTATTGTGGTGATTATTCTCAACTCTCAAGGTTGATTTGAGTAGGTATGGGAGCAAAAGTGTTTCAAACCATAAAGAGTTACAGATTCCATATTTCATTGAACTTGAATAATGTTCAAGGTGCAGAATTACCAAGTGCATTGAGATTGGATTAAATAATCATTACACTAACTACTTTAAACCTACCTATCTATAGAGTATGACAGAATGTGTACCTTTCAAGCGAATCATTAGGCATAGTGAACATACCCGGCCATGCCAACTTCACACAAAATAAGTAAGAAAGAGCTCACTGATTTAATTAGTTGTCTACATGCAAAAGGACTATTCCACCTGCAGGGTATCAAAACAGGGGATCCATATATGTCCTCCAAGAACTATTGAGTTGGGAGAACCTCCAAAAAAAAAGGATTCATTGGACCAAACAGTTGTTAGTTCTAGGGATACTATCACTATCCGAAGTATGAAGGCAAAAAATAACTCATATGTTATTGGGCAATAAAGGTGTTAGGATTATATACTGATTAGATTTAACCATATACAAAGCCGCACATTAACTACAAAATAACAAGCCATTTATTGCCTTTTATCAACAAGGTAGTTGAATGTACATGAGCAATTTAGGTCAAACGAGGATTGTACCTACCTATCTATAGAGTATGATAGAATTTGGCATGTGAAGACACCAGCAATGCACCCCTGTATGTTTAAAGCAGATTGTAACCCAGAAACAGTGATCTAACATAAGAAAATATGGAACAATTTCAAAAGCATTTGCCACAGTGCATTAGGATAAATTGTTTCCAATAACAGAAGTAAAATACACAAAAACCCAACTTTTCTTTGCAAATGGCTACATAAATTTCTGTTCAAGAAGACTGACACAGTAGATGGACACAAGATGTGAAACGGCATCACTCCATCAGCAATCAAAAGAATATTTTGTAAAAGCAGTGTCAACATCCTTCAATCACGGTTGCAGCATGGCTATAAGCCTTTATATATGGTCAGCTTCATTTCGAACCAGTTAGGAATTAATATTAACTTTTACTTGTTCCATCAACTATTTATTAACTACAGGAATTTTCTGTGCGGACAAACCCTCTCTGTAGCCCTTCTCCCAGCAGCTAACCTAAGTGAGGATGCCTTCGTGAGAACTGAAAACCCTGAAATGGGTCAGATCAATACAAAAACCTCATATGAAGAATTGAGTATTGTTTACTAACCATGTAGTTGGCCAGATGTGAATCTTTGCAGCTTCAAACCTTCCGACAGCGACCCAGTAATTGCAGCCAAACGAAACAGCACTTCACTTTTTTGACTTCAGTGGAAGTCCTCAGCACTCAGCGGCACTCAGACGCAACAGCCTTGCCTTTTTCAGCTCTTCACGGAAGAAACAAATAACAAAAGGAATAGATGAACAATGAAGGACAGAAACACATTTCAAAGAAATTCTCAGAACTACCAACACCTAACTAATAACTACTAAACTGTTTTCCGGTTGCAGCTCTCCGTCTCATCAGCGCTTCTCAATCTTCCAAGTGCCCCTTCTCTGCAGAAAATGCGGCTTCCAGGTGCCCTGCTTCGAGGTATCTAGGAACGAAGATGTGTGTAGGCCATGTGTACAGCGAATGCAGCTGGGAAGGAGGATGATTCTGCGTGTCCCTTCTCTGCAGCAAATGCGGCTTCCAGGTGCCCAGGAAGGAGTATGTCTGCACCAAATGTGGCCCACGTCTACAGCCCGATTCTTACATGTGCCCACTTCTCTGCAGGAAATGCGGCTTCCAGGTGCCCCTTACAAATGCGGATTCCATTTCCATATCAAAGGTTTTAGTTATTTTTATTAACTTTTTTATATCTATGGCTGAGCGTTTCTCAATCGTCTAACAAAGAATCTGACGATCAGCAATAGGACAGATAGGTAGGTAGGAAATTTGATTTCAAATAAGGACGCCTTACGGCGTAAATATTTTTAAAATTTTAATTATAATTGTAATATTTAATTTATTGTGAAATGATTGTAATTGTAATTTTAATTTTAATTGTATATATGTAAAATTTGTAAAACTGTAATTGTAATTGTAATTATATGTAAAATTTTAAAATTGTAATTGTACATGAAATTGTAAAATTGTAATTGTAATTGTATTTCTAACTCTAGTTCTAATTCTCATTTTAATTCTATGTAAAATGTTTGTATAATTTTAATTTTATTAGTGCAAAACTATTGTAAATGTAAAATTGTAATTGTATGTAAAATATTTTTAAAATTTTAATTGTATTAATGTGAAAATTTTAATTGTATTAATGTGAAATGATTTTATTAAAATTTGTAAATTTGAAAATTTGTAAAATTTTAAATAATTGTAAAATAATAAATCTAGAATAAAATGAATTTTTGTAACATAATAAAGTTTAGAAAATAATGCAAATAAATTCATGTACTTTAGAATTATCATTATTTTATTATGATCTTACATAAAAAAAAAGAACTTTATACAGTATGTCATTGTTCTTGAGATCAACATAATTGCAAATTATGAAGTGAAATATTGATTTTAACATTAGCACAATGCAAATTACCATTTAATTTAAAATACATATTATAATGTTTCGAAAAACCCATATTAAAACGTATAAATATTGATGAAATAACACATGTACCATATCACTCTCGATTCTCATGATCACCCTCATTATCTTCCAGCTCGCATGGCATGATAACACTATTTTTCTCAAAAATATATTTTGATCTAGGGTCATGTCTCAATACGAACCACCAATCCCTATCCAACACATCTGGGTAAAAAAACACCTGGTTGCAGTGTTTGGGGAAAACATGGGGCTCCTGAGCTTCATCCCACATCTTTCTAGATTTGATACATATCAGCCTACTATCACGATTTTCCTTTACATTATTCCAATCAAAGGTGTCCCACCACTTGCACCTAAAAATAACACATTGGAAAGAAGAGAAATCCACTTCAATGATCTCGTGTATCTTTCCAACGTAACCTAACGTCCCGCATACTAGGTTTTGATCACGGTGGCTAGATCAACTAGATTGATCGAACTCGACTTACACTCCATAGTCTTGTGTGATGTTTCCAACATCGGCATTTTCTGTGCGAAAATGGTGTCTGTATGCCCACATAGATGGGAACAAATGCACCTATTATAAAAAATTAAAAAAAATCATAGTGTCATGTGTCTTATAATAACCCAACAGTTAAAATATGAAATATAGATATAATTACATTTGAAAGGTGCATTACTAAGTTTCAAATGTACATATAAATTAAATATATTATTACGGAGTTGATGCACCCAATCCCTACGTTTAGTGCATCCTCTTCAGCACGCGGGTAATGACCGGTTGTACCGTATTTCTTCCTAACTTAATCACCAACCCAACTGTTGGGACATATTTTTGGCATACTTTATTTTAAATGATCGGGATAAGGCACACCTCTACCATTCAACTGTCTCAATTCCTTGATGTTGCTATCCCATTTCATCCTCTTTTGTTTGTACAATACGACCCACAATTGTGTCGCTTCAGAATTGTAAAGTATGAATTTATTGATTTCTTCAATTTCTATAATATATAGAGATCAAACCGATATTATATAGTAGATAGAGATCAAAATATACTATATCAAAGTTCAACATGAATATTTACTTTGTGTAAATTTTAAAAATTATAAGTCGCTTACTCTTTATCAAGTGCTTTTTTCCACTCGTTTGGAGAAAATCCCCTTCTCTTTTGTGTTCATCCCTTTCATCACCCCAAATCACCGCACCTGGTATGTTGTCAATTTGTTTGATGTACTCACTGGAATAATAGAAATAATCATACGATATGTACCCCTCTGCCATAGACCCCTCAATTTTTTCCCTTTTTCGAACAAAACCTTTCAGTTTCTTCATGTACCTCTCTAAGAAGAACATCCAATGACAACACACCACCCCAACTAATTCAACCTCATCTACTAGGTTGATTAGAAGATGAACCTACAAGTCGATGAAACTCGTCGACAGTTCCTTCTTAGACATACAAACAATCTCAACTATCTCTTGACGCCACTGTGGAATGCTAGCCACATGAATCTCCTTCGACATGATCCAATGTAAAAATGAATATAATTTAAGATATGGCATGCCCTAGGTCTTGAGGGAATTCATGTTTCACACATCCACACAAGAACAAAGGATAATGACACTTCAAATTTATAAACACGGGCAATAATATAAAAAATTAGTTACATTTTATGATCCCTGCATGGGATAAAATTTATTAATATAAAAAATAATAAAATAATGCTTTTGAAATTATCCGTACTCTTAGAAGATTCAAATGGTCATGTGATTTCAACCCCGACAAATGGTCATCCACGGTGAAGCAGCACCGTAGTGAAGACCCATATGAAGATGGCACCCTCACACCCATTACAACTTCCTTTGCCAAAGAAAGATCATATTTTTTTAAAATCCATGGGAAATCACCTTCTTTGAAATACCATGAATTAGAGGGACCAACGCCAGTATCTGATCCTGTACTTTCTAATCGTCTTGGCCAATGTTTCTTTTTAGTTTTTGAAGTAATAATATCTTTCCTAACAGCCAACGTGTCACTTTGTTTCGATGATATGTTCCTCCATAAATAAGATGAAATATTTATAAATATATCCATGGGATCTAATAAGTTGGTAATCTTAAGTTGATCCCAATATGGGAGGTTATAAAATATAGATTTTCTTTTCATCCCAATGGGAAATTTCTCAACATTGGTGTCGAATAATTCTGGATCATCGAACATAGACTCCCCATTTGAATCAAACATTTCTATAAACTCCTCCTTATTTCTCTCATATGCTATAATCGATTTAGTTGGTGTCATTATTGGAGGCCTTTGGGTTCTCTCTTGTTTACCATTGAAAGTAGATGCTGCTCTTATGTAAGGGTGTTCTTCTAGGAGTAATATCTTGGATTTATCATACATTGGATTTCATAGGTCCTTGGACCATCTAGCTTTCAGAGAAGGTCCACAAAATTTACATCCAAAATACCCTTTTGTTACAAGACCTGTGAGATTATTGTATAGAATTAATATGCATGGCATGTAAAAGAATATCATGAAGATTAGAACAATTACAACGAATTAAATAACTAATATGTGAAATAATATTGTTACGTATATAAACAAATCAATAAACTAAACATGTAATTTACCAGAGAAGACTCCTAATCCTAGATAATAATGTGTCATGTAAGCACATATGCCATACAACCTAAAACTCCTCTCTGTTGCGATGGGTCTTGATACATCGTATACATTTATCCCTTTCCATAATTCCTTCAATTCATCTACCAGTGGTTGTAAGTAGACATCGATATTATTCACTTGTCTTCTACCAGGGACTATGAGAGCCAACATAAGATGTTCATTCTTTACGAACAACCATGGGGGGATATTGCCATTGATCACTACTACATGCCAAACATAATAGTTGGTGTTCTGGTGGGAATATGGGTTGACGCCATACATGAATATGCTGATTTGTAGACCTCGTACTTCATCCTTGAATTTTTCAGCCATATATCCTCTATATGCTTCATGGCTATTGAATCAGTTGGGATTTTCATAACTCCCAACTCACTTCTATGTGAGGCATGCCATCCCTACAACATAGCTAATTATTTGCAACAAAACAGCCTTTGAATCCTTGGGATTATAGACATCTCCCTCAATATCTTAAAAGGAGGACCACTAGGTGATTTACCCTTTTTTTTTAATTTATCATACCTGTCATGCCCACATTTCGGACATATATCTTTGTCTACATATTCTCCTCTATATAGAATAAAATCATTTGGACATGCATGATATGATATGTACTCAACACCCAACAATTTCAAAATTTTCTTTGCCTCTTCGCAGCTACAGGGCAAGACATTATCACACGAAATAACCTTATATTTGAATAACCTGTAGTTGGTGACCATGGAAGATATTAATAAATGTACATTAATGCTGATATAATTATTAACCTTCATAAAATTGACCATTTGTAATGTTCATTATGTACTAATTATATTTCTCAAATTTATATAAGGGACGACTTTATGGTTACTTACCTTAAAATTTATGAGAAACATGCATTCGACAAGCCAAAATTTGCTTTCAAGTTGTACAGTAACTTCATTGTCCCAAACTGGATAGACTTTCATTGACCGCCAGGTCTAAAGAGAGGGGTGGTGGAAGCAAATTTAAGGATTTCGAAAAAGGTGTCAGTGATATGAGCATCATCCCCTAGCTGATCATCATTTTGGAATGCATCTAACAACAATGTATCCATGGGAGTCATATCCCTTAAGTAATCATCCATACAAATCTCTATTTGATTGCCTCCATTGCTAGCTTGTGAAGAACTACTATTGTTGTAGTCATTCCTAATTGGTGAATTTGAACATAGTGGAAATTGAATCGATGGTTGATTCAACCATTCTTGGTATTGTTCCTCTTCGATTTTTTCTCTTAATTCAGTCTTTTCTCGATTTGAATTGTCATGGGGTGCAACGGAAGATGGTAGGTAGGTCGCTCATGATCACTAGAATCCTAATATTTTTAAAAAAAAATATTTGAACATTATTAGTACAAAATATATGATATTAATTAGTAAGCATGTTGAAAATATTGCATGATTAATTGGTTTGAAGTTGAAATAATTACATTAATCAATATACCAAATGATTATAATTATTACCATCATTGTCCCAGGATTGTGGCTAGAAGATGAAATATTGTTACAATTGAAAAGGTGAAGCGACTGTCCATTTTCTTCTACTAAATGCGCCTTGTAGTATGTTGCTCCTGATAAGAGCCTCCGATGTTTTGGAGTTGTTTCAATATTTTTTGCATTTGAAATTGATTTTGAATCTGTATGAACCTGCAAAATTGTATACATTATAAATTTAATTAAGTTGTGCATGATTGACATTGATAAAAAACATAAATTCAATTAGATAATGAAAATATAAATAAAATATGAAGTAAATGTTACATCTCGAGATGGGTAGGGAGAACTCCATGATGGACTTTGAGAAATATTATAGATTTTGAAGAATTTTCCATTCGATATAATTATGATATTTTCTCCCTACATTTGAGAAATTCAACAAAAATTTTGGTGTACAAACCTAAAATTAATTTTGGTACCTTAAAAATGGAGTTCTTTTTATCGGTGCTAATGTACAGATAACCGCACCAGTGCATTTTAGTTACTGCGCACTGGTGTCGTGTTATCAACGGACGCAACTGTGTGTCCTATTAAGTGATGCATCGGTGACGAATAAATGCAACTATATTTTCTTTAAGTGAAAAAAAAAACGGTAAATTGAAAAATGGGTGGAAAAATATTTTCAAAAATCTAATTTCATAAAACAATTCTTTAAATACTAAATACTTTTCATTATTTCACTATTTTTGCAAAAAAATTCAGCGAGAGATTTGCAAGAGACATAACTAGAGCAAGAGAGCATGAGAGCACTATGGAGTAGTGAAATACATTTGAACAAAAGTATTCAGACAATCAGAATTCCAAACCTTTGGTGATTCAAACCCTGTAGCATAGAATTTCAAACAATCTCGTGATTAAATTTTATTGTTATTTTACTTATTCTGTAGTTTTGTTTACCTAGTAAGAAATAAATTTCAATTTTCTTTTCATTTTAAAAAAAGAAATAAAAATAGATAAATAAATAATAATAATAATATTTTTTTACCCTAAACCCTTCATTCTTTTTGTTTATGTCCTTTCTTCTCCCTCTTTCTATGATTTCAGAATTAGGGATTTTCATTTTAGATTTATAGGGTTTGTATTGCTATATATAGGCCTATGACATCCAACCCATGGGACAACTTGCATATTTGGATCCCAATCCATGTCAGCCCTTGCGTGAATTTAAAAAAAACAATTTTTTTTTTATCGGTGCACCCTGCGTAACCTAGCGCACCGTGCAAGTACTGTGTGATAAAAAGTTGTAAACATTTTTTTTAAATTAGTGCGCCATATGTAAAATAAGGCACCGGTGTGCTATTTCATTATGTCGCACCGCCCACGTGTTGTTTCGCAAAAAGAAAAAAAATTATTGTTTTAATCGATGCACCATGTAACATATAACGCACTGCACCGGGTCTCCTAGTTGACAGAGAGTACCATATGGTGGTCCCTTTTTTGCGCGGGGTGTTTATGCTACAAAAACTAATGCTGGACAATTTTTATTATTTTGTTTGTGTTAATCGGTGTGGTGGTTAAAATGTAATGCACCAGTGCTCCTTGTTGACATAGAGCATTGTATGGTGTATTATACTCTTTTGCTGATGCGTTTATAAGACCACCACGCATTGACGTCGGTGCGTACACAATGAATGGTGCACTGGTTCCTTGAGATTTTTTTTACCTTAAAAGTTGAAAATTTATTTGTAAAATATATTAATGAATGGTATGGTACAGGTTTCATATTGATAAATAAATTTCTAACAAGAGATTAAGTAACAAAATTACTGATAACACATCAAGAAAAGAAAAAAATGCAAGTTCTCTGTAAATTCTTTACAAAAAATATTATTTTTTAACTATATGTAAATTTAACTAATATGTATTGTTTACTGTGTATCATGCAGAGCCACAAAATGACTAAGCTCGATAAGATTATTTTTTATCTAGGACCAGAAGAGCGTAAAAGCTTCACGGAAAAATTTCAAAATGATGAATCGGGTGAATGAAAAAAATACCATCGATCCAATATGAGTTTCTTTTTTTAATTTTTATTAATAATATAATTAAAATTATTAGATAACATGTGTCAAAAAATCTATTAATTCACATCTGTTTAATGTTCTATAGGGAAAAACAACTCAGAAAAGGAATGTTGTTTTAAGAAAAGAAATAAAATACAACATGCAAATGAAAATGAATTGCTCCTTAGCTCATCTGGAGTGGTGCTGGAGGTTAACAAAAGAGGGGAAACTTTTACAAAAGTTTGAGGGATCTAGTGGAGCGAATGTATAGATATTATTTCCACTTACAATACAAAAAATAATCCAATGATTCCAAGAACTAAATTTTATCTAAACTACAGGAAGATTTTCTAGAGAATTGATCAATGAGACATGTGAAACTTTTAATAGCAAAAACATACAACAACAGAAAATAAGGAATGAAAAAGTAATATTCCTTTAAATGTTTGTCTAGAATTATTTAGAAATATCATTTATAAATATCACTTTTGTTATATTTACTTTTCATATATAAATATCAAAATTTAATAGTTTATTTTCATGTTACATTTTCAGGAAGGTTAAGAAAATCTAAAAAGATGAACGAGTTGATATCATAAATATGGCAGTAGGAATTTCCAAAAAGGTGTAGAAGGAGATGGTCAAAGAAATGGACAAAATTTCATCGTAGGAGGAGACATCTCAACAACATCGTGATTCAAATGTAATATGTAATCATTGAATTTTTCGATCATTAGGTAAAATAAATAAATGATTTTATATTAAATATTAATTTTCAAGTATTTTCTTACAGAAAAGAAAATAAAATGGAACCCATTTAGCACATAAAACATGATAAAAAGGAAGAAAAGGGTTGATATTTAAGTTTGTGAGTAATTTTTACTTCCTTATAACAACTTAACTAGATTTCATTTTTGTATTTTTTAAGTTGTTTTACAAAAATCATTATTGAATGTATTCAAACATGTGCTAACATACAAAGAATAACCATCAGACAAATTCATTGACATTGGGTTAAATATGGGTTGTGAGTATATGTTGGCATATCAAAAAATTATTGTGGAATTTGTAAGCATCTATCGATCTTGTTTTACTTAGCTCTATCTATAATTAATAGAACAAAAAAATCTTTTATATTAAATATATGATCTATGGTCACCGCATTGGTGCATTTGTACGATCTATGGTCACCGCACAAATACCAATACGAATTAGAACAATCAGTGCATTTGTCTGATACTACGCACCAATGTGTTTCAATAATTCTACGTAATGGTGCATTGAGACTACCTATGGGCACTGCACAAATCTCAAGACCAATTAGAACGGCCCCATCCGTTGTATCACCAACACTATGCCAGGTGTGGTTTTAGACCTTGATGGCCTGGTGCATGCACCTTCGACCGCCTCGAGTCACCTTCCAGATGACACGCACCGGTGCATTGACACCTTAGTAGCGCACCAATGAAAAAAACATTCCTAGTAACCTCCAGCCTTCTATTTATTTTATTTGTGTTGAAATTTGGTTAAAATCTCTACCAAAACCTCTGTAACTGTAAACGGATGTTGTAGATTTTTTTTTTTTTGACAATTTTGGCCAATTTTATAACACTAAAAACCTCTTTTATAACCTCCACTAGAGGGTATTTTCCTTGTAGTGTTATGAGGATACAAAGAGTAGCACCTTCTTTACCTAATTGATAAATCTCAAACATAAGCGTTCAATGATGGAGTATATTGAGGACTTCCAAAAATTGAATATAAGGGTAAATGATATTCCATAGGAACATAGAATTGATGTCTTCATAGGGAATATAAAGGATAACATCCAACATGTGTTTCACCTTTGGGAACCTAATACATTGGATAAGGAATTCAACTTGGCAAGAAAAATTATGGCAACAAGGAAGCCTACCACTCACAACTATAAAGATGGAAGCATTGCTACTCCTAGCCTTTCATAACATACGAGGTTGACACCACAAAAATTGGAAGAAAAAATAGAAAAAAGGCTATGTTAAATTTGTGATAGAAAATACACTAAAGGTCATAAGTGTGTTGAGAATAAATTAATTTACGCAGATTGTGAAGAGGAGGAAGAAAAGGAACAAGAAAATTCAAAATAAAAGGATATACACCAGGAACCAACCCTAGAGAAACAAGAAATGAATCCACCCATATATTTTAATGAAGGAATAGGAATTACCACTCCTAAAACTCTCAAGGTAGAAAGAAATATCAAGAATAAAAAGGTAATAGTGTTGATTGATTATAGTAGTACCCATAATTTTATTCATTGTAAGATAGACAAGGAAATGAATTTCTTCATATATGCAGCACCAAAGTGTCAAATGATGGTTAAAAATCGAGGAACTATAAATTTCTCTAGAAATTTCCATAATATCAAGCTAACCATGGGGGAATATGTATTTAATACTCCAATTCTTTCTATTCTAATGGGTGGTGCTCAAATGTTGTACTAGGAGTCTAATGGTTACAATATTTGGGGACTATATCTTTTAATTTTTAAGAAATTTTCTTGAATTTTTTTTGGGAAGGAAAGGAAGTTTAATTACGGGATGTTGCAGGGAAACCAGGAAAGATAATCAACTCTAATGTCATGAAAAATATTCTGAAGAAATAAAAACGAGGTGTAATTACAAAATTATGCTCACTACAGGCTTAAACATTGAAATCATATATTTCTCCAGATCTCCAAAAAGTCTTGTAAAATCATTCTAAGGTGTTTTAGAGTCCCAAAGGCATCGCATTTATTCGTGATCATGGTCAAGCAGCGGAATTCCACATCTATAATCAACAACAAGTTCTCAAACTCTTAAATTATAACCTCACTTTGACACAAAATCGAATGAGACAACAGGAAGTTCAACATCACAATGAAAGAATTTTTGATGTAGGAGGATGGGTATTTTTATGGCTATCTAAGAAGGATAATAAATTATCACATAATTATTATGGTTATTACAAGGTGTTGCAAAACATTGGTACTATGTCATAGGAATTGGAGCTTCCGGCATATTTCCGAGTGCAACTAGTTTTCCATGTTTCATGCTTAAATAAGGTTATAGGTGACAAGCTCCAAGTTCCAACAATATTTCCATAACTTTATGAGGAATAAAAAAGCATATTGGAACCTGAAACAGTCACAGAAATAAGAACTCGATGACTATGAAATCGATCAATTTTCGAGTGTCTTATCAAGTCGACGAACTTAACCGCTGAATATTCCTCATGGGAGGATAATAATTGTATACATAAGGATCCATAACTACTCGAGCGTTGAGAAAAAAACATTTTTGAAGGAGAGGGGCATGTTAGTTCTATATAAGACTAGTGTATCCCCTTATTTTGATTGTTAGTGTACCCCTTATTGTTATTTTTGTGCCCATGTAGTCCCCATATTGTTATTATTATGCCGCATAGAAGCCCACTATTCTTATTGTTGTGCCCTTAAATTATTATTGTTAAGTAGGCTATGACTTTATTGGGACGCCTTAGACTCCTATATATAGAAAGTAGGTTTTTTCATTTGTATCATCTAATAACTATTCATTTATGTAATGTAAAGGAGGTTTCTCCCTCGAAGTGGATAATTTATAAGTCTTTGATCTATATTTTCTTCTATTTTGTGAGTTGGTTACATAACAATTTTATTCACTACCGAGATTATCATATTGAAAATCATCCAAGAATGGAAGCACATCATCTTCACATGGACGATTTTTTAAAATAGAATAAATATTGAAAGCATATTCACCTTTATTCTCCTCTACCTATGTAATGTGACTACATTGTATTTGATCATAATTTGAAACAACAACGTGGAAATAAAGAGAGTGTGAAAAACTAGCTGGTGGAACAAATTGTTCAAGTAGATCATGGTACAAAGAGTTATGGCCTATAGGTGATAGAGGATAACTGAAATCCTGATGAAATTTAGGACTAGATTTATGAACAACAATACCATATTGCGGAATGGAGGACTTAATCTCCATCGTAGGCTTCATGAGCCAATCTAAAATTTCCTCCATTGAATCCTAATCCTAAGAATCAAAATAAGAATGAGAAGATGGATTAGGAATTTTATTTGCAAATTTACCATATTTAAAATCACTGCAAGGAGGCACCCACATCAGGGCTCGAAAAGGAGGAGGAAAAGGAAAAAAATGAATAATAGGATCCTCCTCTGAAATTGGAGGTTTCTCACGATTTGCAAGAGTTGAGGAAGTGAAAACATTAGGAGGTTTAGATTCAAAATGATTCAAATAAATATGGACCAAATTTTCAAACATTTTCTTACAGAAATCCTAATCCAATCTTCTTGAGGGAAATCATAACATAAATGAAGGAATATATTCAAAAAAACCTCAAATAATTCATGAGGCCCCATTCTTAGTTGATTGATTCTTTTGTGAACATATTAGTAATCATACCAATCGAAATCTTGATGAAGCTCCTTAGTAAAATGATGAAGATAATGAATGGAAGAATATGGTAAGCTATGAAACCAATGCTTAACACGAACTTCAAGAGTGAGGGTGAATATAATACACATAAAATATTCATCATCGATTTGGAATGTTTTAAAAAACCCAAGAAAGCCATTTTTGTGTCTAGATAAAATATACCACCATCGCCATTAAACTTGAACTAAGACAAGGAATGAACAAGTTTTGTCGATATTGAAAGTTTTTCAGTAGGTAGGTTAGAAAAAAAACTCAAGGATTATGATTTCAAAATGATCCATTCATGACAGGAGATTCAAAACAGACTCAACCTACTTAGCTTGTCATCTGGCCATCTTTATAGTGTCATTGTTGATGGTGCTGGAAATCCATCAACCAAGGGGTCTCCCCGATGTGAAGTTCCAATTAGCCCTCCCACGGTTTGGAGTAGGAGCCCCATAAATAATATTGTCCCAGTTTCTGTGTATTATCAAAGATATGCCTTGCCTCTAACTTTCAGTGAGAGAGAGAAGTGAAAGTGTGCCTTCGAAAAGAAAGGGGGGTGTGTCTCTTGTCTTTTTGATTGGATGTGTGTGAAATTTCCTTCACTGTAGAGGGGAGAAAAAGTGAGCCTCTAAGAGGGAAGGGCCCGTACAACATCAATAATAAGAGTCCACAAAGATGTGATAATAATTAAAACCAATATCACAAGGAAGATTTCTCTACTATCCAGTAGAATAGTCCACAAGTATGTGACAATGATAATAGAAATTACAAAACATTCTCAATATGATAAGTACCAAGATAACTGAAATAGTTCAACTACTTTAGCACAGATGAAAGAAAACATGAATTAGAAAAATTCACAGAGTAGTCTTAAAAATATCCATAATCCATGCATGAAGAATGTGTTGGCCCATAGGGCTTATGATATTACGTAAAACTTCTAGGATACATGTGTACAATGAATGCCACTAGCTAAAGTAGTGGATAGATGGAGCCACTCCTTGCAGCTCAAAAGAACTAGATTATCTCTCTAATGCCTTGCGAGAGGAGCCAAGGAGAAACTTCCTTTGCTCATATAATGAGGGTGTATACAGCTCAAAAGAACTAGATTATCTCTCTAATGCCTTGCGAGAGGAGCCAAGGAGAAACTTCCTTTGCTCATACAATGAGGGTGTATATACAAACAAAGGGTGATGCTCACCATCCTTATGAATCTTCAACTACCCTCATGAATGTTTGAATTCATATGACTTTTTGACTTACATTAATATTCATATTCCATGTATGTCCTTTGGAATTTCACTTTACGACACATTTTGAATATAAATTTACATGATCCATAATAATGACGTGGAATATGAAAACTCATGACATGATATGAAATGGAATTACTAATATGGACTTCTTGATGATGTGGAAATGATAATCCACTGTTATTGTTGTGAATGATGTCTGATTGAGACTGATTTTATTTTCCACCTGCTCTTATCTCGGTGATAAGGAATCTTCAATGATCTCAAGTCTTAAGTTGTGGTCGCAAACTCGTGTCCTTTCGCTTTTCCTTGATTTATCAACTTGTGTATTCAGGTACAAAGATGTATTTATCTTGGCGAAAAAGGAGGCCTCTGAGCAAGACCCAAGTTCAGGATAGAGGCGAACAAGGTTTCCACAGTAGTCTAGCACAACGTCGGAATTTTTACCCTATTCCAAGGAGCAGAGTGTCTCATCCGAGGCGTGGCATGACCTTATTAAGGTTAGGAGACAAATCAAGTATCAAATGGTTGCAACCATAGAGAGAAACTAAAGTAACTTGAAACAACAAACATATCTCGCTAATATGTATAAGATATTACTCATTAAGCACGTTCAGGATGCTTAATTAAAATTTAAAACGGGGCATACATTCACAATAAGCAACTGATTAACACTTAAATCAGAACATCAAACACAGCAAGAACGATATTTCATTATCATTATCAAATGGCATACATTACTCTGTAGAGTCTATTACAGGGTGGTTCAGTACAATAGAGATCTAATAGAGCTCTCCTACGGCTCTCTCACTTGGCCCTCTACCGGACTAACTCTCTCGTCTACGCTGGTTGATTGCCTATTTGTTCTTCCACCAACGTGAATGTCAGTCTTTCCTCTTTTCCTGCTCCACTGTTTGCTACTTCTTCTTTATTACTGGGATTTTTGCTGATTGTATCTGTCTTCCATACCTTCCGTCTGCGTTGTTCTCCGCAACTTCTACACCACATATCTTCCAGCTATCCGCAACCGTGACAACTCCTTTTCTATCATGATTGCGCTCTGCCACCTGTTCTCTGCAACTCAAAACCGTACCTTTCCAAATAAAATGCCCCAATAGGCCTCGACCACATGATATTAACTCATCTTGAGTCAATATTTTCCTGTTGTTACGGATTCCACTTGTCTGTCTACTTTGGAGGCTGACTCTGTCTCCTCTGTTTCTTCGCTTTGTCCAAACAAAGACCCCAACTCAGGAACCTTTCTCAATGCTGAAGACTTGAGTTCTATGAACTCGTTAATTTATTGTTGCCATTCCTTAATTAGCTGGTCAGTTTCGGTGGTGACTCTTTCAGCTTCGGTTTCACCTGCTACTAGTGGCAGTTTACTGAATACTTTATGAATTTTTATCCCGGCTTTAGCTACCATCTGTTGTATTACCTCTGCCTGATGCTTGATTGGTTGCCTTAGCTCTCTAAGGACCTGCTTTGTGGCATCAAAATTCTCCTCTATATTTTTTATTCTATTTTCCAATACCTCCGCCTGGTTGTAGAGCTGGGTTATGCCGATGGGATCTGTGGCCTCTTTGATCTCTTGTGAAATTTTCTCAAGCTGTGCTGAGATAGGTTTGGCTTTCATGGTTAACAAATTAGAGAATTCGTGTAAATGCTTCAGTAGGTTGTAAGCTTCTCCGACTGTCATCCCCTGGGTTTCCTTCATTCCAGTTACCTGCTTCTGCTTCTCAATAACCTCTTCAACATATATCATGGCGAGATCTGGTAATGTTGGTATTGCAGCTAGCGCTTATATGAGCTCTTGGTTTTCTTTGCTAAGACTTGTACATGTCATTTGCACTCGGATAAAATTTTCGACCGTGGAGCAGGTTGACATTTCCTCCGTCATCTTGTCATCTGGGGAAATTATTGTTGGCCAGAGGTCCTTGAAGATATCTGTTACCTTGTCAAGATGTTCCTGTAGACATTCCTTCTATCCTTTTAGCTGATTGTGCTCTTCAGTAAGGACAAGGATCTATTGTTGTTGTTTCTCGAACCTCTGTTAGAGGTTGTTATGCAACCCTTCTACCTGTTGTGTTGCTCGCTAAATGAATTTGTATAGTTGTTGATTCCCCCAGGTCTGCATACTCTTAGCGCCTGATATGTCATGGGTTGGTGGTCTTTCTCTGAGGGGTTTCACGCTGGCTATTGATCTTGCTGAGTGCTCATGCGGTGATGTGGGTTGGTTCTGTTGCGGAAACTGACTTTCTGGGTTATTCATACTCGTGGTCGGTTGAATTTGGTGTAGTATTAAGTTGGCTTGATGAAATGTGTTCATCTCCTTTGGTGAGGGAATTGTATCTGCAGTAAAGGATATTCCCTAAACTAATAGTTTCAGGAAAGTGTCCTGCCCCACTAGAGGTTGGTTAACCTCGGGTAACATATCCGTACTCGAGTTAACTTCTGCCTCGATGTCCCCATTTGTCTTTTTGTTTAACTTTACTGGGTCTGAGATAGTTGCTGAGGTGGATGGAGTGTGGGTGGATTGGTCTTTGGAAGTAAATGAAGTATGGGGTGATGAATGGTGAGTCCGAGGTGAAGAGGTGTGAGTGTGGAGTGGAGATGGTGTTTGAATATTCAAAACCAATAATGGATCAAATGTAGGTAGTGCAGAGGTGACCTGGGTGGAAGCCTTTGGCTCTTCTCGAACTGGCACTCCCATATCCATGGATTGGGTCTGATCTTCCTCGGTGAGGTCAAATATTTTCCTAGGCAACATAATTCTTGCTTCCTTGGCCTTAGGGGTAGCTACTGGTGGTTTAGGTGCCTTAATATTACAGATTCAAGTTTTTGTGGTTGCTGGGGGTGAATTGAACATGGTAGAAGGTAGGGCAGTGATGAGAGGCGTAATCATGGATGTTGATGCATAATTTGAAGACTGAAAATCTATAAAAGAAGTAAACATAGGAGAAGCTCTTGTGAGAGTTTGTATTACCCGATTGAAGTCCTTTACCCTCGTGTCCAGCTATTCCAGTAAAGGTGTTACCAGTAGTCGAGAAATCCTCTCATTGTTTCATTTGGTGTTTCCCCTGGTAGTGCTTTAGGTAGCACACCCTCGAATGAATAGTGATGTATTCCACTTTTGATCTCCATTCCAACTCCTGGCCATGAACAGATTTCGTCGTGGAATGCATTTTCATCAACCTGAAATTTTAATGGTCTCATTTTGAACATGGTTTTGTCCACACAAGTGGGTCTGATGTATGTCTTCTTGTAGGTGACCCCAAACCACATTTGTGAGGAATATCTCTCCAATAGGTTCCTCGGAACCCTTTCCTCTCTCGCTACCACATCCACCATCTTCCTGTACTAGAATGAGAAAGCCTCCTCATTTACCTCCTTGGTGTTGGGATCTCCTGATATTCTCCAGGGCGTAAACTTCATCACCATTGGTTGGTCATGTGTGGTTTCCGCGAGTTGTCTTACTACCAGGTGAGTCCATTTTCACATCACAAATGCCATTATGAGGTATTTACACATGAATATTGTGTCCCTTATGTAGTTATATTCGTAGGCCTCAAACAACTCATTTAGTGGGAATGTATACAAGCTCAGTTGGGTTCCCTGGAGGTAGTGTTCCGCAACTGAAATGGTGTCGAGGGTGAATTCACCCTTGGTGTAGTGCCTCGTCGTCTTACCCGCTATTAGGTAGCAGGAAAATTTGACTGCTAGATTGTTGATGAGGTCTATCTTCACCCCCTTCCCTCCTCTTCTGGTCTCATATTTTTTATAGTAATCACAGTCTCTCGCCTTCTCATCTCTCTTCGACATGTTCTGGAATTCCATTGAGACAACTTTCCCTTCTTCTTACAATCCTGTGAGCCTATTGATATCCTCTGCATGTATCAATATTTCTCGTCCTAGCCACAATGATCCATTCTAGCGTCTGCTCAGCAGGAATTTCATACACTACATTGTTGCTCCCATTGTTCCAAACATGGGGAGGTTCCTAAGGTTCAATATTGTCGATTTCTAGATACATCTGAACTTTGGATTCATTCTTGTTGCTTCCCCTCCTCCTTCTGTACCATAATTCTCTATGTATACCTATTTCTTCATAGCTGGAACTTGGTATGAATCCATGAAAATTGCATCAATTAGGGACGTATTGTCATACTTACCCACTAACGATTCCATTCTCTGAATTCTCTCATCAAGCTCAGGTTCGACGACTACTGTTGCTACCTTTGTCATATTCGTCGTTATTTTGTATACTTGGAGTACTATCCCTGATATATTTCTGTGAATTCCTGCTACTGGACTATCTGTTTGAAGTTCCTCTGATGAAATTTCACGTGTTGTTGTGGCTGTTTCTTGTTCTAACTCAGAAATTTTCTGAGATTCTCATGCTTTCTTCTTTCATGCGGGTTAAGTAATGTAGCCGGCACGAATGAGGTTGATAAGACCACATAATGAATTAATTTTTTTGTCTCTCCCGTGGCTATAATCGTGGAATTAGTTATCGTGGTGAGGTGTATTCTGACATTGCTGACTGTGTCTTCGGGATTTGGGTAGATGTGATGGGTAATGATTATGGCTTAGTATGGAAAATTTATTACGGTATTGTTGTTACTAATTATGATAGTTAATTCTCAAATCTGGGTGATGCTATGGACTGACATCGGTATGATGGGTTATTATGACGGAATTATGTTTGACACGCTTGGCTTTCTGACACGGATGACGTGTTAGATACTACCCCCCCCCAACCACAATCGGTTGCGATGTGGTCTCTGCATCACAATAGGTGGATTTAGTCTCTGTGTTACTGTAATTATTTTTTTTATTGGGATTCCTATTCTATTCTCTTCTCAGGTGCGAGAGAGTGATTGACTCAATATATTTCTATTCTACCCTACTGACTCCTCTCGATTGCGAGAGTTATTTGAAAAATAAATGATGAAACTTACTCATGATCAGGCTTCAGCCATGCACCATTCATGCATCCTTGTAATACTTGGCTGTCTAGATGTGCCAATCGAACTGCTACTGAATCTTGAATTTCAATGACATGGTATGGCCCCATCCATTGCATTCTGAGTTTTCCTGGGAACTTTTTAAATTTTTTGTCATACAACACTTTCCCTCCGACTGTGAAAATTTTATTTTTGATATGACGGTCATGCCAAGGCTTTTGTCTTTATTTTTGGACCGTCTGATGGAATTCCTCCAGAAATCTGCCTTCTTCAAGATCTTGTAGCTCATGGAGGCATTCCTTGATTGAATCTCCCCCCATCAGATGTATTGTTGTAGCGATTAATAGACTCAGTATGATAAATTCAGTAGGTACTACTGCTTCTCTCCCATACACCAGCTAGAAAGGAGTCTCATTGTGTAACATTTTTACAGTTGTCCTATATGCCCATAGTGTTGCCAGTATCTTCTCATCCCATTCATCCCAATTGGAATTGCATATCTTGGTTATTCATTTTTCTAAGATCTTAATAAATGCTTTAACAGTTCCATTTGCCTGAGGATGGTACGCACTACTCTTATGATGTTTCACCATAAAATTATCTAACAAAGACTTGATTGTTGTATTGATGAAGTGTGTACCTTGATAACTAGTTAGGCTTCTGGGGTAGCCAAATATGGAAATGATATTTTCAAAAATGCACCTCGTTGTTGTGTCTTTTGTGCAATTTTTCACTAGTGCTGCCTTTGCCCATCTTGTAAGATAATCTGTTGTGGTAATTATGTACCTTGCGTGTGAATGTCTTGCCATGGGTGCAATTGGCCCTACCAAATTAATGACCCATTTTTCAAATGGTTGCAGTGCTCTTACAGGTTGAAGTGTAAATTCATCTTGGTGTTGACGTCCCTTTATTTGGTAGACATCACATTTCTTTATATATGCTTTAATATCCTTATGTATTGTCGGCCACCATAACCCTCCTTGTAATATTTTTCTTGCGGTGGGTTTTGCACCGACATGGCCCCCCACAACTCCGCAATGACACTCCCAAAATATATCCTCTCTTTCATGGTCCATGATACATCTCTGCAAGACTTGGTCCAACCCCATATTATACAGTTCTCCTACTATCAATTGATACTTCGCCGCTTCACTACCAAAATGTCTTCTTTGAGTCATCGTGTATTCAGTTGGGCACTATCCTATTGCCAGATATACTGCTTTATGTTCCAAATAGTCTAGGATGGATTCTACTCTGAAGAGGTCAGCATCCGATAATTGATCATCCAGGGATCCCCCATTCTCTCCATTTTCAAACCTTGATAAATGGTGAGGACCCACGTTTAACCTTCCTGGTTTCACTATCACTTCGAAGGTGAACTCCTGGAACAGTACGAGCCATAAGCAGATCCTTCCTTTAAGCATAGGCTTGTTAGCTAGGTACTTCAATGCTGAGTGGTCTGTGAAGAATTTGAACGTACCTCCCAGTAGGTAATGGTGAAACCTCTGAAGGCAATACACCATCGCAAGAGCTTCTTGTTCTATTGTTGTGTAGTTCCTTTCAGTCGCCGACAATTTTGTGCTTGCAAAATAGACTCGATGATCAACAGAAGTTTCTCCTGGCTGAGCTAACATTGCTCCTAATGCAATTCCAGAGGCATCAATATGGACATGGAACTATTTGTCCCAGTTAGGATGAACCAATATGGGTGCAATTGCTAGCTTTCCTTTCAATGTATTGAGGGCACTAGTGCATTCCTCAGTCCAACTGAATTTCTCTGACTTCTGCAACATCTTTTCCAATGGTGTTGTTATCTTTGCGTAGTTGCAGATGAATCTTTTGTACTACCCAGTATGCCCGAGTAGTGATCTTAACTATTTAACAGTCTATGGCACTTCTATGTTAATAATGGGTGCTACTTTTACTGGATCCACATAGACACCCTGTTTACAAACAACATGTCCTAGGAGTGTCCCAAAAGGTACTGCAAAGATGCATTTCTTGAGATTAAGGGAAATTTGGAGTTGTCTGCATCTATCGAACATTAGTCTCAGCAACGTTGCATGATTTTTCAATAATCTATAAACTGTCTAATCATCCATATATACCTCAAGGAAATTGTGGATATATTCCCGAAATGATGCTATCACTATTCGAGAAAACACCGCTGGCACATTCTTCAATCCAAAGGGCATGACACAGTATGCGAACGATCCCCATTCAGTTGTAAAATTGGTCTTCTTCTTGACTTTTTCAGCTATTCTCACTTGATGATACCTTGAGAAACCATCTGTGAATGAATAGGCTTCATTTCTTGCCACATTGTCGAGCACCTCATCACTAAACGGAGTTGGAAATGGATCATGTATGCATGCGTTGTTGAGGCTTTTGTAATCAACACATACTCTAATCTCGGATTTTTCCTTTTTGCTTTGTATGACAATGCGACTGACCCACTCTACTTCCTCTACTGGAAAAATCAGTCCTACTTTCAACATTTTATCTATTTCTGCCTTGAATTTCTCCTTTACCCTTGGATTTAGACAGTAAGGTCTATCCTTCACTGGTCTTATGTCGGGCTTCAAGATTATGTGCATTTCCCCCATGTCCCCTTTTATCCCTTTTAGCTCTGCTACTGAGGATGGGAATAGGTCTTCATATTCCTATAAAAGGTCAAATATCTCCTTGGTCGTTTCTGTATCCTAGTAGTAGCCAATGGATGCTATTTTTGGTTTCTCTGGGGTTCCAATGTTCAACTTCTTGGTCCTCAAGGGTAGCATATGTAGTCCCTCTGTTATAGGTGCTTCTTGTATATCATGCTCCCCTTCTTTCTCTTCAAATTATAAGTGTCAGATATTCTCTAGATCATCATCATCCATCTCACTGTCTATTCTCTTGCATTCTATTGATTGTTTGATAATCTGCTCCGAGAGTGGTTGCTCTTTGTCTTCTTGAATTTCTGGAAAAAATAGTACTCTTTTGATGGCTTGTAGTGCTTGTGTGACTGGTTTTATTTCTCCTTCAAAAGAAAAAAATTACGTAAACTTTTCAGCAACTACCTTCCAGGTGCCAGTTCCTCTCTTGTTTTCTTAGGTTAAGTACCAGGCCTGTGGAATTGTGTCTAGTGAATGTATAAAATTGTGCATCCACATATATTTTGGATACCCTGCTTTCTTCCAGTTGTACTCACAATTTTCTAAATTCTTCATGGGGTCAGAATCCCCTTGGTACTTCTCAATGAATTTTGGTCCTGCATATTCTTTGAATCTGGCTCTTAGTGCTATTGCAACGT
This sequence comes from Pinus albicaulis, assembly GCA_034641835.2. Taxonomy (NCBI): domain Eukaryota; kingdom Viridiplantae; phylum Streptophyta; class Pinopsida; order Pinales; family Pinaceae; genus Pinus; species Pinus albicaulis. The sequence continues at coordinate 473,876,817 of CM076576.1, read as the reverse complement.
CTTCCCATCTTGGAAGTGAGTTGCGATGGTTGATCCACCATCTCGCTGACGTGGATTGTAGGGATACATCCATAAGAGGGACTCTATGTTCTATTGGTATTTTTTCTTCTACTTTTGCAATAAATGTATTTACAACATTCATATTTGATAGAGTTGGATATCCTCTTACCTCAGCTCCAATCCAGTTGACTCCTCAGATGTTAGCACATCTTCTTGTATTAGTTTCATATCCTCCCTGCTGCTAATCATCCCAAGCTATTTTCGAGCCCAAGTTTGAACTCTGAACGCTTCTCCAACTTATGGTCCCTCTCGCTGTCAGATTGATATAGTATTATCTCTTCCCTGTCGTCATCTGGTAAAGATGATAAAGAAGTTGAGCATATTCGCTGTTGTCAATAGTTTCTGTATATTGGGGTCCCTGATATGGGTCAAGTGGCTAAGTGACCCTGACTTCCCCGTCTTCAAATATCATCAGTTCCTTTTTCAAGTTGATCATTGCATAGTTCTTAAAGTCCCAATCTATCCCCAAAAATGGATGGTAGGGATCCTTTTCCCCCATGATATCTATCACCTCAAAATCTGTGTATGTTTTCACTCCTGCAACATCAACCTCGACCTCTTCCAGCCTTCCTATGGGCACAATGCAATACTGATTTGCCATGCGGAGCTATATTGGTGAGTATTTCAACTTTTTCCTCCCCAATACTTCCCACGTATTTCTTGGTGGAATGTTGACATCTGATCCTAGATCAAGCATGGTGTCTTTGATTTGAAATCTTGATACTTGAGTGTTCACACGGAATTATTTTCTTGTTCTTCACTTATTTATTTTGATCCTCCTTATGTATTTCTGGTTTGAATCTCTCGACTCTTCCGATTCTGCTATTTCCTGCACCACCATCTCTATATTTTTCTTTAGTTGTTCCAACATTAGTGCATTGGTTACAATTTTTAAAAATATTCGAAACCATTCCTCAATCATTGTACTTGTATGGGTATGCTTCTCTTTTTCTACGGTTGGCTATGGAGGCTCAATGCCTTTGCTCCCCCCGATTTGGGAAAATGTTTCCACCGCCTCCTTAAAATATTACTTTTGTATATTTGGTCTGAAAATGGGTTTTGGAGATGTTGGCTTGATTGGCTTTATCGGGTCTATATTATGTGTACCCTCCCCTATTCTCTTTCCTCCCTGGGTTACTATGGCTACATTTTGCATAGCCTGAGCCTTTAGTATTCTTGGTTCCGCATTCACCAGATTCGCTCCTCTCTCTCTGGCTCTTTCCTCCCACCTCTTAATTAATTTTGGACATTCTTCAGTTGCGTGTGTATTGACTCTACACTGAGAGTACCATGGTCTTCTAAGTAGTGGACATTCTCTTGCTACGTGTCCTTCTTGATCACAGTTGTAGCACCTTACTAGGCCTCTTCCTCCAGTTCTGCCTTTTCTCATTCCTCCTCCTCGTCCCCTTGGAGCCTCATTCACTCTATAAGATGGTATGTCCAATCGTTCTTCCAGTGCATCAAGGGATCTACAGTGCTCTGTATTATGTGTTGTGGAAGCATAGAACTCACAATATGTATTGTTTGGAACATTGGAGTATTTTTGCAAAATTGGGCATAGTCATGGAGGATGACCAATGCCTTTGCATATTTCGTAGTATTTGGTTGCACTATGATTTTGTTGAGCAGAGAACTCGGGAAATTGGGGTTGTGGCTACTATAATCCCCAAGTGTTTATCTGCGCAAATCCCCCAACTGGTGGATTCCCTTGTGTCCTTGCTGCTGAAGCTCCCACATTCTACCCCCGCAACCTCAGGCATTTTGTGGCCACATGTCCCTCCATCAGACAATGGTTGCACCACACATTGGGCCTTGTAGGTCATATCGGTTGAATTTCCTTCAACTTCTCTGGTAAACTATCTATCTGATGTTTTATCCCCAATATGGAAGGGTCTTGAGTTGTCGCTCCTCCTCTAAACTCTTGCAGATACCCCGCATTACCGTATATATTCATAGCTTGCTCCTGGGCATCTTGTAAGGTATCAATATTTTGTTGTGTCAGTGGAGCTCTCGTCAATGGAAGAAGTGCTTTAATAAACCAATCTCACTGATGATTCAGATCAATCGGGTAACTCAGTGTCCCAATCGCATCCTTGAACCTCCTCATCAGGTCCCATGCTGTTTCACGTTCTCATTATTTAATCTCCCACATCTCAGATAACCCTTGTTGATCTGTCTGAGGTAACTTAAATTCTTTGACAAATTAATTATTTACATCATTTATCGTTGGGTTTGGACAAGCTTCAGACCATTTAATGAACCAACGAAGAGCTCTCTCTCTTAGAGTAGTCTGGAACTCGACCAACTTAACCACCTCTGGTGTCTACCAAGCCATCCATATTGCTTTGCAGAGATACCAGTGTTGCTCCACATCATTGTTGCCCCTCCTAGAGAATTTTGGGTATCGTTAAATGATCACACCATATTTATTTCTATGGGTGGTACTAAAATAAAACCTCTACTTCCTGACTATAAAATTTTATTAATAGCACTATAGCTAGTAGATATATGTACTGTAGAGTTAACACTATTCAACTTGATAAAATCCTATAAATTAACAAAACTTTTACCTGGTGGCTAATAGAGTACCATGGCAAGGTTGGGACTAGAGTTACTTGAACTCTAGGGAATAGAGTTACCTTGAATTACAGGTGCCGACCTCTCTCGAAATAGTTCCTCCATCGCAACATGAAACTCCACATCGGATATCTGCTCGAGGCGCGCGTCTTGCATTTTGGAATTTCTCCCTTTTCTCTTTGGGCTGGGCTCCGATGCACTTTCCTAACTTCTTTTCTTTTCCCTCCTATTCCTTGAGATTCTATTTGACCTTCCATTTCCTTTTCCATCTGCGGCGCATTCTCCTTGTCCTGTACACTACTTTTCTGCTTCTCAAACTCCTTCATCACTCTTTCTCGCCGCTTCTTACCAATCTACACCCTCCGATGTGCTTGTCACTCTCTCAATATACTGGAGGTTTCGTCATCCATATTCCTATTCCCCCTTCTAAATTTCTTGTAGCATCTCTCTCTTATCTCCTTCCCCCAGTACTGGAGGTTTGAGTCTCCATCTCAAACTTTTGAAATTCTATCAAACCCTCATCCACCATTAAAGCTTTGATCCACAATGGGATTTCCTTCGATAGTTCTCCCCACAATCTGGATCTGAATACTTCTTCCACTTTTGAAAAGGATTGGTAACACTCGGCTACAAATTCCACAATGTATCCTTCTAAGGTAGACTGTACCCAGAAATTTACAGCTCAGGTCAAATCGGTGTCTAATTGATGGAGTGCTACTAGGTTCGCGTGCATCCACTTACGATAGATCCTACGCGACTCTCCTTGATGTGACTTGACTTGTAGTCTCTGCAACCAATTATAAAGTTCTTCTGGAAACTTTCCCCAGAAAATTTCGTACAGGTCACTTGCCGATTCAAAAAATAGGACCCGATCCTTGACAGTTTTATCCCTCTATTGTCGCAACTCCGCTTGTTACGATACAAACTGGTCTAAGTGATTATTCCACTAGATTTGTAGTTCTCTCTCATAGATCCATGATACCATGATCTAGCTCCTAAATTAATTTTCAGGTCACGGCAACATAACCATTTTTTGGTGAAAAAGGAGGTCTCTAAGCAATACCCAGGTTCAGGATAGAGTCCAATAAGGTTTCCGCAGTAGTCTAGCACAACACTGACATTTACACCCTACTCCAAGGAGCACAATGTCTCACCCAAGGCATGTCGTGACCTTACTAAGGTTAGGAGACAGATCAAGTATCAAACAGTTGCAACCATAAAGAGAAACTAAAGGAACTTGAAACAATAAATAGATCTCGCTACTCTGTATAAGATATTACTCATTAAGCATGTTCAGGATGCTGAATTAAAATTTAAAATGGGGCATACATTCACAATAAGAAACTAATTAACACTTAACTGAAAACATCAAACACAACAAGAACGATGTTTCATTATCATTATCAAACGACATACATTACTCTGTAGAGTTTGTTACACGGTGGTTCAATATAACAGAGATCTAACAGAGCTCTCCTACAGCTCTCTCACTCGGCCCTCTGCTGGACTAACTCTCTCATCTACATTGGAGGATTTCCTATTTGTTCTTCCGCGAATGTGATTTTCAGTCTTTCCTCTTTTCCTGCTCCATTGTTTGTTGCTTCTTCTTGATTACTAGGAGTTCCATTGATTGTCTTTGTCTCCCATCTGTGTTGTTCTCCGCAACTGTCACGCCACCTATCTTCTGGCTATCCGCAACCGTGACATCTCCTTGTCTACCATGATTGCGCTCTACCACCTATTCTCTGCAACTCAAAATTGTTACTTTTCCAAAAAAAAGGACCCAACAATTTCAGCATGCTTCCATTTTTCATCTCCTTATTCATCATATTTTCATGGTGTGAGAGGGTAGTGATATCTACAATTCACTTATGATGAGACAACATCAGTCCAAAATCCCCTTAGTCTAAGATAGTGCATTTTAATCAATTGACTGAGCTGAAACCATATGACGAGCTTGGAGAAGGGGATCATGGATTTCATAGTTATGAAATTTAATAAACCAAGGGTGAGGCTTGATCCCTGATATTACATAGTCTGCAGTTTAGGCTAGGTTGAGGGAGAAAACTACGTAGTTGTTGGATCCATTCAGACAAGTTAAGGGGACACTGTAGCTACATACTGCACAATTTTTGGAGGAAGAGGAGGTTGGCTCACTGCACAATAACATAGATTCAGAGCTCAAACTAATGATCATGAGGCTACAGATTTCAAAATGTGCAGTTGAGGCCAAGCTAGGAAAAGTAATTGCACAATCCTTGAGGCCAAGGTTGAAGCTTAAGCACACAAAATATGTAGTGCAGTAGTCCCGGGAGGCAAGAGCTTCACATTGTGTAGTTCCAAGAGGCAAGGTCACAACTAGAGTACAGAAATTATGCAGTGCGAAGTTCATAGAGGTCGTGTGAAGATAGGTTTCTTGGTCGAGAAGACATTTTCAAAAATGGCTAAGTGTGTGATCGGTGAGACTGATGTAAACAATGATAAGACTTCAACTTTGATCACACACTTAGACTTCTTGATGAAGAAAAACATAGATCATCCATGACACATGAAAAATTCATTTTGCCTCGCGCGGCAACTTTATGACAATTTATGACAAGTGTGAGACTTAAGATACACTTTGTGACGACCGTGACAACACCTGTGCGGCAGTCCTTAAAACTTTGAGAATGAGTGCGACAGATGTTTACTTGGTAAGAACAACTCATATACAAAAACGTGACCTATTGAAACCACCAAAACATGACTATAAAAATTATGTGACAACTGACATGTGAAAAGACAACGTCTTTCCTATCTTGAAAAAGGGAGAAAAACACTTAGAGAAAAGCACATGGGTTGGTTTTTAGTGTTTGCGACAATACATGACATTAAAGACATAATGATGTGGAAGTGATGAGTTGTGCTTATTTCCATTTGTTTAATTTTGCCTTCAATAGGAGGTTCATTCAATGCTTCAACTTAATGAGAGAGGTTCTTTGTTGTTCATATATATCCTCCAAAGAGTTGTAAATCAAATGGATTATTCATGCGGTCCTGATATTTGTTCTTCTATCATACTCTAGTTTTCCTTTGTCTTATTTTCTGACGATCATCCTTTCTCCTCAGATCCTTAGGTTTCATTTAAGATTTCATTCGCAATATTCTTCTTCATCCTCTTTCCATAGCATTGTAGGGTTCTTCTATCCAAAACCCACTCATGACAAGACAACATCAGTTTGATTAACCACTATTCTAAGATGTCGCATGATGATCCACTTACTGAGCCGAAACTGGTGGTGGGATAAGGGAAAGGCTCAGATACTACGTACTTTCATAGCTCAGGAAGTCAGGGGTGGAGATTTAGTTATGAGAATGAGAAATGTGTAGTTCAGACTAGACTGAGGAAGAAGATTTTGCAGTTTGGGAGCTCAATGAGCTAAGCTGAGGAATTGGGAACTGGTTTAGCAAATTGTGTAGTTCTGGAAGACACAAGAGATTAGGTGATTCTGAAATTATGCATTTCAATGGTTGTAGGCTTTTGCCAGAGCGTTGAGACTGCGTAATACGCAATTCTAGCTTGTTTGAAGATAAATTTTTAGTTATTCGAGAGAGGGCTTGGGCTTGAGTAGTGAGGTTGCGATATGCACATTTCTAGGAGGCAGAGACTATGCATTACACAATTCTAAGAGACAATATCACTTCTTGAGGGTTGAGACTTCATAATGCAAAGGTTAGGAGAGATGGATGAGGCTAGGTTGCTGGGAATTTCTCGAAATCTGCCTATGTGTGGGATCAGTGAAACTAATGTGACCAATAATAGAACTTGACTGTGATCACACACTTAGAAACTTGGCGACACAAATTATATCATCCAGAACAGAAGGTTCCAAAAGGCTCCAATAACAGGAATGACCGATCATAATATCAACAAAAGGCTCCAAAATTCAAATGTACACAAAATTTTGGAGGGTGTTTGTCGCAGCGACAATACCACTTCAAATGCATACAAGACTTCTCAAATAGGTAATTTATTGACTAAATTTTCTGAGTGTACAATTACGATTCATATTATTTTTTAATTATTGTTCCTTCCTATGGAAATTTGTAGATCATGCTTTTGAGCTAATTGTAATAAGGACTATCATAGTTCCTAGGAAAGGAAAGAAGTGAAAGAAGGCCCAAAATATTGAGGATGGAAATCCAAAGAACCCAAATTAGACCATCTTCTTAGAAACTACTTATAAATTTCGTCAAAAGAGAAATTCATTATTTGAAATCAATATCTTCCTCAAGGAAGTTGCCTATTTGGCAGTGGAGTTCGAAGATGATGCCAGCTTTCTCATGCACCACCCAAGTTTTTCGTGTACAAGATTGTACTCATGGAAATAGCCTACCAAACAGTATCCACAGGCTTGGATAGAGACATTTAGGCTTCACCAAAGAAAATTTGGCCCTTTTTCCCATTCAGATTAGCCTTTTCAATTTATTTAATGTACAACATGCAAAGGCTGAAGTTGCAACATTAGAGAATTTCAATTTGGAATTTATCGAATATAAAAGGCTTGATCTCTCAAAGGTCATATTTGAGAATTTCATTCAAACTAGTATAAAAGAAATATGTACATGAAGAAACACCTTTTCCTAATTTCTTATTAGAGACAAATCATATCATGATGTTTTGTAGAAAATATATTAGCTCCCCAATAATACATGAGATAATTTTGTAGCATTTTGAATAGAATAAGGAGGTGCCTCCTACCAATCCTATGGAGAGTACGTGAAAAACAAGTTCAAGTAGAACATCGAATTTATACCTTAACCTTTGGCACCTATTGTGGAAAATCACAACACCCTCATTTTTAACTTATTATGTCATAATAATAATGGGGACCCTTTTCACAATTTTTTACTAAATCACATTTTAACAATTTATTTTTGTTAAGTGTCCAAAAATTTTGCTATATTTTCATTTTATTCGTATTTTCATTTTGATTGTTTCATTGTATTTGACTTGTTTATAGCTTTCTATTAGTTCACATTTCATCTCATTTAGATGCACGATTTGTAAATCGTACTCATTTGAAGTTTGATCATTTTTACCCCAAAGAATAAAAAATGTACAAAATGTATATTATTTTAGTTTTTCTAAATTAATTATAAATATTTGTTTTCGATTAAATTTAATTAATTAATTTGTTTTTTTTGGTTAATAATCCTAAAAATATCACCATAACCCAATTGTAAAACAATTAAAATTATGTGTTATTGGATTTCAAAATTTAATCTAAATTTAAATTTTAATAAAATTTCCGAGATCCGAAATCCCGAAAACTCAAGTGGTTGTAGTTTTTAATGGTATCAGAACCTTAATTATAGAGTGGTTTTAGTCTATACAAATGAGGGAGGGTCCCACTCCATGTGTCTTTTGGACAAACCTCTGATATCTCATTTCCTTTGATGCCGTATGTCATTTGAACTCTGATGGACTTTGTTACAAAACGTTTATTGCATGAGGATGGTTCGTATTTGTTGATTTGGTGAAATAATATTATATAAGGTTGGTGAGATGTAGGTCTCATTAATCGAACCTCAAAACCTTTATAACTTCAGAACTTTTTAAAATAAACTCCCAACATTTTCATCTCCCTGATGCTCCAAAATCCCTCTTCTCTGCGATCCCTTATGCCTCCTAATCGTCCTCTGTTCCCATCGAAGAATTTTATCGGGGATTCTTTTCAACCTCTCATGTAACAAAACCCCCGATTCCCAATGTCATTTCCTCCTTCAACTTCAAAGGCTGGTCAAACGAAATATTCCATTAAGTTTATTTCGATTGGTCAAAAGCATGGGGTGTAACACAGATTTCATACATGTTTTTTGTTTCATATATTAATTTTGTTTAACGCTTAGTTTATTGAATCAAAAGTCATTTTCTTTTAAAATTAATTAATGTATTTTGTTTTATTATTAAATTAATTTAGCATAATTTAAGTAATTTAATATGATTAAATTAAAGTTTAATTAAAATATTTTTATAGTTTTGTAAATAATGTAATTAATTTGTTAATTAATTTTGTATCATTTATACATTAATATTTCTAATAAATTTTATATATTTAATTAATGAAATAATTAATTAACAATTAATTAAAATTTTTAATTTAATTTTAGATTAATTTTTTTAATTAAAATTTTCCTAATTTTAGCCTATGCATGCATTTTTCCAGAATATGATATTTTTAACACTTCAAATTCAGAGAGGCATATCTCAAGATTTACTAAACCTAATCACGTCTGCAATAACTAGTTGGAAAGATAAGACAATGAAGAATAATCAGGTATGGGTAATTTTAACAGATTCAATCATTTAATGACCCATAAATTCAGTATAATACAAAGTGATGAATTTGCAACAAAAAATTAGTTTTTCGATTTTGATTTGGGAAAATTTCATTGGACTGGAGAAACTCTTGTCAATAATTCATTCCCAGGAATACCCGAAGGCTAATATGATCCCTTTGGATCAATCGTAGCAAGAGAATTTATTTGAATTCTACTTTATTTTTAATTTAAAAATTTGTTGAGAAGTGGTTTGATGTCTATTTCGTGCACCAATTTTTTTTAATTTCAGAATTTTGATTGTTTTTGGATGTGAAAGAGAAGAATTGGAACACTGGAATTGTACCAGTAAGAGAGTAAGAAGAATTTAGGGCAGTTAATTTTTTTGGAGTAAATTTATTCTCCAACATCTCTCTCATTTTAATTTTCTTTTGTAATTATAAATGTGTTTTTTGTAAAATTGAGGAGGGGTTCCTCTTCTGTACAAATAAAGGCTTCGATGGCACTATTGTTGGAGGGATTATAGTTCTAGGTGAGAACGTGAGAGGAGTACTTCAGATTTGAGGTGTTAGGGGGAATCTCTATAATTTTTATTGCTGCATTTTCACTATTGTAATGTACCGTGAGTTGAAACATGGAGAGATAGAGAATTTTTAGCTTTGAAAGAGAAGTTTGTTTGGCACTATTGTTAGCTATTTCTCTGAGGAGATGAAACTGTTCATCAACTACAAGACTTGTAATGATATTTTCATATGTTTTTATTTTAAAAAAAAATCATTTCATGTGCACTATTGTTTGGAATGTGAATTAATCATTTTGTTATCATAATTTCTACAATTGATTTTAATTCCCGTTCTAAATAGTGTATGGATTTCTCATATTGAGAAATACTTTGATATCAATTGTTTTATGCTATTAATTTGTGTAGGAGTTATCTCTGAGGGATAGAACAAAATTAGAATTAATCTGAGTCCATTGGAATAAGCATGTGCTGGGTGTGCTGGGAAGTAACTATTTATTGTTTTAATACATTACCTTTCTTCTTCTTTTTCTATTTCATTAATAAAATGAACTACTTCTTTAATTGATGAAAATCACATTATGAATTCAATCATGTAAATAGTCCTTTTCACTAGTTAATTAATTCATTTTCTCTCGAATTAAGAGAAGTTTATCCTTTCCTAATTTGAGATAAGATTAGTTTTATCTGCATTTTAGAATAATTTACATTTACATTTAGTTCAACATTTTAGAAGTCCCCTCACATAGGGGCATACCTTATTTGTGACTTGGTTGAGCCATAAAATTAGCTTAAGGATTTTCTTACTTGCATTTGCATAGAAATAGGGCAGATCTGATTTCTCTCTTTCTATTGGAAAGTAATTGATATACTATAAGCTAGCAGAAAGAGGGAGAGGGTAACTTGACCCAATTGGTCTAGTTAGAACCACCATTTCAAACAAAAAATGAGTTGATTTAAGTCCCTGACCAATTCGTCTCCCTTACATGTCGATGAGGTCATTTTAGACCATCAAAAAATTTCGCACTATAAGGAGAGCATGATGACTTGTTGTCTTTTGGAGTTATTGTAATTTTTTTTTTTTTATTTAATGACAACGGCTCCTTCCAAACTTTCAATTTGGAGTTGTATCTTTCTACGTGCATCTGTCGAAACTCTGCCAAAATAGTAAGACACTTGTCAAAGTTAAAATTTAATGCTAAGATTAATTTTTCTACATTTGATAACACCTTACAGTTTATTCAAAATTTTACAAATTCTACTTTTTATGATATTGATGAAGGTATTTTATGCATTATTTTTACTCTTAGACTCTCTAGATAATCAAGAAGGTGATGTCAATTTCTTCAAGTTGCCTCTATTCGCAGCTGGGATCAATTTATAACCAGGTTCCTTTATGACTTTGATGGATATGATTATGAACATGTATGTGACGAATTTGAAGATCTATGAAGGTTTGAAAATGAATCTTTCATAGATTTTACCATTAGATTTTGATTAAATTGTTTAAGATTCAAAGTTGAAGATAAACCTTCAGATATTGAATTGACTAAATGTTTTCAATCTTTTTGTTAACCTCCTTGAATTCCTAGTGCACATGAGAGAATTTCAAGCTTCGATGAATTTTCTTCAGTTTCTATTAACATGATCGAAAATTTTGATATGTAGGTGGATACTAATCATGATGAAGTTGTCTCTCCCATGTATGATAAATTTCTTCATTTGGTGCAAACATCCTACAACATGGATAATCACTTTGATGCACTCCCAAATGTTAATGAAACACAATCAGAAAGCTTGGAAATTTTTGGTAATCAATTACAAGAAGATATGAGCAACAAAATTGAAGAATAAGTTGCCACAAATTTTGAAAATCATCATGAAATGGGATCATAAAATCGGTTAATAAATCAGCAAGTACAAGCATAAATTGAATATTATACTAATATGAAATTAGCTATAGAAATTTCTAAATATTATCATGTTGATGAAATACAAAATGCAAGGAAGCCAAACAAAATTCTTCAAGAAAACTTAAGTAGACAAATGAATAATCAAGAATCTAAAATTTGCGATGGAAAAAATGTACAAAAGTATGCCAATACATATATTTTTCGGTTCATTTCTTTAAACTCACATTTATCTCTTTATCCTGATATTTTTGTTGATAGTAATGCATTCCCTCTTTGCATTAATATTATTCCATAAAATAGAGAGGTTAATAGTAATGAATTTCGATTATTTTTTGTCAAATAAAGAGGCATTCAATGATCATTCTTTCAACATTGCTGAAAATGTGCTCAATACTCCATCTTGTTTTGATGCATCATATGGGAATGAAGAGAATTATTGTGAATATCATGAAGTCATTTAGGATTATTAATTTGAAAATTAGGATGTTGGTTTATCTTTTTTCTATATTAAATCCTCATTATCAAAGTAAAATCATATTTGAGAAACAAAAAACTCTAATTAATAAATTTTTACAATAAATTCTCATTCTTAAACAATTAATCATTTTCATAATTTAAACATTCGAGAATCCACCCCAATTTTTTATTGTTATGATGATCAAGTTCCCACTCCTATTCATAGTCCTAAACGTTCCATCTTTTAACATTTGATGTCGATGATCATTCTAGTTATATTATTTTGGCTAGTGCTTGTGAGATGGAAACCATTTCAAATGACTCCTAATTGTGTTGTAACATTAATCGTAACAATAATGTAAACTATGAGTTTGTTTCATTTTTTCTCTTTCATCTATTTTCTTTGATTTCATATATATATATATATATATATATATATATATATATATATATATATTTCCAGTTTTCATTTTTCAAATTTTAGATGTCGTTTGTTGGTATATTGAGCAATTAAGTGTTGAAATTTTGCAATGTACATTATTAGAATGTGAAAATGAATCTCAAAATTTATATTATGTTCATCAAAATATTTTGATCTTCTAATTCAATTTGATGGTCATATTTTATCAACTTACTTCTCCTTCTAGAGTGCATATTCAACATGAATCAATACTTGTGAGTATGTTGATCCAATATAACCATCGATGTAACCCAATTTAATAGCTTCTGACATATGCACTAAGTCTCCTTCGCACTTAACTCATCCATTTAAAAGTTGTTTTGGAAGCTTCATTTTCACACAATATTGCTAAAAGTTTGTTTAATGAATCTTTTCATGTTTTTTCAACCTCTCTTTCATTTAGTTTATTCCATTCTCTATCGACTAGTCATCCTTATTTTTATGGTCCCATAGAGATTTGGTTGGAGGAAAATTTTCAAGAGAAGTTTATTGTAAATAAGTTGCTTTTAGTAAATATGTTAGCAATTAGATAACATACTACATTCAGATTAATTTATGTTGTTTTAATTATAATTTTATTTTTGTTACTAATGTGTGACCTATACATATATGGAGAAAATAAAATGAGAGAATGGTTACATTGGAAGTATGATCTCACCAAATTTCATTTTTCTCTTTAGATGACGATTAGGGGTAGATTAATTTAGATTTACTTTCCTCTCATGTTTGTATTTATTTCATTACTACAGATTTTTAATAAACATATAACGAGCCTATGACTCTTCCTCATTATATACTTCATTCGCTAACAAAGAGACTTTGAAAAATATGATTTCTTAAAGTATGATTATGCTACGTTTGCTTATTATTCTTGGTAAAGCCTCATCACATTTTTCAAATTTGCAAAAGAAAAACAATAATTATGAAGTTCTAAAGAATCTTTACAATCAAGCGCTCTTGAGAAATAAAATTTTCAATACACAAGCATTTCTATATTATCAATTTTCTCACTATTTTCGCTCAATGTTTTTATAAAGTATATGCAAATCAATAGCTCATTACTTAATAGCTAATTTAGATTAAATAATTATATGATTTTGAAGATATGAAAAATTGAAGATAATACATGGGATAATCTCAAGATATATAAGCTACTCTTACAATTAGAATCTTCCAAGTATGCATAAACATGTTCATCTTCATTTGTTATTAGTTTTATCTTTCGCATAGTTTTCTTCTTATTTATTTTTTTATTCTTTTGCCTGTCTTCATTAGCTTGTTTTGGAGACTTGATTTTTATTATAAAATTTAACTAGCTTTAGAAATATGTGAGCATTCAACCCTTCCATAACATTAACATGCTTAGGGAAGTATTTTTCATTCTCATCATAAATATTTCTTATTTTAGTTCTGTCTTGATGTTTTTGTTCATATTTATTTTCTTTTGAAAATTTTAGAGATTAGTCAAGAATCATTTTTCTCTTTGCATTGATGCATGTGAAATTAAACCTTAAACTCTTTCTTGATCATATTTTCCATAATAAAAGGAGGAAACTATTGTACAGAGTTGTAACAATGTTCCTATCCAACTTTTCCCATTCTGAACCTTATGTTTGTCGAGTTGAGTTGAATCTGTGCATTTCACTCATTCATCTTGCAACAATTTTAGTATCATTCCTTTCTTCCAAAATTACTCAGAGCCTCTAATTGGTAAATCTAGGAATCTTGATCCTCTATTATTCATTCTTCCTAGATTTCCTTTTCTCTTTATTCTGAGCCTCTTAATTTCATGGATTAGTGAGATATCATACTAATATAATATTATTAACCTTTCATCAATTCATCCATTACTATATATTTTTACCTATCATTATATTCACATGGAGTCTTCTTTTCTTACCTTTGTATATTTGCATTGACTTCCATGTTACCGAGTTATTTGAGAGCCTGGATGTGTTTTTAATTATAATTTACACTAAAATATAAGTATTCATTTCCTTCGATGATTAAGTGAATTCAGGGATATCCATTCTTCATAGTGTGTGTACATATATCTTATTTTTGTGCCTTCATTGGAACTCACATGTATAGTTGGGCCCCATTTTACTCTTCACAACAATATTCTTAGCTAACGAAAAATTTCATCACTAGTGGCTCATTTATGTTTTTGTCCTTGTCCCACTATTGGGTGTTCATATCATCATCCCAATAATATTTTAGCGTGAATATTCATTTTGTTTTCAAGGAACTCTTAAGCAACCACTATGGTCATGTAGTCGGTTGGTTAATAAATTCAGAACATGCAAAGGTAATGGATCATGGTCAACTCATGTTTGAATTCTCTTTTGTTTGAATTTTTGATATATCACTTCACATTTAACATAAAAAATTCAAGTCCTCTCCCTCTACACATATATGTCACATAAATTGGGACTGGGTCTTGATTTTTGAAAATTTATGATATCCATGGAGTGGATATGAAATCAGAGAAAACAAAGAGAAAAATTTCCACTGTAATTAATAAAAAATCACATCTTCATTTTCATTTATAATAGACTTTGTTTAATTCAGATTCCTTAAACATGAATCATTATTTTTCCTAGATTTAATGCTTTATTTAATTTAGCTTCAATAACTTATGATTTTGGGTGAATGAAAACTGCATTAAAATCCACTTCTTCATGATTTTAATTCTAAATAAAGAAGAGGTTACCTTTTATTGGAGAAACTTGATATCTCTCACATAATATTTTAATGATATTCTTCAATGGTAAGTTTCATATGCCCACTTTCATTCTTTTCCATTTCTTTACATTTTATTTTAGCTTTGTTTTTGGTTTTGCAACTCTGTTTTGTAAGTCTTCACAAATTTTTTCAAACCTCTACCAACACACATTTAACAGTCATTCTCTTTTTTGTTTGCTTCTGAATTTTGGACGAGAAATTATAATGATCATCAAATCAGCCAAAATGGGGAGTCCCCAAACCATCAATTTGTTTTGCAAATCATTTATTTTATTTTGAAAATTGTTGATATGTTTTTATGCAAGTTTTTCTTTGAAACCAAAAGTTGTGCAAAAGATAAAAAATAATTCTCATTTGGTCTCATTTCACCTCATGACTGCTATCTATTTTCTGGTTTGAGAGCTTAATTACTTAAAACTCCGCAAGATACAATTTATTAAAATCTCAACATAAGATGAACATACATGCTTTTCTTATTTTACTCTTTTTTTGAGGTATCTTTATACGTATTCTTGTTGGGGTTGTTTTTAATTTGGAATTTTCTTTCAATTTTCCTTTACTCACTTTGACATTTTTGGAATTTGGTGTTTAATTTGGAATTTTCTTTCAACTTTTCCTTTCCTCATTTTGAAATTTTTGTAATTTGGTGATTTCTTTCTCATTTCAATTTGTATTTATTTTCCTTTTCGCTATTGGTTATGGTTTTATTTTGGTGATTCAGCCAAGATTTTGGTAGAAGGAATTCTTCTCGCTCAACATTGGTTGGAAGAAATTAGAAATTTTTACTCTGTCAATTTAATGAGTTTAATTTATCTTAAAGATATATTTTTATGGAATCCTAGAGTGCTTTAAAGGTAGACTCAGACTCCTTTTGCTTTCTTTAAAGGTAGACTAATGTGCGACCCATGCGAAATGTTTTACTATTTGACGAATTAATAAAATTCCTCATTTTTGACATTTGGGTAAAGTAAAGTTCATCATCTTCTAACCAAAAATAACTGGTTCTTCCCTACATGTCACCATTGTTGTGGTGAAATCACAACACCCCTATTTTTAACTGATTATTTCATAATAATAATGGGGAGCATTTTTGTAAATTTTGGATAATCAGTTTTTAACATTATTTTTTTGTTAAGTGTCCAATAATTTTGCCATATTTTCATTTTCTTCATTTTTCTTTTAATTCTTTCATTGTGTTTGACATGTCGATATTTTTCCATTCATTCTTGTTTCATCTCATTTGGGTACACGATTTGCAAATCCTACTCATCCCAAGTTCGATAATTTTTACCACCATCTTCCCAATGCTCTAAAATCTCTGAAATCCCTTATACCTCCAGATCCTTCTATTTTCCCATCAGGGAATTTTATCGAGGCCTACGTAAAATTCAACCTCCAATATAAAAAAAAACGCATAGTTTACTTAGGCAACGTTTTGGCTTAGAATCTGGCAAAGATTATGAAAAACATTGGTAAAGATTTTATCAGAATCTTGTTTACAGTTGTTAAACTTTAGTATTTTGAGTGCCTAAGGGTTTTTGATAGTGCTGAATCCATTTCCACTATCAAAAATGGATTCCAAACACTCCAACTGCCTGATTTCTCGAATTTTAGTTGCCCAGATTTCGACAAAAAACTGCCATCCGAACTATTCCGTTCCCTGAGTAGACAACTCCTAAAAATACCGAACGATTGATGGAATTCCTTCCTTCGACTTGAAAGGTCGGTCAAACGAAATATTTCATTAAGGTTTATTTCGATTGGTCAAAAACATGGGGTGTAATATAGATTTCATACAAGGTTTTTTGTTTCATACATTAATTTTGTTCAAGTCATATTTTATTGAATAAAAAATAATTTTATTTTAGTATTACTGAATGTATTTTGTTTTATTTTAAAATTAATTTAATATAACTAAATTTAATTTAATATTTATAATAAATTGTATGTATTAAATTAATGAAATAATTAATTAATATTTATTTAGAATATTTAATTTAATTTGAGATTAATTCTTTTAATTCAAAATTTCCTAATTTTAACCATGCATACAGTTTTCAGAATTTTGATATTTTTAACACTTCAACTTCAGAGAGGCATATCTCAAGATTTATTCAACCAAATGAGGATTGTAATAGCTCATTGGAAAACTAAGATAAATGAAAATAATATGGGATGATATATTTTAGCATATTTAGTCATTTGACAACCTAGAAATTTAGCAAAAGAAAAAGTGACGAATTTGCAACAAAAAATTAGTTTTTCTATTTTGATTTGGGAAAATGTCATTGCACTAGAGAAAATGTTGTCAATAATTCAATCCTAGAAATACCCAAAGTATGATATGACCCATTTGAATCAATCATAGGATGTGAATTTCTTTTTATTTTAATTTATTTTCAATTTAACATTTTTTTTTTTGGTAAATTAGGCTACTTCTATATTAATTTGAAAGGAAACATTACATATGCTATAGGCGGGGTTGGTAAGCTGCACTTAACCAACCCCAACTTTAACTGCATGATTTTTGGCTACCTTCATGGAGTAAACCAGCCCGGAAAATATTTGAGACAAGAAGTTACAAAATGCGCAGCAACGATGATGTATCCAGATATTACAAAATGCGCAAAAGCGTAAGTGTAGCATGAGAGTCCTTGGTGATAGTATGCATGAAAAAAAACCAAGAAATAATTGAGCAACATCGCAGTTCTTAGTATTTTGCTTCATCGTTACTGTCGGGTGCTTTCTCCTCTATGGGGCAGGCGTATGCCTGCATAGCAGCTTCGTCTGTATCTCCTTTTGGATGCGTAGGCTTGGGTACCAGTGCGCATAGGATGGGGGACACCGGATACTCAGCATCATGGATGCCCGTCCAAGTGCCTTCAGCATCTATAATACAAACATCAGTTTCATCGTCTTGATCCTCCTTAGCCGGCAAGGGTTCAGTCTTGCACAGTGGGGGTTGCGCATGGTGCTCTATAGTGGACTTCTGACCACTACATCTGCCTCTCTGCATAGTTTGGACGGGGACTTCTTCGTCCTGCTCAGGATCGGGGCTCTGTTTAGTATAGCTGCCAAAGGAGGAGCCTTCAATTGACTCGAGATGATTGTCCGTGGCACTGTGATAACGTATGGGGAGAGCCCCTCTCTGATCACCGCAAATGGTTCTTTGTCGCAATCTGGGAGCCATTTCCCACATAAGAAGAGGTATGACTTCACTGGAAAGGTACGCAAAAAGGGGACAGACGATAGCGGAGACAAGAGAAGAAGAAGGGGCAGAGCTAAGCTACGCAGGCTGGATAGTCACAACCCAAAGGGGTCTGCGCAACAGGGCTCGGGGAGGATGGTTGTGCGGTGGACTGGTCGAGTAGGAAGGCACACAAAGAATCAAAAAGAAATATTGTAGGAACATACTGTGAGACACTGAGGGTAGAGGGTTCATCCTTTTATAAGGTCTAGGGTACATGTGAGGGGGAAGATCATGAGTGAGCTTAGCATGAAGCTGCGTTCCATATTCGATTCCCTGAGCAGGCTCAAGGGTATAGTTATGGTTGTTTGTCATGTTGATCATTTAT
This sequence comes from Pinus albicaulis, assembly GCA_034641835.2. NCBI lineage: Eukaryota > Viridiplantae > Streptophyta > Pinopsida > Pinales > Pinaceae > Pinus > Pinus albicaulis. Next base: position 473,858,190 of record CM076576.1, on the reverse strand, counting down.
AATGATTGTTGCAGAGGTGTACCCTAGAGTGCGTAATGCAGTTCAAGACGACTCTTCATCATGCCTTAATCCCATTTCCCATGTGCTGATGGTTAACAATATGAGGATCCGCATCGGGTGAAGCACTGCGTGGTAAATCTCTATCCTTGAGAGCGTGGGAGGGATGATTTTCATTCGTGCCACTTCTATCACCCACATCCAAGGAATTTAACAATTTGTTGAGAAGTGGTTTGATTTCTATTTTGTGCACCAAATTTATTTTAATTTCTGAAGTTTGTTTTTTTTGTGTGCAGGAGAGCGGGTGGGGTGATGAGGAAGAGAAGACTTGGAAAAAGGAAATTGTATCAACAAGAGAGAAAGAAAAATTTTTGCCAATTAAAATTTGTTTGAGAAAATTTATTCTCCAACAACTCTCTCATTTTAATTTTCTTTTGTAATTATAAATATGGCTTTTGTAGAATTGAGGAGGGGTTCCTCTTCTATGCAAATAAAGACTCTAATGGCACTAAAGTTGAAGGGGTTATAACTTTAGATGAGAGGAGTACTTCAGACATGAGGTGTTAGGGGAAATCTATGTAATTTTTCTTGTTGCATTTGCACTATTGTAACGTACTGTATTTTGGAATATGGAGAGATAGAGTATTTTCAGCTCTGAAAGAGAAGCTTGTTTGGAAATATTGTTAAAAATTTCTCCAAGGAGATGAATTTTTCATCGACTGCAAGACTTGTAATAATATTTTGTTATGTTTTTAATTAATTAATTTTCATTTGATGTTCACCATTGCCTTGGATGTGAACAAATCATTTTGTTACCTTGATTTCTAAATTTGATTTTAATTCCTATTCTAGGTAGTGTGTGGCTTTTTTATATTGAGCACTACTTTCATATTAATTATTTTATGCCATTGAAGTTGTGTAGGAGTTATCTTCGAGGAAGAAACTAAAATTAGAATTAATTCGAATTCATTGTAATATGAATGTGTTGGGTAGTAACCATTTATTGCTTGAATACATTCCATTTTTTTAATCTTTCATTAATTAAATGAGCTACTTCTTTAATCGATGAAAATCACATAATGAATTCAATCATATAAATAGTATTTTCCCTAGTTAATTAGTTCATCTACTGTCGAATTGAGAGAAGAATGTTGTTTCCTAATTTGAGATAGGATTAGTTTTATTTTCATTTTAGAGTAATTTTAATTTAGATTTAATTTTTCATTTTATAAGTCCCCTGACATAGGGCCACACCTTAGTTGTGGCTTGGCTGAGCCATAATGTCCACTTAAGGATTTTATTACTTGCACGTGCACATCAAGAGGTAATATATGATTTCTCTCTTTCTATTGGAAAGTAATTTATATCCTATAAGCTAGGAGAAAGAGATAAGGTAACTAGACCCAATTGAACTAGTCAAAACCACCATTCCAAATGGAAGAAGAGATGATTTAAGTTCTCGACCGGGTGGTCTCCCTTACACGTTGATGAGGTCATTTAGAACCATCAATACTACCCAAGAAATAATATTTTATAAAGAGGAAACATAAAAAGGGAAAACTCAACAAGTAAAGCCTCCACAACAACGAGAAGATATGTCTCCTATAGCTCAGAAAGGAGCTGAAGAAACTAAAAAAATAGTGGATCCATCTCTAATAATTGATACCTTATCAAATGAGGTATTTAAAGAGAATATTACACAAAAATAAATAAAAGTGATTGAGGTTAAGAAATTGTTGGATGAATGGGCCTCATTTTAAAAGATCCATTAGTGGAAAAGTATATAGGCATAAGTGTAGGTAAAAGCACAAACCCCTTTTAGTGTCTCTCAAGTGGAACACGAATAGGTCTTAACTTAGCAACAAATTTCCAATTAAGAGTTTGATTCCCTAACCATAGGTGAAGAAAAAAAGAAACTGACCAATATGGTAAACTCTACAGTCATATCAAATAATCTCATATTCACTATTCTTAGGGATTCAACTCCAAGCATGATTCATGTAAATTTTTTTCAGCTAATGAAGAGGATGAAATTCCTCCAATAGATATTTTTTTAGTGTCAAAAATAAAGCCATCATAAAGGGAAGGACCAACAATAGAAATATTTAACAGAAATATGAGCCTAGGGTAAAACAAACAATAATATGGGATGCTTCTAAGCACAATGCTAGTGAATTAGCAAGAGAGTTGGTTGATTCCATAGGATCATTTGCTTTAGTTAATATATTGTCACCTAATAACTTGAAGAAAATCATTAAACAAAGATATTATATAATAACTTAATTAGAGGAGAAATTGAAGAAACATCATGCACAAATTGAGGAACAAATCGTACTAAATTCCTAACAAGCATAACGATAACATGTGGAGTTGATGAAAACTTTGGAATAGGAGTTGAGGATATAAATTGCCATGGTTCAAAAAATCTTTATTCGATCTGATAAAATAAAAGGTACCTAGATAACCCATCACAGTTTCAAATACAAGAATTAAAATAGGGTATGATGGATATCAACCAATTCAAGAGAGAAGTAGTCAAGGCTAATAAAAAACTCCTCCAAATTTAGGAGCAGTTTTTTGGAGATTTGAACTAAGCTCAAAATTGATTGCATTTTTTAAACCATTTCTTTGATATAGTCACATACAAATAAATTGGGTTAGATTATGGTAAGGATAATTTGATAAGTTTAAATCTTGGGAGGCCAAGTCCAAGACAATCACTCACAATCTTCCTCAAATTTCTTTTGTAGAAAAGTAAAAATGAGAAATTTATTTGAGGAGTTGAAAACAAAATTGAAATAAATAAATAAATAATGGCAAAGAAAGCAGAGAAAACCTCCATGTCATTGATCAAATCAAAAATTAGTGTTGTCAAAGATATGGAAATTCTCAATGTGTCATTTTTAGATGAAAAAGTTACAAAAAGACTTTCCTTAGTGATGTGTATATACATATAAAATTATTCGAGGGATATATTGAACAATTATAAATATTTCACTCGTGGCATCTATCAATTTTTGGTTAGACCAAAGGGATATTTAATTTTTAAACAAGTTACCTCAATATTGTTACAAGGGCCTCAAGCTATGGTGGGATATTATTTAGCTTTGAAATCAATTTCCATTTATGGATTCCTCTTTTAGTATCAAAGATATTGGAAATTTACTCCAAATGGAAAACATATATGGAAGCTTCTCGACCCTCTAGACCTTCTGATGAAGAGTGATCAGTGCAAGAAGAACAAATTCCTCTGCTATCCTAATGTTTTAATATTTTCTTAGAATTTTGGTGTATTACAAATCATTTCTATTGAAACAAAATAAGGAGAACCTTTGATTAGTTATTTTGTAATATTATTAAAGGAAATACTGAGATCTACAAAGGATTTTTGAATTTTCTATAAATTTCTTCGAGTAATTTTGTAACATATACCTTTTGGAGAATTTAGGAGCCACTAAATATTTTGTTCCCTTATGTAGAATCAAGTGTGGAAATATTATTTACATTTTTTTATTTCTATATGATATCAAATTCTCAAATGTTTTCTTAGTCATTTTTAAACTTCATGTATGTGGATGAAGTGTAATTTTACTACTACTAGGAATTGGTTCAAAACCATGAGATATTTAGAATTGATTAAGAAAAATATCTTGTATGGATACAATATATTTCATGTTATCATTTCATTATTTATTTGGTTTATGTATTGTTTAAATATGATGATATAATTATCTTTTTGTAACGATATCATTTTAATTCATATACAGTTTAATTCAATGCTCGTATAGGTTATATTGATAGTGTAGAATATCTATATTTCAAGCATTTAGATTAGGATAATTAGCTTCCATTCTTATGTTTTAGATAAAATCCATACAATTTAACAACTTCTTTGGGACAACCTCCGATCGAGGAAAAACACCTGTTAGTGGCAACTGGGCCCACATACCCATGAGGATTTCAATAAAAAATGAGTATAGGTATAATTAGGACCTTGATTGAGAAATTTCTCCTATTGTTGGCTTGGCCAAACCCAAACATCAATAAAATAATGATAAAAAAACTACCATATTACATAGGCATAAATATACAAGAAAACTAAGCATGTAGAACAACTTCAAGCATTAAAAGGATTAAGAGGAGGTGGAGACATCCACTTAATAGGTGTTGGGTCAGGTGGACGGTCTAAAGAAAGTATTTTTCCACATGTGATAGCAACCTCCATCCATACGATGTGGCTTTCCATGTAGTTTAATTGAAATTGGATCTAACCCACCATAATAATAATTTCATCCATCACATAATTCCTCTACATGAGGACCTTACCTAAAAGAATTTTTAATTTATAGTAGAGATCCACAATTTCCAAATATTAATTTAGGTTACCTCTCATTTGGCTTGTATCAAGAACTTAGCTAGGCATGGTTGTTATAATCTCAAAATCTTACATACATACATACATACATACATACATACATACATACATACATACATACATACATACATACATACATATATATATATATATATATCCTCATTTCTTGCATTATTTCTTATTGGAATTCCAGTGGATTCTATGTATGAAAGTGTGTAGAACTTGATCTTGTATGTGAGCCCCTTCCATTGCCATCATAACAAGATGAGGCTCATTTTTCATCATAATCACATTCCTTTAATAAATAAAAAAACTAATGTAGTTTGGGACCACACATAGAAGAACCATCAGATATGGCTACATATCCTCAACTTACCCAAAAGCTGCCACTAACTATGAATTCATTAGCATGTAGTGAGAATTAAATCCTCCCTCATATCATATCGTCAAGTAGCAAAGAACTACCATAAAATCCAAATGCAGAGTGATTGGTGAGTGGACGACTATAAACTAGGAGGGCCAACAACCACATTGAGGAAACCTTGTAGCAATCTACAACGAATATAACAAACCCACTCGTAGAGAGAAAGGAAATCTTCCAAAATACATTCAATGAAGTACACAGGCCATGAATGACCATGCCAAAAAGCATAAGCTAGAACATAGCTCAATTGAAATCTTATGAACTCCATGATGAATGACATAATGAGCTAGATCACCAATACTTCAAAAAAATTCCTATACCAAACCACTAACACACCAAAACTCCAACTACATGCAAGTATTGATGAAACTTTTTGCAAACTCTGCTACATATGAAATATTCTTTACACCTCAACTACCTTACACATCGCAAGCATAATGTAGGGTGATGGACATGTCTCACTGTATTAGCCCTTTGAAGTGATGGTGGCCATCCCAACGCAAACTCATGTTATTAATACTTAATATATTTACTATTTATATAATTTTGTTGAGAGGAACTCTATAACCCAATATGTGAGGGATACATTTTCACATAATGGCATTCTAATTTTATCAAGTGCACAAATTGTGTTAATTCCCTGGTAAGCCACATTTACATTTTAAGCTTTAGGTCAAGAATAGTTCCTCTTTAGTTTACCATTGATTTGGATTTATACGTTTCTTTCCCTTTCTACTTTTGTTTCCGAATTGTCGAAACTTGCATAACATAACTTGAATCATAACAAAGATGACTAGTTGTTTCTATTTACTTTTTAACACATGTTTACTTTTAACATATATTCAACCAATGAGATCGATCCAATGTGATGAATAGTAAATTCTCTTAAAATGACCAAGGTGGTTAAATTTCAGCCCTCTTCCTTCTCTTGGGGTTAAACTAGTGAAAATTATTATAAATGTGTCTAAACATTTAGGAATATAGATATCATAGTATATTTAGATCATATCTCATATTTAATGCTAAATATATTAACTTAAGATATATATATTTATAGATATGGAAACCTCTATATCTTATTAGAATTAAATATTAGCAATAAGTATTAACAATGATAATTATGTTAAACCTTTAAAAATATTATGCAAAATTATTGACATAGATCTATCTGAATAAATTCAAATTGAGCATGATAAATTGGATATGTGAATATTTCACATTGAAAATTGTATCGATAGGATTGATCAATTGGATGATGTTCATATGTGTCATGTGTGTGAGGATTCATATGATGGATTGAAGGAGTTCAATAAAAATGACTAGTACAATGCACATGATATGTAGAAGAGAGGGAAGTCATGATATATTTTCATCTAAGACTCATATGGATCCAAGAAATAAATCTTGAGTCCTTCAAGTTATCACACAATTTGAAGAAATGTTAATAGCACATACAAGTCTAATTTTACAAGTTATGCACTCAATACGTGGACAATGAAAATATAGAGGACATGCCATTACTTTTCCCCAAAATATTAAATATTCCTCAACACATTACTTTGACATATTCAATACTTAGTTTTGATGATTGTTGTGAAAAGAAATGTTCAAAAAGGATCAAGTTATGATTTTACTATGAGAAAAAAGAGAGATTTGGATGCATTATTATATAAGATTTGAAATGCTCCATATTATCATGATGTTTGAGTTGATTATAATGCATTGGATGAGTTACCTGAAATCGAAATAGATATATCACATGTGATTAAATAAATTACTTTATGAGAGATAGATAATGACGATAAATTTTCCATGTTGGAGCGGTATCTAGGATCGATGATGTATTATATGACTTAAATACATATTCTATTGCAACAAACATTCCAAATTTATTATGAGAGATTGAATTTATTTGAGCTTTGGGAAATAATCCTAATGTAGATGAGAATGAAAAAAAATGGTGGATTCATTGAAGTTCTTAATTGGCATGACATTGGCCCATAACTAATTAATGAGTATAATATTGATGAATTATCTTACATGAAATTTTAAAAATTATTCCAAACAATGGATTTAGATTGGTTGCAACCATAGAGGATAAATATGCATATTCATGAGTATGAAAATCATCTTTTTAAATATTTTGACAATAGTTTTGGAAGACACCCATGATTTAGATACTTTTTAATTAATATCATCATGAAACATTGTGACCAAGTTTCATTTTCTTTCTTGTAAATAAGACTATGATAGATCTACCTATGAAAATGGTGGAGTTAAGAGAGATTCTATAAAACCTTTGAGAATCACTACTTTTAGAAAGATTAATGTGCTTTAGAACTACTCTAAGTGGCACATGTGCATATTGGAGCATATGTGTCGAGTTATTAAACTTGAATAAACAGACTCGATGCCGAACAATATTCTTCACATTAAGTGAAATAAGTATGAAATGTATGTATTGTTGGCATTTAGGTGTGTTGCAGCGTTACAGATGTGTGGTTGGTTGTCATTTATCTAAACCTAGTTGCTTGGGCTACAAGTGTGTCGGATATGCATGTGTACGTGTCTATAGGTGGACTGTGTATGATTGAGGTGTAGATGGTCCTTGGCATGTCTAATAGCATGGACTAGCTTGGACATGATAACTGTCGTGTTGATCATGTTGATGCATTCAAATTTTGGTGGTTACTACAGGATTTAGAGTTGAGGAGCCTTGTTTATTGGTCTACATGTACCGAATTAGGTATCTCATGTCGATGATGTTATACTTTGGGCTTGGATAGGATCTACATGTGTTTGTGGATGCTTGAGATGGTTACACAAGTTTTGGAGGATGTCTGAGAGGTTTTAAAGTTGTATAACAATGGTAGAGTGTTTTTGGAGTGGTTTGATGTCCGAGGTGCTAGTATGATTGTTGGTTGGCATCCTAGTCCACATAGTTTGACTAGTTATGTTGTCGACAATGTTGCAATGATTTTGTGAAGTGTTGTGTTAAAATTATGTAATTACGGTAAAATCCAATTTAGACTACTCACTTTATGGATATTATTATGGAATTGAGTTCCTCTTTCTGAGAGGGCCAAGATCGGCCTAAATATCCCCTCATTTGGATATGAAGAAGTTGGTTTTTTATTTTTCACCGACTCATGGATATTGGATCAGGTCAGCTTCACACATATGGACAAGTTAGACTCAACATCAAATGGACATCATTGACACCCCTTTGAAGCATATAAATACAAGTGAGCTAGAAGCTCATTTGGACATCACAAAATCGAGAATCTTATTCCCTTAGATATGATCGGGTTCGACACATTGACGAAGTAATGATCACATGATGGTACAAAATCATGGGTATAAAGCATGCACAAAATTTATCATGTATTCTCTATCCAGAGGAAAAGAACTAGTAGATTTTGGCTCTAGCCACACGCTTGATATGGGCATGGTAGCGGCTAGGAACCTAAAAATGCAGACATGGTGACCTATGGGAGCGGCTATGGGTTTGACTATAGTCGACTATCATCTGAAGATTTTTGAAATTGTTCGAAGGCTACATCAAGTTGTCTTTGACCACTATGCATAAGTTAATAAAGTTTTTTGGTTGTATTACTATACATATTGTATTGGTCTCATTGGACAATTATTTGAACATTTTACGACAATATAATAGAAGATGAATTTCAAAGGGTTTTCCCCATACTGGATTTTTCCCTGGTCTTTGACCAAATCTGGTGTTTCTTGTTGTTGTGTTGATTTTCTCCTTTGTAATTTAATTTATTTTTCTATATTAAATAATTGTTGATGATTGGGAAGATTAATTGTAATTGGAAATATTTCTAATAGAATTTTGGAATAGGGCTAAAGTAATTGATACAACATAGAAAAATTTGAAAAATTTACATTGTATCAGAGCTAAGGTGAAGGAAAAACCAAAGAGGATACAAGGATTGAAGCAATCATATTCGGAAATTTTCAAGGAGTAAATATAGTCAAATCAAGATGACAACAACTACCTTCAAGGACAATGATATTTTGGGTGACTCATCCAATTTTTTTGCATGGAAAGATAGGTTGGAAATCATAGATAAAAACAATGATGTTTTGAAATACATTCAAGGAAATGTACCTGAGCCTCTGGAGAATGCTCTTCTTCCGTCAATAATAAGCATAGGAAAGGTAAGAATAAAGAAAATATAATTATAACGGATATTTTACAAGAAAATTTACTTGAATATGTTGGAAACTTGAGAAGGTCAACAGATACGTATGATAAGATTTTTGGAATGTATTGGGTAAACAATTGGAATTAAATACTCACTTTGAAAGATAAACTAAAAGACACCATGATGAACAAAGGATAGTTCATACAATCCTAGATAACTAGGATATATCCTCCTAGAGATTAATTGTTAAGAGTTTGGGAAGTTGTGGATGGCAGGTAACTCATGGTCGTGGCTTTGAGAGGTCTCCCTCCTCTTTGGGAAACATTAATTACCACTATTAGCAACACAAATATCCTTCCTTCATTTTATGATATTGTAGGTAAGGTCACTCAAGAAGAGTCTACGATAATAAGAAGATGAGGGATTCAAAAGTAAGAAGAAGGAGAACCCACTAAATTCATCGCTCATGAAAATAATAAGAAGAAGGGGAAAGGAGGTCCATAAAATTCAAGGAAGCATCCTCCATGAAATCAAAATAAAAGGAAGGAATAATGGCATATTCAATGCTACAATTATCACAAGAAGGCTCACTATGCTCAAGATTGCCCTTAAAAGAATAATGGATCGTGTTATAATACTAGAAGAAACAACAACAGGTTCAACGATCAAAGGAGGATAGATGATGGAAGGGATAACTGCAATGGAATAAATGATAGAAGAATAAGAGATGCACCAAGTGATCATGAAGCTGATCGTAATCCTTAAAAGAAGTCAATATTATCCAGGTATGAAAGTAATGTTTCAAATCAATATGAATATATTCTTATTTCTGCTCATACTAGTTCATATCCTCTAGATTCCTGGGATAGTTGGTTGGTTGATAGTGGGGCCACTCATCACTTATCTGGTTACAAGGAAGTTCTCTCTAACTTACCAGAGAGGGAGTCAAATTTAAAATAATTTCATGGAGACAACTCCACTCATCCCGCTAAAGGTTTTAGATCTATCAAATTTCATTTGAATTATGGCGAATCTATTGTATTTCATGATGTAATGTATGTGTGTGGGTTGAAGAGAAATTTTGAATCAATATCCTCTTTGGAATTCAAAGGGATGAGGGTCTCCTTCATCAAGAGAAAATTTCTTACTTGGCCTGTTGGATCACATATCAAAGATGCATTCACTTTGGATACAATATATGAACGATTCTACAGGGTTAGTGGAAGGCCACTAATGGCATTGGTTCATAATAAAAATAATCTAAGCGAATTATCATACAAAATGTTATCTCATCTTCATTATGATGTGCTTCCAAAATTAGAGTATGTCTAGGTTGTGCCAGTGGAAGGATGACAAGGAGACCATTCCCATCTAGTGAAAGAAACACAATTGACATCATCCATCTCATTCACTGCAACTTGAGTGGTTCGATGTCCATACACTCTCTTGGTAACCATCTCTATTATATCACTTTCATTGATGACTTTTCAAGAAAGGCATGGATATATTATATGAATCATAAGGATGAATCATTTGTAAAGTTTACGTAGTTCAAAGCCTTGATCGAAAATCAAATTGGGAAGAAAAAAAAAATTAAGGTTCGACAATGGTGGAGAGTACACTTCAAATGATTTCATTTATTCTTGCAAGAAGGAAGGCATCAAGAAGGATAAAAATACACCTTACACTCCCGAACAAAATGGAGCAGCTAAAAGGAAGAACAGGTCCATTGTAGAAGTCACACGTGCCATGGTGCATGATCAAAAGGTACCAAAATATCTTTCGTTATAACAAAAAAATGTTGTCGTATATGTTCCAAACATGGTGCATCATCAAACATTAGACAACAAAACACCCGAAGAAGTATTCACAAGTGTCAAGCCCTATTTTATTCATCTCTGTATCTTTGGTTGCACCGTATACTTTCATGTGCTGAAAGAGAATATGAACAAGCTTGAAGCTACTGGAAGAAAAGGTACATTTTTTGGGTATTGTGAAAATTATAAATCATTTATAATATATATTCCTATTCAAATTAAGGTCAAAATTAGCATGGATGTCACATTAGATGAAGATGTCGTACTTATAAAATCCAAAGACCTTCCTCCACTTCCTCCTCCCAAGAAGAACAATGAAATGGATATGTTGGATGGCTCGTCTGTGCCCAAATCCGAGACTAATATTATTGATGATCCCATGGATCCCTTAGATTCTCCTCCTACTGGGAAGAGACCAATTTCACTCTGTGACACTCTTCAGAATGTTGATATACATGTGCCCATTCGAATATATTTTAGAGAAAGGAAGAATTCATGCAGGTACCCAAGATATATTGTAGCCATGAGTAATATGATTCAAGTTGAACTTTCCACATTCGAAGAAGCCATAAAGGAGCAAGTCTAGAAATATGATATGGTTGAAGATTATGAATCTATCATGATGAATGATGTATGGGATTTTGTGCCGAGACCAAAGGGGAAATCCTTGGTAACTTTGAAGTGGATATACAACATTAAGAATGGAATTGATGGAAGCATTAAAAAATACAAGGCGAGGTTCCTGAATCAAGGATTCTCCAAGAAAGAGGGAGATAATTATGATGATAATTTTCACCTGTGGCTCAATATATAACCTTTCATTCGATTTTTTCCGTTTCCACAAGTCAAGGATGGACCCTCTATGAGATGGATGTAAAGACTATATTTATTCATGGAATGCTACAAGAAGAAGTATATATTGAGCAACCATAGGGATTTGAAGTATAGGATCGCAGGTCACGTGTTTGTATATTGAAAAAGGCATTGTATGGATTGAAGCAAGGCCCAAGCAAATGGTACACCAACATAGATAATTATTTTATGAAGCTAGGATTCACGAGAAGCAATGTCGATAGGTAGTCCAAGGTATACCTCTGATATTGTTTTTATATGTTGGTGTTCTATTATTGACAGGTAGTGAGGTTTTAATGTTGGAATCGAAGAGGGAGATAGACTCTAAATTCGAAATTAAGGACCTTGGATTGATGCACTACTTTCTAAGCCTTGAGGTGTGGCAGAGCCTTGATGATATTTTCCTTTCTCAAGGAATATATGTTGTGAAGCTTCTAAAAAATTTTGGAATGATTGAATGCAATTCCCTACTCACACTGATGGAAATTAACTTCAAGAAATTATGTGGAGAATCTACAGGAACTCATTTGGTGAATCCATCCTAGTATAGACAATTGATTGGGGCTCTGATGTTCCTTTTGAAGACCCATCTGGACATATGCTACGCAGTGAATACGTTGAGTCAATTCATGACAGAGCCTCTCCATGCACATTGGAACACTGCCAAACACATATTGATATATTTGGAGGGGGCGATTACATTTGGTTTGAGATACTCTACCGGAGATGTTTGACTTCCTGGATACACTAATGTTGAATGGGTGGGAAATTTTATCGACAGGAAGAGTACCTATGGATGTTGTTTTAATATTGGATGTACCATGATATCGTGGATGAGAAGGAAGTAGAAGTTTGTAGCATTAAGTATCGTCGAGACAGAGTATATTGATGCTATCATGGCTAAATGTGAAGCAGTTTGGTTTAGGAAGCTATTTGGAGAGATATTTGAGAAGGTCCTAAACACTACTACAGTGATATATTGTGACAATAAAAGTGGAATCTGCTTGGCAGAGATTCCTATATTTCATGACAATTCTAAGCACATAGAGATCCTATATCACGTCATTCGTGATAAGGTATTGAGGGGAGTTGTTTGTCTCCATCACATATCAATAGATGACCATATTGCTAATATTATCACCAAGGATTTTGTTGAAAGGAAAGTTATTGGTATTCAAAAAGCAGCTTGGACTGATGGATGTGACCCATCCTCATAAGGGGCACCACTAATCAAGGGCACTAAGCCATACTCTTCCCCCCTGTCTGAGCTCCGAGGATGAGGAAGTGAGGTAGAGGGCTCTTGGCATTGAGGGAACTCTCGACAATCGGGTGTCTCCCCTATCTGTTACCTATAGGGTTAGAGTAGTAGCTCACCCTATCATGGTATTTGCATAGTATAGCCCAGCTGGCATAATACCCACAAGATTGGGCTTGCTGGAATTATCGCTCTCTGTTTGGCTACCGGTTAAGGAGGCTTGAAGGCGTGTGATCCTTACCTGTTGGTAAGTTGGATATCTCATCCAAGCTAGATTATGATGCAGTTTTTATACCATATGAATCTTATGGGATATTGTTGGGAATATCAACAGGCGATAAGATGGGTTGAGTAGAATCTCCACATAGCCTATTGCACGATATGGGTTGAGTTGCAGCTCCCCCATGTCACATTTCCGGGTAGTATCCCGACAAAATTTCCAGGTAGTTGCCTGATGAAATTTCCTAGAAGTAGCCCGATGACATTTCTAGGTAGTATCCTGATGATATCTATAGGTAGTAGTCCGCTAACATATTTCCGGGTAGTAGCCCGCTAACATATCTCCGGGTAGTAGCCCGCTGACAGATATTCCAGTTTGCAGCATGTTGGATAGAGGGTGGTAGATTTCGCTCCCCGTGATTCTTCTTATTTATATTCGAGAATGTTTAAGAAAATAGAGTTTAGAATATTGCTACACATGATGATAGGATGACACATTGATAAATGGACAGGTTTTATAGGTGGAATTCTCCCTAGTTGAGAGGGAGTGTTAAAATTACGCAAATGTGGTCAAATTCCACTTTGGACTACTCACTTGATGGATATGATGATGAAATTTAGTTCCTTTTTCTGAGAGGGCCAATACTGACATAAATATCACCTCATTCGGATAAGTAGAAGTTGGTTTTTTAGTTTTCACCCACTCATGGATATTGGATCATATCGGCTTGACACATATGATAGGTTGACCTCAAAATCAAATGGGCATCATTAGAACCCCTTTGAAGAATATAAATACAAGTGACATATAATCTCATTTGGACATTACAAAATCAAGACTATTCTTCTCTTCTATTTGATTTGTTTTAACACATTGGAAAAGAAAATATCGTATAGACTTCCAAAATCGCAGGTCCAAATCTCACACAAAAGTTATGGTTTTTTTTTTATGGTCGCAGGCACATGACTGGTAAATTTGGGCACTAGACGTAGGCTTTCTATGGGCATGGCAGTGCTTAGGAACCTAAAAATGCGGGCATGTTGACCTGTGGTAGCGGCTAACGGTTTGACTATAGTTGACTATCATCTGAAGATTTTTGAAGTTGTATGAAGGTTGAATAAATTTCTCTCTAATATATTTGACCACTATGCATAGGTTTCTAAAGTTGTTGGATTGCATTACTAGACATATTTTATTGGGCTCATTGTACTCTCTGCTAAACATTTTATGACAATATCACAGAATAAGAATTTCAAAGGGTTTTCTTTATAGTGTGTTTTTCCATGGTCTTTGACCAAATTTTTTGTCTCTTGTTGATGGGTTCATTGTATCCTTTTTCATTTCATTTATTGTTCTATCTTCAATTATTGGTGATGATTGGAAAGATTAATTGTAATTGGAAATATTGTCAATTGAAGTTTGGAATAAGACTAAAGTAATTGATACAACATAGAAAAATCTAAAAAATTAACATGTTGGAGAGGTTCTAGTGACTTCCAAAGGTCCTACAGAGGCTTGTGAAGTTCTAGAATAAGGCGGAGCCATTTATGAGATGAGTTTATTGTGTTTTGACCATATTTAGCTACATTTGCATGGAGCCAATCCTGTGGGAGTGGATGAAAAGCTCCAGTCACTGGCATGGAGGCCTATGGGAGTGGATGAGGAGTTCCAGTCATATCGAGGTTGTATTGTGTGAATGACTTTGGTTTCTCAAGAGAATTTATTCGCAGTCCTGGTTGATGGGTTAGGGTCCCCTAGGGTAAACTTTAAGTCAATTTTTCTTATTTTGTTAAAGTGCAAGTCAAGGGGATTTAGGGAGGGTTAAAGCTCCTTATTTTTGTAATGGGTAAAAGGGTGAACATGTGGTTCAAACCATGGTTTTATTCCATGATTTATGCATGTATAAGACTTTAAAAGGCATGTAAGAGTCAAATCAATCAATCAAGTAAGAATCAATGAATGAATGATTCGAGGTTCTATGATTTCGGTAAGTTTTTTGTGATAAGTCCGAGTAAATATAGGCTCCTGCAGCTGTGTGCACAGAGACCTAAGTCCTGGGTTGTGTGCAAAGAATCTATGACTGTGTGCGCAAGAGATAATCGTAGTAAATGAAGATCTGCTAATAAATATAAATGTTGACGGAATTACTCGTTTACCTGCATGATCTCTGTCTTATGTGTGAATGTGTTGATTTTCTTATATATCTACTACATTTTAAATCATTTGATGCATATTGTATGAGTCAATTATATAATCATAGATCTCTGTAAATGCGCAGTATTTATATCAGCTTTTGTTAAGTTAAATTTGAATAAGAATAGATCTTTGTTTCTGCAAAATTTCATCTATGTTAAGGGTTTTATTGAATTTAGATCTGAATCGGGTAAAAAAAAAATAATGTAGCATAGTATTTATTATACCAGATTGGAATGTGTTATATCCATAACATATTCCTCCCCCAGGGTGCGGTAACGTGGTTCCAACACCCCCCCATACTGTTTCAGGTGAGCCTTTGGTCTGCACAATCAGTTCACTGCCGAAAGGGCCAGTAATTGGAGGGTTTTGTTGGTTGTGAAAAACACTTTGGACCTAGGTTAGGAATCCTTAAGCCAACAAGACCCAGGTTTAGGGTGTTCTGTGTAACCAAGAAAACCTTCCAACTACTGTCCCTTTTGGCAGTGATCTCCTTGCGCAGACCAAACTCTGACCCGAAGCAGTATGAGGGGTTCTTGGAACTAGGATTCCGCACCTTGATGGAGGAATATGTTGTGGATCCAACCCTTCCCGATCTGATCTAATCAATACCGTGCTACGCTATTAATTTTTAACCCGATTCAAATATAACTTCAATAAAACCCTTAACATAGATGCACTTTTTCCCAAACATAGATCTATTCTTATTCTGATCTAACTTAACAAAAATTGATATAAATCTTGCGCAATTATAGAGATCTATGATTATATAATTGATTCATACAATATTCATAAAATAAAATAAACTGCAACAAATCTATAATAAAATCAACACATTAACATATAAGACAGAGATCCTGTAAGTAAACTAGTAATTCCATCAAAAATTCTCTTTATTAGAAAATATTCAATAACTACAATTCTTTCTCTTGTGTACATAGCCGCAGAGTCCTCGCACACTGCCCAGGACTTAGTTTTTTACACACACAGCCATAGGAGCCTATCTCTACTAATACTTATCACAAAAAAATTCCCAAATCAAATAACATCAAATTATTCATTCATTGATTCTTACTTGATTGATTGATTTGACTCTTACATGCCTTTTAAAGCCTTAGACATGTAAAAACCATGGACTCAAACTGTGGTTTGAGCCACATTTTTTACCCTTTTACCCGTTACAAAAAGAAGGAGCTTTGACCCACCCCAAATCCCTTTGAACTACATGCTACACTTAAAACAAAATAAACAAAATTGACTTAAACTTGACCGTAGGGGACCCTAGCCCAATAAGCCCCCAACACACACTCATGGCTGATCCTCGATTCACTCTAGTTTGGATTCCTACATCTTGGCTTTAAGCACCTGGATGGATTCTTGTAGAGGCTGGATGGCCTTGGCACTTTGGGTTACAGTGCTCTACACTTCTCAAGTAATTGTTCTCTGGTCAGACCCTCCGCTGCTAAGTTGATGTTGCATTGAGTTTGGCAGAGTCCCTTGAGTGCACCCTCAATGTTTTATGACAATTTTAGTGCTTCATCGCCCAAAGGCTGGGTCCTTGCTTCAAGATCTTCTCCTTGTGGCACAAAGAATCCATCTCATCTTGAATATGTCATCTCTCATGTAACCAGGCTAATTTCTATGCTGGAACAAGGGTCTGCGACGCGAACTGAATTTCATAAAACTGTAGCTTATTATACTGAATGTCTTTTCTCAAATGCTATAGTACTATATCTTCTTAGATAGAGGACCATATATTTAGCGTGTCTTCAAAAAAATTGTTGCATTTAGCTACAGTGTTAGTAATGCTAGTCGTGGCCTCCTGAAAAATGACAACTCTATGTGCCCAAAACTTTGATGTTGTCTCTAGTTGTAGCTTCGTCTGTAGGTCTACAATATTTTTCCCCAGGTCTGTGTGCACTGTCTCTATTTCTATCTTTGAAGCTTTCAGTGTGGCTGGAAGAGTCTTGATATTTTTAGTGGGAGAATTGTTAGTTGATATTGGTAAACCTGGAATCTCATAACAATGTCGGCTGATGAATGTTTCTAGTTGTGCGTGTTGGATCTCTGCGGTGCTCCAAGCTTGCTCGGCTAGCTACTGACCCTGATGTAATTTATCGATCTGCTTTATTTCTTTTTTCATGGCACGTGAATCAAAGTACTCCTCGTACTACAAGTCATCAGTGATAATGGTATGCATTGCGTGAAAACTACCACTAGGTAGTGCAACCAAGTTGACCCCAATCTCTGACCACGCATGGGCGGTGGTGCATTATCCTAGTTGTGAGGAGTAGAGCGCTGCACCTAGAATATGAATTAATATTATTTCAACAGTTGACACACCGACTGGGGTGCTGATTGATAACACACTCTCTTGAACCATGCTCTCTTGATTCACGCTCACGTGAGTCTCGCTCACTTAAACTTTGAGCTACTGGAGTCCTTGCTGCACATTGTCGAGGACGGTCTTGTACTGCTGCTCGATGGTACTCCAAGATTCCTCCGTGATTGATTTTATAGCACTGCTAATCACATCAAAATAACCCTATTTTAACACCACAGGCTCAGTTCTTATCTTCTTTTTTTCTTTCATCTACCTGTGTGGGCTTACTGGTGTCTAGGCCCCTCTCTTGGTGTCGTGACAGGTGCCTGTCTATGTTGGCAGTGTGACTATGTTTTTTCTATCAACATCCACTGACTCCTTGTCGCTAGGAACATCCATAGTGTCCTTTATATGGTTCTCTACCTCTGTTGTTGTCATGGGCTCCTGCGCATATTTCTGTGTATCCTTCTTGGTGATGGGCTTTGATGTAGATGGCTTAGGCTATGCAGAAGAAGTGGCACCTGCATTTTTTGCTACAATCAACCAGGTAGGGTACCAGTTGGTGGTTACCTGGACAAGGTCATCTTCCATTACAAGATAAGGTAGGTCATACCAAACCTTACACATATCGGCCTTCGTGCGGATGTGCACATTATGAAAGGATGATTTGAAATCGGCAATGTGCTTATACTGACCATAGAGCGTCGGAAAAAGGCACGGCTTTGACAGAACCATCTGCTGAAGCTTTGTATGGAATAATACTCTGGAAGGATTCTTCATCGCCCAGAGGGATGCATAATGCACTGCATCACAAAGATTAGGTTCAATTAAAGTGAGTTGTGACTGTGACGATAGCTTCTGACCCACTATTGTGATGAGCAATAAAAGCCATGCGTAGTGGAACAATTTTCCTTCCTCCTGCATTGCTTGGACATTCTCCAAGAATTCTTGGCACTGGTACTTGGCCCAGTTGTACTGCACCTCTTTAATGCATTGTACTACTAACGCAATGACTGGATCTAGAACTTCTGTGGCGCGACACTTCCTCTTTAATTTTCATGACAATATTTGTGTAGTGAATCTGACCACAAGGTCATTAATTGTGCTAACAAGAAAACCTCTAGTATTATAGACCATCATGTATTTCGTCTTCATATTCTCTACGACTTTCTTCTCTAGTCCCTTCCCTCTAAAGGCTTTGTTTGTGTCTACTCCTTGGTATGTCAAGGATATAATCTGGTGGATGAGCATATCATCAATGTGAATCCTCATTCCCAGCTGATCAGAGGCTCAGTATTTAGCTCAAAAATTAACATGCTTAGAATTGAATGGAAACTAAATGACAATGAAAAGCATGTCACTAGGAATCCCACGCAAATATTTTCGTCGAAAACTGAATCCGGATGAGGAAGTTATAGCTTGATGACCGCCATTCAGAACATGCAATTTTTTTAAAAAAATTGCAGAACGGTGATAGGTTGATTACATGATAGCCCAGTCAGCATACATGGAATATTCTTCAAATTTTTCCACCTGGAACTGTGACAAGTGTCACTTCTAGAGTTTCCAGTTTAGGTTTGAGAAGGTGAAATTGCCCAATGTCCTCCAAGGTTAAATTTGGGTTCATGATGAATTATTGTGTTGGAATTAGTTTTTATTATTATTAAGGTTGGATTAATATATATATTATATATATATATTTATAATGTTTTATATGGTTTAATATCAAATATTATATATATATATATATATATATATATATATATATATATATATATATTTATTTATATTTATATTTATATTTATATTTATATTTATATTGATATTAATTATTTAATTCCAAACCTATATATTGCAAATTCTGCATATTTTATTATAACCAAAGGTTTTCAAACATATGGTTGGACGGAGGTTTGTTATATTGGAGCATTTCACATATTCCAAAGTTTGATGGTACAATGGAAAAGTCTTAATATTAGGGAAACATATGGGCAAAGATTAATATGACGTGTATTATATGCAGATTTTGGTAACAAAACATGTATATAGGATAGGCGGAGGGTGGGTCGAACCCATGACCTCCCCCTCCTAGCTCAAACCTTTTACCAATAGACCATGGGAGGGGGCTTATAAAACCTTCGTGCCCAACTTCTATTTGAGGTATACACAGATCATTGATGTCGGAAGGGAGGGGGCCAGCCCTCCTCCTCACGTTACCATCCACATGACTGTTGACCAGCCATAATAAACTGCGCTTAGTGCACATTTAATCTTCCTTTATTATAAGATTAACCATTAATTAAATACCAGCTAACTGCATGTTAAGTTGGTGGAAACTTTGGCAGTGCCTCCAAATCGGGTGCCACCTCCAGAATTGTCAGCGCTAACTGGAGTCTTCTCTAGATTTGGAGGAGGAATATAGGGAAAAATTAAATGATCCATATCTTGAGCAATTTTTGACCGTTTTTTCCTCAGGAACAGTCATTACTAGAAAATTGGCATGGTGTGAAAATATTGGAATAGGTTGTAGGTGTAGAGGAGCAACTCTACAGGTGTTTTTTGTCACTTTGAAGAAAATTGAAGTTGATGGCCACCAAGAAGGAAGGCCATGCCTAGATCAGTTGAAGGTGAAACAGAGTGAGTGAATAGTCATTTATGATTTATTTTTGGATTCTAGACTCATTGGAGTATGTTTTAGGAGCATTTGATGCACGTAAACAACAATTTTTTCACTATTGAGCTAATATAGAGGCCCAAGCCATGGAAGTTGGACCAAGGAGATGTAGCCTAGGAGGGGTGAATTCCATCAAAACTCTGTGTTTATGGATCAATTTTGATGGTTTTTTGTTATTTATTTTATTTTTGTTCAACATTTCATTTCATACGTTATTCTCTTAGATTCACTCATAAAACTTAGCTAAATTACCTGTTTGACACACATAAGCAACAAGGAAACCTATGTATACCAAACATAAGATCAAAAAATATATTATAAATCTGAAAATGAAATTAGCATAGAAAAACTAACATTCATACTCAGATCAAGTTGGTATCAGAGCTTGGTTGAAAATAAATGTTGTTTGCTTGATATTTTCTTGATTTTTCTGCAATTTTAACGGTTACAAAATTTTGATGCTAAAAAGGTTAAAGTTTCAGAGAGGTGAAGGGAAAATTTTGGTTGCAAGTCCTGATATTAGGACTAGAAGAAGGAGGGATACAAGAGAACAATCTTCACCCAAAGTTCCACTCATATTTGTACTTGAAGCACCTCAAGTTTTGTCTCAAGAAGCTGAGATTGAGGAGGTACAAATTGCACAAGAAGCAAAGTTGATTGAATAGGTACAAGAATCACAAGCTAAGATTGAATCCATAGCGATCATTTTAGGTGTTGGAGAGACTCAAGGTCATTCATAAGAGGATGATGTCAAGAGATACTTAAATGACATAAAGAGGATGGTTTAAATTACGTTTGATGCATTTGCTGCTGGGATGGCAGGAGAAGGTTCTAAGCCTACACATGGAGAAGGAAATTCAGATGATAAGAAGGATGAAGAAAAGAGTTCAAAGGGTAGTGGAGAAAATCCACCTCCATCTCCAGCATATTCATCATCCTCATCATCTCCATCATCATCACCTTCCACTTCCACAACAAAAACCACTCACACTCACTCAAAAGCCACAAAAGGAAAAACACCCTTACTCAAATTTAATGTCAAATTTGAGCTTGCAATGTATAATGGCGAGATAAATGCAGAAATATTGGACAACTAGATACGTCAATTCGAGGTGTATTGAAGAATTCAAAACCTTCATGAGGACGACATAAATATTCAATTGGCTTCTTTGTGGATGGAAGGATCAAAACTTGTATGGTGGGAAGAAAGGACTCAAGAAAGGATTAAAAACTACGGTAAGACCTCTATGTCTTCGTCAAGTTTTATTGCTACCATTAAAAGGAAATTCTATCACTTACCTTACATGCAAAAGGCCATTATGGATTGGCAAAATTTTAGACAATTGAAAGGGAAAAGTGTGCAAGATTATACTCATGAATTTAGGAGAAGAGCTCTTATTTTGGGTATTAATTTATATTCTTCAAAAAATTTGTTAAAGTATGTTGGGGTTTGGCACAGTTACCTTAGGCAAACTATTCTCATGTTTAATCCCACAAACATAGATGAAGTTTGTGTTCAAGCCACACACTTAGAGGCAAGAGGGAAACAAAACATAGATGAGAAAATTGAAAGTGAGGGTAAAGTAAAAGGAACGTTTAATGGAAGAGGAAAGAGAAATAGCTCTATAAAAAGAGAGAAGGAGAAACTCAGATGAAAAAATTGTTCAAAGCATGGCCGTGATGAAGACAACTATTGGAAACTTCATCGAGAATTGAAGCCAAACAAATTCAAAGCCAAATAAAAGGGTAAATTTTTTACTATAGTTGAACATGACTTAGGGTCAGATTCTGGATATGAGACAAATATTACATCCATGGGTTTGAAAAGTAAACATATTGCAAGAACTAGTTCTTCAAATTGTTCAAATGTTACTCATGATAAAGATACAAGAATAGAAATTTTCCATATTAGAGTTGTCTCTAAACATACCAATATTGATACACTTTTTGATAGTGGGTCACAAGCTAACTTGATTTATGAAGCCTTGGTAATGCAACTAGCCACTCAAAATATTATACATCCAAGACCATATCCTTTGGGTTGGATATGCAAGAATGAAAACTTGCAGGTTAAAAGGAAGTGCATACTAATATTTTCCATCAATTGAAACTTTATTGATGAAGTTGAACTTGATGTTGTGTCGCTTGAGATATCAGGTATTGTATTTGTAAGTCATTATCTGTATTATAGGAAATCAATATTTCATCGCCATGAGAATAAGTATCATTTGTTTAAACATGGTATTGAGTACATAATTAGAGCGCAAAAGAAGAATACAGGTTTGTCCCTTATAAATGCAAGAGAAATGAAGAGGATAATGAATGCAAGTCAGAATTTGACATTGTTGATGATAAAAAAAAAAGATGTTTTGAATCAAACTTTTCAAAAACAATTCTTATGCTTGTAATGATATGTTTCGGGATTCTAACATTTTTCCTTTGAAAGGAGGTGAACAATATGTAAAAAATTTGCAGCAGTCAACATTAGTGTTGAATAGTGTTGGAAACAAGATGTCGGTGCAAGAGAGTGAAAATATCAAAGAGAAAGTGAGAAAGCATCTTGGAAAAGAAGGCATGGGTTCCACAAATGCTTGTTTTTTGTTTCCAAAAGGTACATGGAAATGGCGAATATACTTGGTAAAGAGTTGACGCAAGTATAAAGCAAGAGTAGCTAAGAATCGCCATGGTGACAGTTTGCAAGGTGAGACCATTTTTAAGTTTCCTTTGATTAATGACCAAGGTAGAAACAAGATGGTTTCTGCAAGCATAGCTTGCTACTCTACAAATTCAGGAAAATTGCAGCATGAGGGTGTCAATGACAGCAAGAGAAAGTCACAAGAATCAAGGAAAAAGTTAACTTTTTGTGAAAAGTTCCATTTGATTAAAATGGGAAAATTTCAGTGGAAAGATATTGGAAGGGTGAGGAAATAGTACCCTCATCCACATGATCAGTAATCAGAGAGATTTTGGGGTCTAAAAGGCTTATAGTGGGGAGGAATGATCAGAGGCTCAATATTTAGCTCAAAAATGAAAGTGCTCAGAATTGATCTGAAAATTAACGACAACGACTGACCCATCGCCAAGAATCCAACAAAACTCGTTTCATCGAAAACAAACTCCGGATGAAGAAGTTATAGCCTGTCGGCTGTCGTTCAGAACAGGAAATTTTTTTAAAAAGATTGTAGAACAGTGATAGGTTGATGAAACAGCAGTCAAGTCAGCATGTAAGGAATATTCTTCAGTTTTTTCCCGGTGGCACTATGACAAGTGTCACTACAGGATTCAGCAGTTTGGGTTTGAGAAGGTGAATTGCCTAATGTCCTCCAAGGTTGAATTTGGGTTCATGATGAATTATTATGTGTTGGAATTATTTATTATTATTATTAAGGTTTTATATATATATATATATATATATATATATATATATATATATATATATTATTGAATTCAAAACCTATATATTGCAAATTTTGCATAGTTTGTTATAATCAAAGGTTTTAAAACCTATGGTTGGAGGAAGGTTTATTATATCAGAGAATTTCGCATAATCCAAAGTTTGATGGTATAATGGAAAAGTCCTAATATTATGGTAAGATATGGGAAAATTTTAATATGGTGTGTATTATATACGGAGTTTAGTAACAAAACATGTATATAGAATTGGCGTAGGGCAGGTCAAACCCACAACCTCCCTTTCCTAACTCAAGCCTTTTAACAATAGACCATGGGGTGGGGCTTGTAAATCCTATGCACCCAAATTCTATTTGAACTATACGTAGATCACCAATGGCAGAAGCAAGGGGGTAAGCCCGCGGGCTAGCCCTCCTCCTCACGTGACCTTCCACATGATGGCCGACCAACACCCATAATAAGTTGCGCTTAGTGCCCATTTAATCTGCCTTTAATCCAGGATTAAAAATTAATTAAACACCAGTCAACTGCCTGTTAAGTTGAAGGAAACTTTGGAAGTGCCTCCAAATACAATGCCACCTCCAAAATTGTCGGCACTAACTGGAGTATTCTCCATATTTGGAGGAGGAATCTAGGGAGAAATTAAATGATCCATATCTTGAGAAATTTTTGACCAATTTTTTCTTTGGAAGAGTCATTCCTAGCAGATTTGCATTCTATGAAAATATTGAAATAGGTTGCAGAGGCAGAGGAGAAATTCTACAGGTATTTTTTCACTTTGAAGAAAATTGAATCCAAGGGCCACCAGGAAGGAAGACCATGCCTAGATCAGCTGAAGGCCAAATGGAGTGAGTGAATAGTCATTTCTGATAGATTTTGACATTATGGGCTCATTGGAGTATGTTTCAAGAGAATTTGATGTCTGTAAACAACCATTTTTTCACTATTGAGCTAATACAAAGGCCCAAGCCATGGAAGCTGCACCAAGGTGAACTCCTTCATCAAAACTTCGTGTTGATGGATCAATTGTGATGGTTTTTTGTTCTTTATGTTGTTGTTATTTAGAATTTGATTTTATTACTTTATGCTCTTAAATTCACTGATAAAAATCAGTTAAATTACCTGTTTTACACACATAAGAAATAAGGAAACCTATGTACAAAAATCATAATATCAGCAAATAAATTATAAATATGAAAATCAAATTAGCACAGAAAAACTAACATTCATACTCATATCACCATCCAAAGGTAATTATCATGCACCAGCATCAGCAACTGGAGTAGGAAAACATCGTTGATGGTGCTGCAACCAAAGTGGGGAACGTCTAGCAAGCTAAGGAGCTCGACCTTCTGTAGCCCCAAAGCCCATTTCTTTGGCTCTACCTTAATGACTCCAGTTTCTACATATGGGACTTGCTCCAAATACTGCGATGACGCAAGCTCAGTTAACTTCGTGCAGTTGGCAAAATCCCAATCTTCCCATTTTAGTGAGGGGAGTTGTCCCAGTAGGTCACCCTCAACTTGGAAATTATCAGGAAATAAGGGTGTATCGATTCGAACTTTACCTTATCAGGATCTATGGGCCCATCGACTGATATCTTCCATAGTCCCATGTACAAAGGTAACTGCGAAATTAGATCAACCTCCTGAGCAAATTATTGCTCCGCTGTAGTTACCTCTAGTTCTTCTTCAATCGGTTGCTTTTGTCTCTAAACGTGATGAAATGGTTTTGAATTCATGTTCTTGCATGGAGACTTCTTGGTATAGAAGTTTGACCTTTATTTTGTTTATGCGTGCCAATGGCACTAGGTGCTTGCATATCAATACGAGTAGGCTTAGTGGCATTGATGGTTTTTATAATCAAATTTCGTAAGCTATGTTGGCGGAGCATCTCTTCAAGTTTTTCCCAAGATGTAGACATAAAAAATGACAAAGAGAGTAAGATTAGAGGGAATAATTTGGTTCAATAACTCAGAAAGAAAAGAGGACTTATGGAGACCTTTATGACATATTTATAGTGATGTCATGACCTAAATAGCCTTATATATGTTGAAGCATCTCCATTAATGCTCAAACAACCCCAAATCTGGTGTAATATCCTCATTAAATGTAGGTTACCCACTCCTCCAAAAGGTAATGAAGATTTCATATCTGGTTTTACTATTCCAATGGATAGTTTCTAGATTTCTTGTGACTGAAACGTCCTTCTAATGCAGCCTCTGCGTTGGCTTACAAGATACTTGCGTGCACTCAAACTTCGTCGCTCAAAAGTTTGAAAAGAATATTTATAACCTTTGAAAGACTCCTTTAATGTCTTGTGCCCTCTCTTAGTTGTCCGGGGTGCTAGGACATTCTTTCGACCATATTTTCATTTAGCATGTGCAGGGATCAGGTCATCCCTGTAAGGTTTTAGGCAACTAACATTAACATATCTATGAAGGAATTCACCATTTAAGGTAGCCACACAAGTTGAACCTCCTTATGTGATTTACTTGATAGTATAGGGCCCGAGCCAGTGCATCTTGAACTTTCCTGGAAAGCGCACAAACTTACTATCATAATGTAACACCAAATCCATTTTCTTAAAAATTTTCTATCGGATATGTTGATCATTCCAAGCCTTCTCGCACGCCTTATGTACCTATTGGTGAAAACAAACAATGAATGTATCTTCTTCCAGCAGAACAAGCTGTGAAAACCACTCCTCTATAATGTCTATATCAACCATGTTGGTGACTGCTACGACGCACAGAATGGGGAAAATGTATTCCATCGGCATCACGACCTCCTGTCCATAGACCATCCTGAAAAGTGTTTTCCATGTTAGCTTCTTTCTCCTATTCCTGTATGGCCATATAAAAATAGGTATGTGCACACCCTATTCATTGCGATTGGCATTACATATCTTTTTGACTGCATTTTCTAGTATCTTATTGAACACTTCTACGGTTGAATTAGAGGATGATAGGGTGTGCTCTTCGGATGATGCATTATGAACTTTTTGTTAGCGCCTGAATGGTCTCATTTAGAAAATGCATACCCTAATCATTCATCAGAATTTTGGGACACCCAAACCTTGTCATAGTATTGTAAAATATAAATTACACAGTTGTCTCTCCATTGCAATCTTTCACAGGTTAAGCCTCCACCCACCTAGTCAAGTAATTTGTAGCAGTGATGATATAGCGTGCTCCAGTATTATTCCATGGGGGTTAATTGGTTGAAAAAAATGAATTTCCCACTTTTCAAAGGCCTGCAAATTTACTTGCGATTGTAGTGGCATCTCGTCTCTACGCAAGGGTCTTCCCATCCCCTAACATACATCACAAGCGTGACAATATTCCTTGAATTAGCGTGCATCATAGGCCACCACAACCCAACCCTTAAGACCTTCTATGTGGTCAGTTTTCTATCTTAATGGCCACCTACAACAACTCCATGTGCTTTGGAAAATATACTAGGTATTTCAAACTTAGGAACATATCACCTCAAAATTGCAACTACTCCCATATTGTATAGTTAACTTGAGATCAAGGTGAAGTCTGTTGCGTGCACAACCAACTCTTTCTTCTGCTTAATTGTATGTTCCATAGGTGCACTTATGGTGGTTAGAAAATGGATGATATATGCAAAATGATCATCAATTATCTTAATAGTGAACAATTGCGTGTCCAGTAATCCTTCCTCTAAATTAGTTGGTTCTTAAACATTTTCAATTTTTTATAACTCTCTACGTCTTGTGTTCAACCTTCAAGGCTTCACAATTAACTCAAAATCGTATTCCCGGAACAAGAGGAGCCATCAGAGGATCTTCCCCCCAGCACAAGCTTGTTCACTAGGTATTTCAAATCAAAATGATCCGTGAACATCTTGAAATGACCTCCAAGTAGATAATGATAGAACTTCTACAGCGCATACATCATGGCTAGCCCTTCTCGTTCAGTTGTTGAATAATTCCGTTCGGAATTTTAAAAATTCCGACTTGAAAATGCAATAAGATGATCAATATCTCCAACACCTGGCTACACTAATACAACTCCTAGTGTGATATATGAAGCATAAACATTGTTGGCTTGAGAGGTCCTGACCCAGGTTCAAAGTTAGCGCGTAACCAACAAAACATTTTTACTATTGTCCCTTTCGGCAATGACCTCCTTGCGCAGGCCAAAGTCTCACCCAAAGAAGTATGGTGGGGGGGGGGGGGGGTTGGAACTAGGTTTCCACACCCTAAGATAGAATTAAATGAAGTGGGTGCCCATATATCTATCTTATTAACAAACTCTCTTGTGCACTAGAAACCCTACGTCAATTAACACAGATTCATCCGTCGACCGCGTATAGACAATAGATCTGGAATCTCTTTAATGTTTCTAACAATGCACTATTCAGCCTTTAAAGTAACAAATCTATGTAATTGACTTATGCATCATCAATAAAAATAGGTACACAACCCGATCTGATAACAGATAACATAAATCATATGTGGAAACAAAAATCATACACAGAAGCAGAATTCATATATAGATGTGAATAATAGATGCATTTGATACATAGAATTGACAAAATATATATCTTTATTATTCAGTATTAACCCTTACAGTTCATAGAAATCCTTACAATTCACCAGATCTACCCGCACACACAACCAGCGAGGTCCACACACAACCAAACTAAGGTCTCTGTGCACACAGCCAGTAGGAGTCTTTCAGAAAAATAATTCGTACACAAATTCACTTCAGAGTACTATCACCAATTCATATATTCTTATTAACTTACTAACTACCTTATTAGACTCGATCTAGACTTCTACTAATAACTTTTCTTGTGCTCATACTATTGTCCTCAAACCGTGGTTTTAGACCCCTAGTTTACCCATTAACCCAATTACAACTCATGAAGGGGATTTGACCCACCCCAAAGCCCCTTGAATCTTCTTTTCTTAGTGTTCAAGACTCAAAATTAACAAAAATATTATTATTTATCCTAAAATTGCAGTCCTAAGGGGCCCTGCCCCAACAGTCCCCCAAATCTGTCTTGTGACTTGTCCTGAGTCATAGAGGAGCTAGGGTATTCATCTTCGTCTTCATCTCTGCAATTGCAGTGGTGAAGGGTGCAAGGATTCCCACGCTTTGAACCTCCTCCACCAACTTCTGTGAGGTGGGTTCTTTGGCTACTAGAGTGATGCTCTGTTATGTCTGGCCCAAGCTCTTCACGACAACATCTATGTCATGTGATAAGTTCATTGCTTCATCATCCCACAACTTCATTAGTGTGGTGAGGATGTGCTTCTTATTGTTGAGCTCCAAAGATGTTCTTTATTCCACCACATTCCACTCCATTTCCTTTGTCCATTATTAATCACAGGCTCAAATGATCAATAGAATTAGTTAAAATTTCTTTAAGAATATATATCATGACTAACTTGCTATGTTTTTATGATTTTGTCATTGTAGTACTTTTTGAACTAGAACTAGCTACAGAATGCAGACATTCTATAGCTAGTTGTCGATTCTGCAGCTGTCTTCATGTCTATGCAAGTTCCAGATGTCATCTCAGAGAAAAACACACATGGTCGTATTCCACATCATGCCCTCATCATTTGTTGCTCTCCACGAAGTTTGAACGGAATTCTGTAGGTGGTTATGCACGTGGGAACTCAAACTAGGAGATAGACTCCTAATAGGACAAGGATAGTCCAGATGTCCTTAATCATATTACGAAACCACCATCAGAGTTCTAGTTTGATTTTAATTTGGAAATACAATTATCCCTATGTTATCTCCAAGACAATTATGTAATTTTTTTATAAATGTAGCTTGGGAAACCGAGAGAAAAAGTTAGATTTTGTGGTTGATTGCTAGATTTCAGAAGTCCGAAAACACTATGTTTTGAAGTAATTTCTCTTTAATGAAAGAAGCATCACTTCCTTGAAAGCGTTGAGTCAATCTTGAAGTAGATTTCGTGCTACTCCGGTGGTAGAGGGCCCCTGCTACCTGAGCAGCCTTGTTTATACGGTTTAGATAAGTATTTTAGTCTTGTTTTCATTTCTAGCTTAGGCAAGTTTCTGAAGTTTATGTTCATACTTGTTTACATTAATTATCACAGCTAGACTTACTCTTATAAACTCTTCCAAAATATCATCACGATGAATAAGGCATAGCTGTGGTGTTGTAGGTTTTAGTTGCATTTCCTTTCGAATTCTGTGATTTATGCTTGTTTACACTAAGTGTCACAGCCGGTCTTACTCTCACAAACTCTTCTAAAACATCATTAACAATGAGTAAGAAACAGTTGTGGTGTCTTAGATTCTAGTTGTATTTGCTTTCAATCTTATGTTTATGCTCAATTGCATTGAATAATACAGCTAGAATTGTTTTACAAACTCTTCCAAAAAATCATTCATAATGAACGAGATGGGCTGTAGAATTCCATAGACTAGCTGCATATTAATTTAGTTAGAGCACTCCGGAGGATGATTGCATTTAGTTCAAGCTCTGTCACTACATTTCAAGTTTGATAATGACATTCTAGTTTCACTCTGTTCATTGTACTTCAAGTAGATTAGTGGCACTTTAATTCAGTTACAGTTCATTTTGTTTCAAGAAAAGATTAATGGCATTCTAGTTTAGTTGTAGTCACTGTCTTTTAAGATTGATAGACCACATTCTAGCCTAGTGTAATCCATTGTATTTTAAGTAGTGCTAGTTGTCAAAATTAGTCTCTCGGCCTTCATTAATTACAACTTTCTTTTGTCCTGAATCTATATTGATACAACATCACAGAAACAGGGGTCAGTCATATTAGTTTAAGGCTGAAATTATTCTACAAATCTTTTACAAATTCACTTATAGCCTTTTTCCAAAACATTATCCTATAAAATCTCTAAACCTCTGAATAAGGCCTAGTAGTGATAAGACAAGTTGCAGAATAGGGTAACTTCAGCATCATAGGTTAATCTAGAATAGAAACTTTACTGTGTTACAAATAATCATTTTTGTGAGTTGATTGTTTATTTAGGAGAACTTCATTTACACTTAACTTGTCCATTTCTCAAGATATTCCAACACATCTTTAATAAATGAATTGGATAAGTTCAAGCTCATGTTGTGATTTATTTCTTTGCAATGAAGTCATTATCAAGCTTTGCATTTGTTATTTGCCACCCATAGTTTAGGCATTACTCTGTTTTAGTATAACCATCCACTCCTATTTTCCAACATTTAGCTCTTTTTTCTTTTGAACATAAAACCATAAAACCAAAAACATCATAAAACACTAAACACAATGTAGTGAGAAACAAATACCTAGGCACATATAGTGCACCACACTTCAGCAGTTTACCAACCCTGGTTGACAATTAATGAACTCAATTTAGGAACACTAGGTTGAGCACAAACACTTATGTCGTAGATATTCAATTTTGTCGTGATGCACCCATATTTTCTACAAACAAGCCATTCTCTGAGCAGGCACAAGTGTGGGCAGCGCCTCCTGAAGCTCATCAAAGGTCTGTTCTTTTCGCACAGATCCTGTGAGATTTTTCTGACAAGGGGGTCTGTCTGCACTGAAGTTCATAATCCCATGGCCGTATCTAGGAGTTTTTTTCCCTTGTCAACTATTGCTGCAATGCTGGCTAATGCCTCCTTTATCAAGGCAGTGCGTTGGGCTCGTACTTCAGGCAAAGAATTTGGTTGGAGATTTTCCTATAACTTCACAACCTGTTGTTCAAAGTTTGACTTGATCACTTGAACTTCTGAGTGAGAGGCCTTCAAGGCAGCAAATAATCCTTCGAGCTTGTCCTGAGGTGCAGTAGAGGCAGTGATGGCAACCTTGGGGAGGTCACCACAGAGGCAATAAATGAAACTTTCTAATTCTACGCACTAGGCTACCACTGCTTGCTGAGATGTATGAGCCTGCAAATACTCTTTTTTTGTGTTGCAACTTTCTGCTCAGCCTCTATGAGTTGTTGGTGCATCTATGCCTCTCGACACTACATCTCATCTATGATAATGGTCCGAATTGCATGCAAATTTCCATTGGGAAGCATATACAATTCAATACGAACCTTGGGGCAGGTCTGCACCTACGCGCACAATTCAAGTTGCTCCAAAGTAACAACAGCTCTAGGAAATGGGCAGATCAGGCTATCTGTTTTGCTGATGAAAACTCTTGTACTCACGCTCACTTGATGTGACATCGCCTAAGCAAAACGCACTTGAAAGCTGTCCATATTGAGCTGAAGTACCTGCAAACTGACGTGCATTGCCTCTACTAGAGCTTTATACTGCTCCTCTGGTGTGGCCAATCGGTCCTCTGATGCAGAGGTAACCGCATATGCAATTTTATCGAGTTCATATTCTGTGAGGGTGACATCATTTTGCGCCTCTTGTTTTAGATCCTTTTATTTTCTTGCACGCACCATTGGGAGTTTCAACTCCTCACTTGGTGCCTCTGGGGGACTCTCCTTCAGTGCAATTCTTTCCATCTGTGCCACCATGATCAACTTCGGGCTCCACCTCAGGTTCCTTCTCTGCTTCTTTCTCTTTCAGACATCTATTGTCTCTTTTCCGTATGTTGATGCTGTGACACACTTGGTGGAGGCTAGGCTGTTTTTCCATGCAGCTGGCCAAGTCGCAATGACCTGGTCAATATCGGCCTTTGTCACCATGTAGGGAAGGTTGTACGATAGCTTATCCTTATGCGTACGTATCTGGACATTGCGCATAGACACCTGAAATTCTGCAATGACCTTATACTTGTCATATGCAAGTGTGGACAACCGAGGGTGTGAGTGGTTTTTTTCGGCCAACGATCCTTTGAATAAGACCCAAAAGATATTGTTTTCCATCACACGCTTAATATTTGTAGAATCCCACAGGTTAGCATAGTGCACCCCTTAAAATACACCAAGCTCCATGTTCAGGAGATCTGCACTCTCTGGTGTTTCCTACTCAACTAGAGCAATGAGCGGGAGCAAGCATGAATAGCGAAACTTTTTCCCCTCCTCCTATTCCTTGCAAATGTTTTCCAAGAACTCAGTGCACATGTACTGGGACCAGTTAAAGCTCACACACTTCTCGCACTTTCCTGCTAGTGCGATGACATGTGTGGCGACCAGCTTAGGCCTGAACTTGTGCATCATTTTGCAGCCCAGCACTAAGGTCCCAACGCACACTGCTGGATCTTCAATTTTCTGCACGAGGAAGCCCCTAGTATCACGTCCCACCTTATAATTAGATTTCACCTTCCTAGCTACTTTATTCTCTTGGCATTTTCCATAGTTTTCCATAGTGTTAGGTTTGTGCTTTAGCAGGGCGGTCATCCGGTGGATTACCACAACATCTATGGGAATTTTGATTCTGAATCCATAGACCCCCATTGTGCACTAACGCCAACAGCTCGTGCACACATACATCAATGATGGGGTACCTTCCAAAGTGTGGAATCCTCAACAAGTTGAGAATTTCGACATTTATCAACCCACGCGCCCAAGGCATGGGTTGTACCTTTAATACTCCACCATTCAAAACATGCTCGTGGTAGTATTACGACACCACTTCAGGGAAGGTCTTCTCATTGGCCAGATCATAATCGTCAAATTTCACTGATGGGATCTTCCCAAGCATCTCTCCCTCCAATGTGACTGCCTCAGGGATCAAGGGAATTTGTAGGTAGTCCCGCACCATATCCACATCCTTTGGGGCTTTAATAGAAGGTTTGTGTGGCTTCACGTACTTAAGGATCCATGAGATGAGCTCGAAAAAGAGAACAACTTCCTCAGTCGCGGTCATATGTCTTCGTTGGATCACCCATAGGAGATCTGTCCTTGGACACCTGGTGTGAGGAAGTGATCTACCTAGGGGATGTCTACACCTTCAATGAAGACCCCTTAGTCACCTTACACTTTCCCTTGGCAGGTGTGGATAGATCTTCAGGAACAACTTCATGAAATTATTCAGATCCTTGGTCAGTTGACGTCGTAATTGACACAAATTTCTCTTTAGACTGCACACTCTCGGCAGCGGGGTTGGTGGTCATCATCCTTGGCTTAAATATAAACTTGGGATTGCCTACATCGGATTCACGGGTCTCATGACTAGACCTACAGTTCACACTAATAATCTCAGGGCACAAGTTACTCAAACATAAAAAGAACATAATGTGACCCACTTCCTCATTTTTATAGGCCATCCATGGTTAAAATGGTCGCAACTTCATTAAAGGCACCTTATCCCCATAAAAATGGTCAAAAATACCATAAGATCTCCTCATTAATTGCATAAAACCCCGTCCATCCAATGGTAAAATCAATTTTTCACATAGAGTTACTGTTCCAATGACTAGTTTTTCCCACCACGCACAACCTCTGCGCTCATGTTGCACCTTCCTACGTATGCCCTCCACGCAACACGCAAAAAAGTGGATTCCTTTTCTCCGACCATAAAGTCATTTGGTAGGCACAGGGTTATCCCTATATGGCTTCAATCGACTTCCCTTGATTTACCCTAGGAGACTCTCACTACACAATGTGGCCAAGCATACCGCACCTCTATTCGTGATCTCCTTGACAATATACAGCCCCAACCAATGATTTCTGAACTTCCCTGGGTGGCGTTGAAACTGAATGTCGTACAATAAAACAATATATTCTTCCTTGAATGCCTTCTTTTTGATGTGCCTATCATGTCAAGCCTTCTCGCGTGTCTTCTATACTTGCTGATGAAAGTTAGAAATAAATCGATCCTCCTCTAATACAACCACAAACGTTCCTCTATGATGTCTAGTTCAACCATATTAGTTAGTGTTGTGATGCGCATGCTTGGAATGATATATTATATTGGCATGCTAGCTTCTTGGCCATAAAACATCATGAATTGTGTTAAACCAGTCAAATTTTTGCATGTGGTCCAATAAGCCCATAAGACTGAAAGAATGCACACATCCTAATCGTTCTGATTTTCATTTCAGACCATTCTAAGTGCATTCTCCAAGATCTTGTTAAAGGCTTCTACTGCACTATTTTCCTAAGGGTGATAGGTGGTACTCTCCTAGGGATGCATATTGAATTCTTTTGTCAGAGCTTCAATAGTCTCATTAACAAAGAGCGTACCCAGATCGCTCATCAATATCTTTGGGCACCCAAATCTAGTCAAGATATTTTAAAAAATAAGTTGCACAGTAGTTTCTACAGTACAATATTTTAGTGGCTTAGATTTTTACCATCTGGTTATATACTCTGAGGTAGTGATGATGTAGTGCAGACTAGTCTTTTTTGTAGGAGGATTAATAGGTCAAACAAAATTCTATGGCCCATTTATCAAAAGCTTGCAGAGCCATCTGCAGTTGCAATGGAGTCTCATCTCTATGCGATGGAGTTCCTATTCTTTGGCATGCATCACAGGCTCTATATTATGCATGTGCATCGATATGAAGTGTGGACCACCATAATCCAACGTGAAAAACATTTTGTGCAGTGGATTTCCATGCATGGTGGCCTCCTGCCACTCCCCCGTGAGCTTCAGCCAAGATTTCTTGCCTTTCATGTTCTAAGACATACCTCCGTAAAACTTCATCTGCACCCAACTAGTAAAGTTGACCAAAAATCAGTGTAAAGTCAGTTGCGTGTGAAACCAACTCCTTCTTTTGTTGCACTGAATATTCACTGGGCGCACTACCAGTAGTTAGAAAGTGAATGATATCTGCAAAGTGTTCATTGACCACTTCAATGGAAAATAATAACACATCAGGTAATCAGTCCTCCAGACTAGTATGTTCTTCCCCATTCTTAATGTGTGATAAGTGATTAGGTCTAGTATTCAATAAACCAGGCTTGACAATGATTTCAAAATCATATTCTTGGAATAGCAGTAGTCATCTACAAATCTTCCCCCCTAACACAGGTTTGTTGACCAGGTACTTCGAAGCAGAATGGTCAGTGAAAAACTTGAAGTGCCCTCCTAGCAGATAATGCATATATTTTTGTAGAGTGTAGACCATAGCCAAACCTTCCATATCTATGGTCAAATAGTTG
The DNA here is from genome assembly GCA_034641835.2 of Pinus albicaulis. Classification (NCBI taxonomy): domain Eukaryota; kingdom Viridiplantae; phylum Streptophyta; class Pinopsida; order Pinales; family Pinaceae; genus Pinus; species Pinus albicaulis. The sequence goes on along the minus strand of CM076576.1, from coordinate 473,822,447 downwards.
CGTTCTATACTGGATATATTTCTAGTTGCAAAGGCCACATGGTGACCGATATATCCTCCTCCTGGATGTGCTAAGACAGCTCCAAGTGCAATTCTGGATGCATCAACATACACATGGAATTCCTTGGACCAGTCAAGGAATATTAAAACAGGAGTAGGAAATGACCTACCCCTGCGCGAGTTCAACTTTGGGGTGGATGGAGGGTTACCTCCTATGCGCGTAGCTTCACCACTCATTAGGGGAATTTTCAGGTCTAAAATGGGCCTCCTGAGAAAAATGTACAGCCAAAATAAACTTTATAAGAACCAATAGGATTCAAAATGATGATGTCAACCATGGGGGATGATTTACCATTTTTTAAGTAAAAGCATAAAAATATTAAAAAATAATAAAATAATAAAACTAGTTTTTCAACTCGTATTTTCAACTTATCTCCCAAATTTTTTACTCAAATTTCGAGTAGGAATACTCATTGGATGCAAAATTTTATTTCTCATCTAAGGAGTACCCATGTTGCATACTTTCTATTGACCCTGCAATGCGAAAAATGATAAATACATGAAAAAAAGTGATTTCAAACATGTTTTCGATGTATTTCTCATTTCTTTGTGTAGCAGGGTCCACCGAAAGTATGCAACATGGGTACTCCTTGGATGAGAAATTAAATTTTTCATCCAAGGAGTAATCCCGCTTGAAATTTGAGTAAAAAATTTGGGAGATAAGTTGAAAATACGAGTTGAAAAAGTAGTTTTTTCTTTTTTCCCTCTAAACTTTGATGATTTCATAAAATCTTATTTTATTATTTCCACTATTATTTTATAATTTCCTTAGGAGGCCCATTTTAGACCTCAAAACTCCCCTAATTCTTTGTATCAGTACTAGGTGGGTTTCTTAGAGGGCTATGTACTGACGTGTCACCTTTTTGGTTAACTCGAAAGTACTTTCCACTACGCATAGTGCTTCCCCACTCGTTTCGGGTCATTCATTTGGTGTGACTGAACAGAACACCCTTTTCGCACAATAGAATCTTAATCAGTAAAGGCAATGAGCATATGAACTTACCCTTTGGTCCTTTGAAGAACCTCCTTTCTGCTTCAGAATATGACACAAACTGATCAACTGCAAACTCCATCACAAATTTACCCAGAATGTGGTAAACTCAATGATCTACAGTGTGAGTGATGGTATTATCAGTGCTTTCTAATTGTTGGATCAACTCAGGCGCCCACTAAGTGATTTTATTATCTTTATAGCATGTCTGAAACTCAAATAACCTTAATAACCACTCCTACAATTTGTGGCAAAGGTCACAATTTTTTTTTGGACCTCTGTGAAAATGTACCTCTCTTCCCACTCTTCAGCAAATAAGTTATTACTTCTATTCTGCTTAATGGAGAATTCACGTATATTTTTCTCAAACCAGTCTTCTAATTTATTATTTAATGGCTACCACAACATCTAATATCTCTCAAAATGATCCTAGTCCCAGCAACGAAACCATATGTTGGCTTGAGGGATCCCAACCTAGGTTCAAAGTTAGCGCATAACCAAAAAAACCCTCTTACTACTGGCCCTTTCAGAAATGACCTACTTGCATAGGCCAAAGTCTCACATAAATAAATACGGTGGGGTTTTGGAACCAGGTTTCCACACCCTGAGAGAGAATTAAATGAAGTGGTATACACAGATCTATCTTATTAACACACTGTCTTGTGCACTAGAAACCCTAACCAGAAACCCTAGGTCAATTAACATAGGCTAATCTTGTGCACGTACACATACAGTATGTTATCACCCTAGTAATTTCTTAGGTCATGGGATTTTGATTTAGAGTTAAAGAAAACTAGGGGTAACCACAAACCTACTTTGGAAATTTAGGATCTAGCCTTCCTAAATTTCAGAGAGGGCTCTCTCTTTCAGATTTAACATTGTTTTGAATTTATATTTTAGGTTAGGTATAATTGGGCACTTGGTTTTTTGTTTGGAAAGTTTGGTGGGAAATAAGATTACATGAAGACAAATTAAAGAGGAATCTACTAGTCCATTGGGCTATGGATTCAAGATGTAGCAAGCAAAACTGGAAGGCAAGGCCAAAAGGATACTAATATACTCAGGGCAAGGTAGATAACCCTCATACATTTGAATAGTTTGATTTGATGAGATGGCTTGCTTTCGGGATAAAGGGCAATGAAGGATCCTTCGATCTGGAAAAAGAGGAAGGAGGCAGGGGTCAAACGGTACTGGGAGAAATTAATAATTCCTAAGTCCGGAAATCAGTAGAAAACATTGAAATGATCAAGTAGTTAAGACAAGGAGTTTTTACACTTATCCTGAAATAATATCCCTGATTAATCATTTGGATTGAACAACATATATGAAATTGAATGAAACTTCAGAAGAGGAAACAATGACAGTAAGAAATCACTTTACTCATTAGCTTATCGCATGAGTCTTGAGTTATGAAGTCCAGTTGTCTATTTTCCAGACTGCTGCTATGAAATCAACACATGATCCTCCAAAGTACCATCAAAATTGTCTATAATAATCTCAGTGAATTTATTCCACACTAAACACTTCATAAACTGAAGTATTTTTACAAATTCTTATTACAAAACATCCTAGAGATATCTAGGAATAACTCTAGGAAAATAAAATATCTTAACACACTAAGAGGGCCAGCTACTTAACAACTTAAGCAAGTTGTCCTCTGATCTAGAAAAAATAGAACTATCTTATCTAATTACAACAATTTGTTGACTAGGTGTACATGCTTGCTGGCATATTTGGAAGATATTTGTTTGTAGATTTCTTGATTGATACTCTTTCACTTTATATCCTTTAACGATGATTTTCTTCCTGATACTCTTTTACTCTGTTCATCTGTCACTTTATTTCTAGTAAAATGTAGAATTTACCATAGTAAAAACTAGCTAATTGTTTCTGCTCGGATACACTTTGATCCTGTTACTTTGATTTGATACACTTTCAACTGTTATTTTTACCTCTTGAGAGCTGAAAATGAAATTTCCATTGTGGTAAAAAATTGTCCCATCATTTCTCTGTCTTGCTTGAATTTTCCTTTTACTCTTTCACTGCTGTAAAAGATTCATATCAGCAGTAAAAATCCAAAATCAAATAAACTATTTTTTATTCTTTTCTTCTTAACTTCACTGCTTTACCTGTACTTTTTCTATTGTTATGCTCCAATGTTGCTATAACAAATCTGTGAACTCCTGCCGCTGCTGATCACTTGGTATTTTCATACTTTTCAACTTTCGGTAACTTTCATCAGCATCGGTGTATATTGAGAAATTTGGTTTGACAATGAAAATATGTTTAATTTCATTCTGTAGAAAAAACAAGTCTTCAAAGTACTCCAAGACAACTTTACTAGTTGAGGAACCTTGTGGCAGAGGCTTATTTATTTGTTCTTTGGCATGGGCTCTGATCTTCTTGTCATACTCTGTTTGAACCATTAGCTTTTCATTAAAGCCATGAATGTTTGGGAGGCCTTCTTGTCTCAATATTGTGTATTTTGTCAAAAACTTTGTAATTGACAAATTCACGGCCTTACACTTTTCCTTCAAATTTTTCATTATATTCCTTTTATTTAGGACCTTTTTGATTTGAAGAATTGTTTCAGTCCTATCTTGTATTTTCAATTCTTCAAGCTCCTCTCTGTTTTTTCTATTTAAAAATATAGTAATATTTAAAGCTTGAGATCGTTTATTAGCTAGTTCTTCCTTTGTTTTCTGAATTTCCACCTCTGCTGCCTTAAGTAGATCTCTTTGCTCATATATGATTTGAGTTGAAAGCCATTGTAGATGTATGCCTTGAATTATATTTGTCCAAAGATAGTTCTTGATGAAGGACACATGTGCACTGAGATTTACTTGCTGCTGCAAGATATTTACCTGTTCTTCAAGTCTATTTGCTCTTTGTTCATGTCCTTTTGATGTAATCAATGTATTCTTGTTTGATGATTTAAGAGTTTGAATGGTCTTTTTCAAATTTATTATCTCATTATTTTTTAGGGACATCTCCTCGATAGCTTTTACTATATATGTTGCTTCCCCTGCGTGATGTACCTGTGTGGTGGATGATTCTGTGGCAGAAGTATCTATAGATTTCACTGACACTGCAGTTTCCAGTGGCACTTTTGGGGCTAAATGCTCTACCAATGTGGAAGGGATAGCTATGCTAACTATAGGAATATCAGTGGGAATAGATTGCACGTCAGCTTATTTTACTGCTTCTTTTTCTTTTATAAGGATGTCCATCTGATCTTCCATCTCTTTGACTTGGGCAGTAAGTTTTAGTATTAGCTTGGCCATTTCATATTTTTCAGTTTGTTCTTGGAGGATTTCTTTTGCTTGAGGATGTTCATTTTGAGGAAGTTTTAACTGTTTCCTCAAAGCAGTGATATCATCATTCTTTTGCTTTATCAAGGCTTGAACAACCTGTATGTTTGATGGATCTACTCCTATCTGAAGGAATAGATATTCTAAGGACTTGATCCTTATTTCTTTTGCCTGTAAAGAGGCTATGTCTAGCGTCATCTAGTCCTGCATATTAAAAATGGTGTTTTGCAATTGTGTAGCACTCCTAGTCTTATCCACTATTTTTGAATATAGCATTTCAGATGTATGTCTATGAAATTCAATTTGATCCAGCTCATGGATATTTTCTGAATCAACTTCAAAGTCTGTCTCGCTGTAGTCTGAGACTGTCTTTGGATCTGCAACCTTTGGCTAGAAGTAGGACATGATCATTTTATTAGTAGAATAATCAAATGTTGTTAACAATATGTCCTTGTTACCTGGCTTTTCTTTGAGAAATTGAGAGTAAATTTATTTTTTGATCTCCTCATCTTTCTCCTTAATTTGATTGTACCTTTGTTTGATATCTGAATCTTTTTCATCTGTTGTTTTTGAGGTAGAGGGAATTTCAATATTGACCTATTTTTTCAATCATTTCACTGTCCTGCTCTTGTGATGCACCCTGTCCTTTCTGAATTTTTGTTAAAACTTCATCAACTATTACTGTGGCCTCTTGATTCGTTGAACGATCATCATTCATTCCCTGATCATTGGTATCATCTATTTCCATGGTTTTTTCCTTTTCAGCATTAGAAATTTTGGCTTTTTTGTTGTAAATTAATTTAAACTTATTCTCAGTGATAGTTTGAGTTGAATAACCTTCATCATCCATTGATCTTTTGTTTGAAACTTCTGCCTATTTGGTAACTATCATAGTATGTGAATTGTCTGCTTTTTTAACTATTCATGTATTATCAGTAGGATCTATCCATTCTATTTGATTGGAAAACCTCTCAATATGTGGTTTTGAGTCATGTATAAAAGGTTGAAGCTTGCATTTTACCATTATATCACTGAGGTAACCCTGGGGATCATAATTCCATTTAAAACTCTCTTGAAACTGATACTTTGATAATTTTCTAGATATTTCTTTCTCGACCTTCCTATTGTTTACTATGAAAGGGCCAATCTGGATCTTCAACTTAAACTGAGTCTTTTTCTTTGATTCCATGAAGTTTATAGCATCTGCATTTAAAACTTGTCTCAAATATTCCAATGAAAAAACCCTGATGGTTAAGAATTTAGGTAACTTATATGGGGACAAATTTGTTCCAAATATTATTAATTTTGTGTGTCTTTGATATAAGCACCGGTCTCCTACTTTGCATTTTTCAGACAGTTGTAACATTCTCTTCATTTCATCACTGACTCTAGGTTGTTTTGTTTTATAGAGCAAATTCATAGCTGGTCTAACAAATAAGTCTGCAAAATCCTTAGAATTGAATTCATTTCCTTCTTTCTTGAGTAAGGATGCCCAGAATATTACTGAGAGAGGCTTGCCCTCCACATTTATCTTTTGTAAAGTCACTGGAAACTGTTCTGCTTGAAAAAATAGAAAAAGATGGAATAGATATGATGAATATCTAAACACTCCCTCAGTAGGTAATTTGGCCAGTTGGTAATGTATGCTATCATCAATGAATCTAGCAAAATCAATGATCATGGCAAGAGTCTACCCAAGGGATAATGTCGAAAGGAAACCAAGTATATATGCATTAGTAAATTCATCATTAAAATATCCTAGAATAAAGGATAGCATTGAGATCACTTGTATAGAAGCTTCAGGAAAATCAGAAGTAAAATATGGTGGATTCACCTTAGGAAGGTCTACATGGGCAGGCATAAAATTTTGAAATATTATAAAATTTTTAGGGAAATCCAACTCTAAGTATAACTCAATTAACTCTTCAATTGACAAGGGCACTACTCTGGGATCAAGCTTCTACTGAAGCATCTCATTTATGGATTCTGTTGTGATGAAAAACAAAATTTCTCTATCTTTGTTTACCATGGCTCTCTGATCAGGAACATAATTCATTTGACATAGTCTAACCAAGTCTTGGGCTAGATGAGTAACAAGAACTACATATTTGGGCAAATTGGATTCCCAAATAGGTATGTCATCTTGATTTTTATTCAGAAATTTATCATAACACCAGTTATGAATCTCAAGCAAATTGAATTTTACCACTGTATCAGCAATCTTGTAATCTAAATCAGTTAAAGGAATGTTTTCTTCAGAGGAAATAGGTGGTTGGAGAGGTCTAACAACATTAGTTGAATTAGCTATTAAAGCAGGAGTTGGCTCGCTGATCTTTGAGGATTCAGGCTTGGGAAGCTTGGTTGTTACAGGTTTTGAGGCTTTGGGTCCTCCAGCTTTGGGTGTAACATGTTTTTTAGTCATTTTTGGGAATAACTAAGCAAGATTAAACTGTTTGCTTTAGTTAATTTTGAAACAGAGGGTAATTGAGCAGATCTGGGACAATTTTCGGAATCTGGGAATCTGAGCAAGGGTTTTAGGATAGAAAACGCAGGTTTTCTAGGGACTGAAAAAGGGATTTCTGGCTTTCTATGCACTTTTTAAAATATTTTGAACCATGGAAATTGTCTTTTAATGACCGAAAATTGAGAAAATGGCTTTAAAACAGAGCTTTATGCAAATGGAAATTTTCAGAGACAAAATTGAAAGGGTTTGCCCTATTTTTTTAGTGTTTGGGCATGCTAAAATTGGCAATTCTGGCCTCAGTAGCTTAATTGGTTTAATTTTCAGTCGAATTGTGAATTTTGCAGGTCAAATGCAGTAAAATACCTTGTTCACAGGTATCTTCATAGTCGAGGAGGGTTTCTGGTGGCTTTGGCTTTATGTTGGATCTTCGACGCTGCAGAGGATGGCTTCAATGGTCTTTCAGAAGTAGTAGCAAATGGTGAAATTCAGCTTTAGGGTAAGAAATTGGCTAAACAGAGGTTGAGAACTCATTAATCAATTGGGTCGTAACTTCTTACCAGTCGAGGAGGCAAATAATACATAAAACAATGAAATATTAAGGTTTAAAAATTCAATAATAATCATCATAAATATCATTTATTACGGGTCCTTTCAATGGTCGGAGGTGGATTTATGAAAACAACAAGTGGGTTTCGCGTTCAATTTGAATGGTAAATGGTTTTAACATTTTCGAACACGATCTAATAAAAATAAGACACGTAGCATCAGGTGGTTTTGGAAAACAACTTTTATTGCGTGATTTTTATCAAACTTTGACCGATTACTTTTGGAGCGCGATAATGAACGTGCACCGTTAGATCTTCTTGAATAATGTGAACAGTCAAGATATTTTAAAGAGCTGCGATGAAGGATGGGTGGGGCCCGGGAACTTTATAGAGTTAGTGCGTTAATATATAACAAAACCTTTGTGAAATATGCAATTATAACCAAAGTTTTATTTATGTATGGAAATATTTACATGCGCGGGTTTAATAGACGTATACCTATGTATAGCCCAAAAAGGGGTTTAATTGGGCAAATTCATATATATAAAGTGATTTTATATATATGATAAATGGTGCATGGGGCGGGTTAATAAGAGTTAACCAGGGTATAGCATGAGGCTATTACAAAAGGTACGGGGATTCTAAAGTTTTTTAGCTTAGATTAAACTTTAGAAAAAACTTGGGGAATATTTTTTGATTTAAACATATATAAGACATGTTTAAAGTTTTTCGTATTTTATTTTTATTATATAGTAATAGACTGATGTAAATGTCTGTTTACTATAGGGGGCGGGAATATATATATATATATATATATATATATATATATATATATATATATATATGGTTAGTAATGTATGCCAGTAAACCACAGTGCACGACGACTACTCAGAAAGGTCCAAATAAGTCCACTAATACTCATACGGGATCGCGTACCAACTACTCAGAAGCGGCCTAGAATAGGCTTTAAGCGTCGTCTATCACCAAAGTACACCACAGTTCACGACGACTACTCAGAAAGGTCCAAATAAGTCCACTAATACTCATACGGGAGCGCGTACCAACTACTCAGAAGCGGCCTAGAATAGGCTTTAAGCGTCGTCTATCGCCAAAGTACACCACAGTTCACGACGACTACTCAGAAAGGTCCAAATTCGCGTATTATATCACCAATTTTCTGCCAGTAAACCACAATAAGTAACTTAATCAGATTCCGGCTCGCTCTCCCACTGAAAAGACCCTTACTTTACTTTTTGCTACCCCCCTTACCCCCGCAGGGGCCACCTTTGTCTTCTCCTTTCCATCGTGTAACAATGACCTTTCGATCAGGGCGCCGAGCCCGACCCCTAGTGTCGAGTGGCCCCCCTGCCCCCTTAAAAGGGGCTAAGAACCTATTGAAATCCTCCCTATCCTCGGGGAGGACTTCCCAATCCACTGTGGGAGATGTCGGGCCAAGGCCCTCAGCCGCCAGTAGCCTTCGGCAAAGCTGGTCCCAGCCGCCGGAGAGCACCTTGACTTGAAGTGGAACGGCCCTATCCGGCACCGCGGGGTGGAATATCGCTGGGAAATGATTCCGAAGGCTGGCATCCACTTTTTGTTGAACCCGGCTCACTGTCATTTCCCCCCGGATCTTAACGGCGGCGTGCACAAAAAAAGATGAGTCGCTCTTGTCGATCTGGTCGGTAACGGTCGTTACCACCTTTGATAAACCACGTGGTGGGAAAAAGAGGCTGCCTCCGGACGCCTGCAGGAACTTTTTGCAACTTACGCCCCAAAACTCCACCACAGAAAGCGGACCTAGTACAATGTGAAAAGAACAGAATTTTGTTTCTGTGGACATGTGGTACTTTTCACAAATCTCCTTTAGGGCTTGATCCCTCTACTCCTAGACTCCTCCTTTACTTCTTCGTCCTTCGCTTTTTAGTTTGGTTGCGGCCGTGGATGACGGCAAGTATGGCATGGGTGGCATGCCATAGACATGTCCATTAGTACTCTTAAGAGTATTAATGGGTAAATAAGGCTTTCCCTTAAAGGAGCCCAAAGCTAGTGGTAAAATCAAAGGTGTCCACGTGGCAGATCAATTTCGGGTCACTCATTTCCTCTTTGTGGATGATGTTATATTGTGTGGAGATGGAACTATTAGGGAGTGGAAGTATATAAACAGCATTCTGGATCAAATCTGGAACGATCAACTCTAAATCCACCATTTTGTATAATGATTGATCTGTAAACTATTAATTATTGTGGACATTCCACTATAATTTTCCTCACAAGAGATCTGATAAAACAAACCAAAATCTATAAAATGAAGCTTAAATTCCTTTAGATTCCAAATTTGTTAATTATTGGTTTCTGCTTATGCATGGAATAAATAAAACGCAGAAAATAGAGAACAACAAACATAACCACACACCAACCACAATGAACACAAATATTTGCTATGGGAAACCCATTGATCTGTAAACTATTAATTATGTGGACATTCCACTAGAATTTTCCACACAACAGATCTGATAAAATAAACCAAAAACTATAAAATGAAGATTAAATTCATTTAGATTCCAAATGTGTTAATTATTTCTGCTTATGCATGGAATGAATAAAATGCAGAAAACAAATAACAAAAAATATAATCACACATCAACCACAATGATCACAAATACTTTCTATGGGAAACCCTTAAGGGAGACAACTAAGCTAGAAAGTGAAGCTGCTCTACTCTCTTTTTTCTAATATGAAAATAAAACAAGTACTAAGAAGAAGGAACTCTCTATTAAGTTCCCTAAGACCTATGGCCTGTTAGGCTGTTATAGAACACTAAACCCCTCTGTTGTGTTCTATAACTCCCACTCCCAATGGCTCTACTCTATTGTGGAACAAGATAAAAATGCATAAAATAGAACCTCTACCCTCCTAATGCCTTGACTTTTAACATAGTCTGATAACCAGCTAGCAAGTTTGACCCCTTCAACTCTCAACTACAATTACAAATTTAACCCTTTTAGAGTCTTAATCATAGTGCACACATGGCTAGCCCCTTTTGCATGAGTAACAGGGGATGACATGGCAACCTCTTGAACCACGGTGGTCAAACAAGAAGGCTAACTTGGAGGCATAACTTTTGCATGCAGAGTTTAACTGATGTCTTTTTTGCACCATTGAAAGGTCTCTATGTGAAGACCAACACCAAGAGATCTGGCACATGCGAGATTTTTTTGACCCCCAAAAAAATCATTTAATGCTTCTGGAAGGTTTCAAATCCCAATTCTCCAAACTGGAACCCACTAGTAAAAGTGGCCCTACAAGTTGATTCCTCCAAATTTTCCACTCTAAAAGCATTGAGATGGATGAAAATTAATATAGTGATCCAATTCATATCAATAATATTTCACCAAAATTAATTGAGCAATTGAGTCAGGGGTTGAATCCTTTCAAGTTAGAGGTTCCCTTTCAACAAGGATCAGCGAGACCTAGGGTTAAAATACCTAGTCAATGGGCTAATATTTGAAGTCGAATGATTATAGGCTACTGGAATGGTTATGACTTGTTGAAAAATCAACATGAAATGTGTGTCTAATTTAATTTTCCCTTAAATAAATTGGACAATAAATTGTAATCTTATCTCATAATCACTTGTAATAGTTCACTGAGTGTGATAGACTCAGTTAGCTAATGAAATTCGAATTGAGAGTGGTTGTTGAAGCGTGTAGAGTGATTCTATTTGTTTGAGTCCAAGTTGCAGTTAGTGTATTAGTTCAATGCATGAGAAATCAGTTAACTCAATTAAGTGAGTTAAAGTCAGTCTAACTAGTTATAATCGATTATTGTAATAGTGAGAAGTCAAGTGAATTAAATCAAATTTAATTCAATGCAGTGATCTGTCAACTGACTGATGATTTACTATTAATAGTTGCATGCATGTCAGTTTCGATGAAGACCCATAGCTGCAGCATGTCAGTGCCGATGAAAACCCAGTTGAGACAGAGGTTAAAGAGATGTTATCTATCAATTGTATTATTAGTAAATTGTCAACATGCAATTAAACAATTATAGAATTGCCCATGATGTATTGCACAGTTTTGGAAGGTTGAATTTCCTAATTAATAGAGATCAATTATTTTTAGAATTGCGCAAGCAATGCAGGGTGATCATAGGCAGAAAATTAGCTGAAGTGTTGGTCGATTTTGTCCAGATCAGTGTGAGATAGTTGGTGATCAGAGGCAGAAAATTCGCTGAAGTGTTGGTCGATTTTGTCCGGATCAGTGTGAGATAGTTGGTAGAGTGCAGCAGACTCTTGTGAAAAGAGTGCATTGTATTGTTTCATGATTCCTTGGTTGATTATACAATAAAGATAAAGGGGTTTTCAACAGCAAGCTTTCTCCACAAAAAATATCTGTGTTGTGTGATTGATTTGCTTATTTCTCTTACTTGATGTGATTGTGCAATCGTGTTTAATTTCCGCAAATTAATTGTAGAAGGATTCAGTATCTTACTCTAAAATATTGCATGATCGGATTGAATCGATTGGTATACCTATTATTTATCTAATTTCTATATGACTAGTCAAAAAAAAATGAAAAAAACGATTAGTTATTGGTATTTTATGTGGCTCTCTATCAATGGTCAACCTATTCTCATCAAGTAAATCTTTGAAAGCATCCCAGTGTACTGGTTATCCCTTGCTTATATGCCCGAAAGTATTATTGATTTTATTTGTAAGCACTATTTTAATTTTCTTTGGTCTGTGAATAAAAACAAGGGGGAATCACAAGTGGAAGACTTTTGCTAAACCCATAACCTATGGTGGATGGGTGTTAAAATCATTGCTCTTTTTGGAGATGTGTTGGCAGCCTAGAGTCTTTGGAGGCGTAAAACCATTGCTCTTTTTTAAGATGTGTTGGCAGCCTAGAGTCTTTGTAGGCTTTTGTTCACCAATGGGATGTGGAAGAAATTGGGGAAAAAAATATTTTCCAGACAACACAGTAGAACAATGAATCGGATCAGATTGCAAGCAAAATCTGTTAGGGGGGTCTCAAATATTTGAAAGGGCCGTCAGTGGGTTGTTGGAAAATTGGCAAAGGGGACAGTTATTTTGGGAGAAGATCCATGGAAGGAGGAGCTGACCATTTTGCTCTTTCGATTGAGCTGCGACATCAGCTGAGGGACAAAAGCTTATATATTATCTCGCAAATATTAGTGGACATGGGAAGAATGTGGACAGGAACTTGGCTTTCAACAGAGGTGACTGGCTTGCAAGGCAATTTGGCCAAAAAATGAAGAAGGTACATTCGTGGTCTTAATCACTATGCTATTATGCCAAGGAAGAGGATCAATTAGTATGTCTTCGAATAGGGCTACTGGGATTCTCACTACAAAACACGGGTACGAGGCTCTTGCTTTTTTGAATGAGGATGAAATAAATAAATGGTAACGGCCTGTTGCATGGAAATGGCACTTTTCTGGCCAACAAGGTACAGACATGGGATAACAGACAAAGGCGACACTGGTAGGGTCCCAACAGGTGAAGAGTCAGTCACCATCTTTTTGTTTCGTGTCAAATTTGCAAAGCTATTGTGGCAGGAACTATTTCCTTTGGCTGTACAGGGTTCTTAGAGGACAGGCATATTTGAACAGTGTTTGTGGTATTGGGATCATGATCGCAAAATTGAAGTTTACCAGTTTTCATTACTTAGGGCATCTAGTTACATAGGAACCTTACCTTATTTGAAGGGGTCGAGAGGGTACTGCTATAGTGGCACATACGATTCGAGTTGCATATTGTGAACATAATTATAAAGTTGAACCTTCTAGAAACCAATACAACAAACGGTCCATCTTTCAATCTTGATCTTCCCTGGAGTTACTTCGATGGTGGTTGTCAAGGCATACCAGGGGTTTGTGGGCCTGGTATTATTATCCATCTCAGTTGTGATCAGTATTTCTAGCTTAAGTGTGGATCTGGTCATGGTACTAATACGCAAAGTCGGTGGCATTTTGGACTTTATTAACATTTGCCAAGGACAAAGGATTGCAAGATCTTCGGATAGCTGAAGATTCAACGGCTTAAAGGTAATGTTCACCTGGGCATCCTGGAGCTCGCTCAATGGCAATGCAGAGTAAGACGGCTACATGAAACTTTTAATTTGGTCCTTATTTAACACATTCACAAGGAATTTAATACTCAAGCTGACAAGCTGTCAAAAGAAGCTTTAGATATCAATGAAGGAATTCAGAGGTGGGGGGATTTCGGTGATAGTCTTCCATGAAGTCCTCCTGCTTTAATGGTGCTTTCCAGACAAATATTTTTGACGAGTCAGTTTTTTTGGTTATGTTTCTTTTGGAATTAGTTGCAATAATAGTAATTCAACTAAAATGTATATAATTGTGCCTCCACGTCTATGATCAAGTCTTTTTGCCGAATCCAGATCTAATTTAGGAAGAAGTTGTCTTGATCAGAGCTCAGCTCATTCAAGCAGACACATCCAATGTATATTCAGATTTCCTCTCAAAATAGAAATTATGCATTTATTTCTTTGAAAAAAAAGCCTCCCATGGAATTTAAGCCTGTCACATTGCTAAAAACTAGATGATAAAGCAGAATACTATACATAAATATTTCCTTCAGATTTTAAACATATAAAGAATTTATTGTAATGGCCATCAGACCCAGGTAATGTTCAGATATGGGACTATCAACAAATAACTTTAGCTCAATTAGATGGAACATCCAAAGGTAAACCCAAAGCAAAGAATTTTTAAGTATGACGTAAGCAGAACAGAGTATGACCATCAGATCCAAGTAAAAGTTCAGATATCGGACCCCTATCAACAAAACAATTCAGTTGGCATTTAATAGAACATCCAGAGTTAAACCCAAACCAAGGGGTACAGAGACTTTTTAAGGACGACATAGACAGAGCAAGGTATAGCAAATTTTTTTATATATTTATGGATATCAGATCAAACAATCAAGTAGAGATTGAAGGCTACCCAATCTAGATACAGGTAGTGACAAGGATGGATATCACTGCCGCAATGTAGATGAATAAAAAAACATGGAGCTTTACGGTTAAGACTAGAGTTTTAATACTCCCATTTAGTAATTAACGATATGGAATCAGTTGTTTTTTATTTTATTTTTCTTTAATAGAAAATGAAATGAAATTCGAATGTCTTTTGGCGATATTTGTATGGTTTTTCCTTCATTCAATTAAATAAGATATTTTCTTTGGTTTCAAAACATAGACATGTGAGATTAAATGGATATAGGATCCAGGTTAGGTTTACACATGGCACAGTCAACAAATAAGTTGGAGTTGTCTTTAGTGCGATTTTTTAGAGTTTTTGGAGGTGCTGGAATATTTTCTTTGGTTTTAAAAGATAGACATATATGTTTAAATGGATATAGGATCCAGGTTAGGATTAGACATGGCCCACTCAACAAATAAGTTGGAGTTGTCTTTAGTGCAACTTTTTGGAGTTTATTTAAACTGGTTTTTTCATTTTATATATATATATATATATATATATATATCAATTCAGCACCCTAAAAAACTTTTAGGTCACTTCAATTATGCAAGGTTATCCATCAAATTTCTGTTTTCAATGAATTCTAGCCGGATTTTAGAGAAATTAGACCAGATAATTCCACCGGGAAAATCGCACTAAAAACAACGATGACGATGCATCCAAAAGTAACCCAAAATAAGGGTATAAGGTTTTCTTAACGGACGAGTATAGACACAACCAGGTAGCTTTATGAATTTTTATGGATATCGAATCAAACGACTAAGTAGGGTTTGAGGTCGTTATGGAGGCTTAGCGAAAGGCTCAAGTAGGAATTATAAGGTGATGTTCAAAGGAGCTCTATGATCATCAACCAGTCAATCATGGGCAATCGGCATAAATGATGTATTGAATAAACTTAATATTAGCATGGTTGCCAAGACATTTACCCACAAAGGTATTAACATGGTAAATCAATCACTACAGAAAGTGGAGTACATCTACGACCTCAACTGCTACGACCTCATTGAAAGCTTCAATTTATTTTGTGAATGCAGTTTGGGCATTTAAGTCTCAACAATTTGAAATACTGTAAAACATTGATAGAGAACAAAGGCAAAAAGCTAGAAAGTCACACTAAGGCATCTACAAGGTGGGAACGGTATGCAAGCTTCATGGCAGAAGGTATTACCCTTGACAACCATGATGAAACTCTTAGTGCAAAGAAGATTAACACATGATAGGCAAAAACGAAAAACTTTACTACACTCTAAGCAGGTTTGGGAAGGCTTTTGAGGGAAAAGGGGGTAATGAGCCAAACAATGTGCTCAATTTAAGGACAAGATCATCAATGTTAGAAATATTTATGCTTACCGACTACTTGCTTGGTGTTTATGAAGAAGGCTTTCAAAAGGAAAATCCACCGTTGGTTGGAAATCATTATGAATGAACACCATAAGTCATAGCTTCTTATGCTCATGGGAGACTTCCATCAGTACGAGCCAAACCAACACAAAGTCCACTTAACATGCTAGTATGAATTTTTTTGACATGGTTAAAGAAGCGAGTCACTCCATATTTTTACAAATATTTCCCAATGGCTCGGGGAAATAATTTAGATTTCCAACGTCACATATAAGGGATCTTTTTTTCCATCTCATTCAAGGCAAAGAATGAAAAGGTTCTATAGAAATTATTATATTCCATTTAATTTAATGAACTCGATACAAAACTCAGGCCTTGAAACCCCTACTCAAAATATAAAAGAGATCTGATTATGGATGAAAAGCCTTGAAAGAAATCGACTCTTCAGAATTCTAGTTGTCCTTGGTTGGCATCCTAGATTCCAAGCAACTTAGTTAGCATCAGCATAAACAAATAAATTTTATCTCCTGCACAAAACATTTTTATTATAATCAGCAAGGCACCATCACTGGTAATATGCTTCAAGACTAAACATTGAGAAAATCATACCATTAAAGTGCCAAGTTTTTGAGAATGTGTGCCCTCTTCTTTGACAAAACCTCCCTGATGAGGTGGTTTTTAAAGTATATTATAAATAGGGCTTTGTCTACATATAGTGTAAGTGTGTCCACGCCATAAGATAATAATGTGTGATACATCCCTGAATCTAGTCTCTAGAAAAATAAAGGTTGCAGAAAGCTAAAAGTGCCAACCAACAAACATTTCAACAAACATTTTGATGGAACGTTTCAGATTTTTGTGATCTTTCATGAGACGGACTTTATTTGAGAGTTAAATCGCGAGATCATCACTATTGTCATGTAGAGGCATGTGAGTTAGATTCAACTCAAGGTGGAGATTCCCTTGGATAATGACACCATTCTTAAGGAGTCCACTATACAGTTGGTGCTTCGCTTGCATTAAGACACCAAGAGGCAAATTCCTTATGAACTCCCCCATAAAAATCCTATTGTAGGTTGACTTAACAAGGAATGGTTCCTCCAAAGAAACTCTCCCAGCCCAAGAAAGCTTAGAACAACTCACATCCTCCCAAATTCTCTAGCATCCCTTTTCAGCTTTTTATATGGGAGAATATGCTGAACACCAAGCCTTTATATTGATCCAATAAAAAAGCTCAAAGGCATTATGAATTTAAATCATATGCAACTTAATTTGTAGGTTCAATAATATATTCACCTTCATTAGCATACTCCATGAATGGATAACTTACCTTTGTTTATAAAAAAATGTTGGAATTCTTCCTATCAAACAAACATAACACCAATACAAGAGCTCTAGTAATAGTCCCACTTATGTATGAAACCATAACAACCAAACTTTCACACCAATGCAAAAGTTCTATCCACAGCCAATCTAGGTCAAGTTGCCTAGTGCTCCTTAGGAGTAATGGGAATCAATGACCCTACGAACTGTCAAGTTACCTAGTGCTCCTCGGGAGTAATGGGAATCAATGACCCTACGAAAAATTGAAAATTCTTTGGATACTTCCACCTTTATGGATCGGGATATGTAATTATGTAGATTCGCTAAGATAATTATATTATGTCCTCTATCCACGGCCAATCTAGGTCAAGTTGCCTAGTGCTCCTTGGGAGTAATAGGAATCAATGACCCTACGAAAAATTCAAAATTCTTTGGATACTTCCACCTTTATCAAGTTACCTAGTGCTCCTTGGGAGTAATGGGAATCAATGACCCTACGAAAAATTGAAAATTCTTTGGATACTTCCACCTTTATGGATCAAGATATGTAATTATGCAGATTAGCTAAAATAATTATATTATGTCCTCTATCCACAGCCAATCTAGGTCAAGTTGCCTAGTGCTCCTTGGGAGTAATGGGAATCAATGATCCTACGAACTGTCAAGTTACCTAGCGCTCCTTGGGAGTATTGGGAATCAATGACCCTACGAAAAATTGAAAATTATTTGGATACTTCCACCTTTATGGATCAGGATATGTAATTATGTAGATTAGCTAAGATAATTATATTATGTCCAACAAATGACCACAAAAGTATGTCATTGTTGTCAATAGTAGATACAAAGCACCAAAATGTCTCATATATAAAGAACAAAAAGTGAAATATGAGGTCCATGCTAAAACAAGGAAAGCCCTTGGCTCCAAGTGTGAGTGACTATAATGAAAGGAAGATGACCATGATCTAGAAGTTAGATCATGGTCCACTAGATCTATCTCCCCTAACATTCAAGGCCAAATGAAGAAAACTCAAGATAAATAGTTTCCCGACGAGAAGGAGCCAGGGGAGGGGATCTAGTCTGCCTACTATGTTGTTATACAGAAGTAACATGTCGTTGTCTAGGTGATCATGTCCATCTGCTAGTAAGAGATACTAGCTAGTAAGTGATCTAGCCTAGCAATATCTTTGATGTCTAGATATTGAGGTCTGTTGGGAGGGTGAATGGTCCCTCACATCCGCACCAAACTAGAGTGGGATGCAATGTTTCTATTTATCTATCTCTTTCTATCTATCTATCTCGTAGTGCCCCTAGCTTATGGGAGCGCTGAAAAGAAGGATGTAATCTACTGAGTGGGATCTAGCCTAGGAGGCTAGAGAATGTGACTATAATGAAAGGAAGATGACCATGATCTAGAAGTTAGATCATGGTCCACTAGATCTATCTCCCCTAACATTCAAGGCCAAATGAAGAAAACTCAAGATAAATAGTTTCCCGAGGAGTAGCCAGTGTCATTGTCTAGGTGATCATGTCCACCTGCTAGTAAGAGATACCAACTAGTAAGAGATCTGGCCTAGCAATAGCTTTATTCCTAGATATTGAGGTCTATTGGGAGGGTGAATGGTCCCTCACATCTGCACCAAACTAGAGTGGGATGCAATGTTTCTATCTATCTATCTCTTGGCGCCCCTAGCTTATGGGAGCGGCTGAAAAGAAGGATGTAATCTACTGAGTGGGATCTAGCGTAGGAGGCTAGAGAATATTTGTTAAGGGCCTCTTGCAAGAAAAGGGTTGGACATATCTGGTCTGAAGAGCAAAAGAAACTGAACAAGGTCTTGATACACTTGAACAAATAATTGAATATCCCACAGATCTCATAACTCATAATAAATAGGGCAGCAAAATATGAAATGCTCCTCTATCTCAACCTCACAAAGATGGCACAACTAGCAAATTCTCTCCGCCCGTACAATCAAGAGGGCCATCTCAACTCGATGTCTATGTGAGCCCTCACAAAGATGGCACAATTAGCAAATTCTCTCAGCCCGTACAATCAAGAGGGCCATCTCAACTCGATGTCTATGAGAGCCCACTCAAAACTGACGTAAGAGGATGTGAAGTGTCCCCAGTGAGTAGTGTATGGGGTTGGATAATAAGCCTTGTCCCTCAACTCTATGAAATGAGTAGCATAGAAGACCATTTTTGGACGATATACCTGAACAAACGGTCTATATATATCATCTCGAATGATCCTGTCCAGTAGTTCAAGTGCATCCATGGAATACCTAAAAGGAGGAAATCAATCCTTTAAAATATCAAGACTCCAGAAGGTTTGAGACCCTACAAAACAACACCTGGTGTGACCATCAGGGCTAGATAATGGAATGGACTCTAATGAGTAACAGGCCACGTATGGGTACCAATCTCAACCCATAGTTGAATCGATGATACTCTGACTGAAGTGCAAAAGTGAAACCAAGCTGAAAATAGTCATGCCACAGGGGGCATGCACCAAACTCTACAAGGATGATGTGTTGGTCATTCTCTGTTTGGCTTGCAAGCCTTTATTAGTTTAAAGGCTTATATTGTTTTCAACTGATTTTCTAGTCTCTATTAGTTTCATGGGTTATATTGTTTTCAATTGATTTTCGAGTCTCTATTAGTTTTATGGATTATATTGTTTGTGTGGAGTTTAAGTGCTCTGTGATATTGTTGCATGTGGTTTGACTTTCACACATTGTGTAAGAAGTTTCCCAAAATTACCTTGAAAAGCGAAACAAATTTCATTGACGGGTGATTTATTATAGGTGGAATTATAGTGATGTAGGAAGGTATGGAGTTCACCACAATGCCTTCGACTAACATCCACATTGAAAATGCGTATATGATAGTTGAGTAGCCTTGAGTTGCCCAAATTCTTAAGGCATTTTAGTTCATACGTGCGTATCTACAGTGTTCTTCAAGTCGACTAGGTAATGTTCTTTCATTACTACTACCTTTATGCCATGGCAATTGCAGCAATGGATTATCTAATTGCCAAAAAAAAATCCATCTAAGAACTTCCAAGCCCGAAACAGGACAAGTTGTCAATGGCCATTGAACATATGATTCATTTATATAATGAAACCATACATCTCACATACAATCAGACAACAGACTCCGACTTTATAGTCATTCAGATTTGACCTGCTTTAAAGGGCTCTGTAAAATATATTAACCATATGCCCTCCTATATCTAAATGCATCACCTACAGTTGAAACTTGACTTTACAGGTGCACAATGTGGAATGTATTTTAATTTATACCCTTACAGAAAAATAAGAAAACTAGAATTTCTATACCTAAAAATTTCTGAATTTCTATACCCGGAAATTTCTGTCATTAGATTCCTCTAATGCCAGTTTCTCAACTGTAAGAAAAAACGAACCACAAAGCATGTCCATTTCTGCACACTGCATAATAATTAAAAACCTGCAGGAAAAAAGACTGACTTCAGCCTCTGTGCCTGCTGCACTTTTTCCTTTAAAACCTGTAAACCTACTGATGTTTTCCTGTCTGCACTCACCATTCTCTTTGCCCTCCATGCCAGTATTAAACAGGCGCTCTGAGATTCAAAAATCCCTGCAGTGTGGCAGTGACGATTGTTTATGCATGCCTGGATGAAGACAAACTAACTCTAAATAAGCGGTCCTTTAAAAAATACCAGAGTTAGAATGCAGGTAATCTGCTAATGGATGGGATTTCACTCTGGTCTTAATCAAGCACACCGTACCGAGTGTTCCAGCTAATTTTTCTTTCAATTCACATATTTTCCTTTTTATGTTCTTTCAGCAATAGAAAATATATTCTTTATTGATGAAAGTCACACTCAAGTACATGATTTTTCTTGCAGCACAAGTTCCATCGAAAACATTCACAAACTGAATCTGAACACCCATAACCTAAAGAAATCATTACAAAATGAAAAAAGTCTGGAAATAAGTACGACCTGTGAAAACCATGGAACCGTAAGACAAAATTATCAGATATAACTAACGAGCGATAACAGACATTTCTGAAAATGCAAATCAATCAATCCATAGAAAAAGGCAGCACCGGCGATACAGGTTAGCCTAGCCGTACGAAAACATAATGGAATTAAAAATATATACATATAAGAGCCGACCCGTCCAAGTGATCAACCCATTTCTCCTGAAACTCTTATGGCCGATAATCTAGTAAAAGGTTTAAAAAATGACGGAGCACGGATATCTACTAAAAGTCCATTAATGATAGAAAAATTCACATATCAGGTACATAACACAACCATAGAAGCTCTGGGATGTAACAAAGCCTCAGAGAAATTGTTTTGGTAGGCATTTTCAGCACATACACCCTCAGAGTGGTGCATGACTTGGATTCTCATCATGAACCCAACCAGTATGTAGCATTTAGTCTAATAAGGAGCTCGCGGAAAGCATGAACATGAATTCAAAGCATCCAGAAGGAAATCAGCATGTTAGAATGTCAATCCGCACATAGCACAAAATAAGTGCTGCTAAGACTGGGGCGACAATCAAATCATCATCATTTTCCACATACAGTACAATAAAAATACAGCTTTAGCCGAAAGATGGTGATAATATGGGATAATCATATTAAATCAGAACATTACATTGTCTTCATCTTCAAATGCACTCTAATATAAACAATTCAAACCCTAACCAGGGAAAAACACCAGAGAACAGATATAAAATATCTAAATAAATTAAAGAAGTTACAGAAAACCAAAAATACAGAAAACAGAAACCGAACGGCGAAAACAAAAAATTAAAACCTGAAAAATACAGAAAACAGAAACCGAATGGCGAAAACAATGATTTTTTACCTGCAAAAGCCCTTTCAGAATGCACTTCTAAACTAAAACCTGCAAAAGCCCTTTCAAAATGCATTTCTATATAAAGAGGCGGAGAAATGTTGGCAGATTATTAGTAACAGAAAAAACACGAAGCTAATCTGTGTCGCAAGACCTGCCGTTCTTTCAATGTTGGCCTTAATTTACGAGATGCCTTATCGTTGCCTTAGCTCCAAGATCCGCCGATATACCAGATACCAAAGGCCGCCGTAGACAAATTTAAGGAGGTCAGAAGGTGATGCATGATTCAATTTCAGCAGACAAAACTCGGCATTGACATGAGAGAGGGTTGTGGTCATCACACCTACGGATTCAAACACAAAACATCGCTGGAAAACAAAAGCGAAACCCGAAACCTGACATAAACGTCAAGCGGCCCAACCTAAAACCAGTAAGTTGGGCGTGAAGACCGTCGCCGCTTTAAATATGGGGAAACGAGATGAGGCTCTAGGGTGAGGGTTTTAAAACTAGGGTTTAGTAGGGAAAAAGTGCTACATAGTTGCGCCCGAGAGATGAGGCTAGGGTGAGGATTTTAGAGACTTTCTAATGTAATATATACTAGCAATTGTGTAAAGGAACGCCCATAGGAGAAGTCGGGAGATAGTAACTAAATAATCAAGCGAAATATATGGATAATGAAATATAATAAAGGACTAATTTAAATTCAATTGTTATGAATTTTCAAGTAAAAAAAACTTTGTAACTGGTGGGTACAGTGTTCAAGATTTCTCGATGGCAATCGAGGAGGGTTCAAAAAAATCCTAGCATTGGAATTTGATTGATGTGTTGTGATGGGAGGAATAAGATTTGTGGCTCGTCACCTTGTTCAGAAACTTCTGGAATCCGATGAACCCAATGATATGTTTGATATTTTCAACATTAGTCATTTGATTCTTTGAAAATCGAAATGTTGTTCAAACAACTAAGCCCATGGCTTGTTAATCGAACCACAAGATAAGACTCATGCCATGCAAAGAAGTCCGCAAAGCTAGCCACGAACATTGGATGTGATATGTATAGTGGTAGATTTGACATATCGATCCAACTCAAAGTGAATGAGCAAGATTCCAAAATCCATTCAAGCAAGATTGCAAAAACTTCAGATGTTTATGCGTGCCTTTCTGTTCATTCCTAAGAAGGTCGACAGCACCAGGTGCAACAAACATATCCATAAAGGTTTCATCAGTCATAGCAAATAGCTCTACTCCTTCGGCCACTACTAATTTGTCTTAACAAGGATTCAGGAAGCCATAAATTTGAGCAAATGGCACACTTTGTTCTATGAGGGCTTCACAGATACTCCCAAAATGTTTTGTAATATCCCAAAATGGGAAAGACAGTAATATAGAACATTTATAATATTTCAATCAAGGCAATAACCAGAATGTAAGCATAAAACTGTAAAATGTTGGAAATGTCGAAACATAACATTAAGACATTAAAACATTAGCAGAAATAGCTGAGCCATATCATTATGTATCAACAGCAATGTAAGTACACAGTGCTCCAAAAGGAATGCACTCAAGCCACAAGATGGTTGAAATACACTAATGAAACTCAGCACTGGGAAGTATAAACTGTTGTTGGGAAGAAGATCTATGTGTGAGAGGTTATTGGAGTGCTCAGAAATATCTGGGATTTTAGCCATGGACTCTACTCGAAAAACCTGTAGAAATTATATACAAAATGCATGTATATATCCAGATTCTCCTGATCTAATAATATTTATCTTCTTGCTAAATACAGAATCCGTCCTTTATAAATCTTTTGCGGAAATTAAACATTCAATTGTAAACACATGAAGCAAATAAAAACAATCGCACATAACACAATTGTTTAATGAGAAAGCCTGAAGTTGAAAACCCCAACTAGCATATATTATGTATCATGGAGATCATGTAACAATCTCATACAAAGCTTAGTACATCAAGCTCTCAGTACAATCAATCGTCACACACTAATCAGAAGAAATCTGCAATCCATGCACCGATTTCTTGCCACTTGCTAGCCTACCTCCACTGCGCAATCCCTGCTGAAGAATAGCTAAAAATGAATTCGAATTACCCTTGCCTTGACTGCGCAATCCTCATTGGCAACTCCAATGTGTGTGTGGTGCAATCAATGCATCGTTATAGTCACAACAGATAGTCCATCTTGCCCTTTCACCTATCTCTCCACTGGGTCTCCATTGGAACTGACATGCACTGTAGTTAACTGTTGTATTGTTCAGTTGATTAATGAGTTATTATTTGTGAATTAATTAACTAATTAATTCACTCCACTCTCACTAGTGTATCATTTAGTTAGACTAGATACAACTAGCTCAAGCCCCGAGTTTAACTCCATTAGCCAAGTTAAAATGAGATAACAACTCCATGAACTACTCTTCCCAACCTCTGTCATAACTTTGCCACTTCAGTTCTAAGCGAGTCCTCCATGCAATGAACCACCGATGAAACCTGAATTGTATGAACTACTTAAATGCAATCGATTTTCCAAAATCATTACCATGAAGTCAAATTGCTTCAAGAGAATAAATTTCATTATTTATTATGGAATTATTATTAGAAACTAATAATAATAAAATACTTCTATACAGATCAGAGCCAATCTATAAATAGACAAGTCAATATTCTAAAACAGAATTTCATATATTTTTCCAACTTGATCAACCATCCACAAATATCATCCTACAACTTCTGAAATATGATCACCATGTCTAAAAATAGATATAGTCTAAAAATAGACTTGCGCCAAAAATAGCCTGCGGGCCCACTTAGTGAAGGTGACTCTTTTCACTAAGCTCATCATCTTGTTGAATCTCAACAAAACCTGGAAAACCCCATAAATGGTTTGGTCAGATTTTGAATTTGGAATTTCAACCCTTTTGGGTTGCACACTACACCCCTGTTGGCTGAGTTACGCACTCCCTGGAGACAACTGTTGATTTGGGGTTGAAAGAATGATCTATTTGCTGCAATAGCACCCATTCAGCTCACTAACTGAAGGGTTGGTCCCTTCTCCCGATTCCCAAGCTCAAAACTTGAGTTCTAGCTCCTCCACTGAATATGCAGCTGTTGCATGCATAGTTGCTGGGAAATACTACACTGTCTAAGATGGCTGATGATCTAGCCTGTTGATAAATAGTACAATGTTGATCCCAGGCTTCTGAAGTGATCCCCGAAGTGAAGGATTAATCCCTCACATGATTCCAAATTAAGTTTCTTGGAACTTCCTCTTCTCCTCAAACCCTCTCTGCAGAATTGCGCAATTCCTGCAGAAAATGTCGTTGCATAGGAGAATAGATGGATGGCCTAATGTCATATATGTCAATGAAACTTCTGGAAGACTGCAATGGATCCACATTGTGAAGGGTTGATCCCTCCACGGGTTTCTCAGTTGAAGTATTGAGAACAACCTCCCAACTCTCAAACCCAAGTTCAGGAATGTGTAATTCCTGTAGCTGGAAGTGCAGATGAGAGTGGCTAAAAGTGGCACTGATTGTCAGATGGTGAATGCTGCCCAAGAAAACCTTCCCGGAGTAGGCACTCGAAGTCCCTCGTGGGTAAGGGTGGGATTCCCGCTCGAGAACACTTGGTGCTAAACAACGCAACAAACTTAGCTAAACAACTGAAGCGTGCAAAGAAATATCTTACGACACTCAATAATAAAAATTCAGACTCCCTTCCTTTGCTGCCCTCGTCTTCCTTTTATGGTTGTGAGCCTTCCCTATCCTTGGCCCACCTCATAACTGTGTTGCACATGTGGCCACTAGCCTCCATAAAGACTGCGTTGTCCTCCATGATCTCCATCACTGCTGTAATTACTCTCCACTTCCTCCATCAAATGTGCATTTAATGCACCACTTCCTCCATCACTTCATCATTATTTCTCCATGATCTTACATTTATTCCTCCATTGTCTCTATCATCTTCCTCATTATTGCTCTATGATCTCCACTCTTCCTTCATTATTATGCTACTCCACTACTCCATAATATTACTCTACTCAATTAACCCACATTCACACTATAGAAGTGGATTTTATTCATCTATTAGGTTTATGGGTCCCTCCACCATTTTATTTACTTAACTAAATAAGAAAATCAAGAACTCTAATATTCCAATTAGCTGATGGCAAATTTGGAATATTATAGTTCTCCATTAGGGGAATTTTGAGGTCTAAAATGGGCCTCCTAAGGAAAATGTACAATCAAAACTCACTTTATGAGAACCAATCACATTTTAGGGAATGACATCATCCCTAATGGTTGAGGTGGCATTTTTTGAGTTAAAAGTACTTACTTTTCGTATTCTCAATGGTGGATAAAAACTCATGGTTAACCATGGTAGTGCTCTAAGTACTTTTAAAGTCAAAGTAAAGTACTCATAATAAATGTCATTTCACACTTTTTGAATAAAATTTATACATAAAATAATATATTACATTTATTATATTATTTTTATATAGTACATTAATTACATGTTATTATACATTTAAATAATATAAAATTTAATTAATAACATATTATATAATTATGAATTTATGAATTTATATTTATATTTTATTTTAAGTTATTTAAGTACAAAGAACAAATGCATTAGTTGTTCAATGATAATGATTTTTCTTGAAAAACTCATTCTTATTTATAGTCACATCAATAGAATTTTTTTATTAATTTTATTTTGGTACAACTTTTGAATTGAATTTAACCATAGTTACATGGATTGTGGTGCAAAAAGTGAAATACAAATTCATAAATATTATTTTATTGAATTAGCTATTATTTTATTATTTCCTTAGGAGCCCATTTTAGACCTCAAAATTCCCCTAATGCCCGCCAAAATGTTTCTTGTCCTCAAGCAACTACAAAAGTGGATGTTGCAAAAATCCATCTCTCTCCCAAGTGGCATCCTCATATGGAAGGTTTCCCCATCTGCTCCAATGTGTTATGAATGCCCAACTCTATAGATGCCTCTCTAGAATGTCCAAAATGTCCTCTAGTTGTGTAGCTAGATGCCTCTCCTCATCAATGAGTCCCCAAGTGGAAACCATCTATTGTCCAAGAGCCTTTTCTCTACATGAGATATGTGAAGTGCAGTGGTTTCTTTCCCAAGTGGAAAATCCCAACTCATAAACTATCTCTCCAACCCATGCTACATGGAGTAGGTTGTGTCTCTCCATGCTCCAATCCTTGGCCCTGGTGGCCTTGCTTACTCTAAGCATCATCTCAACATTGTGCAAAGTAGGAAATAGAAACATATGAATTGACATGTGAAATGTCGAACCATACTCTTCCAATAGCAGCCACCGCAACAATGTCTCTTGCTGCCACACCACCTCATCATCATACCAAGTATGGTGGTCATACTCTCCTAACAGAAGCCAACAGAGCAAGGCTTCTTGTTTCCATCCCACATCATCATTATGCAAGGTATGGGAGAATGTCAATCCATATTCTCCCAAGAGTAACCAATGGAACAATGACTCTTGTTGCCACCCCACATCATCATAATGAAAAGCATGAAGAAATGATATATTGATTGACATGTAGAATGTCACACCCAACCAACATAGCTAGGCTTCCTGCTACCACATCATATGAGTATCATGCAAAGTCCCAAACAATAACATCCCCATTGACATGTGATATGTCATGTGATGGCTAAAATCTCTCAAAAGTAACTAGTGCAACCATGCCTCTAGTTATTGCATCTCATCACTATTGTGCAAGGTAGGAAACAATGATATACTAATGGGAATATAGAATGTAATGTCTTGGCCATACTCTCCCAATAGTAACCAGCGCAGCCATGCCTCCTACTGATACATCACCTCAGTTTTGTGCAAGGCATGGAACATACCAATCTGAAATGTCGGGTGGTAACCATACTCACCCAAGAGCAGCTAGCGCAACCATGCTTCTTGTTGCCCTATGTCATAGATCTGCAAGTAGCTTTTCAGCCACTTTCTCATCATCTCCATCCATCCATCCAATTGTGGGTGATGACTCATATCATGCACTAGCTTGGTATGCACCCAATGGAGAAGCTCCCGCCAAAGAATGCTCATACAATAATTGTCCCCATCACTATCTATGGCCTTGGGAAGACCATGAAGCATGAAGACATCCTGGAAAGATAATCCGGTCACGGGTGAAGAGATGTACTGTGTGAAAATGTTGAAGCAATGTGCATACCTCGACAGCGGATCAATGTCAACAATACCATCCTCCACAATCTAATGACAATCGTTGCACTCCATGATATGTCAAAGTGCATCCTCCTTGAGGTCTCTCCATGAGAACCTCTCTCCGATGGCCCAGTAGAACCTATGAGGTTCTGAATATGCTGCATGCATAAAATTCTCTTTGAGTTGTGAGGTACTCATCAAGAAGGCTTTGTCCTAATAATGGAAGATGTTATCCATCACATGATGTCTACCATCTACCATCTACCATAACTAATTCCCATCCAATGCTTCATAAGTGAAGCGGTCATCGAAATTCTCAAATAATAACTAAGCCCTCAAATGATCACTGCTCTTCAGTGACAACGCTGTTGATCTCCATGATAGTGCATCTGTTGTGTCAGGGCCCTCTCCATATACAATGTTGAACTCATAGTCTTGCATTGTACTGATCCACCATTGTGGCCTCCTTTACAGTTGTTGCTCCTCCTCAAAAGGATGTCGGAGACTGTGGTGGTTGGTCTTCACCCGAAATCTACTGCCCATCAAAAACTACCAGAATTTGACCAATGCATGCATAATGGCCAATATCTCTTTGTCGTAAATAGAATACGACAGCTCATGCGACAGTAACTTTCGGTTCTCAAAAGCTATTGTATAGCTTCCCTGCATTAGGACTATTCTAATCCCATCCTCAAAAACTCCACACTCTAACACAAAGTGCTGTGTGCAGCTCAACAATGTCAAACTGGGATAAATATACATCTTCTCCTTGAACCAGTCAAGGGTCCTCTACATAGTGATAGTCTGTTGCTCCAAATCAGCAATATAATTTAACCCTTGGTCATGCAATTGCCCTGATGGCATGACAACACAAATCTCAAGATGACGTGCTGAAACAATCTGGGGTGGAAATGTTTGCATACCATGGATCAGTTGATGCTTGGGAACATCTTGCAAAGCTACAAGAGTTCCTCCAACCAGTGCAATTGCTTCTCCAACTACTGGTGACGGTGATGGTTTCTCCTCTACTGCTGCACCTGCGCTGGTATCTGCTTCCTCTTCCTCATGCACCTCTTGAATCATTCCTTGGACTCTCAATGTTGAAGTCTTGGGAACACCTTGCCAAAATGCAAGGGCTCCTCCAATCTGTGCAAGTACTCTTTTTGCTGCTGCAGGTGGTGATAGCTAATCTCCTCCTGGTGTATCAGCGCTGACATCTCCCTTCTACTCCTCATACACTTTCTCTTTATTATTGGAGAATGTCTCAATGGAATGTGCCTTCTGGTTTCTTCTATCAAACCTCACTACCAATCTTTAAGTGAACTCTACATACGCAGTCACTCTTGCGTGTTTCAATCTGTCGAACCACCAGTCATTTGCTTCACCCTCAAGGTGCATCGCTGTAATCTGATTAGCTTCCTTTTCTGCTACTGGGTGTAGCTGGAAGAATGCATCTAACTTCTCCATCCAAGATTTTTTCATGCTTTTGGATGACCCATCAAATGTAGGCAAAAATAAACTATTCTGCATATGCCCTCTTCTTCTATTGCTGCTGCGGGGTCTTCGGTTCTCTTCAATCTGAAAAAAATGCTGGAAAGTCATATTCTTTGAATGCTCTAGATTGAGATTTGTACTCTACAAGATAATCACTAAGAGTCTCATGCTCCAAATATCGTCCATCTCCAAGCTATTCATTTCCTTCTACAAGGAAAGTAGGCATAGTAGGGAGTTGTGGAACTTTCTGCACCACCGGTTGCTTATACTGCTGATAGGAAGTGCTTGGACCTTCTCCATTCTGAAACCGTCTTGAGGTTTCCTTTTGCCTTTCCCTTCTCATTTCTTTGATCTCCATGGTGAGATCCTGCATAGATTTGAAGAGAAGTGTGGCAAAACTCAATCCTTTCGCCATCGAAGACTTCTTATCTTTCTGCTTCTTCTTCTTATTCCTCTGATGTCGTGAAATTCCCACAAGCTGAGCTAAGGATCATGCTCTGATACCATTGTAATATCCCAAAATGGGAAATACATGAATATAAAACATTTATAACATTTCAGTCAAGGCAATAACCAGAATGTAAGCATAAAATTGTAAAATGTTGGAAATGTCGGAACATAACATCAAGACGTTAAAAAATTAGCAGAAATAGCTGAGCCATGTCATTATGCATCAACAGCAATGTAAGTACACAGTGCTCCAAAAGGAATGCACTCAAGCCACAAGATGGTTGAAATACACTAATGAAACTTAGCACTAGAAAGTATAAACTGTTGTTGTTGGAAACTGTTGTTAATGGGAAGAAGATCTATGTGCAAGAGACTGCTGGAGTGCTAAAAAAGATCCAGGATTTTAACTACAGACTCTATTCAAAAAACCTAGAAAAACCCAGAAATGGTTTGGCTAGATTTTGAGTTTGGAATTTGGACCCTTTTTGGGTTACACACTACACCCCTGCTGGCTGAGTTACAGACTCCTTGGAGACAATTGCTGATCTAGGGTTGAAAGAATGATCTATTTGCTGCAATATCGCCCACTCAGCTCACTAAATGAAGGGCTGGTCCCTTCTCCCGATTATTGTTACGTGGAGTAATCCCTCTTGCGGACAAGAGTGATCTCCCTAGTACTCCAGCGAGTAACCAGAAACAAAGATCCATTTGGAAACCTTTTCTTCTAGATAAATTGCATTTCAGAATTATTATAACAAAGTAGAGAGGACATGCCCCTACCTTGAAATCCAAACGTTTGATGTATTCTTTTGTCCTGTCGCTCCAAAGTGGTTTCTCCAATAAGTAGAACCTGCAATCAAAGACAAAACAAAGGGTCAAAGCATTTGCAACATATAATAATCAGGAAATGTTAATCCAACTTAGTGATCAAGGAGTCTAAGTATTGATATTATTTCAATAAGCATAGAAATAATTCAATGAGAAAAATAGATTCATATGTATTATCTTGAATAAAAAGAGTAATCTTACAACCCAATGCCTTGATGTCATACAGATTTCTCCGGGGTCCGGAACAATCGTTTCTCCTTCAATATGATAAGCCTTTCTCTCTGAAAACCATCATGGAGTTATAGACACAAGGGTGTGATCATTCTCATGCCAACAACAACTCACTAATGTAGAAAGTATGCACTCTTGTGAACTCTCTTCAGCTTAGAAACTATATAAATTAGTCTATAATTGCATTGGTATCTACCATGTGTGTACCCTTCAACCTGAAACTTGAGCTCACTTTATAGGGAAATGGAAGAAATTTCAGTTCCATAAAGAGAGGGATGGATTCCTCTCATGAAGGGATTTGAGCTCCATAGACCAAGGGATAAGCTCCATGAGTGAAGGGATAAATCTCAAACTAATCGCGACTCTAGAAGCTTCCAATTGGGAGAATATTCGACCAACTAGGCTTCTGGAATTTAATTTTTTCTTTTATTTTCTTTTCATGGGGGTGCGCAGGTAATAGTGGAAAAAAGTGTGGGAGTTGCCGCAGTTTATGGATAAAACAGCAGCGCATGCGCAGGGAAAGGCTAGAAAAACCACGCAAGTAGACTTTTAAGGGTTTTACAGAGCTTTTCTCCAATTCCAAGACTTGATTTA
Source organism: Pinus albicaulis (assembly GCA_034641835.2). Taxonomy (NCBI): domain Eukaryota; kingdom Viridiplantae; phylum Streptophyta; class Pinopsida; order Pinales; family Pinaceae; genus Pinus; species Pinus albicaulis. The sequence continues at coordinate 473,790,704 of CM076576.1, read as the reverse complement.
GGAACATTGGTGTTTTTGACATCTAAGGGACATGATATAGGTGGTGATAGACCCATATGAACAGTCAAATGTCATGGTGACAAAATGACATGTAACAAATTGCCCCCTAAAGCGCGAAGTCTGAGGTTATTCTGAAGAGTGAAGTGCTTTATCATCTTGAGGATTGGATTGGAGACACCAGTCGAAAACCTGTAAAAACATTCAATAAAAACAAACACACACACACACACATATATATATACATCATCGCTGAGGTAGGCATTCCCATACTCAGATCAAAACTAACTAAATGTTCTGGTAGAAATATGGTTTCAATATTACATCAAAAGTAGACATAGTATGGGCGCAACCATCTGTCATGAGTAGTCTACTGTATCATAAATAATAAAACTACTCGTAGCCTAGATGGTGGAAACTAGATCCAAGGTCTTGATTTCCGCTTCCCAAACTAGTACGAATCTTCCATGTGATTGATTGTGTCGAAGTCGAACATGGTAGAAACCATTTGATTACCGGTCAATGATGTGAACCGTTAACAAGTGTGAGAGAAACCACCAATAATGACAAGGGCTCTCAAAGTACTCCAGTACAATTTATGAAGTGTGAATGAATTATTTGCAGTCGAACACTCATAGAATCGTTCGATCGAAGGTCAATGATGCAACCTATCGTTGAAGGCGAGAAACCTGCTATTAGGGCATGCAGATCCCAAGGTACTGGTAGGATTTAGATCAACTTTCTAGATGATGAGCTGATGTCGATAGAAAGTGATCCGTCGCAGGAAAGCCCACGACACAATTTACCATTATATCAAGTTTTGAAGAAATATTTTTCAAGGACTGACTCAGGGATGGTCAACGTGAATGGAGACAAATGTTTGCAATGAATGGTTTATTTGAACTCTCTCCTGAACACATAACGACACTGCATATGGCTTGGCAACAATTGACCTAAATCTAATACCTGGAAATCGGGTGAAGACTTTTAGTGTGGTTTGATTAACTTTTAGACAAAGGATTTCCCAACGCAGGCACAAGTGTGACAAAGTGTCGTGTTTAAGAGTGGCATGCTGCTTTCTAAACAAGGGTGACAACTGGATTCTTTTTCTCTCTTTTCCCCCCACCATTACTAGCAAGTACCTCTTTATTTTTGTCAAGCTTGAGGAAGATAACATTTGCTTGTTTGTGTAAGCTCATCCTTTGGATGAGTCCATCTTAGTATTAAAATCAAACCCTAAGAAGGAGTGTTTCGGTCCTATTGTAATCGACAGGTCCTTTACTGTTAAATTTTAACGAATCTAGTATAGGAGAAACTTGACGTTTTTCAGTTTTAGGGAGTTAGAAGAAAAACATAAGTAAACTCCATGATTGTTCTTTTTCGTAAATTTAGTCTCTCAGGCCTGAAAAATGATAAAATAATATAGGAGAGAACTCTATTGACCGTGATTAGTCAACGTATACCTTTTTCGTAATTAGTCCAGTTCAGTTCGGAAAAGGGGTAAACTTATACTGAAAGGACGACTATTCATTTACTTTAACGAGTTCGAAAAGTCAATTACTTAGCGATCTTTTCATACATCGAGAGTCTGAAAAGGGCTTAAAAGAGGACTGCAGGGTTTCGCTTTTTTGTATTTTTACAGGGCCCGAAAAAGTGATAAAAGTATACTCGATGTCAAAATAATTATTTTCACCAAAGATCCTGTATCCTGCACAAAAACTCAAAATATTACAAATATCTACTTCCAAAAAGTAAAAATATTTAAAAATGACCTTTTAAAAGTGAAAAATAAATAAAATAATAATATTTAATTCATTAAAAACTATAAAAAGGGATTGAAACAAGTCATTTTTACCTTTTGTCTTTAGAATAGTGCATAGAGAGCTTTTGGCCAAAAACTTATGGAGCAAATATCAGGAGAACCGATCGTTCATTTCTCAAACCATCAGAACCAGGTAATCCACATCATCCTTAGCTACGTTTTCATCCATTTCATTTATAATTTTGAGCTTTTATTTCATTTTTGGGGAGAAATTCATGTTTCAAAATACGCCCTCAAGTGTGCGCGAGCGTTCCATGTGATAACCATGACCCCGATGATTTTTTAAGAGAAAAATCGTTGGGCTGTCGCGGGTTCTGCGTAGAGCGCGTGCAAACGATTGCACTGTCTGCACACAGAACCTGTGCAGGCGCCGTGAACATTTTAAAAACTAAAATTTCTTTTAAAAAATGGTTCAAGTTTTCTTCCAAATGGTTTTAACTGTTTAATTTGTTGATTTGTAGGCCGTTTAACCATGTTGGAATGGCGAGAACGAGAACAGAAGCTCATAGATAACGAAGCCATGGATGACAATGCAACCATGTGTGCATTGAAAAACTGTGGTTTGTACAAATTCTGGGTTATTCAAGGAATGAAGGCACAAGTGGAGTTAATGAATTAGCTTGTGAATGTGTGGGACGTTCAAGACCAATGTTTCACAATTGGTGACCACCGGCTCGAGATTGAGTTAGAAAACATATATTTCCTTACCGAATTATCTCGGAGAGGGAAAAAAAATCTCCTTATTTGGGACCAGACAAGGAGGTCTTCCCACTACCCGCTACAAAGCTCAGTATTGTAGCAATAATGCAGAGTTGAAGGATGGTCTCATAGACATCAAAAATATCTTGCGACTGGAACTTAAATTCATAGCATTCACAGTGACCAGGTGGTGCGGGAGTGCAGCTCCTCATGTGGCTACTAAATCACAGATGCAAACTATAGTCGAGTGTTTCAAAGGAACAATATTCAACTGGTGTGAAGGAGTATTGGCCAATATGAAATGCTAACTGACTAGAGAAAAGAATGCGAAGTTGAAAAACTTCGGATATGGTGCTATTCTTATTTCATTTGCTCTAGAGAGAATTCCACTTCTCACTCCTCAACTGATTCCAGTAGATCGTGGAACTCCTCAGGAACCTCAGATGGTGCGATGGGTAGCATTAATGGCTCACCATGGTGGTGAGGGTGGTTCAGTAGTTCGGTTTACTTCGTCTTATTTCATGTGGCTCAGGAACCATGTCTTCACCATTGAAGACTTTCCTTATGCAAGAATGGATTATAGGGGTGATCCTTAAACATCTTTGCCTCCAGGGGTACAGTGGGACGAGACTGGTTAGTGAATCATTTTGATGTTTTTAATCTAATTTTTATTTGATTTTTATCGTCCAATACTAACAAAAAATTTTAAATGCAGATTTCGGTCTGCAACGACTAGCAACGCTTCGTCGCTTTGACAGGCGAGAAACACAACTTGTAGCACCTCCACAAGACAATGCAATAGAGATCCCGACAGACATGGAGCACAACCTTGAGAGGTTGACCATTGATATTCCTGAGACAGGAACTGATGATATCCCTCTCAAGCTCCAGAGACACGTGACAGGTGTTCCAGGTCAATTTAGGAGATTTTTGCGCAAGGTGGCACGTGCTATAGTTTATTACCATGATCATCATCACAGATAGTTGATGGTCAATGTAGATTGACAAATTTTTTTTTATCAGTATCTATTAGATCATAAGGTGTTTGAACCTATGATCACAGATGATGTAATATTTTTCGAACACAAACTTATCTATCCTAATGATATTACTACTTTCGTTCTCTGAGTATCTTGTTCAACATGGATTGAATGTTGTTTTGATTTACTTTGTTAATGTTGCAAATGTCTATTTAAAATGTGATTAGCTAATGCATCATACAATGTGTTTAGATTTCTTGAAATATATTGATATTCGATATAATCAAATTGTCGTTCCAAGAGACGAACCTTCAAAAAAAATCTTAACAACACTGGATTTCTAATTGCATACACTCTGTTTAAATGTAATACAATGAGTTGTGAATCCAACCTAATGATCAAACGTCGAATACCAAATGTAATGGAATCAGATAATAACTCAATGATTGCACTATATTCTGCAATATTGTTCGTTGTTTTACCAAGTCATATCCCATGAATAGAAACTAACTCATCGGTGGGTGAATAAATAACCCAAGCCGCGGAAGAGATATTCTGTGTACTATGACATGCGCCATCATCGAAACCAATGTATGTTTGAAGGGATGTCGACATTTACAATATTAAGAGTAATCAAGATAAGCAACGATAGTAGTAACTACAAAAACTAATCTAGGCACACTTGTCCAATCTAAGGCACACTATTCTAAAAAGTAACTATTGTACAAGAGAGATCTTCATATGAAAGTCAAGCATAATATCTCTTAAGATAAAGACCATTTTTGGGTTTATCTAAAGATACCCCGTCATAACCAATTAATTCATAGGCTCCTTTTGCAAGCACACACTTGAAAATATAGGGACCATGCCACATCGGTTTGAATTTACCAGCGCCTAGCTTGTCGTTAGCTTGATTGTATACTAAAACTAGGTCACCTTCTAAATGAATGCAAGGATTAACACTTTGATCATACTGAGCTTTCACAGGTTTCTTGTGAGCTTCAGTAGCTAATGCAACGGTGCGCTGAGTCTCATCTAATTGTGCTAAGTATAGAAAGTGTTTCTTCTCTTCAAAGGTAGCTGGTAACAATTCAATGGCTAACTTGAATGATGGTATTTCGCATTCAATGGGTAACACAACTTCTAAACCATAGACAAGTTGAAAATGAGTGAACCCTGTAGCAGTTTTTGCAGAGGTTCAGTATGCCCATAATGCCCAAAAAAGCATGGTATGCCAATTCAATTTATGAGCCCCGACAATATGTTTAATCATGGTGGTTAAAATCTTGTTGACGGCCTCAACTTGACCATTAGCCTGTGGGTAATACGGAGTAGAATTATCATGTCATAGGCCAAGTTGATCGGAAAGTTTGGTCATCATAATATTTCGAAAATGACTCCCATGGTCTGTAATAATAGCTTGAGGCACACCAAAATGAGCAATCACATGATTGAATACGAAAGTAGCTGCAGTTTTTCCATCATTCGCGAATGTAGGCATTGCCTCGGCCCATTTGGTAAAGTAATCTACGGCGAGAATAATATACCCGTGCCCCTCGATCGAGTGAGAGTTACATGTAATGAAATAAAAGCCCCATTTCGCAAAAGGACCGACAAAAATGATTGGGTGAAGAGGAGCTGGAGGTGCACGCATATTTTGATCAAATATTTGGCAGTTGTGGCATTTTCGGACCGCAATGATACAATCTTTGAATAAAGACAGCCAAAAATAACCAGCGCACGATATCTTTTAAGTTGTGGAAAACCTAGACATATGACCACCACATGCTCCAGAGAGGTAATCATTCAAAATATTTTCAACCTCTTTGTGAGTTGTACAATGTCAAAAAACAGAATCCACACCATGAGGATAAAGAGTGTCTCCAAAAATATTGTATTGTTGGGATTGATATCAGATTCTCCGTGAATCTGAACATGAAATATCTGTGCGAAAGGTTTGGGTTTGAATATATATAATGATATCTCCATACCATGGGTCAAAAGTACTGATGAGAAACAGAGATTCATCCGTGATTGGATGCTCTGCCACGGTCTCCATCTAAGTATTGGGAAAGTCACACATAAGCTGAGCAAACACTAGTGATTTCTTTAAATTGGATTTCTCGAATTCCAAATCAAAGTCTTGTAGGATGACAATCCATTTGGAGTATTTTCCCCCGAGTAATTGTTTTTTCAAGATATACATCATCGGGTTGCAATTAGATATCACTGTTGTTTTACGTAACAGTATGTAGTGACATAATCGTTGGACAACTTGAACTGTTGCCAAGGCCAATTTCTCCACATGCGAATATTTGATTTCCTTGGGGTGAGATTTCAGCTTAGGTAATAGATCACATCTTCATTGTGAGATTCTTCCTCCTGAACCAAGACCATTCTAATTGTGGAATCAGAGGCAGCTAAGTATAAAAAGCAATCCTGGTGGTAATTGGGTGGATGCAATAACAGTGCATGGGTCAACACGTTTTTTAGTGCATCAAAAGATTTATCAACAATATCATCCCAAAGAAAAGGAACACTTTGTTTCAAAAACCGAGTAAAACCTTTTGTTAACTCAACATAGATCAGGATAAACCTACGTAAAAAAATTTCTTTCCCTTGCAAACTCTAGAGTTAGCGAAGAGTGGAAGGAGGAGGTAAATTGATGATAGCCTCAACCTTCGAAGGGTCGACACAAATGCCATCTTTCGAAACGATGAATCCAAATAATCGTCCTGATTGTACACAAAAAACACATTTGTGCGGATTCAAACGAATTTTGTAATGCCTACATCTCATGAAGATAGCTCATAAGTGTGTAGGATGATCTTCTCTGCGTAAAGAATGAGCAGGTAAATCATCCAGATAAGGTTGTACAATATGTTTGATATCATGAAAAACATAAGACATAGCTCTTTGAAAAGTTGCACCAACATTTCTTAGTCTGAAAGGTAATTTGCAATAAGAAAATGTGCCCCAAGGACATATAAACGTTGTTTTTGGTTAATCGGCAAGAAGTATGTTGATTTGATTATAGCCAGAAAAACCATCCATAAATGATAATATTGCATTTCTGACACAATCATCAATAATTTGGTTGATATAGGGTGTAGGATAGTTGTCTTTTGGACACGCCTTGTTAATGTCCCTATAATCGACACATACTCTTATAGTCCCTTGTTTCTTCGTAAAAGGAACTATGTTAGATACCCAATCTGTCAATGGAATTGGATAAATAAATCTTGCTCATAATAGCTTCTCAAATTTAGCTTTGATAACTATAGCTTTCCGCGGATGTATTGGACGTAATCTTTGTCTAATAGGCTTAGCATCTGGGTATGTCTTAATTTCATGAATTACAATCTTAGGATCGATTCCTGGCATATCTTCGTAAGACTAGGAAAAAATGTCTTAGAATTCTTGAAATAGGACTTTATAAGTGTTAATCTCTTCCATCGAACAAGAAGCACCTATATGAATGTTGTCAATAATTCCAGGTTTAACTGATATGTCAATAGGAACTGTTGTAGAAATATTTCCCAAATTTGTCTCAAAATCCGAATATGTAATCGATGTGGGATTCTGTGGTTCCTTGACATAATCAATCGTAAAAATAGATGAAAAATCGTTTTCAAACTTATCAAGATTAAGTAAAAATGAAGATCTATGATGTAGATAATCCCAGGGTAATTCATCCGATGACAAAATTTCCCGAATAATTTCATTAATATTAAATACATGTTGAAAGTGATCTGAAAATGATGTTAAGTCTGAGCTCGATAGAAAAGATGATTCTTTGCTAATCACATTCATTTGATCAGGAGTAGTTGAAAGTGTGTCAGAATACGATTGTACTGCTACATATACCTTTTCAAAAGGACTCAAAGGCATCTCGCCATTGAAAAAGTCCAATTCTGATTTTGAAGGTACTACCCATGTGTCATCAAATGGTATAGTGCTTGATGAGATCATATTTATGTTGGCAATTGTTTGCAGTATGTTGGGTGGAGGTATAGCGAAAGTTCCCATGAGAGAAGAATCTTTCATTAATCCTACACCAACATCTTCGTATGGGATAACTGTTTTTCTGACATGCTGGATGTTGTCCGTAGAAGTAGGGTCTGATGAAAAGTATGACAACTGATCGATTCTCACAATATTTCCTTTATGAGGAAACATGATTACCCGAAAGACTGATGAAACTATAACAGTCATGGCATAAGACCAACTATGACCCAAAAGAAGGTTGTGTAATTTTTTGTAGATGCTCTATGCTTGATGCAACTTTACTTTTTATCCCAATATCAGTCAGCAATCACATAAACAATAAAGTAAAATGTTGATAGAACATACCAGTAGATTGGCAAAAGACAAGCCATAAATATATAAGTGTGATGGTGCGTTACAACGGTCAACAGGATGCTTCAACCAACAAAGTCTCAATATGGTCAGCCAACCAGCAATGTCACACAACCCTCTAGGACAACCAAAATGTTCAACTCAAAAGTCAACCTAAAAGTCAACGCAGTTAGTCAATGGTCAATGCAAACAACAACAGCATCTAGGTCAATGCAGCAAAGTCAAAGTCAACATATAGCCTCGAGAATAGTGCCAAAAAATGCGGATTTGAAAGATCAAAATTTAGGGAGAGTTTCAGGTCCGTTTGACCTTGCATTGACCAAAGTCAACGTTGGTCAAAGTTGCTGCAGAAACCCTAGGACGAAAACATAAAAGAGTTGCTGCTGAAATTTCCCACCTGTGTAGAGAAGAGCCTCCAAGGTCATTGAACCAATCAGATGAGGAGAGAGAAATGTGTGAGGATGAGATGAGTGAAAATGTCCTCCAACGTTGACCAATATATATCCATCAATGAGGGTGTATGACACAATTGCTAGGGCACAAAACCTTAAGGTCGACATGCACATATCTTGAATAAATTCAAAATAAATGTTCTGCTCATCGGATCAAGATGCTCTTTAGATCGATCTTGCACCTCTGCGAAAGGGGAATCCAATAAAAATATTGGCATCTTCATCTGAGCATCACAACATGGAGTTTGGACCTAGTTGTCCAAAATTAACTCTCCTTCTCAACTAGGGAGAACTCCATCCACCTGTGCAATCCAAACATCGTGCGTCATCCTGCCGTAACTTGATTTGTTGGCTTCTTTATTTTAGAAGAGAAGTGGGCCAGTCAGAAAGACATAATTCACGGCTAACAGATTCAGCCCGGAGGTCTAAAACCTCTATAGGACTCAAAAAGAGTCTCATACCAACTCGAAGTTGGTTTACCTGACCCAAAGTCAGTTGGAGATCCGAAACCTCTCTAGGACTCAAGAGAGTCATATACTAACCCGAATTTAGTTGGAGGTCCGAAACCTCTCTAGGCTTGATCCTAGATCAAGTGGTTGGACCGTGCCATCCTAGATAGAGAGTATGACAATCTTTGATGCGTCCATTGGTCTTTGCTACTAGTCTCTAGCTTCTCCCACCTCACTGGCCAAATGAGAGGTCATTCCCATGAGTCCGAAACTCAAATGGGTAGGATGCATACGAGGCACAGATCATGAGAGGTGAACCAACTCAATCATCATAACGGCAGGGCAGAAGCACACCAACAAGGTTCAGCAAGCCTAGCCTTGTGATTGCTTGTAGCTTCGAGAAGCTATCCCCAAAGCCCCCTAGAGCTCCAAGAGCTCATCGTCCAACAGGACCCTCAGAATAGGGTCGTTCCACAATTCTAAGATTCTCGTGAAAGGTTAGGAACATGGCCTTCCCCAAGGGCATTGTGAGATTATCCACGACCTGCTCATCAGTTCCTATATGATCGAGCCTTACGGTGCCTCACTGTACCATATCCCAGATAAAGTGGTAGCAGCCATCAACATGCTTGGATTGATCATGGAACATGGGATTCTTTGACAAACGAATCCCCCTCTGGCTACACAAAGGATAACAGTGGAATCTAACACATACTCGAACAACTCATTGAAGAGATTTCGCAACCATGAATTCACAATAGGCCATACATGCTGCAATGTATTCGGCCTCAGAAGTGCTCAAGGCTACCGACTTTTGTTTCCTGCCCAAAGTAGATCTACGTGTGAAGCACCATCTAGATGTGCTCTTGCAATCCACCACACCGCCAGCCCAATCGACATCAGTATATTCAAGGAGTGTCATGCTCCCGACAGTGTATCTCAACCCAAGGCCTATCGTGCCCCAAAGATATCTCAAGAGTTTCTTGGCACCAACCCAGTGAATGTTATGAGGACCAACCATGTGTTGACTCAAAGTGTTCACTGCAGAACATACGTCCGGACGGGTGTTCACTAAGAACATCAGCGCCCCTACGAGTTGACAATACTCAGTAGGATTTTATAGCATAGGCCCAGTAGTGCTGCCACTCAACTTCGTGAAGTTGAGCTCCATCGGTGTCGACACGGACTTACAGTCCACCATACCAAATCTTTCCAGAAGCTTCACAATGTATTTTCCTTGAGAAAGGAAAATCTCGCCAGGTCTCTACCATACCTCCAGGCCTAGGAAGTAATGCATTAGTCCTAGTTACTTCATCTCTTACTCAGTAGCGATCTCCCCCTTGCATTGATGAATGAGAGGGTTAACACCTGTCAAGAAGAGTTCATCCACATACAACACCAGAATGAGAGGCTTTTCTCTATCAACCTTGAAGTAAAGGTTTGGATCAACATTGCTACGAGTGAAGCCCAACTTCATCAGGTAGCTATCTATCCTCTTGTACCAAGCTCTGGGTGATTGCTTCAACCCATAGAGGGCTTTCTTCAACCTGCAGACATGGGTGTCCCGATCCTGGACTTTGAACCCCAGAGGTTGCTCCACATACACCTCTTCCTTTATCGCACCATGGAGAAATGTGGTCTTCACAACCATCTGATGAAGACTCCATCCTTGCGTAGCAGTAAGGGCTATGATAGTTCGGATGGTGGTATATTGGGCCATAGGTGCAAATATGTCATCATATTCTACGCCTTATTTTTGAGAGAAGCCACGGGCAACGAATCTTGCCTTGAACTTTTAAGCACTTCCATCAAATCCATGCTTGATCTTGTAGAGCAATTTTGAGGTGACAACAGCTTTGTCCTCCGGTCTTGGAACCACATCCCAAACATCATTCTTCATTATGGACTCATATTCTTTGTGCATAGCATGCTTCCAAACTTGATGCTTTACGGCTTCCTCAAAAGATCCAGGCTCAAATTGTATGATAGTACTCATGGCTGCTAGATACCCTTGGTATCTATTCAACTTCTTGCTTTCACGGAATGTCCCTCGGCATCCTCGAGAATGTCCCTAAGCCATGATGGTCTCTTCCCCATCGAAGGAGGTGGATCAATTGGGTCCATCAGTACTTCAACATCCAGCATCGTCTCATCCTTCGGTCCTTCTTAATTTCTAGGCCTTGCTTCATGATCTTCCTCAAATCTCGAAAGATTGACTACTTTCCTCAGGGAAGCATCTTTGTCAAAGGTAACATCGTGGCATATGTCCACTTCCCTTTGACCAGGAACATAGACTCTATAGGCCTTTGAAGTTTCGTTGTAGCCCACAAACATTCCCTTCTTCCCAAAAGCATCTAGTGTTGAAAATGGCAACAAGAAACAGTGAAGGAGGCCTCCTGAAACATCTTTCCTGATCCTAGTTGGAAAGCGATCACCTAAACTAGGTGGGGACCACACATGTGATTTTTGTCGGAAAAATCTATTTTTAGACTATGTCTATTTTTAGACATATGGAGCATGGTCCAGGGATTGCAGTATGTTATTCTTGGAGTATTGGTCATGTTGGTAAAAATAGATGGACATCTATTTTTTGGACCTATAGGTCGAAGTCTATTTTTAGACTGCCTCTCCTTAAAATAGGGAAGTCAAATATTATTAGCTCTTAATAATATTTGGACTCTAAACATTATCTTATTCTCTTGGAGCACTTCAGTTTGATGCCTGGATGTGGCACATGCAGCTGACAGAAGGAAATACGCTTTTCCTAGGGTTTATGTGAAGCTATTGCATGATGACTTCAGTTAGAACTCATGTGACAGAGTTTGGTGGAGTTGATTGAGGAAGTTAGTGGAGTTGTATTCAGTTTAACTAATCTAAACATAGTTGAGCTTTTGTATCCAAGTTAACTAATAGATACAATTAGTGAGAGTGGTGTGAATTAATTATTAATTAATTCACTAATTATAAACTCATAAATCAACTAAAGAATACATCAGTTAACTTCAGTGCATGGACAGTTTCAGTGGAGACCAGTGCAGAAATAGGTGAAAGAGCAAGTTAACTATCGGTTGTGACTATACTATTGCTATTTGCAACACACAGATGGGTGGAGTAACCCATGAGGATTACGCAGTTCAGGCTGGGTGGTTTATCTATATAAAGAGGCCATCCCATAGCTTGAAAACGCAATTCAGGTTGGCTATCAAGTGGCTAAAGGTTGGAGCATGAGTTTATGCTAGATCTAGCTTGATAGTGTGTAGCAAGGGAGGTAGTGAATGAGAGCTTGCAAAGAGCTTTGTACTATGATTGTTACATGATCTCCATGACATGTATAATATACAGATAGTTGGGGGTTTTCAGCTTTAAGCTTTCCCATGAAATACTGTGTTCACATGTGTGAATTTTTATGGCTTTAATGTGTGCATGCAATTGATTTTATTTCCGCATGTGATGATCAATGGTAGAAGAGATTCTGTATTATGCATGAAGCTAAAATAGTGTGTGATCAGGAGAATCTCGGTGGATAACATATCAGTTATTCAAATTTCTACATCTAGCTTGCTCCTCTTCTCTTTCAGCACATGAAAATAAACAGGACATCCAAAAACTCTAAAATGTGAGACGTCATGTTTCTTACCAGAGAAAACCTCTTCGGGAGTTTTGGAGTCTAGAGCGGAATGCGAGCATTGGTTTTGTATGAACACAATAGTGTTTTAAGATTCAACAAGATGATGAGCTTAGTGAAAAGAGTCGCCTTCACTAAGTGGGCCTGCAGGCTATTTTTGGCGCAAGTCTATATTTAGACTATGTCTATTTTTAGACATGGTGATCATATTTCAGAAGTTACAGGATGCTATTTGTGGATGGCTGATCAAGTTGGAAAAATAGATGAAACTCTATTTTTATAATATTGGGCGAAGTCTATTTATAGATCGTCGATCTAAAAATAGAAGTGTCGATTATTATTAGCTCTTAATAATAATCAGACAATAAGCAACAACTTATTCTCTTGGAGCACTTAATTTCATTGCACAGATTTGGAAAATCAGTGGGCTGAAGGAATTACGCAATTCCTAGGGTTTACTAGTGGTTCATGCATGGAGGACTCAGTTAGAACTGAAGTGGCAAAGTTATGACAGAGTTGGAAGAGTAGTTCATGGAGTTGTATTCAGTTTAACTCAGTTAGACTCAGTTGAGCTAGTTGTATCTAGTATAACTGAATGATACACTAGTGGGAGTGGAGTGAATTAATTAGTTAATTAATTCATAAATAATAACTCATTAATCAACTGAACAATACAACAGTTAACTACAGTGCATGTCAGTTCCAGTGGAGACCCAGTGGAGAGATAGGTGAAAGGGCAAGATGGACTATCTGTTGTGACCATAGTGATGCATTGATTGCATCTAAATATACATTAGAGTTGCCAATGATAATTACGCAGTCAAGGAAAGGGTAATTCGAATTCATTCAGAGCTATTCTTCAACAGGGATTGCGTAGTGGAGGCAGGCTAGCAGGGGGCAGAGATGGGTCCATGGATTTACAGATTTCTTCTATGTTAGTGTGTGACGATTGATTATACTGAGAGCTTGATGTACTAAGATTTGTATGAGATTGTTACATGATCTCCATGATACATAATATATGATAGCTGGGGTTTTCAACTTCAGGCTTTCCCGTTAAACAATTGTGTTATGTGCGATTTTTTATTTATTTATGCTTCACATGTGTGTGCAATTAATTTTCCGCAAAAGATTAACAGTGGAATGAATATGTATTTTGCAAGAAGTTAAATATTGTGAGATCAAGGGAATTTGAATGTATGCATGCTTAGTGTATACTAATTTCTGCATGGTATCGGAGCAGTGTTAATTCTTGAAGATTGCAATTGTGAAGAATTGTTGAGTTTGTGCTGGTGGACAATTCAAATTTGTTGCAGAAGATTCTTGGTGCAGAAGTTGAGTATACATTGAAATGTCTTCCAATGGGTTGCAATTGGAGTATGTCCTTGATGGGAGCTCAAATTACATAGCCTAGAAGGATAGGATGGAGGCGGCGCTGGAGGATAATGGACTGAAGCAGTTCATCGATAGCGATGTTCCTAAGTCGGGATCTAGCGATGTTGCATTACTTGACGCATGGAAAAAGAAGACAGCAAAGACAAGAAGAATTCTGTTGGAAGATGTGAAGGAACATATTGTGTCCAGCCTTCACGGGAAAGCCACTCCATTTTTAATTTGGAAGGCTTTGGCAGATTTGTTCCAAAGCAGAAGCGACCAGAGGAAGTTGGCGCTTAAAGACAATCTCAGAAAAATAAAAATGGAGAAGGGCGACAATATTCCAAAATACCTCACGAAGTTTGTCCATTGCAAGGATGAATTGGGAAGTGTGGGGGTTACTATTGATGATGAAGACTTGGTGAGCTTGGCTCTCCTTGGGCTTCCGAAGAGTTGGCATAGCTACGAAGACTCTGTCAATGGACAGGAGAAACTGCCGGGATGGGAGCGACTTTGGTCGGATCTTGTGCAGAAGGAGATAAGGTGGGGTACCAGGGATGGCTCTTCATCAAAGAATGAAGATGAAGAGAATTGCACTTTGGCTGCCAAAACAAGGATAGGGAAGGGGAAGAAATTTCCTTCAAAATCCGAAGCTAAAGGCAAGAAGCAGGATCTGTCCAAGGTGAAGTGTTTTCACTGTCACGAACATGGGCATTTCGCCACTAACTGCCCACATAAGAAGAAGAACAAGAAGGCTACTAGAGCTGCAGCTAGAGAAGCCTTAGCCTCACAATTTGAACTTGATTTCTCTTTGATCGCATGCTTGGTTTCAAGCTATATGGGATCGGTGTGGTATCTTGATAGTGGTGTGTCTTTCCATATAACGGGAGACAAGGAGTTGTTTAATGAATTAGAGGAGAAGGACCTCCAGATGCATACAGAGATGGGCGACCATTACCTTTGAGAGGGAGTTCGGTAATCCATTCTTGTTAAAAGATGTTATGCATGTTCCAGGTCTGAAGAAGAACTTGGTCTCGATCGCAGTGTTGGAAGACAAAGGTTATGATGTTGTTTTCAGTGAGGGAAAAGCCTTCCTTCGACATAAAACAACGGGTCAAACCAAGAAGATAGGGGTTTGAATTAAGAATCTCTACAAGCTGGAGGTAGATGGTTGCGCTGCAATGGTGGGCAAAGTAGAAGAAGTGGTGAGCCGGGATGAGGGCGAATTATGGCACAGGAGATTGGGCCATCTTCACCATGGCGCTTTGAAGATTTTGTAGCAAATTTCTACTGGACTTCCCAAGGGTAATCTTGTGCATTCAGAACAGTGCAAGGGGTGTACTATGGGTAAGTTTGTGAAGACCACCTTTCATGAGAAGGAGAACCGTGCTTCGGTGATCCTGGAGATAATTCACACAGATGTGTGTGGACCTTTCTCGGTTGCTTCAACAACAAAACACAGGTATTATGTTATATTTGTTGATGACTATTCTTATAGATGTTGGATCTTCTTCATGCAGAAGAAGAGCGAAACTTTCTCAAAGTTCCGTGAGTTCAAAGCATTGGTGGAGAAAGAGTCGGGGAAGCAAGTGAAAGCTCTACGGAGCAATAATGGTGGTGAATACATCTTGGACGAATTCAAAGACTTCTGTAGCAAAGAAGGAATTCAAAGAGAACTCATAATGCCTCATAACCCATAGTATAATGGGGTCGCGGAGAGGAAGAACAGAACGATCGTGGGTGCTGCACGAGCAATGCTGCATGACTAGGGCCTACTGATGCACTTGTGGGAAGAAGCATGCAACACTGCAGTTTATGTGCAAAACCGTTGTCCTCATAGAGTACTTGGCATGAGTACACCTGAAGAAGCTTTTATTGGTAAGAAGCCTGATATTTCTCATATGAAGATTTTTGGCTCATCTGTTTACATTCATGTGACAAAGGATGCCAGGAAGAAGCTAGAGCCGACTGCAGAAGTTGAGATATTTGTGGGGTACACAGAAACACCCCATAATTATCGTGTGCATTTTCCAGAAAGTCGGATGACTGTGGTGCGATGGGATATAAAATTCAATGAGGTGAAAGCCATGAATTTGTCGCTTGAGAGGGAGCTACACTTGCATGCATAGGAGGAACTTATTGTTCCCAAAGATGAGCTTCTAGATGTGGATCAACCATAGGAGGAGATTCATGGAGTGGAGGAGTCCACTAATGCAGAACCAAACATAAAACAAGGCAGAAAGCATACCACAGAAGCTGAGAGACTAAAGGTTGATGCGGCATAGAATGTAGGAGTCCCTACATCACAACGCAAACAGAGACAGTCACCTGACTAATTTACTGGATACATGGTTCTTATGAGCAAATGTATCGTGACATAGTCATCTTATTTCGAAGAAGCAGTGTAGGAGCCCACATGGGTAGATGCCATGTTGGAGGATTATGAATCCATTTTCAGAAACAATGCTTGGGTGTAATATCCCAAAATAGGGAAAATAAGCTGTAGTGGGAATATCTTACAATATTCCAAAAATGGATTGTTCAGCAATGCATTCATAGAAAAACGCATTTCCAGAAATGCATGCCATAAAAATGTAAATCATCACTTGGATCCATTAGATAGGTCCCTCTATCATCTAAATCCAAAGGGAGATCAGAAACAAAAGAAACTAGGTGAGGTAAACATACCTCCCACACCTAGTGTAGCTGAAAAACACTAAAAACCCAAAACACTGCTACTCAGAAATAATGCACAAAGGAGACTGCGCAGTATTATGAGGGTTTCAACTCAGAAATTAGGAGGAAACGTAGATATGATCATATATTAGACAATCATGCTAAAAAATTGAGATCTAGTCTCCTTATTACAAGTACAAGAATACCCGGAAAGGGTTTCTTGTCATACACTCTGAACACAAATGTGATCTTTAGAAAATTACTGAATAATCACTGCAACACTGAAGAATAAGAGTGTGTAAGGCTGAAATATATTAGATCTTATGTAGATCCCTCAAAGGCTTCCTCCCATGAAAGGTTGAACCTCTCAATCACAAGGAAACATTGCAAAGAAGCCACTAGATCATCCACTGAAGCTGCCTCCAAAAATAACACATTCCCTAGCTGGAACAACGCTGGGAATGTTGGGAAATGGGTGGCCTGATACCACAGATCTGAAATGAGCTCAAGATCTCTCCAAACATATCTCCCAATGGAAGGAAACCTCCCTCCTATGAGAAACTAGCTCAGAAAGTGGGATTCCAATCCCATCCACTGCTGCACCCTGCAACACAGCATAACAACCTGCAGAAACTACGCTAATGAAGTAAGCTGAAGCTTGGCATAAAAACCTAATGTGGAAATGCATTCAAAACTCTCCCAAGAGGCTCCTCAAGGAAAGAGGTGGGATTCCCACTCGGGAACACCATATGCTAAACAACACAGCAACCCTGCGAAACAGCAAGAGGAAGCAAAAGTCTAAGCAGACCAAAATAATAATCTAAAACATAAGGAACAATGGCTTCCATCCTCTTCCTTAAATAAAATGTGAGTTCGCTTGCCCTTGGCCCCACCCACTTAGGTCATTTCCATCGAGAGATTCATCTCCCTCCAAAACTGCGTTATTCCTTCCTTGATCCCTACTCATCCACATCTGCGCTGTTGACTTGGTCAAAGTAGATTGAATCAACCTGATATTATTCCTGTTCACACATAGAGGTGTTTTATTGAGCTGCAAAGAGGGTCTCCTTTCACACTCAAAGTGTTTTTATTCCTTCTTAGAAGACTTACGAGCCTTCCTACCCATTTATTCACTGGCTAAAGACACTGCTAACTCTAATGTTCCTTTTAGCTTGAAGCTAAAATTTGGGAACATTACAGTCCTCCCCTCCAAAATTTTTGCTTGTCCTCAAGCAAATGTATATAGAGAGAAAAATTTCTCCCCTCCTCCTCTTGGGGCCTTCCATCCATGGCCTCCATCACTGAATCAAAATAATCTGCAATAAAGTTACCATCCAATATTTCCTCCCAAGTATGCAAAACCAAATGGCTCGCGTCAATCAAAGGTGGAAGGTGTGAGTGGAAACCTGCTTGTTGTCCCATGGCCTCCTCAAAGTAGGAGTGATGAAAAACATGGGGAATATCATTCCCAATGAGTGACTCCCTCACCCATGCTATCATCCAAATGAAATGAGCCATCCTAGGTATCTCATCAAAAGAATCATCAACCCCGGTTTTATACAATGTATTGGGGCTGCATGGAGAGATTGGATTCTTCCATCCAAATGGTTTCTCTCTCCATTTATGGTAAACATGGGGTTGTTTCTGTCCTTGGGATGAAATAGCATGGCCTCCAAGAATGGCCCAAGTTTCCCCATCAAACAATTCAGCCATGAAGTGCCTCCCCAAGCTCTTCAAGTGGTTTCTCCCACAAGAAGGGAAAAATTGTGATGTGGAAATCATGATTTGCCCATGGTTTCTCCTGAAATGTACAACATGTAAAGTGTGGAGAATCATGCTCCCAATGGGCATCTCTAACACCTCTAGCACTCCCAAACAATGCTTCCCATGAATATAAAAATATCAGCAATAAATGGAAGAAAAATGCAATAAGAACAAGTTGCCATATGACAACCGGAGAGTGGTTCATAGTTCCACCAATGGAACCAGCGCAGTGCATCCTTTGCCTGCATCAAAACAAAAAATAACAAGTGATTTCCCAGCCACTTGTTTGCTTCCACAGTCATCCCATAAGATGGAATTATGAATATACAATTTTGTGTCAATGATGCACACCAAGAATTATGTGGCTTCCCCCACAAACCACCAATAAGATAGCCAACCTCAATGCTACAATTAGCCTCAGGTAGATCATAATATAGAGTATAAGAAGGGATGATCCTCCTTAATACAACATGCTACTCATATAAATTACATAAAGGCAAATCATAATGCAAATGTATACCTCCTCTACCATGTACTTCGGTCCTTGAGTTGAAATGGCTCAACTGAAAATTCTCCCTCACTCCCAATGAGTAGGAAAGTGGCTGTGACATCCTCTCTATCACCATCCGGGCTATGCATCTCTCCATATGCTGCAATATCTCCTATTGGATGCCCTCCAAAATGAACTCCTCTGTCAAAGAAAGATATGCATCAAAATGCATGGAAAATAAGTCCTCATGTGCTGCATGTAGCAGCTTCTCCTTGAGCTTAGAAGCTCTAGTCAAGAAGACTCTGCCATGAGAATAGATGACCATATAAACCACCATGTATATATCATCTCCATTTGGGTCATCAAGAACCATGCAAGCACCAAGATCCTTGGAGTACTCTACCAAGAGTTTAGACCTCCAATATGGATCAATCCTCCTGTTAGCCATCCATAATTTTCACTATCTAAAGATGACTAAGTATCGGTTCTAAATTTCTAGAAACAAAGTTCATGAACATTGTGAGTTCTAGAAATCTCACGGCCTTCATTATCCTTAGGATAAATTTTCACTATTTCATCATTCCGTCATGCCAAGCTCATCTCACCCATCCCAGAAGACCCATCATGGGCTCATGCCACTCATTATCACTATGTTTCGCCACCTTTGGCCTCAGCCCTCTATTTTTGTTTTGCCTAAACTCCTCCATTGTCTATCTAGGGTTTTTAAGGGAATTTTTCTTGGTTTCATGACCTCCATGATTAAATAATCAACAAGGCTTATATCTTGATGCTCTTACACCTCCTCCTATCCTTAAAATACCTCCATAAACAATTCCCATCACTCCTATCCCTCAGAATCATCATTTTTCTACAAAACCTAGTTTATTGCCACAAGTTGACACTTTTTAAGACTAGGCCTATGTTTTGACTTTTTGGACCCCTTCCCCTCACTCAATTCCTGAAATTCCACTTTCCCCTACTCCTTAACATCTATCCCTATCCCCCAAAATTTCCCTAATAATTTAGACAACCCTTAACCCCTTCATTCCCCTCCCTCTGCAAGGCAGTCCTAAATCCTCACACCAAACCCTAATTTCCTCTTCCAACTAAGCTAGGGTTTGATATGAAAAGGAGGCACAAGAGCAAAGGATTCATTTTATAGATCATGTAAGCAATAATGTCAAACCAGGAGGTAACTCCGCAAATCAGAATGTTTATTGAATGAAGAATGAACATGTATTTATACATGGAGGTGAGGCTATTGGGATTCATCTCCCAATGACTCTTGGCCTTCCTTATTTCCTAATATTATTTATTATACAATATTACATATCCACACCCAACCCACAGGATTAGGTGTCAACATTCCCCCCTTTAATCCGAAGGGATGTTGGTGAGTCCAAGCATCGATCTGAACTTTTCAAACTTTTCTCTGCCAAGTGCTTTGGTGAAGATATTAGCAGTTTGCTAATTTGTGGAACAATGATGTAGATGGATGGTTTTGGCCTGAACATGATGTCGAATTAGATGGTATTTTGTATTGATGTGCTTTGTTTGATCATGGAACTTTGGTTTCTTGGCCAACTTTATTGCAGAAGTGTTGTTGATCATGAGTGGTGTAAAATACATTTGTTTCATCTGCAAATCTTCCAGGATTTTCTGGAGCCACACAATTTCCTTTGTTGCTTCAGCTGTTGCCACATATTCTGCCTCGGTCGTGGAATCTGCTGGAACTGACTGTTTGAGTGATCTCCATGAGACAGCTCCTGATCCAAGACTCATGGTGTAACCTGTAGTAGACACCCCTGTTTCTTTGTCGCCATCAAAGTCTGAATCAGAGTATCCGGTCAAGATGAAGTCGCCTACCCGTGTATATTTGAGTCCAAAGTCTTGAGTCCCCTTCAAGTACCTTAGCACTCTTTTTGCAGCAGACCAATGTCCTTCACAAGGTTTTTGCATGAACCTTGAGAGGATTCCAACAACAAATGAAATGTCAGGTCTGGTGGTGGTCAGGTAGATAAGACTTCCTATAAGCTGTCTGTACTTAGTTGCATCCTCGAATTCCTTCCCTTCAATAGATGTGAGCTTCAAGTTTTGTTCCGTTGGAGTGGTTAAGGGATTGCATTCATCCATGCCAAACTTGTTCAAAAGATCTCTAATGTACTTCTTTTGAGAAAGAAATATATATTTAGGATGTTGAATTACTTCAATACCCAGATAGTAATGAACATGACCCAAATCAGTCATTTCAAAACTTTTCTTCAATTATTTCTTCATGGATGCAATATAGCTCTCATTGAGCTCTCATTGTCCCCTGTTATCAAAAGATCATCTACATACACCACAAGATATACAATTGTTTTTCCAACTTTCTTAACAAACAAAGTTGCATCATCAAGATCAAAATGTTTGAAGTCAAGTTTCAGAAGATGCTCAATTAATTTCTCATACCAGGCTCGTGGTGCTTGCTTGAGGCCATACAAGGATTTTATAAGCTTACAAACTTTGTGTTCTTGACCCTTTACAACAAATCCTTCTGGCTGGGACATATAAAATTTCTCCTTTAGATCTCCATTCAAAAAAGCTATTTTTACATCCATTTGATGGAATTTCCATCCATTCTGAGCTGCTAGGGCAAACAGAGTCCGGATGGTGGTCCATTTTGCTGTGGGAGCAAAAGTTTCTTCATAATCGATTCCTTCTTTTTGTGCAAAACCTTTTGCCACAAGCCTAGCCTTGTGCTTGTCAAGTGAGCCATCTGCTTTTTACTTGTTCTTGTAGACCCACTTACAGCCAATTGATTTTGTTCCCAAAGGCGGATCAACCAGCTTCCAAGTGCCATTCTTTATCAAGGCACCATACTCCTTCTGCATCGCTTCTTTCCATTCATCATGAGAAGCGGCTTCTTTGAAGGAAGTTGGTTCATGATCTGTAGACAAACTCAATTCACAGTTATAAGCAATATCCATATCAACAGGAGAATCAAAATTATCCACATCACCTTCGATTTGTTGAGTGGAACTTCTTGTTCCTGTTTTTCCAACCTCATCAGGATGAACATTCTTCAGTGTCTTTGTCAGCCATTTGGAAGGACCTTTTTGAGATGGCTCAGGCTGCTCACTTGACTGAGTTGGGATTGATTCAAGATTCAATCTCCCAATTCTGTCAATCACATCATTCAATGTGTCATCCGTGGTTGTTTCTTCATGTGGGGGAGAGAGTGCTTCAGGACAAGATTCCACAGTTTGATTCAATATCGGAATCCCCCCTTCAAGATGTGGAATCTCATTATCAAATTCTTGGAAAGACTTTGCATGTGTGAATCTATCCAGGCGATCAAGTTGTCGCTCAACAACCTTGTCACTCTTGGAAGATTCAAGGAATATGACATCTCTTGCTATTACAAACTTCTTATTTGCTTCATCATAGAGACGATATCCTTTGGAGGTATTGGAGTACCCCAAGAAGATACATTTTCTGCTTCTAGCACCAAGTTTGTTCCTTTGACCCTTGGGTATCAAGGCATAACAGGTGGACCCAAAGACCCCGAAATGCTTTACCGAAGGAATGTGGCCATGCCACATTTCAAAAGGAGTTTTGTTTCTAATTGAACTTGAAGGACACCTATTCTTTATGTAAACAGCACATAGAACTGCATCAGCCCAAAACATCAATTTTACATTTTTGAAAAATAACATGGAGCGAACCATATTTAAAATAGTTCTGTTCATTCTTTCATCTACACCGTTCTGTTGGGGATTATATGGCACAGTTGTTTGATGTTTGATTCCATGTTGACGAAGATAATTTTCAAATTCGTTTGAAGTGTATTCTTTTCCATTATCAATACGTAGAGAGCCAATATGAGTTTGTGCATCATTTTCAATCCATGCATGGAAATTCTTGAATGTTTGAAAAGCATCAGACTTGTTCTTCAATAAGTAAATCCAACACATTCTGGTGTAGTCATCAATAAATGTCATCATGTATTTATTTCCATTTGCAGAAGCAATAGGCATAGGGCCACATAAATCTGAATGAACAAGCTCAAGTTTTCTATGTGCTCTGGAGTGTGAATCATGAAATGGATGTTTGCTATGCTTTCCTAGAATACAAGCATCACATTCCTTAGGTTTTCTAGGAATTGTAGGCAGTCCATCAACACCATTTTTCTTCAACAAACGAAGGCTTTCATAGTTTAAGTGTCCAAATCTAGCATGCCATAAAAAACTTGATGGGAATGTACCTTCATCATGATGTGAACTGAATGCAAAGTTTTGAGCATGAGCAGATGAACCTTTCAGCTTCAAGAGTCTCCCTTCTTCTATTCCCTCCATGACAAGTGAGTGATCTGATGCTTTTATGACCTCTGCCTTGCCATCAAACAAGTGAATGGAGTGTCCTTGCTGGCGGATTTGGACCAGGGACAACAAGTTTCTCCTCAACTCAGGGAGGTATAGAACCTCATGTAGGATATGATCTGGAAGACCAGGAAACTTAAGCCTGACTATGCCAAGCCCTGATGGCTTGAGTTTGGATTTATCTACGAAATATACTGCTCCATCAACTTTGTCAGTGAATTCTTCAAAAAAATGTTTTCTAAATGTCATGTGACATGTTGCTCCTGAATCTAGAAACCAACCATCTCTCCATGAAGTAAATGAAACATCAAATAAGTCTTCAGTTACTCCATTGTTACAATGTGCTAGAACATAATGAGCGGATTCAGGTGCTTTACCTTTGTCTTTTTCATTAGTTTTACCTTTGTCTTGATTTCTTTGCTGCTCAATTTTCTCCCAAGGTGTTCTGCATTTGGATGCATCATGTCCATCTTTATTGCAACGTGTGCAATAAAGATTGGATTTGTCAGATTGTCTGCCCCCCCTTTCTGTGAATTTTCTTCTTCCTCTTCCTCTTCTACCACCTCTTCCTCTGGATGAATCTGGATCATGACTCTTTTCTCTATGTGCCAAGTATGCAGCCTCTTCGGAAGACGAAGGGACTGTCATCTTCCCGAAAGCTTTCTCTCTTTCTGCAAATTTTTTCTCAAGTGTATCAAAGGTGATATGCTCAAGGTTCCCACTTGCTTTCAAAGACTCAAGATAATGTGAGTAGGTCGGATATAATGCCTTAACATATGCTATGAGATATATGTCCATTTTTACACCAGTGCTTTCAATGTCATGCATTATAGATCTTACTTCTGAAGCTAAAGCAAGGGGATCATCATTCTTCATTTCAAGACTGAACAACTTAATCATCAATTGAACATTTTCTAATTCTGAATGTGAGTCATAGAGTTCTTTTAGCTTGCTCAAGGCATCATAGGCATTTGAGAAAGATGAAATGTGGCGGCTCACCTCTTCATTTACGGAAGTTGCAATCAAGGCATAGGCCTTGCAGTTCTTGTTTTCCCAAATGGCGAGCTCTTTGTCTGAAGTGGGCTTTGCTGGTGGATTTCCTTCTTGTCCTTCACAGATTCCTTTCCACAACTCATTAAAAATGAGTGTGTTCTTGATTTTCCGGTACCATTCAAGATAGTTCTCTTTGCCAGAGAGATCCACCCCAACAATAGATATGAGAGAATTCTGCTAGAAAATCTTTAATTCTGGAAATTTTCTCAATTAAAGGGGACAAAAACTCTTGCTAAAAAAACTGAATTCTGCACCAAAAAAAAAATGTATTTTTTTTGGTTTGAAGAGAGAAAATTTATATGTATGAGTGTATTGAAAATGTGGAGAGAGGGCAGTATAGTGGTATTATATAATGGAGGGGGCGGAAATAATATAGACAAGGCTGGAGTTAATGGTATTATATAGTGAGAGGGGGCGAAAATAGATATATAAATGACAGAGCATATCTATGAAAGGGAGTGGTATATATAAATGACAGAGCGAAAATATATGAAAGGGAAGTATTGTTAAATGAATGGTGGAGTGATGGAAACAGCGTGGAATTGTCACCATTAAACTACAACGTGGAGGGCGTATGGTATTATATATGCAAAGGAGCGGTGTTATAAGTGAAGAGCGTATTATATAGACAGAGCTGTGGCGGTATTTATAAAGCAAATGGAGCAACGTTTTAATATGGAGGGCGTATTATATAGACAGAGCTGTGGAGTTCAGATCGATGCAAATGGAGTGGAATTTTAATATGGAGGGCGTATTATATAGACAGCGTATGGTATTATTGACAGACAGCGTATAACATTGACAGACAGCGTATGGTATTATTGACAGACAGCGTATAACATGAGGCGGTATTGAGTGTGGGAGGTAGGAGATATGGAATGGTATAGCAATTTATATATGGGCGGTGGGCGTGTTAATTGTAAAAGAGTTAAAACAATGTGTAGTTTGGAGCGGCGTTTGCTGTAGCGGAAGCGGTGTTAGCTGTATGGAGGAGGAGTAGGGAGAGTTCGGGTGTGGTTCGTTGGTGAGTGGAGCTGTGCGTGGATAGATATCGTGGGTGTTGGGGAAGAGGGGGGCTGTAAGGCCAGGAGAGGGGAGGCGAGTAGTGTAGGGGAATGAGGAGATAGGGAGGAGCTTGAGCGAGGGAGAGCAGATAGAGCGAAAGGGAGGGCGGAAGGACGCAGGGTTGTGAGAGGAAGAGAGCGTTGGAGAGAGGGAGGCCGAGAGGCCGTTACAAATTTTGAATTGCAGATATTTCAAGGGCTGCAGAACTGCAGATATTTTCAGGACTACAGAAATGCAGGAATTGCAGATTGTAGAATCTTCAAAATCTGCAAAAATCAGAGCTGTGCAGAAGTTGCAGAGATAAATTAAAAAAAAATGCAGAATTACAGTATAGCAATTTAATGAAGCAGCAGAAACTAGCATAAAAATTGACTGAGCAAAGGAATGAGGGAGTTACACCACAGGAAAAAATGCCAATAGTGGGACTGGCTCTGATACCATGTCAAACCAGGAGGTAACTCCGCAAATCAGAATGTTTATTGAATGAAGAATGAACATGTATTTATACATGGACGTGAGGCTATTGGGATTCATCTCCCAATGACTCTTGGCCTTCCTTATTTCCTAATATTATTTATTATACAATATTACATATCCACACCCAACCCATAGGATTAGGTGTCAACAAATAGTAAGTCTATACCAGCTCATAAAAATCATGTCTCCATCATTTTCCAAGAATTCATTCCAAGAGACAAGCCATGTGTCACACCTAGGGCTAGTTTTGCTTCAAATTGTGTTTCTGACCAAACATAGATGAATTTGGAAAAGGTGAGAGAGGTTTTTGTCCATAATAGGTCCAAGAAGAAAAAAATCCTTCAATTTTTACACAGGTATCATGGTTTTAAATCAATGTAAAAAATATAGGTGTCACGGGAGAAATTCTACACTTCTGGAGTGACCTTGGGAAAATCCGTTTTTCTCACAACTGGAGTGTCCAAATGATTTGCTTAATGAGTCAAATTACAACTATACTTCAATAAATTTCCAATGAGCTATCATGATCTTAGTTTGGAATTGAGGAAGTCATCCAAAAGTGGTTTGCACTAGCACTCTGCATTTTTGCACCATCATTCAGGACTTTTTGACCAGTCTTGGGAAAATCAACTTTTGACTGGGAAAATAAAATCCAAAAAGGAAAAAAAATGTATATTTTGAAAGTATACAAGTCAATATTTCCAACGAGTTATCACAAAGCTCATTCTGACAATGGGAAGGCCTCCAAATTCCCTCTGAAAAATGGCACTACGCATAAGAGAAGTTTTTATGTTTTTGAAATTTTGAGGCCCTAGGAGCGCAACACCCTAGGCGCTATGCACAAAATTGGTGCATCTTCAGCTCTCAAAGTTTAAATTTTTGGATTTTTTACATCACCAACATTCTACCCACAAAATTTCAGATCAATTGGAGCATTTTAACCCCCTCAAAAGGTCAAAAAACACCCAAAATTTGACCTTTCCTCGCTCTCCTTTTCGCACTGTGTAGTCGTATTACGTAGTAGTGTTGGGATATTTGATTTTTTAGTAGGTAAATGACATAAATTCAGCACAAATCAAAATTTTTTGTAAATTATACTCATCAGGCTTTCCAATGAGCCATCACGGAGCAAAATCCGACATCTAAAATGGTTAAAACTGCTACAACAGCCTATTTCTCGTTGGAGGTGGCGCTGCACATGTATAAAGTTGGGAGAATGGATTTTTGGCAGGGAAAATGGGATCAAGAAATATATATATATATATATATATATATATATATATATATATATATATATATATATATATATATATATATATATATATATATATATATATATATATATATATATATATATATGGGAAGAGGACTTAGCAAGCTTTCCAACGAGCCATTACGGAGAAAAATCTGACATCGGGAAGTGGTCCAAAACTTGGCTACAACAGAGCCTATTTTCTGCTGGAGGAGGTGCTGCGCACAGTGCAGTGTTGGGAAATTTGATTTTTGAGAAATTAAATGGAATTTATTAGCACAAATCAAGTATTTTTGGAAATTAGACTCATCAAGCTTTCCAACGAGCCATCACAGGTCCAAAACCGATTCCGGGAAGGTATCCAAAACTCAGCTGCAACATACCCTATTTTATGCTGAAAGGGCGCTATGCACAGAGACTGTCTTTTGCCAAAAAGTCAACAAAAGAGATTGATTAATGGAAAAATGGTTTTTTAATGTTTTCTTGGAAAAATAACTCCAGATTTTATTTAGGAGTTATATTTTGATATTTTTCATTTATTAGCTTATCCACTATGTGTCTTGGGCCTTGCATGGTCATTAAGCACATTTATGACATTTATGACTAAATTAGGGTTTCTGGAAGCCTCTTATGGTTTCCACCTCCTCATTTACTCCATAAATAGAGCATGATGATCTTATGTATTTGGTTGGATTTTGATGACTTATTCTGGAGCAATACATAGTCTCTTGGAGATTTTGATGTCTTGGAGCTCATGCATGCCTTGATTTGTTTGTTGATGGAGGATCCATAAGCCTGGTTGATGGTGAAGTTTTCTTTTGTTCATGTTTTCTAATTTATCATATGTTTCCATCTTTCTCTGTTGCAATAGGACAAATAATTTAGAATAAGACATGTTTCCTGATGGCACCTTAGGTCTGTTTGTTCTTCACTGCCTTAATGTTTTCTTCTGCTTGGATATGTTAGACAATTCATCTTTTTGCTCTCTAAGGATTTCCTAAGCTTGTCTATTTCTTGAATGGTTTAGATCAGTTGGTATCAAGCATGATTCATGGCTAGCCCTACATATTTTTTGCCACTAAAAACTCTGTTCTTGGAATCATCTCTTTAAAGCATCATTGCCTAGGTTTATCAAAGAAGTCTGTTTCAATCATGCTCTTTGCATTTACTTAGCTGGTTGTTTCAAAGGACCTTTCATAGCTGTAATCTTAGATGTTTAGGGTTTTTATCTCCTTCTATGGTTATAGTTGTTTGTGCATCTTAAATGTTTTCTGCTCTTGATGATGAAATCTATGAAATTTAAATAAGTTTTCTTGCCTTTCTATATTTCATTTGAATGTTTGTCTTGGTTGATTATCTGCTTTTAGTCTGAAATCAAATGGATTATGTTTTTCTTATACCTTTGATTCTCTTGCTATACTTATAAATCTTCTAACTCCCTCAGTTTTAAAGTATATAAAGGATTCTGTTCTTCCCTTTATTAGCTTTTTGTTGTCAAGCTTAATGTCCATCCCATGATCCTTCACAGCCTTAAAGATCCACCAACCAAGTTAAAATTGCCCTGCAAATGCTCTTTAAACCATTGATGAAACTTATCATGACCTTGTTAGACTCCATTTCCCAATGACTTGAAGTCTTCCTTGTTTTCTATCTAATCTATCTAAGCATCATACCCAACCAAAAAAAATCAAAATACCCCACACTTAACATCTAGCCTAAAATCAACCCTAATCAGCAAACAAGTTCACATCTTTTGCACCTACTAGAGAGATTCCTCTCTGAATCCAGGAAGGCTAGGTCCTTGGATTCTAAAGCTTGGTTTGATGTTACCCCTATCCATTTGTATCTCAATCAATCTAGCAAATTACGGGGAGCTAACATAATGGCGATCATGGTGGGACTCTGAGTGATAAACAAACTTAGACTTCCCTAAACCTTTCAAAAAACCCTTAAGAGTATTATATTGTGGATTTATCCCACCGCTCACACCAACATAATGGCAATCACGGTGGGACTTCTGAGTATATAGTTTCCTGAACACCTCTTAAGACTCATTAGACCCTCAGTTAGACTTAGAATATCTAGTGAATCTGCCACCTCATCGCCACACTAACATAATGGCGATCACGGTGGGACGTTCTGAGTTAGTGACAAACTAAGTATTCCTTAGATCACAGAAAACTCACAAACATCCTTATATTGGTATTTAGTTGTTGATGGTGGACAAAAAGAACATCCTTAAAACAGTACATCATCCATGTGGCGACTCCACTGGTCTTCAGTAGTCTTGTTGACCCCACTAGTTCTCATAAACTCCCCTTGGAATGCATTAAGCAATCCAAATCATGCTGATGGTGGACAACAAAGTTGAAACCTTCCAACTGGTGACTCCACAACCCTCAATAAACCTTAAGACTCCACTGGTAGAGAACTCTAGATTGGTTGAAAAGATTCAGTGACCCTTTCTCATTTACAAACATGGATCCAAGGATACAAAAGAGATATGCTCCAATGAATAGAGATCATATCCCTGGATTCCCACACAAAATGCCTCAAATAAATTGGATAAAAAACTTGCTTATATTTCAAGATGAAAAATTTGATGACCCCTTGTTACATCTCATCAAATTTCATATACATGTATGGAGGTTAAAGGTTGAATGGCATGAGGACTGCCTCATGAAAATGTTCATGGGGACATTAGAAGGAAAGCCAAGAGAATGGTATGAAAGCCTAGACCCGACATCTTGTTTTCTTTGAAGGATTTCTACAAGGTATTCTATGAACATTATAAAAAATATTGTCCATCTCTGTCATTAGCTGAAAATTGCTGTGAACAATCCGAAGACCTCATTCAATACCTTGTGAACATTGATGAAGATTTAGGAAATTGGCATCCTGAAGACCTACTAGAGCAAAATTCATGCATTTCATACTCAAAATAACTATCATGACATCCAAGAAGAGTTGATTGAGGATAAAATCCATCAAGAAGTAGGAGAAAATCCATAGGTTCTCTCTGAAGACACAAGTGATGATTCATCACCCCTACTAGATGAGGCTCAAGAAGATATCCAACCTCAGAATCAATCTTCTCTAAAGAAGGAAAACAATTGTTGCCCAATCCAAAGAAAATAGAAAATGCCTCCTCCTATAACTGAAGAAGAGATAGATCAGATGTTGAGAGTACAACCAGCCTCTGAACCTTTATATAAGGAAAATATTCCTGTTTGTCCCACTCCTGCCTTACCTACTAAAGAAATTGCTCATAAAGAAACAAAGGAACAGATTGTTGTTGAGGCTGTAATACCTCCTCAAGAAGATATTCATTCTTGTGAGTAGTCACAAAAGGAAGAGAAACATTATAGTTCCATCCAGAGAAAGAGAAAGACACCTCCCATTTTAACAAAAGAAGATTGCAATCAAATCCTAAGCATACAACCAACATCCAATTTTTTTTGTAAAGTAGATATGTCTATGTGTTCTACTGATGACCTATCTACTAATGCATCTTCTCATATTGAAAGTACAGAATAGATTGATGCTGATGCTAGACTACCTTCTCAAGAAGACCTGGTGCTAGAGAATGGTCCTACTCATCAGGACAATGGCTCACAAACAAAAATCAGCTCACTCAATCAGGGCATACTAGGATTGCTTGAAGGTAGCATAACATTGCATTCTAAAGCTGCCAAATCAGATAATCATAAAGAGGGAGAAGAGATTCTTTCTCAAAAGAATCCCAAGGTTAGTCAAGTAAAGGAGGGAGTAATCCTAAATGAGGTCTATTTCTCAAATACTCTAGGCCAGTTATTATTCAAAGACCCCTTTGTTGTTTCCTTAGATACCTTTAAAGAGGGAGTAAAACATGCCAGGAACAGTTTTTGGCAGAGCTTAAAGAAAATTTGGGGCGCTACTGTTTAGAAGAAGACAAAGTGGGAGTGGCCTGCCAGCATACCTAAGAAGTGGAACAAAAAGCAATCATCTAGTCACTTACTTGATTGGCTATACTGGAAAAAAGAATTCACGTAATGTACATCATATGTAAAGTTATATTAGGATAGATAGGCGCAAATAAACTCAGCCTTTGAGCATATTTTGGTTTTAGATTGTTTTGAAAAATCACAAGAAACACAAAAACATAGAAAGAATGAAAAAGAGGGCAGATTTGGAAAGAGGTACATCCCCATACCCAAAAAATAGTGATGCTGAAAGTGTGCAAGTCTAAATGCCACTACTTGTTTTTGAAAGAGAAGTATTTTTCAGTCATCTAGCCTAATCATGGCTGAACATGTTTTCAGTTTATTTGATGATAGGTTAGTGAAAGAAAGAACTTGTCAAAACATCTAATCTTGACTTGTCAATAGGTGTAGATTAGGGATGAAGAATGTTGGTTCCACATGCTTAAAACTGAACCAAAGAGAAATATAGGAATGTTTAACAAATGATTGATCACAACCCTTATGTTTCCTAAGTTTTGTTTATACAAAAATAATGTTTGTGTGCAGCTTGTTCTAATGCCACAAGCCATGGTAAGTCAGATTGCCTAATCCTGATTTAAACCATGTTTTCAATTTCATGTTAGTAGGATAGAGAATAAAGTTTGTCAAATAGCTTAATCTTGACAAATGAGTAGATTAGGTAGAAAATAAAAAGAGTTCATTAGCCTAATCTGAACTCTTGGAAGAGATAAGGGTACAATTAGATAGTTTGATTTTTGTTTTCAAAAAGAAAAATGTCAAGGGTTTGCCAGTTCAAATGCACCCAAGGAAGAAAAAATGTTAGGCAAGTAGGTTGGATAGGTAGAGACGATGTTGATGTTAATCTTTTTTCTTTTTTTTTAAATTTTTTTTTTTTAAATTTTTTTATTTATTATTATTATTATTATTATTTTTTTTAATTTTAATTTTTAATTTTTTTTTTAAATTTTTTTTTTTTTTTAAATTACTAAAGATCACAACTTCAAGCAAGCATCAACAAGTGAAAGAGGTAAAAATCTGCCCAATGGATGAGGCACTAGTATTCATAAACCAAGAGATCTGAAAGTTTTGGACACCTCCTGAAAAGGA
The DNA here is from genome assembly GCA_034641835.2 of Pinus albicaulis. Taxonomy (NCBI): domain Eukaryota; kingdom Viridiplantae; phylum Streptophyta; class Pinopsida; order Pinales; family Pinaceae; genus Pinus; species Pinus albicaulis. The sequence goes on along the minus strand of CM076576.1, from coordinate 473,758,740 downwards.
GTTGCCGTCCCCAAGTGGAGCCACTGTTAGTCATCCATAATTTTCACTATCTAAAGATGACTAAGTATCGGTTCTAGATTTCTAGAAACAAAGTTCATGTACATTGTGAGTTCTAGAAATGTCATGACCTTCATTATCCTTAGGATAAATTTTCACTATTTCATCAATCCGTCATGCCAAGCTCAGCTCACCCATCCCATAAGACCCATCATGGGCTCATGCCACTCATTATCACTATGTTTCACCACCTTTGGCCTCAACCCTCTATTTTTGTTTTGCCTAAACTCCTCCATTGTCTATCTAGGGTTTTTAAGGGCATTTTTCTTGGTTTCATGACCTCCATGATTAAATCATCAAAAAGGCTTATATCTTGATGCTATTACACCTCCTCTTATCCTTAAAATACCTCCATAAACACTTCCCATCACTCCTATCTCTCATAATCATCATTTTTCTACAAAACCTAGTTTATTGCCACAAGTTGACACTTTTTAAGACTAGGCATGTGTTTTGACCTTTTGGACCCCTTCCCCTCACTCAATTCCTGAAATTCCAATTTCCCCTACTCCCTAACATCTATCTCTATTCCCAAAAATTTCCCCAAGAATTTAGACAACCCTTAACCCCTTCATTCCCCTCCCTCTGCAAGGCAGTCCTAAATCCTCACACCAAACCCTAATTTCCTCTTCCAACTAAGCTAGGGTTTGATATGAAAAGGAGGCACAAGAGCAAAGGATTCATTTGATAGATCATGCAAGCAATAATAATTCTATACCAGCTCATAAAAATCATGCCTCCATCATTTTCCAAAAATTCATTCCAAGGGACAAGCCATGTGTCACACCTAGGGCTAGTTTTTCTTCAAATTGTGTTTCCGACCAAACAAAGATGAATTTGGAAAAAGTGAGAGAGGTTTTTTTCCATAATAGGGCCAAGAAGAAAAAACCCCCTCAGTTTTTACACAGGTGTTATGGTTTGAGATCAATTTCAAAAATACAGGTGTCACGAGAGAAATTCTGCACTTCTGGAGTGACCTTGGGAAAATCCGTTTTTCTCATAGCTGGAGTGTCCAAATGACTTGATTAATGAGTCAAATGACAACTATACTTCAATATATTTCCAATGAGCTATCATGAGATCAATTTTGAATTGAGGAATTCATCCAAAAGTGGTCTGCACCAGCACTTTGCATTTCTGCACCATCATTTAGGACTTTTTGAATAGTCTTGGGAAAATCAAATTTTGACTAATAAAATCAACTCCAAACAGGAAAAAAATTGCATATTTGGAAATTAGACAAGTCAAGTTTTCCAACGAGCTATCATGGAGCTCATTCCAACACCGGGAAGGCCTCCAAATGCCCTCTACAAAATGGCAATGCACACAGGAGAAGTTTTTATGTTTTTGAAATTTTGAGGCCCTAGGAGCGCAACACCCTAGGCGCTACGCAAAAAATTGGTGCATATTCAGCTCTCAAAGTTTACATTTTTGGATTTTTTACATCACCAACAGTTTACCCACAAAATTTTAGATCAATTGGAGCATTTTTACCCCTTCAAAAGGTCAAAAAACACCCAAAATTTGACCTTTCTGCCTCCTTTTCAGACCAGGTGCTGCGCACAGAGCAGTGTTGGGAGATTTAATTTTTGAGCAGGTAAATGGAATCCATTTAGTGCAACTCAAGAATTTTTGGAAATTATACTCATCAGTATTTCCAACGAGCCATCACGAAGCAAAATCTGACATCGGGAAGTGGTCCAAAACTTGACTACAACAGAGCCTATTTTCGGTTGGAGGTGGTGCTGCGCACAGAGCAGTGTTGGGAGAATGGATTTTTGGATAGGAAAATGGAACCTAGTCAAAAAACCAAAGGCATATCTGGAAATAGGACTTATCAATCTTTCCAACAAGCCATCACGGAGAAAAATCTGACATCAGGAAGTGGTCCAAAACTTGGCTATAACAGAGCCTATTTTTTGCTGGAGGAGGTGCTGCGCATAGAGCAGTGTTGGGAAATTTGATTTTTGAGAAGGTAAATGGAATTAATTCAGCACAAATCAAGTATTTTTGAAAATTATACCATCAATATTTCCAACGAGCCATCACAGGGCCAAAACCGATGCCGGGAAGGTATCCAAAACTCAGTTGCAACAGACCCTATTTTTTGTTGAAAGGGCGCTACGCACAGAGACTGTCTTTTGCCAAAAAGTCAACAAAAGACACTGATTAATGGAAAAATGGTTGTTTAATGTTTTCTTGGAAAAATCACTCTAGATTTGATTGAGGAGTTATATTTTGATATTTTTCATTTATTAGCTTATCCACTATGTGTCTTGGGCCTTGCATGGTCATTAAGCACATTTATGACATTTATGACTAAATTAGGGTTTCTGGAAGCCTCTTATGGTTTCCACCTCCTCATTTGCTCCATAAATAGAGCATGAGTCTCTTATGTATTTCGTTGGATTTTGATGACTTATTTTGGAGAAATACATAGTCTCTTGGAGTTTTTGATGAGAATTTGATGTCTTGGAGCTCATGCATGCCTTGATTTGTTTGTTGATGGAGGAGGATTGTTTGCAGGATCCATAAGCCTGGTTGATGGTGAAGTTTTTTTTGTTCATGTTTTCTAGTTTATCATATGTTTCCATCTTTCTCTATTGCAATAGGACAAAGAATTTATACTAAGACATGTTTCCTGATGGCACCTTAGGTCTGTTTGTTCTTCACTGCCTTAATGTTTTCTTCTGCTTGGATATGTTAGAGAATTCATCTTTTTTCTCTCTAAGGATTTCCTAAGCTTGTCTATTTCTTGAATGGTTTAGATCAGTTGGTATCAAGCATGATTCATGGCTAGCCCTACATATTTGTTGCCACCAAAAACTCTGTTCTTGGAATCATCTCTTTAAAGCATCATTTCCTAGGTTTATCAAAGAAGTTTGTTTCAATCATGATCTTTGCATTTACTTAGCTGGTTGTTTCAAAGGACCTTTCATAGCTGTAATCTTAGATGTTTAGGGTTTTTCTCTCCTTCTATGGTTATAGTTGTTTGTGCATCTTAAATGTTTTCTGATCTTGATGATGAAATCTATGAAAGTTAAATAAGTTTTCTTGCCTTTCTATATTTCATTTGAATGTTTGTCTTGGTTGATTACCTGCTTTCAGTCTGAAATCAAATGGATTAGGTTTTTCTTATACCTTTGATTCTCTTGCTATGATTATAAATCTTATAACTCCCTCAGTTTTAAAGTATATAAAGGATTCTTTTTTGCCCTTTATTAGCTTGTTGTTCTCAAGCTTAATGTCCACCCCATGATCCTTCACAACCTTAAAGATCCACCAACCAAGTTAAAATTGCCCTGCAAATGCTCTTTAAACCATTGATGAAACTTATCATGACCTTGTTAGACTCCATTCCCCAATGACTTGAAGTCTTCCTTGTTTTCTATCTAATCTATCTAAGCATCATACCCAACCAAAAAAAATCAAAATACCCTACACTTAACATCTAGCCTAAAATCAACCCTAATTAGCAAACAAGTTCACATATTTTGCACCTACTAGAGAGATCCCTCTCTGAATCCAGGAAGGCTAGGTCCTTAGATTCCAAAGCTTGGTTTGATGTTACCCCTATCCATTTGTATCTCAATCAATCTAGAAAATTACGAGGAGATAACACCTCCAAAGAGACAACGCTGGTGATCTGGCATGTGAAGCTCTCCTCATGCTGTTGCCTGCTACTTTGACATCCCCCATGCCAAAGTCTCCCTCCACACTCTTCACCTCTCCAAAATCCAAGAGTGGTGAACCCGAAGACAAGATGTCTCTCATCAACTCTAGATCTGGTGGCCTCCCAGGTGGAATGCATTCATATAGTGAGACATCAATGGCAAGAGAAGATTGTTCATATGGTTGGGCAACCTTGCCCTTGTCCTCACAGCACAAACCAATCTTCCTCCTCATTGCACCAGCTCTCTGAAATAGGGGTGTGTGCTCCTCATCAACTAATGATGTCCTTCCTCCCTACCTTCTCCTTCCATCAATGGTATCTCACAATCATGCTGCTCCTTGATTTTACCTTGCCTTCCATATATGAGATCCTGGGGAACTCCTTGCAAGGATATAAGAATCCCTCCTGTTGGAGCATGTGCTACTCCTTCCTCCGCATGAGGTACTAGATGTGCTCTAGATGTGACAGCGTTGTTGCCCTCATCTTCATCAATGTGTGTGGGAAACCCTCCAATAATTGGATTCTCTTGTGAAAAAGAGATCCCCATGCCCTCTTGCTTGGGAAGATGAGATAGAGGTCTTGACTCTAACAATGTATGATGCAAGATTTTAGCTTCTCCTCTGGTTTTGTGAAGTGGAGTGGATTTTATAGTTCCTTCCATCACATGCAAGGTTTTCTTTCTCTTAAGTTTTTCTTGCTCATGTGTCTCAGGAAGTTTCCCATCAAACCTTCCCACCAATGTTTCAATGAATCTTGCATAAGAGGAAGTATTTGCATTTTTCAAAGAACAAGATTAAAAAATCCACCATGCATAGGCCTTACCTTTGAAATGCAGTGTTGCAATTCTGATGGCTTCATCTTCAGAAATGTGGTGTTGTTGTAAATAGGATTTTAGCTCCTTCATCCAAGCTCTAGCTGAACATGTAGGTGAACCTTCGAAAGTAGATAGAAGAAATCTATCTACATCCTGGTGCTTGCTTTTCTCCACCTGGATCTTGCAAAAATCTTGGAAATTGGTATGATCTCTAAACTTCTCAGTTTGAGATTCATACTCCTGCAACAAATCACTAAGAGTTTCCCTCTTAGGCATTCTCCCTCCTTTCATCCATCTCAAGATAGATATGGGCACTTGACTGTGCTGTGCATCATGGTGTGTAGCTGCATGCTCACACTTACCATGTGAAAATCTAGATCCAGCTCTAGATCTAAACTCCTCTGGAGATCCCATCTCCATTCTTATTTTCTTCAGCTCTTCTTGAAAGCTCTGCATAGATCTTGGAAGAAGCTTTGTAAGCTTGTCTTCCTTTCTCCCTTCGCATAATGGAGCCTTCTCTTTTCTGTCCATCACTCCTTCTCCTTAAAGTATAATGGCCTGAGATCCACAGGCTGAGCCAATATTGAAGCTTTGATACCACTGTAATATCCCAAAATAGGGAAAATAAGCAATAGTGGGAATATCTTACAATATTCCAAAAATGGACTACTCAACAGTGCATTCACAGAAAAACGAATTTCCAAAAATGTATGCCATAAAAATGTAAATCATCACTTGGATCCATTAGATAGGTCCCTCTATCATATAAAACCAAAAGGAGATCAGAAACAAAAGAAACTAGGTGAGGTAAACAGACCTCCCACACCTAGTGTAGCTGAAAAACACAAAAACCCCAAAACACTGCTACTCAGAAATAATGCACAAAGGAGACTGCGTAGTCTTATGAGGGTTTTAACTCATAAATTAGGAGGACAAATAGATATTCTCATATATTATACAATCATGCTAAAAAACTGAGATCTAGTCTCCTTATTACAATTACAAGAAAACCCAGAAAGGGTTTCTTGTCATACAGTCTGAACACAAATGTGATCTTCAGAAAATTACTGAATAATCACTGCAACACTAAAGAATAAGAGTGCATAAGTCTGAAAGATATCAGATCTGATGTAGATCCCTCAAAGGATTCCTCCCATGAAAGGATGAACCTCTCAATCACAAGGAAACACTGCAAAGAAGCCACTAGATCATCCATTGAAGCTGCCTCAAAAAATAACGCATTCCCTAGCTGGAACGGCGCTGGGAATGTTGGGAAATGGGTGGCCTGATACCATAGATCTGAAATGAGCTCAAGATCTCTCAAAACAGATCTCCCAATGGAAGGAAACCTCCCTCCTATGAGAAACTAGCTCAGAAAGTGGGATTCCAATCCCCTCCACTGCTGCACCCTGCAACACAGCACAATAACCTGCAGAAACTACGCTGATGAAGTAAGCTAAAGCTTGGCCTAAAAAAATGATGTGGAAATTCATGCAAAACTCTCCCAAGAGGCTCCTCAAGGAAAGAGGTGAGATTCCCGCTCGGGAACACCTGGTGCTAAACAGCACAACAACCCTGCTAAACAACAAGAGGAAGCAAAAGTCTAAGCAGACCAAAATAATAATCTAAAACATAAGGAACAATGGCTTCCATCCTCTTCCTTAAATAAAATGTGAGTTTTCTTGCCCTTGGCCCCACCCACTTAGGTCGTTTCCATCAAGAGATTCAACTCCCTCCAAAACTGCATTATTCCTTCCTTGATCCCTACTCATCCACATCTGCACTGTTGACTTGGTCAAAGTAGACTGAATCAACCTGATATTATCCCTGTTCACACATGGAGGTGTTTTATCGAGCTGCAAAGAGGGTCTCCTTTCACACTCGAAGTGTTTTTATTCCTTCTTAGGAGACTTATGGGCCTTCCTACCCATTTATTCACCGGCTAAAGACACTGCTAACTCTATTGTTCCTTTTAGCTTGAAGCTAAAATTTTGGAACATTACATTGGGAGATTGTTCCAAGGCCAGTGAGTAAATCAGTTGTAGGATCAAGATGGATCTACAAGGTAAATCAAGCTGCTGATGGGAGCTTCGAGAAGTATAAGGAAAGATTTGTTGCCTGGGGCTTCTCACATATCGAAGGGATTGATTATGAAGAAACCTTTGCACCTGTCACACGGTATTCTCATACGGACCATCCTTGCTCTCTCAGCATAGATGGGTTGGCACATTCATCAGAAGGATGTGAAGACTACGTTCCTTAATGGGATCATTGAGGAAGAGGTGTACATTGAGCAGCCTGAAGGATTTGAGATCTTCAACAGTGAGTCGCATGTGTGCAGGCTCAAAAGAGCGCTGTATGGGCTGAAACAAGCACCACGTGCTTGGTACACTCGGATCAACAAATATTTCACTGGACTTGGCTTCACCAAGAGTGAGGCAGATGAAAACCTGTACCAAATTGTGGTGGAGGGTAAGATTTTAATCATTGTTCTTTATGTTGATGATTTAATACTAACGGGTGATGAGCAGTTGATACACTCATGCAAGGCAGATCTTGCAAAGGAGTTTGAGATGAAGGACTTGGGCCTCCTTCATTATTTCCTTGGATTGGAAATATGGCAGCGAGAAGGTGAACTGTTTGTGTCTCAAGGCAAGTATGCCCGAGAGATACTAGAGAAGTTTCACATGCAAGGCTGCAAGCCTATCGACCCTCCTCTTCCAGGAAATTGGAGGAAAGAGGATGCTACATCGACAGAGGTAGTGGATGCCACTGTTTATCGACAGTTGGTGGGTTTACTCATGTATTTAGTTAATACAAGACCGGACATATGCTGTGTGGTGAACCAGCTTTCACAAGCGATGGTTAAGCCTACCAAGCTCTTTTGGAAGGCATGAAAGCATGTCCTGAGATATCTTAGGGGCACATCTGAGTATGGCTTATGGTATAGACAGACGGATGAGGTGAAGTTGCATGGCTTCACGGATGCAGATTGGGCAGGAAACCCAACAGACAGAAATAGCACATCATGAGGGATTTTTCAGTATCGGATCTATGACAGTTTCTTGGTACAATAGGAAACAAAGATCTGTGGCACTCAGTTCAGCGGAAGCAGAATACATGGCAGCAAGTCAAGCTGCATGTGAGGCTATCTGGATGAGGAAGATCCTGGTCGGTTTGTTCGGTTCACATTTAGATCCTATAGTGATACATTATGATAATCAGAGTTGCATTAAACTCTCGGTTAATTCTATGTTCTTGCTGATGATCTAAACATACGATATCCCAGATTTATCATATCGTAGATTGTGTGCGCGAAGATCATGCTGCTTTAGTAATATTCCTACTAGAGGATCGGGGATATAGATATAGATCTAAGGTCCTAAGGTGCTCACTGTGGCTTGAATTCGAATACCATAGAGGCAAGATCAGGCTGAAGGATAATCCCTATCTTGTTGAGAGGGAGTGTTGAGATTCAACAAGATGATGAGATTACTGAAAAGTAAGCACCTTCACTAAGTGGGGCCCGCAGGCTATTTTTGCGAAGTTCATATTTAGACTATGTCTATTTTTAGACATGGTGATCATATTTCAGAAGTTGCAGGATGCTATTTGTGGATGGTTGATCAAGTTGGAAAAATAGATGAAATTCTATTTTTAGAATATTGGGCGAAGTCTATTTATAGATCATCGATGTAAAAATAGAAGTGTCGATTATTATTAGCTCTTAATAATAATTAGACAATAAACAACAACTTATTCTCTTGGAGCACTTAATTTCAGTGCACAGATTTGGAAAACCAGTGGGCTAAAGGAATTACACAATTCCTAGGGTTTACAAGTGGTTCATGCATGGAGGACTCAGTTAGAACTAAAGTGGAAAAGTTATGACAGAGTTGGAAGAGTAGTTCATGGAGTTGTATTCAGTTTAACTCAGTTAGACTCAGTTGAGCTAGTTGTATCTAGTATAACTGAATGATACACTAGTGAGAGTGGAGTGAATTAGTTAGTTAATTAATTCATAAATAATAACTCATTAATCAACTGAAGAATATAGCAGTTAACTACAGTGCATGTTAGTTCTAGTGGAGACCCAGTGGAGAGATAGGTGAAAGGGAAAGATGGATTATCTGTTGTGACCATAGTGATGCATTGATTTCATCTACATATACATTGGAGTTGCCAATGATAATTACGAAGTCAAGGAAAGGGTAATTCGAATTCATTCAGAGCTATTCTTCAGCAGGGATTGTGCAGTGGAGGCAGGCTAGCAGGAGGGTAGAGATCGGTGCATAGATTTGCAGATTTCTTCTATGATAGTGTGTGATGATTGATTGTACTGAGAGGTTGATGTACTAAGCTTTGTATGAGATTGTTACATGATCTTCATGATACATAATATATGATAGTTGGGGTTTTCAACTTGAGGCTTTCCCGTTAAACAACTGTGTTATGTACGATTGTTTTTATTTATGCTTCACATGTGTGTGCAATTAATTTTCCGCAAAATATTAACAGTGGAATGATTCTGTATTTTGCAAGAAGTTAAATATTGTGAGATCAGAGGAATATATATGTATGCATGCTTAGTGTATACTAATTTCTACACAGTGTTCGCAGTTTCTCCCCATAGAATCTTCAGTGGACCCTGGTCACATAGCATGGCACGAGCAGCTTCCATAATGGTTCTATTATTTCGTTCAACAACATCATTCTGCTCAGGAGTATAGACAGTTTTGGTCTCCCTCTTGATGCCAGCTTCTATGCAAAATTTCTTGAACTCGTTCGTCTCATATTCAGTGCGATTATCAGTCTGTCAGATAGTATCACATTTCATCGCTCCCAGTGGACTTCCTCCAACCTGGTAGAATGTATCAACTCAAAACCCAATCGTGATAACTTCCTTGAAACTCTTCTTCCAGATGCGCACCTTCCCATCAATGAATGTCACATTGAAACCTTTGTCTTCCATGGCTGATATAGATAAAAGGTTCTTCTTCAAATCAAGTACGTATAGTACATCTTGCAAGTGGAGGACTTGACCTTTAGATAAGTGGAGGGTCACAGTCCCTGTCCCTTTCACGAGATATGTGGCATTATCTCCAAGGATAATTTCCATATTAGTATCCTTCTCAACCATATCAGAAAGTGCTTCCTTGAACCCAATGATGTGCCTTGAGGCACCACTATTTATCAACCAGACATCCATAGTTTCGGGTGGAGATGCAGCAGAGAGGGAAGATACAAGAATGAATTCATTTCTTTTATCAACAACATTTGATTCCTCATACCTATAATTTCTCGACCTTTTGAAAGGTTTCCCATTTCCGCTGGAGGGAGCCTTCCTCTTCCCCTTGAACCTGTTGTTCCTTTGATTGCCATTCCTCCAGTCGTTGTTGTTGTCACCATCATTGGGAGTTTTGATCATAATCAACCCCCTATTAAATTTTCGCAAGCAACCCCATTTAAATCCTGCAAATCCCCTCTCGTGGCATAAGGAATCCATTTTCGGCCTACCGTTACCTTTCCCGCCCCCAAATTACATTTAAAAAGGCCGCAAAACCCTTATTTGAAAATCTGTAAAGCCTAGTACTTTTCGTCCAGACCCCCGCACCCTTTTCCTCCACGTAATTCAGTGCTGGAACCGATGGAAAAAGCACTAGGCACTTATCAAAGTATATCGGGCGCATTCTGAGCCGTCCGATCAAACCATAGATCAACGTACCGCAGTTCTCCCGCCGTGGTGGTCCCCGCGCCCAAAAGCACTGTTCAAAACTGCCCAGTATTCATCGCACCACCTTTCGGCGGTGGGCAGTAATTCTCGTTGGGCCAGCAATTCCATACACTGTCTGCCACACGTCCCAGCGTACGGTTCCAAAACCGCCGTTCATCGCACGCTATTGTTCAGAAAGAGATGCGCAACGATATCGCTGTTAGCCATCGGATCTGGAGACCTTCATCGAATGGTCATCGTGCATCGAAGCTGCACGAGTTTTAATCCACGACAAATGCACCCCTGGCCCACTTTCCATCGCTCTCAACGCTCTTTCAGCCTTCGATATCCTCCTGAGATCGGACAGTCAAGACTTCATCATCCCCGCCGTTGACCGGTCCCACGGCCAACACTCCACGTCATCCTTTCCATATAGTCTTTCGTACATCCACCACATCATCATCCCACGTGTACGTCGCATTTCTCCTCCACCCATTACATATGTTAGTCATAAGTCAAATTTCGTTGTTTTTCGTTTAAAACTTTCGCTAATTTGCCTACCATTATTTCCACTGCACTTTCTTTGTCACCACCCTGCATGCTTCCTCCATTTCATCATGTTGCTTCATTACACAATCGCCTCCATTGCATTGCCGTCCCCCATGCATTTGTTTTCTTCAAACCTTTGTGTGTTTTGTAGGTTTACAACGATGAATAATTATCATAATTTGCAGCATCCATCACAAAAGCCGAGAACGCATCAAAGGACCAGTTTTTCAGAGGAAAAATTTATGAAGAAAGTCCTGGGTAGCTGCTGTGACACGACATCCATTAAAGAAACAGGGTTATACTTTGGAAAAATTCCCAGGAACATTCAAGGCGTCGATTTCACAGATGAAAACATTAATGGAGAAGCAGAGGAAGATCAGTGGATCATTGAGGAATTCAGTGTTCGGCATTGAAGATTTTAAAGCTTAATTCAGGATTGGGAAGGAAAAAGGTACAAGGCACAAGAAAAAATATCTCAAGGCTTTCTTTTCAGCACCAAATCCTTTCAGGAAAGGACAAAATGTATATATGATTTTACTCCTTTACCGTGTTCCTGAAGAGATCTTCATCCAGTGCATTTATTTCAGAACGTCGGCCTCAGAATACATGCAGCACTTCCGAACCATTCAGCAGTATGGGCGTGCACGTCTCTGCCATTTTGTTTTAATGATACAATTAAATGTTCACCACCCACTTTCTTTATGAGTCTTCTTCATTTCCTATAAAAACCTCAACGAACAGATTATGAGGGGTTCCAGATTTTATCAGAAAATTATGTAGTGAAAGGCTTTTTGTATACACTTTGTAAAACTTTTGTATGAAGGCTCAGAGCCCATAGGGTCTTAGTGAGGAGGAGTTCCATCTATTAAAGAGGATTCTTGTCTTTGGTACTTCACAGTCTGTAACTTTCTCCTATGTGTTATTTTAATAGATCATTTCATTTCATCCATGTTTCCTGTATCATGTTTTGGAATGCGAGTGGCTCACTGATTTTTGGTATGGATTCATCCTAGTTGATGCCCATGCTCAGATCAGTCAAGCTCTTTAAATATGGCTCATGCATGATATTCTGTTCCATTATTCATCTTAACCGTATTTCTGCTATATTAGTTTCTTTGGGAGGGTGCTTTTAAAACGCTACTGTTATGTATGGATTCTTAGATTGGTAAGCCCATGCATGGTGGTATTGTGTATCTGGGTATCAGCTCAACGTTAACTAATATCTCCTCTACATTTCATTCACTACATACACCTTTTGATAACTTATTTCTGTGAAGTATTTCTGATTCGGCCCGCTTTGCAGTAAGCTGTCTCTGAATTGTCTGTTGCTTTTATATTGGAGTTTTGCATATTGCCTCTGCAGTAGTCCTTCCTCTGTGTTAGTTTCTGAAGGTCCTGGTCCCATTCAGATTAATTTTCCCTGTTTACAGGAGATAGCATGTGAGCTGAAGTTGACAACTTCATACATTATATTATACGCTCCTTGCTATGCTAAGATGTCTTAGGCACTGGTCTATCACAACTCTAGGCTGTCTCTAGGAGCGACAACATCTTTCTGGCGCCGTTGCCGGGGATCAAAGTTGAGAAAATTAAAATCCCTGGGCCTCGACAAAATCTAATTCACTCTTCAATTAGGTGAGTATGGAGAGTTGAGAGTTGTAGATCCCTCACCTTGGCGACTCCACATTTGTTATTTAATAGATCTATTTGCAGTCCTGGCTCCTCGTAAGCCACACCTGAGGTCAGATACGTCTAAGCCAAAGACACCTTCAGTGTCTGACCCTGACCAGATTATACATAGAAGAAATTGGAGGGAAAGAAAATCAGTCCATTCTGAGATTCCTGAATTCTCTCAAGAATACTATCCATCCTCTTCCTCTCAAGAAGTCCAAGTAGAAAATCCCTACTACACCGAGGAAAATCCCGAATATTACTCAGATAGTCCACCCCGGGAGGGTATCAGAAATAAAAACAGTCTTCATCCTACTCTTGAGGTTGAAGAGGTCAAGGAAGTAACCGAAGTATCTGCTGTTAACAGACCTTTGTTCCCCTCAACCCCTCAAGCTGCAGTTGAGTATATTCCTATTATTATTCATACTCCACTTCCACCTCCTCCTCCTCCTCTTACTCATCAAACTATTTCACTACCTCCACCTCCTCCAATGGCCAATGTTCTGGCCTTCTTGATGAATAAATATGCTCCCCTGGCATTACCCCAAGTGTTGAATGATATGCCCCAGGATTATCTGAAGATCTTGCCCAGATTCAATGGGGAAAACGAGATTGATGCTCAAAAACATCTTGAGACTTTCTACTCCTTTGCAGAGAACTTTAATGTTGAACATTTGGATGTGGTCTTAAGACTGTTTGTGCAATATCTAGATGGTGAAGCTCGAAAATGGTTTAAGACATTGGCTGGCCATTCTATTACCACTTGGGATAACATGGAAGACACTTTTCTCAGGAAATGGGGAGAGAAGAAAGATCATGGAAATTGTCTCATTGAGTTCAATACACTAAAGAAAAGACACAATGAAGGAGTGTCATAATTTATCAAGAGATTTAATAAATTGTATCTGAGTCTCCCTGCTGATATGAAACCCCATCAAACTGCTGCTAAAGTTGTTTTTGTAGCAGCCTTTGATTCAGAATTTGGTTTCTCTCTCAGAGAAAGAAAGCCTGCTACTCTGGATGATGGTCAGGACGACGCACTAGAGTTGGAAGCAAACTTTGCCTCCACTAGTAAATCAAAAGGAAAATCTGAACAAGATGCTAGAAGAAGAGGAAAAGAAGAGGTGTCTACTTCTAGCCAAGACGGAGACTCTAGTACTAGCATAATCGAAGAAATGAACAAAAAGATCAGCAACCTTACTAATAAGCTGGGTAAGCTTGAATTGGAGGCCAAGAATTCAGCTTTCAGGAATTTCCAGAATGCTCCAAACAGAGGTTACAATCCTCAGTATAGGAAACCACCCTTGCAAATATTGCCAAGGGAAGCAAAGGAGCAACATGATCAAGTGCCACACCCATTGTACCTGGAAGGTCCAGTAGATGATTCTACTGAGGATACTGCCTATGGACTGGAGGATGCAAATCTTGCCTTTTAAAATAGTGATGGAGAAGAATGCCCTTTGCAAGGGAATGATGAAGCTGGGTGCTCATTGCAAGAGGAATAAAAGACCAGAGACACATATGAAGCAGAATTCGATCATTATTGTAAACAATTTGATGATTTCATGCAAGCACATTTCAATAGAAGATATGATCTCAGATCTTCTAGGAAGAGGACTCGTACCCAAGATCAAGAAGAAGAGCTACCCCAGAAGGAAGCACCTGCTCAGAAGGAGTCTACAATGCTGAAAGTCGCAGACAAAGGTAAGGGACCTCTAAACAAACCTTTACAGTCTAATGATCAAATTCCTTCCGCTCCAAAAGTAGTCATTCCTCCTAATACCGAGTATGTGTCAAAGGAAGTCAAACCCCCAGCTGAAAATAAAGAGCCAAAAGAGGTTGTAATAGAGAAATCCCCCCCAGTTTTCAGTTTGCAAAAGGAACTTGAAAAAGTCAAAATCCTAGTTCCCTTGACTTAACTGTTGAAGCAACCAGCATACCAAGCTCAAGTCACCTCATTTATGCTCCCTCCAGAAGCACCAATCATCCCAGATAGTCTCAAACTTCAAGAAGAAAGACCCATGGTTGTCTTTGGTCCACATGTTGAGCAATTAGATGCTTCTACACCTCCCTTTTATGTGTCTCTAGTGATTCATGACCTGCTATTACATAATTGTTTGTTAGATTTTGGAACTTCCCATAATCTAATACCTCTGTCAGTCATGGGACAACTAGGATTACAAATCACCCATCCATACAAGGACCTCTATTCATTTGACTCCAAAAGAGTTAAATGCTTGGGGATGATTAAGAATTTGGTGGTCAATTTGGCTCAAATCCCAGCAAAAAGTGTAGTAATGGACATCGTGGTGGCTGACATCCCAGCTCATTTTGGTATGTTGCTATCAAGGTCTTGGGGAACAAAAATTGGTGGATCACTCAAGATGGATTTAACATATGCCACTATCCCTGTTTTTGGTGGCCAAGAGAGGAGATTGTACAGGGAGACTAGATTTGTCAAGATGGTGACTAAGGCTGACAACTCAGTTAATTCTCCAGTCTACAGTAAAGAAGGAGATTTCTCATGCTTGATGCTGGAAGAAGATCAAGATTATGCTCATGAACCATCCTTCTGTCAGATCAAGACTGAACAGCCCGCAGAGAGCCATGAAGCAGGGATCTGGACACTTCATTTTGATGGAGCAAATTCAAGAGAAGGTAATGGAGCTGGGGTATTATTGATTTCTCCTACTGGCAGATGGGTACCATTTTCCTTCAAACTAGAATATGAAGCCACTAATAATGTGGCTGAATATGAAGCACTTATGTTAGGATTGCAGACAGCCAGGACCATGAACATACAAAGCTTAAAAGTTCCGGGAGATTCAGAACTGGTGGTTAGACAAGTCAGGAATCAGTGTCAGACCAAACATCCTAGGCTAAGGGCTTACAGGAATGAAGTTTGGGACATGGTAGAAAATTTCTTCTTGGCATTCAATATCCGGTTCATGCCCCGAGAACAGAATAGGATGGCTGATTCCCTTGTTGTAGCTGCTAGTACATTTCACCCACCTCAAAACCCACTCTTAAGATATGAAATTGAGGTGCGTTACCGACCATCAATCCCAGATAACATCAAGCACTAGCAGGTATTTGAGGATGAAGAACAGATGAAGAGATTCCTGGAAACAATAGGAGAATTCTCCAATATGGAGATTGATGCTGATGAAGAAGAAGGAGAGACCGAGGACGTTTCAAAAAGAAATTGGGAGGAGAAAGTGGCAGGTAATAAAATGTTGCAGCTAAAGGGAAACATTATACCTAGAGGGCTGGTGCCTCTAGAAATATTATTTGACAAAAATGATGTCCCACTGCAGCCAAGTAAAATGGTAGAAGAGAATCAGGTAGAAGACCTGAATTTGGGTACTGAGGCTAACCCCAAAATTGTAAAACTGTCTAAGAAAATCCCTGAAGAATATAAAAGGCTATATCAGAAATTATTTCAGTCTTACAGAGATGTGTTTTCATGGTCCTATCAGGACTTGAAAACTTTTGATGTCAGTATTATGCAGCATAAAATCCCACTGAAGGGCAAAGAGAAGGTGTGCTCTGTGCGTAAACTTAGGCAAATAAACTTTCCGCCGTCTCTTCATCGAGAAGGAAATTGCCAGTTTAAAGGCCAAAATAATTGCACGACCGCAGGTACTCCGAATGGGTGGCAAACCTTGTCCCCTCGTCCGGGAAGAAGAATGGAGAAATAAGGTTGTGTGTGGATTTTAGAAATTTAAATAGAGCATCCTTAAAGGACAATTATCCCCTGCCTAAGATGGATCACATCTTGCAGAGGGTGGTTGGAGCTTCCAGAATGTCAATGATCGATGGATTCTCTGGTTATAATCAAGTGTCTGTACTTCCATAGGATCAAAAGAAGATTGTGTTCACCACACCATTAAAATAGATTTATAAGTTGCAGATGCCTTTGACTCATTAATGTGGGGTAAACTCGTGAGGGCCATGGACATTGCTTTTGTTGGGGAGAAGGATAATTTTTTGGTAGTCTACCTCGATGATATCACCGTATTTTCAAAGGATGATACTGAGCACATTGAGCATCTACATAGAACTTTTGAGAAATGCAGAAGGTATGGTCTTTCTCTCAATCCACAAAAATCTTTAATTGCATTAGAATAAGGCAAGCTCTTTGGGCATATTGTGACTAAGGATGGGGTAAAAATAGACCCTAAGAGGGTAGATGTTATAAATGGTATTTCTTTCCCCAGAAATAAGAAAGAGGTGCAGGTATTCCTTAGGCGCATTAATTTCCTAAGAAGGTTTATTCCTAACTATGCTGAAATAGTTAGACATATAACAGATATGCTGAAGAAGAATAATGAGGTAAAATGGTCACAAGAATCACGAGAGGCATTTACTAGGATAAAGAATGCTTTTGCAGAAGCCCCTGTGCTGGCTGGACCAGATTATGGTAAACCTTTCATGATTTTTTCTTTTGCATCACCTCATACAATAACATGAGTTTTATTGCAGAAAAATGAGGAAGGGTATGAGCAGCCTATTGCCTTTTTCAGCCAGGTGCTCCGTGATGCAGAATTAAAATACAACATATTGGAAAAGCAAGCATACGCCCTAGTGAAATCCCTCAAAGCATTCCGTGTATATATCTTATAGTCCCACATCACTGCATTTGTGCATGCAGCTGCTGTAAAAGATATTCTTATTCAGGGGGATAGTGAAGGAAAAAGGGGTAAGTGGATTGCTAAAATACAAGAGTATGACTTAGACATCCGCCCTACTAAGCTGATCAAAGGACAGGGGCTTGCTAAAATTTTATCAGAATCAAACTATCAAGCTTTGGGTATCAACCTGTCCATTATAGCAGGTGAGGAATCTGAAGAGAAAGAAGAACGACAGGGAATTGGAGTAGCTACTCCAGAAACACATATAAAGTACCTCACCAGTCAGTGGTACAAAGAGATAGTAGAATATCTCCTTATACTCAGTTGCCCTCCAAGTTGTGATAAAACTAAATACAGAGCGCTGAGATTGAAATCACAGAAGTACATAGTCGCCAATGGCCGACTATACTGGCGAGATCCCTCAGGAATCTTACTCTTGTGTCTCACAGAGAGTGAAGTCGAGAGTATTATAGCAGAATTTCATGAAGGGATCTGTGGAGGTCATTACAGCTGGAGGGCCACAACTCATAAAATTCTGAAAGTTGGCTTCTATTGGCCAAATATTTTTGGAGATGTTTTTGCCAGAGTAAGAGAATGTGATAAATGTCAGAAATTTGCTGAGAAACAGAAATCGGCACCATTTCCCCTGATTCCAGTGCATGTGGATGAACCATTTCGTCAATGGGGTATTGATTTTATAGGTGAAATACATCCTCCATCGAGTGGACAACATAAATGGATATTAACAGCCACAGATTATTTCACTAAATGGGTGGAAGCCATACCTACAAGGAATGCTATAGATATTGTAATCATAAAGTTCATGGAGGAAAACATCATAGCCAGGTTTGGCTGTCCTGCTAGGATAGTGACTAATAATGCACAGGCCTTCAAGTCTGCAAAATTTATGAATTTCTGCCAGCAATACAATATCATACTGAGTCACTCTACAGCTTACTATCCACAAGGAAATGGCTTGGCAGAGTCTTCAAATAAAACTCTGGTGAGGGCCTTGAAGAAGACTATCAATGAAAATAAGAAGAATTGGGATTCCCAATTGAAATTTGCTTTATGGGCTAATAGAATCACCAGCAAGAGAGCAACTGGGAAATCTCCCTATGAATTGGTATATGGACGAGCAACAGTTTTTCTTGTACAGCTGGCTTTACCAGTGGCCCGCTTCATACAAGAAAGCCAGGAGGAACCTGATGATATGATCAAGAGAATCAATCAATTGGTGGAATTAGAAGAAACACGGGGCCAGGTGAATCAAAGGTTAATAGAATATCAAGAGAAAATGAAACACATTTTTGATCAGCATGCAAGAGACAGGAAATTGCAGATTGGCGATCTAGTGCTAAGATGGGATGTACGAAGAGCCGAAAAAGGAAAACATGGTAAATTCGACCCCCTCTGGTTCGTTCGTTTCAAAATTGTGGAATAGAGGGGCAATAATACTTTCAGGTTGGAGAATTTACAGGGGGATTTGCTGGACGCCCCTGTAAATGGTCAATTTCTTAAACCCTATTTCCAGTTCTGATTCGGGCAGAGACAACCTGATGTACTATATTGTATATTAGTTTTTGCTTCATCTTCATTTGAGTAATGTGGGTGTTGTGACGAAGTATCAAGGGAAGAGCAAGGTTGCTTAAGAGTCGAGTTTACATAGAAGATGATCACTGAGGTCGACAAAGTTGTCGACACGTTCAGGGATGAATGTGCCGTCCCCAGGTGGAGCCAATGTTGATCATAATCAGCCCCCTATTAAATTTTCGCAAGAAACCCCGTTTAAATCCTGCAAATCCCCTCTCGTGGCCTAAGGAATCCATTTTTGACCTACCGTTACCTTTCTCGCCCCCAAATTACATTTAAAAAGGCCGCAAAACCCTTATTTGAAAATCGATAAAGCCTAGTACTTTTCGTCCAAACCCTCGCACCCTTTTCCTCCACGTAATTCAGTGCTGGAACCGAGGGCAAAAGCACTAGGTGCTTATCAAAGTATATCGGGCGCATTCTGAGCCGTCCGATCAAACCATAGATCAACGTACCGCAGTTCTCCCTCCGTGGTGGTCCCCGCGCCCAAAAGTACTGTTCAAAATTGCCCGGTATTCATCGCACCGCCTTTCGGCGGTGGGCGGTAATTGTCGTTGGGCTAGCGATTCCATACACTGTCTGCCATGCGTCCCAGCGTACGGTTCCAAAACCGCCGTTCATCGCATGCTATTGTTCGGCAAGAGATGCACAGCGATATCGCTGTCAGCCGTCGGATCTGGAGACCTTCATCGAATGGTCGTTGTGCATCGAAGCTGTACGAGTTTTAATCCACGACAAATGCACCCCTGGCCCACTGTCCATCGCTCCCGACGCTCTTTCAGCCTTCGATCTCCTCCTGAGATCGGACGGTCAAGACTTCATCATCCCTGCCGTTGACCGGTCCCACGGCCAACACTCCACATCATCCTTTCCATATAGTCTTTCGTACGTCCACCACGTCATCATCCCACGTGTACGTTGCATTTCTCCTTCACCCATTACATATGTCAGTCATAAGTCAAATTTCATTGTTTTTCGTTTAAAACTTTCGCTAATTCACCTACCATTATTTCCACTGCACTTTCTTCATCACCACCCTGCATGCTTCCGCCATTTCATCATGTTGCTTCATTACACAGTTGCCTCCATTGCATTGCTGTCCCCCATGCATTTGTTTTCTTCACAACTTTGTGTGTTTTGCAGGTTTACAGCGATGAAGAATTATCATAATTTGCAACATCCATCACAAAAGCCGAGAATGCGTCAAAGGACCAGTTTTTCAGAGGCAAAATTTATGAAGAAAGTCCTGGGTAGCTGCTGTGACACGACATCCATTAAAGAAACATGGTTATACTTTGGAAAACTTCCCAGGGACATTCAAGGCACCGATTTCACAGATGAAAACATTAATGGAGCAGCAGAGGAAGATCAGTGGATCGTTGAGGAATTCAGTGTTCGGCGTTGAAGATTTTAAAGATTAATTCAGGATTGGGAAGGCAGAAGGTACAAGGCACAAGAAAAAATATCTCAAAGCTTTCTTTTCAGCACCATATCCTTTCAGGAAAGGACAAAATGTCTATATGATTTTACTCCTTTACTGTGTTCCTGAAGAGATCTTCATCCAGTGCATTTATTTCAGAACGTCGGCCTCAGAATACATGCAGCACTTCCGAACCATTCAACAGTATGGGCGTGCACGTCTCTGCCATTTTTTTTTAATGATACAATTAAATGTTCACCACCCACTTTCTTTATGAGTCTTCTTCGTTTCCTATAAAAACCTCAACGAACAGATTATGAGGGGTTCCAGATTTTATCAGAAAATTATGTAGTGAAAGGCTTTTTGTATACACTTTGTAAAACTTTTGTATGAAGGCTCAGAGCCCATAGGGTCTCAGTGAGGAGGAGTTCCATCTATTAAAGAGGATTCTGGTCTTTGGTACTTCACAGTCTGTAGCTTTCTCCTATGTGTTATTTTAATATATCATTTCATTTCATCCATGTTTCCTGTATCATGTTTTGGAATGCGAGTGGCTCACTGATTTTTGGTATGGATTCATCCTAGTTGATGCCCATGCTCGGATCAGTCAAGCGCTTTAAATATGGCTCATGCATGATATTCTGTTCCATTATTCATCTAAATCATACTTCTGCTATATTAGTTTCTTTGGGAGGGTGTTTTTAAAACGCTATTATTATGTATGGATTCTTAGATTGGTAAGCTCTCCATGCATGGTGGTATTGGGTATCCAGTATTTTCATCAATGTTAACTAATATTCCCTCATATTTCATTCTGCCACATACACTCTTCCGATACCATTTTAGAATATTTTCGAATCGGCCCGTCGGCGTAATGCTTTGAACTGTCTCGTTGCTTTATATCGAGCCTTTGCATATTGCTCGCGTAGTCCTTCCTTCCGAAGCGCTTTCCGGGAAGGTCTGGTCCCATCCGCATTAATTTTCCCGTTGTCAAGAGTAGGTATATCAAGTTGACAACTTCATACATTATATTATACGCTCCTTGCTATGCTAAGATGTCCTAGGCACTGGTCTATCACAACTCTAGGCTGTCTCTAGGAGCGACAACAGGTAGAATCCTTCTTGAAAGGGCATTCTCTAGCATAGTGATCTGGCTTGTGACAAGTGTAACACTTGCCCTTCTTTCCTGGGCCCCTTCTCTTCGTTTGTTCCTTGGACCACCAAAGTTCTTCTTTCTAGAATGAGCAACGAAGGCAACATTTCCTTCATTTTCATATTCCTTCATCCTTGTCTCTTCTTGTACGCATCTCGATAGTACTTCGTCAAATTCAGGTATCAAATTGTTATTGAGAATGGTAGTGTTGAACACATGCCATTCAGATGAAAGACCTCCAAGTCCAGTGAGAACCATCTCTCGATCAACTATTGTCTCCCCAATAACCAGCAGATTATTCCTGATCTTGGTCAGCTTCAGAAAATATGATTGAATAGACTCATCCTTGCCTTTATTTAGATTCTTCAATTGGTTCTTGAAAAATAGGACTTGATTCACATTGTTGGCCTTGAACATGTTTACCAAATTATCGTACATCTCCTTGGATGTGCCCAGTTCAGAGATGTAGGCAACCAGAATCTTATGAATTGAGTCCCCGATCATCATCTTTGCTTTGATTCCCCCCTTCTTGTACTTTGATTTTGCAGCAGCAGTTGCAGTGGATGGAGGCTCTTGGATTTTACACTGCACATAGTCCATGACATCTTGGTCTTCAAAATTAAGATCCAATGTCATCTTCCAAGTGTTGAGGAGGTAAATCCCCTCTGCGGACAGAGGCGATCCCTACTAGCCCAGATCGGGTCTAGCAACAATCAAACACGCTACAGTGTAGGTTCCTAATTGTAAATAAGCCGACTTGTTGAGGAGGGGAATCCTTACAGAATCAGCGTTGTCATCTCTTGAAGGTGGTGCTCGATATTTTCTGCCCAGCTTGAGATCCACAGCCTCTAGATCCGTGATCGGACACCTTCACATGCAAGAAACAACACAAACGCAAACATAAAATCCAGTATATACAACTATATGTCAGTCAAAGAGGGCATAACTCATGAACATGATCAATAACAAGAGTGGAACCATAACCAATAGTCGCTTAACATTAATGAGTCAAAAAGAAGAATAAAACCAAAGCTTCAACGCCGAATTCTCCTTTGGCGGGTCGTTAGCACAACATGTCTCGATAAATCCTGTCAAGGATGGGACAAGCCTCTCTCTCCGGATACTCGGCAATAGTCTCCTTGCTTGGATTTGGCCTTAGGGAATCAAGCAGGCTTTTGCAGCATGAAAGCTCTTGGGAACTTAGCAATTCTGCCACTCTTTGGAACTAGCTTGCAATGGAAATGGGCAAGATTTTATAGAAGGAGGAAGGGGAGTTGGGATCCCTGTAATTATGGGATTGGCCCTATCATCAAGGAAGCTTCCATGAGAAGTGGAAAACCACTTCCTCTCTATGGAAATCCGTAGCCAAACCTCCCAACTCAAGATAGAAATCAGTCCAGGAATTTGTTAAGATGAAACTTCCGTCGTTTATTTAAAAAAAAAACCTCTTAATATGGTTGGCGCGGGTGCGGCTCTATGACAGAGCACCAATTGGCACGCCCTCTTTGGAGGATTTTCCCCCTTGGCGCGAGGGCTGAACTGTGAAACCGTGCCAATGGAAAAAGAGCTATTTTTAGGGTTTTTTGCAGGGGAGATGTTTTCAGGGCAATTAAAGCTCATCTTCAGAGGGATACAATGAAAGTATTTTCAAGTCTTGTCTTTGCTCACAGGTCACGGAATGAGCCCTCCAATGTGCGGGATGGGGATTGTAGGGATGGTGACAAATTGCTGTGTAACAGATGCCCCCTAAAGCATGAGGCCCGAGAGAGAGAGAGGGGTGAAATGGCACTACGGCTATCTTGGTAAAAGCCGCCATGGAAAACACAGGTAGTACATGACGTCTAAGATACATGATATATATGCATGGTATGGGTGCAACCATCCATAACAGAGTGTACAATAATCTAGATCCAAGGCATGGATGTAGCCATCTAATGAAGATCGATAAATAGACTCAAGTATGGTCACAGCCATCCAATCAATGAGTCATGTAAATAATCCACAATGTCGCAGCCTAGATTACAACAGACACAATCCAGGGTCTTGCACTCCATCTTGACCCGAAAAAAGTACAAGTTCAAGCATGTGAATATGTGAGCTGAAGTCGAACATGCGAGAACATCGCCTGATTACCAGCCAATGATGAAAGATGTTAACAGATGCGAGAGGAACCACCAATAATGACAATGGCTCTCAAGGTACTATAGGTACAATCTACAGTGTGTGAATCAATGAGCTGGTGTTGAACACCCGTAGAATCACTCGATCGGAGGCCAATGATGAAAACCTCACGTCAAATGCGACGAACCTGCCATTGAAGCATGCAGGCTCCAAGGTACCGTAAGGGAGTCTCTAGATCAGCTTCCCGGATAATGAGCTGAAGTCGATAGGAAGTGACCTTGATGGTGATATAATAACACATCATGGAAAAGCTGAGATGAAGAGTGTTTGTAGATCGGGATTATGAGAATAGGAGGAAAGGTTGATATTTTGCGAGGTCAACTTCTCTTGAACATATTAGCGCTTGACAGGTGGATTTGAGTATTTGACATCCATGGTCAGAGGTCATGGTGACGGGCAATGAGCAAATGAGAGGTCAAAGGGATTATCAAACCCACGGAGGCAGTGAAGAAGCAGATGAGACGTCCACAACCCGACCACAGTCCCCCACAGTGCCATGTTCAAGAGCAACATACTGCCGACGCGACAATGATTTTGGTTCCATTTTCCCCACCATTTTGGTGAGTACCTCTTTATTTTTACACAAGCTTGAAGAGGATATCATATGCTTGTCATATAAATCCGTCCTTCGGACGAATCCATCCTAGTACATTTAACGAGCCCTAGGAAGGAGCGACTCGAATAACGTCATTTCGACCGAATCCGATGTCATCAGGGTTTAATGAGTCTGACAAAGGAAGAACTCGGCGTCTTTTCATGTTTAGAGAGTTTGAAAAGACAGCTGAAAAGTAAACTCCCGCGGTCCCTTTTCGTAGATAGTTCCTCGGACCCGAAAAGGTAGAAAACAATATCCGAGAAAACCTCCAAGTCGTGATAGGCTAGGGTATTCCTTTTTCGTAAATAGTCCATCCCAGCCCGAAAAAGGGGTAAACGTATACTGGGTAGATGTTGATTCGTGTCCACTTTAACGAGATCGAAACGACAAGGGCCTCGGCAATATTTTCATGTTTCGAGAGTCAAGAAGTAAAATTTGACTCCTCTGGAGGAAAGTGGTATAAAGGGTAGCCTCTTGGTTGATAATGATGGAAGCAGTCAAAACAAATAAAGGTCAAGAGGCGCTATAAAGACCCTCTTCCCGCGGCAGCTGGAGGCAGATGCAAAACAACCAAGTGAAGGCATATGATTGGCCAAGCAGATAGTGACGATGGAGTGATAAAACCAAGGCTCATCTGGAAACAACAGGCTAATAAAATGGCAATCACAAGAGGTAAAATGGGCAAGGTTTCATTTTTACACAAGCTTGAAATCAGGAAACTCTGCTTGAAGTTGGTTTCATTTTTACACAAGCTTGAAACAAAGATAAAATATGCTTGAAACCGGTTTCATTTTTACACAAGCTTGAAACGGAAATAAACTATGCTTGAAAAAGTAAGCATGCCCCCAACATGGTGACTCAATTCGAGGTACATGCCCCCCAAGCTTCAATCAATATGTAAGGCGGATGGAGTGAAGGTTCAAATTACGAGATCAAGAGAAAGAATCGACTGGGATTTTACGAGATCTAAACAAAGACTCGAATTGAACATGAATGTGTTTCATTATTTTAACGAGGTTGACACACTTAAAATAACTATCCTCGTAGCAGCTTGTTTCATTGTTTTAGGAGCTTGACACAAACGGGGGAACTATGCTCCGAGAACCTAGTTTCATTTTTTAAAGAGCTTGACACAGGGAGGGAACCATGCTCTGACCGACCTTCATCAGAATGAACAAGAAGTCGGTGTTTCCAAGAGTTCCACTCCTGATGGAAGGAAAACATCCTGGAAGTCAGGACCCAATGCCCCCAGCACACTATGCACGACGGAATCGTGACTGAGCACAGGCACGGGGTAGGTAGTCACATAGTTGACCTGCGGTGGGGCAGATACAACGGGTGGATAAAAACCAGGAGGGGATGATGGCGGACCAGCTACCACATCAGGACCAAATAACGAAAGTTGATCAATGGTAACGATCCGTCCTTCATGCGGAAAACAGACCACACGAAAAAGGGAGGAGACAAGCGCTCCAATGGCATAGGTGTAATCACGCCCCAGGAGCAGATTGAAATCCAAGGGGCCTGGAACGACCATCACGTCCATATGGATGGTTTTACCTCCTAAAGTAACAGGTAACCTTGGAAGGATCCCTAACGGTTGACTCGTTCTTCTGTTAAATGCTAACAGATTCTGCGTAACAGGCGCAAGTGGCGGCGAACCGAAAGCTTGCCAAGTAGTCGAGGATAAAATACTAACAGACGCGCCTTCATCTATAATGGTGCTGGGTACGAACAAACCAAAAGCCTATACCGTTATCTCGAAAGGCACATAAGACGGAAGGCGGTATCCCGAAAATCGATTCCAATCAAAGGAAGCGACCAAACTACTCGGAGGGGCTACCATCGAACCGAGAAGGTCTTCCCCTGGTGTTACGGAAGAAGAAGGAGCATCCTCCACGACCTCCATCTCGAAGGTGGGAGGGGTATCCTCCAGGGCCTCCATCACGGGAGGCGGAGGAGCAGCTTCTTGAGGTATAGGGACAGGAGAATCGTTCTCCAAGCCCGAGGAATCTGAAGAAATAAGAAGAACCTGAGGGGTGTGAGGTCCACTCTCGACGGAAAATACTTGGTGCACTGTAGACGGGGCCAGTTCAACCGATCCCACGACCAATGGTTGGTCGGGAATGGATTCCTGAATCTGAATTTCCGAGGGAGCGGGATTGACCAAGGATGAATCTTGACCAATCGTAGGATCAGCTGGTGGAGGACTCAAAGAAAGCCGATTATAAGCAGCTGGAAGGCATGGTGTAGAAACAACTGAGTTTTCCAAAACTCGCTTGGCTTCATCCATATACGGACAAAGGTGAATGGCATGGTGACTTTCACACAACTTACAGGGATTAGTGAGCTTACCCTGCTTCTTAAGAGTTTTACCAACACCAGTTGAAGATGTGCCCCCAACTTGACTCCCGGAAGCCAAAGGCAATGGTGGGCGACCGTTGGACCATGCTTCAAGCACCTTGGGAATGCCATGGCAATCTCGAAGAATATGGTCTCCCGTGCACAACATGCAAGGGAACTTGACTTTCCGTGGAGGGTTGGGAGGTTTATCAAGAGGAGACTTCTTAGGCGCAATAGCCGCAGAGCTAGCCTCTCCTTTATCTGACTTCTTCTTCTTCGTATTCTTCTTCTTATTCTTAGCCACCTGGTTACTCAAATCCAGACTTTCACCAAGCGAAGTAGAAGAGGAGGATGCAAAAACAGGCAAAGAAGGAGAGAGGTCCACCTTAGAATCAACATGATGTTGTTTAGGCGGAGGAACTGATTGAACAGTAGCGGAGACATTCGGGACCACAGAGGTTGAAAACAACCAAACAGGCAACCCAACAGTTAACCCAGGAAGGGATAACGTTGCCATATAAGGAGCACCAACATTCCCAAAAGGAGGAAAAGGACCCGGATTCCCATCGGAGGGGATTCCTTGGTTGGTGAACTCCGAAAAAGTTGCCATCAGAAACGATCTTCAGAACAACACCCTAAGGAAACTAACTTTAACCAGGAATATTTCGTGGGCAGTTAATTTTTAAAATATTGAAACAAAACTCTACCGTTTCATATTTTAAGAGTCAAGAAACAGGCAAAAGGTGACTCTATCACTTTCAGATTGGAAACAAGCATGAAAGGACAAGCGCTTGATGACCTTTTCAAATTTAAAGAGTCAGAAAAGATCGAAATGACTACTCAGGAATGCTAGGCAAAGGGTGTACCAAATAACCGTGAACTGCAATATACACCTTGGTTTCAAAAATGAAGAAGAAATCAACCAAGGACTTTCCGTACATGCAGGCAATCTCCCCGAATGCTATGTTCGGTGTATCACGGGTATAGGGTGGCAGAATCGGCTTCCTGTGGATAAAGGATTGAAAACCTAGAGGGGTCTCCCTTTATATACGCGACGGTATGGGGAGCACAAGTCCATACTAGCACTGTCTAAAGCCAAAAGGCGAACGACAACTACTAGGTTTAACGACGCCGGAACACGTCTCTAACCTAGACCTCTAAATGTTTCGTTAATGTTTCAATGCTTCCTTAGGTAAATTGAGTAAATTTTATGGTTGATCTTCAATTATGTTTCGGTTTCAAGGCCCTACCGTATGTCATATGACAATCTCCTGTATGCAGCTATATGAGAAAAGAAAACTTTTCAATTCGATGAATGCTATCTAGTTAAGGGAAGAGCTTCAAACAATGATGCAACAAACAACAACACTGTAAACGAAATTTTTCCAAACTAGATGACTTTCACTATCCAAAAGTAATTTCAAACATTCAGCGATGCGAATAATGCAATGTAATCTATGCAAAATCCTCTTTTTCGAAAACTATGCAATTGTAATCTATGCACAATTTCCTTTTCTTTTTCAAATGATAAGAATGCACTCAATGCATTTTTCGATGAAATGAGAATCTACTTAATGCATGCTTTCAATGAAGGAGAATGCACTCAAAGCAATTTTTAGCTTTCAATCATTAAACAATGTGATCTAAGTTCAATGATAAATCTCAAAATACTCTTCAATGCAATGTGATCTAATGCATTTTAACAAAAAGAACACTTTGAGACGAAAACTAAATAAATGCAAATCTTCTTAATGAAGGATGAATGCAAAAGAGATGTAAACAAACACTAAGAATGCAATCGTTGTTTTAAACACTTTGTAACGAAATCCCTCAAAAGGCGACAAGACATATGAGGTCAAACACAAAGAGGACTTCTAAAGCAAGAGATCAAAACAAGGCATTCATTCCCTTTTACATCAAACAATCATGGAAAGAAGAAATTTCAAAGAATGAGCAATGTAATCTATGCTCATACAGTGAAAAACCGGAAGGGAAAGACACACCGGTGAAGGATTTAGGGAAAAAATCTCAATTTTCATACACCCTGAAATTGGCTTGACTTGTACATTGACAACTAGTGCCAACTGGCGTGACTTGCACATTGACAACTAGCGCCAATGGCCAATTGGCGCGGGTTGCTAACTGACAACGAGCGCCAACGCCTGAAAATGAAAAAAACAAAGAATTTCTCCCAACCAAGACCAGACTCACCACTTCAAGTGGAATCTCCAAGACTCAAATGAACCATGTAATCTAGGCTCAAAGCGAGACAAAGCTAAACACACAGATCAAGCTCAGAAAGCTCGAAATAGAGCAAACTCCAGCAGTCCCCAGCACTGGCGTGACTGTCAGGCCGAAACTAGTGCCATATCAAGATTGGCGCGGGTAATACATGGAAAACTGGCGCCAATTGGCGCGACTGTCATGCTAAAAAGCGCGCCAGTCAAGTTTGTTATGCCAAAATAAAAAATAAGCAATCTAAGATCAGACCAATGATGTTCAAACTATCCAAAAGCCAAATTCACAAAAAGAACCAGCCTAAAAGAGCTGATCAAGAAAGGAGGATCAAGAATCAACCGAAAAGACAAGACAACACTCCAAGTTGTTCAGTTAAACCAAACCGGAGATTGACTGAAGCAGCGTTGATCTACTCCACTAATGCAGAGCAAAAGCGTTTCGAAGGCTATCTGGCTGTACTTCAGGCTCCGTCTATAGCTTACAAATCAAACAACAAGCTGAGTCCCCAGTGGAGTCGCCAAATTGTTGAGGAGGTAAATCCCCTCTGCGGACAGAGGCGATCCCTACTAGCCCAAATCGGGTCTAGCAACAATCAAACACGCTACAGTGCAGGTTCCTAATTGTAAATAAACCGACTTGCGAGGAAGGCTTACCTGGAATCCGACGCTGTCATTTGTAGAAGAGGTGGTGCTCCCGTTCCTTCGCCCTGGCAGATCACAGCCCTCATGATCTCCGTGATCGGACACCTGCACATGCAAGAAACAATACAAACGCAAGCATAAAATCCAGTGCATACAACTATATATCAGTCGAAGAGGATATAACTCATGAACATGATCAAGAACAAGAGTGGAACCATAACCGATAGTCTCTTAATATTAATGAGTCAAAAAGAAGAATACAACCAAGCTTCGACGCCGAATTCTCTTTTGGTGGGTCGTCAGCACAACATGTCTCGATAAAGCCTGTCAAGGATGGGACAAGCCTCTCTCTCCGGATACTTGGTAATAGTCTCCTTGCTTGGATTTGGCCTTAGGGAATCAAGAAGGCTTTTGCAGCATGAAAGCTCTTGGGAACTTAGAAATTCTGCCACTCTTTGGAACTTGGGGATTTTGGAACTAGCTTGCAAATGGAAATGGGCAAGCTTTTATAGAAGAAGGAAGGGGAGTTGGGATCCCTATAATTATGGGATTGGCCCTATCATCAAGGAAGCTTCCATGAGAGGTGGCAAACCACTTCCTCTCCATGGAAATCCGTAGCCAAACCTCCCAACTCAAGATAGAAATCAGCCCAGTAATTTGTTAGGATGAAACTTCCGCCTTTTATTTTAAAAAAAACACCTCTTAAAATGGTTAGCGCGGGTACGAATCTATGACAGAGCGCCAATTGGCGCGCCCTTTTTGGAGGATTTCCCTCTTGGCGTGAGGGCTGAACTGTGGAACCGCGCCAATGGAAAAAGAGCTATTTTTAGGGTTTTTTGCAGGGAGATGTCTTTAGGGCAATTAAAGCTCATCTTCAGAGGGATGCAATGAAAGTATTTTCAAGCCTTAACTCTGCCCACAGGTCAAGGAATGAGCCCTCCAATGTGCGGGATGGGGATTGTAGGGATGGTGACAAATTGCTGTGTAACACCAAGCATGGAAGTCATCCTTCCCATTCAATTTGTCATCAGCCTTAAAGCCAATGTAGTTTGAGGAACCCATCCTCTTCTTCGACGATTGCTACAAACTAAGGCTTTGTCTTAACCTCGTCTGATACCATATAAATTTTTGTAGAATTTCTATGCTTGATGCAACTTTACATTTTATCCCAATATCAGTCAGCAATCACATAAACAATAAAGTAAAATGCTGATAGAACATACTAGTAGATCGACAGAAGACAAGCCAAAAATATATAATTGTGATGGTGTGTTACGATGGTCAACAGGATGCAAAGTCTCAATATGGTCAACCAACCAGAAATGTCACACAACCCTCTAGGATAGCCAAAATGGTCAACACAAAAGTCAATGTTGTCAGTCAACAGTCAATGCAAATAGTAGCACTAGCTAGGTCAACGCAGCAAAGTCAAAGTCAACGTCTAGCCTCGAGAATAGTGCCAAAAAATGCGAATTTGAAAGATCAAAATTTAGGGAGAGTTTCAGGTTAGTTTGACCTTTCATTAACCAAAGTCAACTCTGGTCAAAGCTGCTGCAGAAATCCTAGGCCGAAAACAGAAAAGAGCTGCTATTGAAATTTCCCACGTGTGGAGAGAAGAGCCTCCAAGGTCATCGAACCAATCAGATGAGGAGAGAGAAATGTGTGAGGATGAGATGAATGGAAATTTCCTCCAATTTTGACCAATATATATCCATCAATGAGGGTGTGTGACACAACTTTTGGGGCATAAAAACTCAAGGCCGACCTACACATACCTTGAATAAATTCAAAATAAATGTTCTGCTCATCCGATCAAGATGATCTTTAGATCGATCTTGCACCTCTTCAAAAGAGGAATCCAATAAAAATATTGGTATCTTCATCTGAGTATCAAAACATGGAGTTTGGACCTAGTTGTCCAAAATTAACAATTTGTAATCAAGAGGGGCATCAACAACTTCCACCTCTAGATTAACGGTTTTTCCTTCTACTTCTATAGGTAGATCCTGGAGTATTCCGTATGGATGAAATCCTCTTCCATCAAAGGCTTTAAGTATAGTTGGTGATTGGTTGAGTGTTGGAGAACCAAGTATTTTCCAACAGTTTAATGAAATTATACATGTAGATGGCCCCTCATCAATTACAGTACGAAAAAATCTTCTTGATTTGACTAATACTTGAATCTGAAAAGCCATTTGATGAGGGAGTCTTGGTGTAAAATTTTCAAGGTCAAAGACCATGAGGTTCGAATCCTAAGGATCAATAGCTCCGATGGCTAATAATAGTAATTTACTTTGTGCTGGACATGATTGTAGCACTTCTAAGGCCGATATTGCTGAAGGGGATATCGCCAAATCCTCAACAATGTTGTAATTTTGAGCAGCTCTCGCATGTGGATTGAAAGCTGACTTTCGAAGTACACCTTTAGCAGGCGGTTTAATCACTAAATCAGGATTAGGTTTCTCGATTTGAAGCAGTTCGGAAACTGAAGGAGGTATGGCTCGTGTTTGATTAGAATTTTCTGTCTCTTTACCAATTATAGGATTTTTATTTCCATAGTCTTGAGATCGTGTCACAACCATGACCTGAGACATCATTAAAATATCTGTCGATGAATTCGAAGAAGATCCTATCATTTTACTATCTTGAGTGGGAAAATGATCCTTCAAGACAGTGGGTGTGTGTGAACCTTTGACAAAATTAGAGACCTCAGACCAATGTGGACACTCTTTAGTATAGTGATCCTCATCACAAATAAGACAAGGATAACGAGGTTTCCGTTTTCCATTAGCTGGTTCGTTTTTTTTTTTTTTTCTCTCTCTTTAGGGGATGTATTTTGCTTGTTTTTATCCTTTCCTTTCTTCTTGTTGTCGGTTTTAGCTTTAGTTGTGGATGAATCTACAACATGAATGTCGGCAGAAGTTTCAAGGGAAGAATCTCCTTTTGGTGAATCCAGTAAAGTTATTATGGGAGAAGCGGGTTTGGATGACTTATTCTTAGTCTTGTTAGCATTAACAATACCAATTACACCATCTGCATAATGAGAACCAGAAGGATTTGTAGTTATTTGACCTGGACATGGAAAGTCAAGAATTTTTTCGTATAAAGTACCCGAATGTGTGTATACAAGGTCTAAGTACTGTGCTTGAGCTATGAACTGTTCTTCTGTAACAATGCCTCCCTTAGCTACATCTTCAATTATCTTTGGAAGTAATGATTTGATAAAACATTTTGCTAAGATTTAATCCGGAATGAAAACTTTCATTAAATGTCGTCTATGTCTCCATTCATGTATGTGATCTGAAAAGTATGATGTACTATGTTTTAATGAAGTTAAGAGTTCCATGCTATTTTAGTAACGGACTGGCAACTAAAAGTGTGTTAAGAAAGCTGTTGCTAATGCGTTGAAATTGTTGAAGGAGCACGTGGCAGTTCAATATGCCACTTTATAGCTAAGCCTATCAATGTTATTTGAAATATTCTCAATCAAATGGAATCATCAATCAAAGAGTTGGATGCACACCAAAGATGATAAGTCATCACATGGTTTGAGGGGTCTTCTCCTGATTTTCCTTCAAACTTAGGTATGGCACTGGGCAACTTATTTGGCATTGGCGGCCAAAACGGAAGATAATAAATCGGATTTTTTGTAAGGCGCGACAAATCTGGCAAGTCTAAAGTTGCAATGAATGGTAACCGATGGTTGGGGTCATGATGATAAAATTGATAACCTTAAGGAACAATACCAGTACCCAGAGGAGGATATCCGAGATATCCCGTAATAGCCTGTGCAGTTGGAATTGGAATAACTCTAGGATAAATAGGGTTAGCCATACCAAACTGAGGTTGAGTTGGTATTTGATATGTATAATCAAGGTACGGTTGACTTTGGTAGACTGGATTTTGTCCTACAGGTCCATATTAAAACTGCCCTTGATACGGTTGATTAACAAACTGACCTCTATAAGGTTGGTGTTAGGGTCCCATGATTTAGCAGATTGGTAGACCAAATGCACAGGGTAACATCAAACCAGTCTTTGGAGTCTGAGGACCTAGCCTTCCTGGACTCAGAGAGGGCTCTCTCTATTGTATGAAAAGGATGTGAATTTGTTTTCTTCTAGGGTTTAGATTTTAGGCTAGTTGTTAAGTGTAGGGTTTTGTTGTTTGTTCTGGTTGGGTAAGATAATCAAGTAGGATAGGTGGAGTGAGAGGTCATCAAATCATTGGGCTATGGAGTCTATGAAAGTCATGGATATCTCAACAATGAGTCAGAGTGCATCACAGGGAAAATCTAGTATGGTCAATGGATCTTTAAGGTTATGTGTGAAGTGAAATGGACATTAAGTTAGTGAACAAGGTAGGGCAAAGGGAAGTGAAGTATCATTTTTCAAATACCCGTGAACAAGAAGGTCTCAAATACTGATAAGCAAAAGATAATAATCATTATATAGGGCAAACCATTAACTCAATGACAATACTTAAACAAGTAGACATTCAAGATGAACAATTCAGTGAAACAAAGAAAGCAAGAAAACATATCTAACTTTAGTGATTTCACCTTCAATGTTTGAAAACATATAAGATGACAAGTAACTTTAATCAAAGAAGAGGGAACTCCTAAGCATCATTTGATCAAGCTACAAAGAAATTTGAGGAAAACTTCTCAAGCATGGACAAAGGGCATGATCAAAACATGGCCTCTTTGGCTAAACCTAGCAAGTAACACATCAAAGAGAGATTCTACAAACAGAGTTTAGATAGCATCAAGTAAGCATGGCTAACTATAAAGCATATTTGAAAACTAATTTCTTAAACCATTAATGAAAAAAACAAGCTTAGGTGGGTCTAAGTAGCAGCTAAGAATTCCTTAAACTAAACCAACAGAGGAAAACATAAAGACAATAGTAAACAGGAAGGACTAAGGTGCCTCAAACAACATTTCTTAGCCTATAATTTTCTGATCTACTGCAACATAGAAGGATGGAAACAATGATTAACAAGAAAACATGAAAAAATTAGAGACACATCACCATTAACCAAGCTCAGGGATCCTGCAAGCAAGGTTTCATCATCATCAATCAAAGCAAATCATTCACAAGCTCCACAACACCAAATTGCTCTTCAACCTCAAAAAACCGTGTATTTCTCTCGAAAATCATCAAATTCCAACGTTAACAATGAATCCTCAATGCTCTATTTAACTAACAAGGAGGAGAAAACCTAACAGAGACTCTAGAAGCCTATTGGCTAATCAGAAATGTCACTATTGTCCTTGAGACCTTGCAAGGCACAAGGCACAAAATATCTAAAACAAAATATATTTTCGGGAATTTTTAGCGAAGAAATTGACATTTGGGGTCTGCCAAGCCTCCTAAAACTTTCCAAGCATACATTTTTGACTTTTCCTCTGTTAAGGGCGCAACACTGAGTTTTAGGATGAATTTCCATGGCAAGGGCGTAGCACTGGAGCAGGAAAACTGGGTCAACTTGCAACAATGTTTTGAAAGCATTCCCAATGTCGGAACAGGATCCATGATGGCGCGTTGGAAAGATTGATGAGTCAAATTTCCAAAAATACCCTTATTTATATGATTGGATCTCTAAAAATTGTTCAAAAAGTAAAAATTCTAAGGCTGGTAAAGGCACAACACCTGTCCTGAAAACTAGGCAGAAAGGTGAAAAATAAGGTGTTTTTGACCCTTTTGGAGGACCAAAACAACTCCAATTGACCTGAAAATTTGCGAGCATGCTATTATTGGGCTGATAATTCCAAAAATGTAAGCCTTTCCTCCTGAATATGCTCTGAGAAAAATCGTAGCACCAAGGGTGCTACCCCCTTGGCCCTCAAAATTAGCAAAAAACCAAAACTTGTCAAAATTCTCCCAAATTTGGTGGATGTGTGCCTCATGGGTTTTGAGAGACCTATAGAGAAGCTTGTGCCAAGATTCCAAGGTTAGCTTGTTTTTTTTCCTCTTTTAGTGCTTGGATCTTGGTTTGGGCCTTTTTCAATTTAGCCCTTGCAATTTGGTTTCTCTGGGCATAATGTTTAGTCATCCTTCTTTGGAGGTCAAGATCTTGATTAGATTTCTTCAATTTAGCCTCCAAGTGTATGTTGGATATCTCCAACCAAGACTCCTGATCATGCACTATCTCCATGGCCAAAATCTCATCTAAAGGGAGTTGTTCTGCTAGGGCTGATTCTTGTTCCCTTTGCTTTGCCAATGCCTTCTTCAACCCCATGGCTCTAGGTCTCCTCCTAGATTTTCCTTCCTCATCCTAACTCTCTTCATAAGTGCCAATGAAATCTTCTAGTTTCACCTGGGCCTTTTGGGCTTCTTTCCAGGCCTTGAGGGCTCTAGCTTCATAGATTGCAATTTGTGCTCCTAGCTGTCTGTTCTCCAAGTCAAGGGCATCACTCACACTCTTGGCCCTATCCAAATGTGCTTGGAGGTCTTTGATTTATGCATTTATGTCCTGGAGGAGAAAGTTTGTGATTCTTGCTTCATTATCATCATCACTATCCACTTGAATGATTTCGAAGTCTCTCTCAACCTCATGATCTTCTTCTTCTTCCTTTACCTTTTATTTCCCTTTGTCTAGTGGCTGAGCTGAGGTGGATGGCATGGTCCCTTGCCTTTTGGAGGCATCAAACACAAGCCTTGACTCCTTTTGATATGTGAGAGGAAAAAACCCAAATTTGTCTACTAGAATGCCCCAATCATGGCCGATTTCAAGACTGCCTTTCTTTTCATCAATGATCTCTGTATTGATGTCTTTTGCAATGTGTTCTTGACTGCCCTCTTGAGACTTACCTTCATCTTCTTTCATGCTAACATTACTGTCATGATCTTCACCACTGTCATCAATCTCTTTACTACTTTTTTGGTTCATAGTGTCACTGCTGTCATCATTACTAGGGCTGTCAGTTATCATGATTTCTTCTTCATCATTGTCCTTTGTGTTTGCAACATTATCATTGTCTTTATCATTTTATGAGTGGTCATTGTTAGAGGTGTCTTGATCAGTTTCTTCATTAATGTTTTGTGCATTTTCATCTTCATTTTCCTCAACCTATTTACTGTCCTCTGTAATATCCTCACTATTTTCATTTTCATTTATGCTGCCTCTATCTTCTGCACTTTCCTCAATGTCATCATCTTTATCAATGCTGACCCTTTTGTCACTGTTCTCTGTATTGTCCTTTTCATCACTGGCTTGTTCACTTCCTTCTTCTTGATCATTTTCTGCCTCTGTCTCTTCATCATTTGTTTCTTCCTCTTTATCCTCATTCTCTTCTTGATCTGATGCTTTAGGAGAAGGTGAGGGAGGAGCTAGGGTTCCTTCTTTGGACTTCAACTTCCTTCCATTAAATGATGGCAAAAATGCTTGGAAATGGGTTGATGTGATGGTACTTAACCTTCAATATGCTTGGAGGACCTTCAACAAGAGTTTGGAAGTGAATTTAGTGTTTTTAGGGTTTAGGAGGTCCTCCTGGCCAAGGGCGCAACACCACCTTCTAGGTGCGCAACGCCATGTGTAATTTACATGGGAAAAAAATTCCAGGGGTGCAGCACCAACTCCTAAGCGTGCAACACCATTTTGCAGAGGGAATTTGGAGGCCTTCCCGGTGTCCAAACTAGGCCCACAATAGTGTGTTGGAAATCTTATCCTGTCTAATTTCCAAATATACCTTTTTTTTTTCTAATTGGAGTTGATTTATCCTATCAAAGGTTCATTCTCCCAAGACTGGCCAAAAAGTGCTGAATGATGGTGCAAAACTGCAGAGTGTTGGTGCATACAACTTTTGGAGGCCTTAATTAACTCCAAATTGAGCTCATGATAGCTCACTGGAAATCTCTTCCAGTCTAGTTATCATTTGACTCATTAAGAAAGTAATTTGGACACTCCAGTTATGATAAAATCTTATTTTCCCAAGGTCACTCCAACAATGCAACAGTTCTCCCGTGACACTTGTAGTTTTAACATTGCTCCCAAAACATGATACCTGTGTAAAAACTAAAGGAGGTGTTTCTTCTTGGACCTATGATGGACAAAATCCTCTCTCACTTTTGTCAAATTCATCTCTTTTTGGTTAGAAACATAGTTTGAAGCAAAAATGGCCCTAGGTGTGACACATGGATTGTATCTTGGAAAGAATTCTTGGAAAAATATGGAGGCATGATGTTTATGAGTTGGTATGGCTTCATGATTTCTGATATGACCTACCATATGGATCTTTTTCTCTTATGCCTCTTTTTCATAGCAAACCCTACCCTAGTGGAAAAGAAAAATTAGGGTTTATCGCTTCCTCCATGTTATTTTCTGCAGTTTGTCACTGTTTGGCACACTACTGGACCTTCAAGCTCAAAACCTTAGTCTCTACAAGCACAAGTGCTTTTCTGTCCTCTTGCCATGAGTTGTCTTGAATCAGGATCAGACCTCCTACCTCATCAAATTTCTACTGATGGATCTCTTAACACTCTTGCAGAAGTGTCAAAATCTTAGCATTTGCAAAACTTGAATGTTGACAAGGTAGTATTCTTTGGAGATTTTTAGATCCTCTTTGAATAACCATGTCTCAATATTCCAATACATTTGAGTCAGCCTTTTGCACAAGAAAAACAATATTTGGAACACCAATGATGACCTTACAATCTATAAAACCTTAGTTGACCTAGTGAGAGGGCTCTTTGACCTAACTTGACTGAAGACTGGCTTGAAGGCTTCAAGTGAAAAACAGAGTTTTGACAAAGTGGTGTATTGAAGATCCAAAATCCAATGTACTTGATTTATCTAAAGAGCCTACAGAGATAGTTTTTGAGACCACCACTGCTTGAGGGACATGTTGAATATGGGCATGAATTAGGCTGTAGGTAAACCCTAGATGGTAAATGGAGTTATGGGCAAGGGAAAAATAGAGTAATGAGGTCATAGGCAGGAAAAAGGATGGAGATGAGTGGCACAGGCCTATGAGGAGATTTTTAGGAGTGGCAGGGTGACCATGGAATGACAAGTTGATGGAGTAGTGAAATTTTTTTCATAAGGAAAATGAAGGCAGTGAGATTTCTAAAACTCACAATGTTCAAAGAATGTTGTTTTTAAAAATATTGAACCAATCTTTTGTCATCTACAGATAATGTAAAATACTGATGACTAACAGTGGCTCCACTTGGGGAGGGCAGCTCCTTTTCAGGAGGTGTCCAGAACCTCAGAGTTCATATCTCTGAGTTTTGAAGACCAATGCCTTACTTGCACTTTACAGATTTGTATTCCTTCATTTGCTGATGTTCTTTTGAAGCTATGATCTCAAAAATCTGAAAGGACATGATTGCTTCAACTTCATCTCTACCTACCCATATTATTTGCTTAACATTTTTTTCTTCCTTGGGTGCACTTGAACTGGCAAAACTTTTGACATTTTTTATTTTGAAAGCAAAAACTATGTAATAGTACTCTTATAACTTCCAAGGGTTCAGATTATGCTAGCGAACCCTTTTATTCTCTATCTAAACTACTCAACTATCAAGATTAAGCTATTTGACCGGATTCATTCTCTAAGCTACTGACATGAAATTGAAAACATGGTTTAAACCAGGATTAGGCAATCTTATTTACCATGGGCTGTGGCATTAGGACAAGCTACACATAAACATTATTTTTGTACAAACAAAACTAGAAATATGAGGGTTGTGATATATCATTTGTTAAGCCTCCCATCTTTCTCTTTGGTTCAGATTTGAGCATGGAGAACCATTATATTTTCTTCCTAATCTATTCTTACTGAAAAGTCAAGCTTAGATGTTTGACAAGTTCTCTTTCACTAACCTATCAGCAACAAATTGAAAACATGTTCAACCATGATTAGGCTAGATCACTGAACAAGAGTCTTTTGTGAACAAGTAGTGGCATTTAGGCTTGCACACTTTCAATATTACTATTTTTTTTGGGTATGGGGTTGTTCCTCTTTTTAAAATCTATCCTCTTTTTAATCTTTTTTCTGTTTTTGTGTTTTCATTTTTCAAAAAAATCTAAAACTAAAAGATGCTCAAAGGCTGAGATTATTTGCACCTATGTATCCTAATCTAACTTTACATATGATGTACATTCATTAGGTGAACTCTTTTTTCTAGTATATCCAATCAAGTAAGTGACTAGATGATTGCTTTTTGTTCCACCTCTTAGGTATTCTGGCAGGTCACTCCCACTTTGTCTTCTTCTGAACAATTGCGCCCCAAATTTTCTTTAAGCTCTGCCACAAACTGTTCCTGGCATGTTTTACTCCCTCTTTAAAGGTCTCTAAGGAAACAAAAAAGGGGTCTTCAAATAATAACTGGCCGAGAGGATTTGAGAAATAGACCTCATTTAGGACTACTCCCTCCTTTACTTGACTAACCTTGGGATCCTTTTGAGAAAGAATATCTTCTCCCTCTTTATGATTATCTGATTTGGCAGCTTCGGAATGCAATGTTATGATGTCTTCAAACAATCCTTGTATGCCCTGATTGAGTGAGATGATTTCTGTTTGAGAGCCATTATCCCGATGAGTAGGAGCATTCTCTGGAACCAGGTATTTTTGAGAAGGTAGTCTAGCATCAACATCAATATGTTCTATAGTTTCTGTATGAGAAAATGCATCAGTAGATAGGTCAGTAGTAGAACACATAGACATATCTTCTTTACATAAAAATTTGGATGTTGGCTGCATACTTAGGATTTGATTGTTTTCTTCTTTAGTTAAAAGGGGAGGTGTATTTCTTTTTCTCTGGATAGAACTATGATGTTTCTCCTCCTTTTGTGACTGCTCATAAGGCTGAATGTCTTCTTGAGGAGGTATTACAGCTTCAACAACAATTTGTTCCTCTATTTCTTTATGAGAAATTTATTTAATAGGTAACGCAGTTGTGGAACAAACATGAATATTTTCTTTATATAAAGTTTCAGAGGCTGGTTGTACTCTTAACATCTGATCTATCTCTTCGTCAGTTAAAGGAGGAGGCATTTTTTGTTTTCTTTGGATGGGGCAGCAATTGTTTTCTTTCTTTTGTGGAGGTTGATCTTGTCGATGAATGTCCTCTTGCACTTTACACAAAAGGGCATATGGATTGTCATTTGTTTC
This sequence comes from Pinus albicaulis, assembly GCA_034641835.2. Taxonomy (NCBI): domain Eukaryota; kingdom Viridiplantae; phylum Streptophyta; class Pinopsida; order Pinales; family Pinaceae; genus Pinus; species Pinus albicaulis. Next base: position 473,718,349 of record CM076576.1, on the reverse strand, counting down.
AACTTCTTCAGAGAGATCTTATGGATCTTCTCTTACTTCTTGATGGATTTCATCCTCAATCAACTCTTCTTGGCTGTCATGATTTTTATCTTCAATACGAAAGGCATGAATCTCCTCTAATAGATATTCAAGATACCAATTTCCTAAATCTTCATCAATGTTCACAAGGTATTGTATGAGGTCTTCAGATTGATCACATCAATTTTCAGCTAATGATAGAGATGGATAATTTTCTTTATAATGCTCGTAGAACACCTTGTGTAGATCCTTTAAGGAAAAAAAACTACTTGGTTTCAGACCTTCATACCATTCCATTTCCTTACCTTGTAATGTTGCCATAAACATTTTCATGAGGCAGTCGTCATGCCATTCAACCTTTAACCTCCATACATGTATATGAAATTTTATGAGATGTAACAAGGGGTCATCGAATTTTTCACCTTGAAATATAGGTAGGCTTTTTATCCAATTTAGTATTTTGTGTGGGAATCCAGGGATATTATCTCTACTCATTGGGGCATATCTTCGTTGTTTTCTCAGATCCATATTTGTAAATCAAAAAGGGGTCACTGCATCTTTTCAACCAGTCTAGAGTTCTCTACCAGTGGAGTCTTTTGGTCTATCGAGGGTTGTGGAGTTTCCAGGTGGAAGATTTGAACTTTGCTGTCCACCATCAACATGATTGGGATTGCTCAATGCATTCCCAAGGGAGTCTATAAGAACTAGTGGGGTAGTAGGCCTACTGGAGGCTACTGGAGTCACCAGGTGGATGTTTTTAGTTGTTTTTAGGATGTGTATGTATGGTCCACCACCAATAATTGACAAAAACCAATCTAGGGATGTTTTTGGGGTTTTCTGAGTTCCTTTATGTAGCCCTAAGGTTTCTATGAGTGTCCTCCAGTTGAGTCATCATTTTTCTAGGATGGTGAGACAATTAGATTCTGCTATTGGCTAACACTTAAGTTTTCTAAGTTTGGCTGAGATTTGAGAGTTCTTAAGGGATAACTAGGATGTTTTCTACTCAAGGTCCCACCGTGATCGCCATTATGTTAGGTGATGAGGCGGTGATAAATAAATAGATACTACTTGACAGGAGTGTTCCTGAGGTTCTAAGGAGGGCTTAGGATGTTATTTTCTTAGAGTCCCATCGTGATCGCCAGAATGTTAGGGTCCCGTGATTTAGCAGATTGGTAGACCAAATGCACAGGGTAACATCAGACCAGTCTTTGGAGTCCTAGGACCTAGCCTTCCTGGAATCAGAGAGGGTTCTCTCTATTGTATGCAAAGGATGTGAACTTGTTTGCTTCTAGGGTTTAGATTTTAGGCTAGTTGTTAAGTGTAGGGTTTTGTTGTTTGTTCTGGTTGGGTAAGATAATCAAGTAGGATAGGTGGAGTGAGAGGTAATCTAATAATTAGGTTATGGAGTCTATGAAAGTCATGGATATCTCAACAATGAGTCAGAGTGCATCATAGGGAAAATCTAGTATGGTCAATGGATCTTTAAGGTTATGTGTGAAGTGAAATGGACATTAAGTTGGTGAACAAGGTAGGGCAAAGGGCAATGAAATATCCTTTGTTAAATACCCGTGAACAAGAAGGTCTCAAATACTGATAAGAAAAAGATAATAATCATGAGATAGGGAAAACCATTAACTCAATGACAATACTTAAACAAGTAGAAATTCAAGATGAACAATTCAGTGAAACAAAGAAAGCAAGAAAACTTATCTAACTTTAGTGATTTCACGTTCAAGGTTTGAAAACATATAAGATGACAAATAAATTTAATCAAAGAAGAGGGAACTCCTAAGCATCATTTTATCAAGCTACAAATAACTTTGAGGCAAAATTCTCAAGCATGGACAAAGGGGATGATCAAAACATGGCCTCTTTGGCTAAACCTAGCAAGTAACACATCAAAGAGAGATTCCACAAAAAGAGTTTAGATAGCATCAAGTAAGTATGGCTAACCATAAAACATATTTGAAAACTACTTTCTTAAACCATTAATGAAACAAACAAGCTTAGGTGGGTCTAAGGAGCAGCTAAGAATTCCTTAAACTAACCCAACATAGGAAAACATAAAGATAATAGTAAACAGGAAGGACTAAGGTGCCTCAAACAACATTTCTTAGCCTATACTTTTATGATCTACTGCAACATATAAGGATGGACACAATGATAAAGAAGAAAACATGAAAAAATTAGAGACACATCACCATTAACCAAGCTCAGGGATCCTGCAAGCAAGCCTTCATCATCATCAATCAAAGCAAATCATTCACAAGCTCCACAACACCAAATTGCTCTTCAACCTCAAAAAACCATGTATTTCTCTAAAAAATCATCAAATGCCAACATGAACAATGAATCCTCAATGCTATATTTAACCAGCAAGGAGGAGAAAACCTAATAGAGTCTCTAGAAGCCTATTGGCTAATTAGAAATGTCACTATTGTCCTTGAGACCTTGCAAGGCCCAAGGCACAAAATATCTAAAACAAAATATCTTTTCGGGCATTTTTAGCAAAGAAACTGACATTTTGGCTCTGCCAAGCCTCCTAAAAATTTCCAAGCGTACATTGTTGACTTTTCCTCTGTTAAGGGCGCAACACTAAGTTTTAGGATGAATTTCCATGGCAAGGGCGTAGCACTGGAGCAGGAAAACTGGGTCAACTTGCAGCAATGTTTTGAAAGCCTTCCCGATGTCAGAACAGGCTCCGTGATCTCTCGTTGGAAATCTTAATGAGTCTACTTTCTATAACCACCCTTAGTTCTCTGATTGGATCTCTGTAATATATTCAAAAAGCAAAAATTCCAAGGGTGGTAAAGGCACAACACCTGTCCTGAAAACTAGGCAGAAAGGTGAAAAATAGGGTGTTTTTGACCCTTTTAGAGGACCAAAACAACTCCAATTGACCTGAAACTTTGGGAGCATGATATTCTTGGGCTGAGAATTCCAAAAATGTAAGCCTTTCCTCCTGAATATGCTCTGAGAAAAATCGTAGCACCAAGGGTGCTACCCCCTTGGCCCTCAAAATTAGCAAAAAACCAAAACTTGTCAAAATTCTCCCAAATTTGGTGGATGTGTGCCTCATGGGTTTTGAGAGACTTGTAGAGAAGCTTGTGCCAATATTCCAAGGTTATATTGGCCGTGCTTGGATCTTGGTTTGGGCCTTTTTTAGTTTAGCCCTTGCAATTTGGTTTCTCCGGGCATAATGTTTAGTCATCCTTCTTTGGAGGTCAAGATCTTGATTAGATTTCTTCAATTTAGCCTCCAAGTGTATGTTGGATCTCTCCAACCAAGGCTCCCAATCACGCGCTATCTCCATGGCCAAAAGCTCATCTAAAGGGAGTTATTTTGCTAGGGATAATTCTTGTTCCCTTTTCTTTTCCAATGCCTTCTTCAACCCCATGGTTCTAGGTCTCCTCCTAGATTGTCCTTCCTCATCCTCACTCTCTTCATAAGTGCCCATGAACTCTTCTAGTTTCACCTGGGCCTTTTGGGCTTCTTTCCGGGCCTTGAGGGCTCTAGCTTCATAGATTGCAATTTGTGCTCCTAGCTGCTTGTTCTCCAAGTCAAGGGAATCATTCACACTCTTGGCCCTATCCAAATGTGCTTGGAGGTCTTTGATTTGTGCATTTCTATCCTGGAGGAGAAAGTTTGTGATTCTTGCTTCATTCTCCTCATCACTATCCACTTTAATGATTTCGAAGTCCCTCTCAACCTCATGATCTTCTTCTTCTTCCTTTACCTTTTCTTTCCCTCTGTCTAGTGGCTGAGCTGAGGTGGATGGCATGGTCCCTTGCCTTTTGGAGGTAGCAAACACAAGCCTTGGACCCTTTTGATATGTGAGAGGAAAAAACCCAAATTTGTCTACTAGAATTCCCTCATCATGGCTGATTTCAAGTCTGCCTTTATTTTCATCAATGATCTCTGTATTGATGTCTTTTGCACTGTGTTCTTGACTACCCTCTTGAGACTTACCTTCATATTCTTTCATGCTAACATTATTGTCATGATCTTCACCAATATCATCAACCTCTTCACTGCTTTTTTGGTCCATAGTTTCACTGCTGTCATCATTACTAGGGCTATCAGTTATCATGGTTTCTTCTTCATCATTGTCCTTTGTGTTTGCAACATTATCATTGCCTTTATCATTTTTTGAGTGGTCACTGTTAGAGGTGTGTTGATCAGTTTCTTCATTACTGTTTTGTGCATTTTCATCTTCATTTTCCTCAACCTCTTTACTTTCCTCTGTAATATCCTCACTGTTTTCATTTTCATTTATGCTACCTTTATCTTTTTCACTTTCCTCACTGTCATCATCTTGATCAATGCTGGCCCTTTTGTCACTGTTCTCTGTATTGTCCTTTTCATCACTGGCTTGTTCACTGCCTTCTTCTTGATCATTTTCTACCTCTGTCTCTTCATCATTTGTTTCTTCCTCTTTATCCTCATTCTCTTCTTGATCTGATGCTTTAGGAGAAGGTGAGGGAGGACCCAGGGTTCCTTCTTTGGACTTCAACTTCATTCCATTAAATGATGGAAAAAATTCTTGGAAATGGGTTGATGTGATGGTACTTAACCTTCAATATGACTGGAGGACCTTCAGCAAGAGTCTGGGAGTGAATTGAGTGTTTTTAGGGTTGAGGAGACCCTCCTGGCCAATGGTGCAACACCACCTCCCAGGTGCGCAATGCCATGTGTATTTTACATGGGAAAAAATTTCCATGGGCACAACACCAACTCCTGAGCGCGCAACACCATTTTGCAAAGGGAATTTGGAGGCCTTCACGGTGTCCAAATTGGGCCCACCATAGCTCGTTGGAAATATTATCCTGTCTACTTTCCAAATATACATTTTTTTTGCTTATTGGAGTTGATTTGACCTGTCAAAAGTTGATTCTCCCAAGACTTGTCAAAAAGTGATGAATGATTGTGCAAAAATGTAGAGTGATGGTACAAACAACTTTTGGAGGCCTTCCTTAACTCAAAATTGAGCTCATGATAGCTCATTGGAAATATATTCCAGTATATTTATCATTTGACTCATTAAGAAAGTCATTTGGACACTCCATCTATGAGAAAATCTAATTTTCCCAAGGTCACTCCAGCAGTGCAGCAATTCTCCCATGACACCTGTAGTTTTGACATTGCTGCCAAACCATGATACGTGTGTAAAAAATGAGTTGGTATGGCTTCATGATTGCTGATATGACATACCATATGGATCTTCAACTCTTATGCCTCTTTTTCATATCAAAACCTATCCTAGTGGAAAAGGAAAATTAGGGTTTATCGCTTCCTCCATGTTATTTTTTGCAATTTGTCACTGTTTGGCACACTCCTGGACCTTCAAGCTCAAAAGCTTAGTCTCTACAAGCACAAGTGATTTCCTGTCCTCTTTCCATGAGTTGTCTTGAATCATGATCAGACCTCCTACCTCATCAAATTTCTGTTGATGGATCTCTTAACACTCCTGCAGAAGTGTCAAAATCTTAGCATTTGCAAAACTTGAATTTTGACAAGGTAGTCTTCTTTGGAGATTTTTAGATCCTCTTTGAATAACCATGTCTGAATATTCCAATACATTCGAGTCAGCCTTTTGCACAAGAAAAACAATATTTGGAACACCAATGATGACCTTACAACCTATAAAACCCTAGTTGACCTAGTGAGAGGGCTCTTTGACCTAACTTGACTGAAGATTGGCTTGGAGGCTTCAAGTGAAAAACATAGTTTTGACGAAGTGGTGTATTGAAGATCCAAAATCCAATGTACTTGATTTATCTAAAGAGCCTATTGAGATATTTTTTGAGACCATCATTGCTTGAGGGACATGGTGGATATGGGCATTAGTTAGGCTATAGGTAAACCCTAGATGGAAAATGGAGTTATGGGCAAAGGAAAAATAGAGTAATGAGGTGATAGGCAGGAAAAAGGATAGAGATGAGTGGCACAGGCCTATGAGGATATTTTCAGGAGTGGCAGGGTGACCATGGAATGGCAAGCTGATGGAGTAGTGAAATTTTTTTCATAAGGACAATGAAGGTAGTGAGATTTCTAAAAATCACAATGTTCAAAGAATGTTGTTTTTAGAAATCTAGAACTAGTATTTAGTCATCTACAGACAATGAAAAATACTGATGACTAACAGTTGGCTTGTTGGAATTGTAGTTGTACCAGGTTGTCCTGCAGAGGTTTGAACAATAGACTGAACCGTAGGTCCAGTTTGATGAGTAGTGACTTGAGGGATTTCCTGTGATACAGTTGATGTCATTGTTTGAGGGGTTGTAGCAATAGGAACTTGGGAAACTCTAGGGATATGTGTACTTTTCTGTTGAACAGAAGTTTGCACAATAGATTGGACAAGAGTTCTAGACGTACTCGGACCAGGTTTCTGACTACTAGGTACAGATACCTGAGGTGTAATTTGAAGTGTAGGTTGGACATGTTGCTAGATTTGGGTATAACCAAATTGACCAGTTGGCTGACCAGGCTGATTATAAGGTATTTGCATAGTAGGTTGTAAATTCTATTGGTTCAATGACAGGTTCCACACTGTGTTAACTCTGGGATAAAAAGCTCCCATTAAAGGTTGCGGCGCGTAAGGTTGACCATAACCAGGTTGAGGTATTGGAACATAAGTTTGATAATTTTCCGGATAATTTCTAGTAAAAGGTTGACCTCTTTGAAAGGATTGTTGCTCTTGATAAAACTGCTGCCCCAAAGGAGGTTGTTGTCTTTGAATAGGCTATGGCCTTGGCATAGGGTACTTCCCTTGAAGAGGCTGTGGCCCTGGGAGCACTGCCCTTGAAGTGGCTGTTTCCCTGGTATATAGTACTACCCTTGAAGAGGTTGTCCTTTAGGAGTATACTGCCCCCCAGGCGGTAAATTGCTACCTTGAGGGTCAGGTAAAGGAATATTTCGAGACATCATGTAGACTTGTTCCATTGTCAAATTTTCGGTATCAGATTCATTGGGACTAGTTGATTGTGTAAGTTTTTCAGAAGAGGGAGATGCTCCTGAGAAAGGAATAGAGAGTGACTGGTATCCAGTAGGAATTGATGGACCACCATACAAAAAATTTTATGGCAAAGAAGAAAACATGGATGACTCACCAGACATGTTTGATGAAGGCATGTAATTACCTCTAGGTATGGAGTAAAAAGGAATACATGGTGGAAAATAATTGAGACCAGAATTATGTAGAAATTTTTTTAATTGAGAATACCAAGGGTTCATATTAAAAGGGCTGTAAGGGTAAATCGGTTCACTATACCTTAGATCTAAAGATTTTTGACGTGAAGGAAGTACAACCTCTTCTTCCGTGTCAGTAATCTCTTCGATACTAATCAGGCCAGGAGGAAGGTTCTCAGTGATGCGAAACTTCACTCGAGGTGAATGAGGATGACTAGGTGTTCGGGTTATGAACTCCAAAGTTGACTCAGATGAAGTAGATTCGGTTTCAGGTTCAGATATCTCGGGTTCAATAAGTTTACTATGTGAAAATTCACCGGTTGCGGACTCAACTGTGATTAATTCCGAAATTTCTGGTTGTTCTTCTATATGAGGTTGATTTGCTTCCTAATCAAGTATATAATTACTGATGTTTCCTCTTGTTCAGTAGATCTGGTTCCTGATTGTTGACCTCTTTCAGATTTAAGCTTTTCTAATTGACTTGGTGTGTACTAAGGGGGTTTCCCCTGTGTTCTACGAGAGTGTCTCGGTAATTCAACCACGGTTAATGTTTAACACACGAAATCAAAAAATATTTCAACAAAATAGACCTAAGGTCACTAAGGAAACAAAAAAATTGAACACACCTACAAAATCTAAGAGACAATCCACACACAAATAGTATGTTTCCACACTAAAAACACTAGTTGGTGATGAAATCCAATGTTGAGATTGCAACAAGACGATGAGATTAGTGGAAAGGAGTCGCCTTCACTAAGTGGGTCCGCAGGCTATTTTTGGCGCAAAGTCTATTTTTAGACATATGGATCATGTTCTATGAGTTGCAGGATGCTATTTGTGGATGGTTGGTCAAGTCGGAAAAAATAGATGGACTTCTATTTTTAGACATACTAGGCAGAATCTATTTTTAGATTCCCAGTCTAAAAATAGATATGTCAAATATTATTAGCTCTTAATAATATTTGGACTCTAAACATTATCTTATTCTCTTGGAGCACTTCAGTTAGGTGCACATATGTGGCACAAGAGCTTACAGAAGGAATTACACTATTCCTAGGGGTTATGTGGAGCTATTGCATGAAGACTTCAGTTAGAACTCATGTGACAGAGTTTGATGGAGTTGATTGAGGAAGTTAGTGGAGTTGTATTCAGTTTAACTAATATAAACATAGTTGAGCTATTTGTATTCAGTTTAACTAATTGATACAATTAGTGAGAGTGGTGTGAATTAATTATTAATTAATTCACTAATTATAAACTCATTAATCAACTAAAGAATGCATCAGTTAACTTCAGTGCATGGACAGTTTCAGTGGAGACCGGTGCAGAGATAGGTGAAAGAGCAGGTTAACTATCAGTTGTGACTATACAGTTGCTATTTGCAACACACAGATAGGTGGAGAAGCCCATGAGGATTGCGCAGTACAAGCCAGGTGGTTTATCTATTTAATGAAGCCATCCCATAGCATTGATTACACAATAGAGGCTGGCTATCAAGTGGCAAAAGATTGGAGCATGTGTTTTGCTAGATCTAGCTTGATAGTGTGTAGCAATTGAAGGTGTGCATGAGAGCTTGTGAGGAGATTTTGTACTATGATTGTTACATGATATCCATGACATATAATATACAGATAGTTGGGGTTTTCAGCTTTAAGCTTTCCCATTAAATACTGTGTTCATATGTGTGATTGTTTGTGGTTTTAATGTATGCATGCAATTGATTTTATTTCTGCATGTGATGATCAATGGTAGAAGAGATTCTGTATTATGCATGAAGCTAAAATAGTGTGTGATAAGGAGAATCTTGGTGAATAATATATCAGTTATTCAAATTTTCTACATCCAACTTCGTATAATTTTAATGTGGAAAACTTAGCGGTTGGAACAGTTACCCCAATAACCTTCTTAATGAAATAGTCTGGTGCAAGTCCCTCCACTTATGCCATCTCGAAGTGAAGAGTACCCTCCGTAAAGTCCAAGTGAGTCTAGCCAACATCTGTTCCAGGTATAGTGGGACCTTACCCCCACCATCACCTTGGGAAAAATCCTGAAGATTATGGTCACTAAGGTCACCAACAGAAACAAATGTACCTGGGGGAATAGTGTACGATCCAATATACACACAAGGGCAGAGTATCAAGCTAAATCCCCTTGAAGGCTCCTTGACATGGTAAATCCGAGGTTTGCCAACAAGTGACCCCAGCCTCCTCAACAATGGTTAATCCGAGGTTTACCGTTTGTATTATGTGCACATCTTCTATCTTTGCCAATGAGATAGATATGATTACCTCGTCGGGTCTGACATGATCTCGTGCTTCAATATTTTAAGAAGAGCTTCCTAGAGCACAAATGCAACAATTTTATTTTCCTACCGCAAGATTCTACTTGTTTGTTTAAGCTATTTTGGAACGTTTATTACAACCTATTCCAAAACACTAGCCTAAGCTATGTTGGTGGAATGAGCCCTAGAAAATGTAAAATATCTAGATTTATTTTATTAAGGCGTTGTATTAATTTGGCTGTTGCTTAAGACAAATGGTATGGAGTTGAAACTTTAATGATGTTTGTGACCCGACTCAAAAGTACTCTAAATTCATCTAAATGAGAAGTGAAACTCTTTCTTTTCAATGAATCTTATTTAAGGGAAATTTGAGAGATTTATCAATTTTCAAAACACAATTTCTTTCATTCATAAACAAAATCCTTTTTGAAAAGAAGACGATTTCATAAAGAACTCAATTTGCGAGAATGATCAATTACTCTTTTGAAATAAAATTCCTTGAACAATCAAATCAAAAACTACAATTCAATAAACAATGCATTTCCAAAGGAAAACAATCTCTAAAAACTCTAAAAGCATAAATTTCAAAATCAAAGAAAATTCTAATTTTGAAGTCTATCTAGAATGTTTGAGGATGATTTCTCTTAATTATGATCAGATTAAGAAAAATTTCTACTTATCTCAGCAGAAATGAAAACATCCAAAAGTGCTTTGGTGTTATATCAGGCTTCAATAAGCTAGAAGCTCTTCCAGGTTTGCAAATGAAAAGGAAACCAATTTTCATAAAGTAAGGTTTGCAATGATCCTAACGGCTCAAAAAAGACAATATCATAAATACTAGTAAGTTGAGGCAAATGAAGGCATCTTTGTATAGAGCAACAATAAACTAGGGAAAACTCTCACTTATAAAATGTAAATAGGATGATAAATCACACAAATGCAAAATTTGCTTAAAAGAAATTCTCACACAAGATTTGAAAACTAAGATAGATCAGGGTAAACATAAAGAATTAGTTTATCTCACTCCAAAAAAGAGAAATTTATTTTTTTCAAAATTTTTCTAGGGGTGCACAGTTTATAGTGGAAAACAGAGTGCATGCGCACTGAATTGAACTAAAATCTGCACAGGTTTTCGTACTATTTTCTGCTAAAAACTGCGCAGGCAAGGAAAAAAACTTGGAAAAAATAAACAATAAGCTTTATTGTTTAGGGATTATTAAAATTTATCTACCCAACTAGACTCAGTGAAGTCAAAATCAGAAAAATTTAAAATTCAAACTGAAAATAAATAAAGAAAACTAAGCTCTAGATCCCCAACGGAGTCGCCATTTTGTTACGTGGATTAATCCCTCTTGCGGACAAGAGAAATCTCCCTAGTACTCCAACGAGTAACTAGAAACAAAGATCCATTTGGAAACCTTTTCTTCTACATTAATTTCATTTTAGAATTATTATAATAAAGTAGAGAGGACATGCCCTTACCTTGAAATCCAAACGTTTGATGTAGTCTTTTGTCATGTCGCTCCAAAATGGTTTCTCCAATAAGTAGAACCTGCAATCAAAGACAAGAAAAAGGATCAAAGCATCTGAAACATTAATCATGAAATGCTAATCGAACTTAGTGATCAAGGAGTATAAGTATTGATATTATTTCAATAAGCATAAAAACAAGTCAATGAGAAAAAGATATCCATATGTATTATCTTGAATAAAAAGAGTAATCTTACAACCTGATTCCTTGATATCGTAAATATTTCTCCCGGGGCCCTGAACAATCGTTTCTCATTCAGTCTGATAAGCCTTCCTCTTTGAATACCAGCATGGAGTTATAGACACAAGGGTGTGATCATTCTCATGCCAACAACAACTCACTAGTGTAGAAAGTATGCACTCTTATGAACTCTCTTCAGCTTAGAAACTGTATAAATTAGTCTCTAATTGAATTATATCTACCATGTTTGTACCCTTAAACCTGAAACTTGAGCTCATTTTATAGGGAAATGGAAGTAGTTTCAGTTCCATGAAGAGGGGGATGGATTCCTCTCATGAAGCGATTTGAGCTCCATGGACCAAGGGATAAGCTCCATGAGTCTAGGGATAAAGCTCGAACTGATCGCGACTCTAGAAGCTTCCAATTGGGAGAATATTCAACAAGCTAGGATTTTAGTATTTAATTTTTTCTTTTATTTAATTTTCACAGGGGTGTGCAGGTAATAGTGGCAAAAAGTGTGGGAGTTGTCGCAGTTTATGGACAGAACAATAGCACATGCGCAGGGAAAGGCTAGAAAAATCGCGCAAGTAGACTTTTAAGGGTTTTACAGAGCTTTTATCCAATTCCAATACTTGATTTAGGAACATTGGTGTTTTTGACCTCTAAGGGAACATGATATAGGTGGTGATAGACCCATATGAACAGTAAAATGTCATGGTGACAAAATGACGTGCAACATTTCAATCAAGGCAATAACCAGAATGTAAGCATAAAACTGTAAAATGTTGGAAATGTCAGAACATAACATCAAGACATTAAAACATTAGCAGAAACAGCTGAGCCATATCATTATGTATCAACAACAATGTAAGTACACAATGCTCTAAAAGGAATGCACTCAAGCCACAAGATCGCTGAAATACACAAATGAAACTTAGCACTGGAAAGTATAAACTGATGTTGCTAGAAACTATTGTTACTGGGAAGAATATTTATGTGCGAGAGGCTGCTAGGGTGCTCAGAAAGATCCAAGAATTTAACCACGAACTCTACTCGAAAAACCTAGGAAAACCCATAAATGGTTTGGCCAGATTTTGAATTTGGAATTTCGACCCTTTTTGGGTTGCACACTACACCCTTGTTGGCTGAGTTACGCACTCCTTGGAGACAGCTGTTGATCTAGGGCTAAAATAATGATCTATTTGCTACAATATTTAACCTCCCAACTCACTAACTAAAGTGTTGGTCCCTTCTCCCGATTCCCAAGCTCAAAACTTGAGTTCTATCTCCTCCACTTAATATGCAGCTGCTGGGAAATACTGCGCTGTCTAGGAGGGCTGATGATGTAGTCTGCTGATAAATAGTACAATACTGATCCCAGGCTATTGAAGTGATCCTCGGAGTGAAGGATTAATCCCTCATAGGATTCCAAGCTGAGTTTCTTGGAACTTCCTCTTCTTCTCAAACCCTCACTGTAGAATTACGCAATTCCTGCAGGAAATGTTGCTGCATAGGAGAATAGATGGATAGCCTAATGCCAGATATGTCAGTGGAACTCCTAAAATAATGCAATCGATCCACAGTGTGAATGGATGATCCCTCCACATGTTTCTCAGCTAAAGTACTAAGAACAACCTCCCAACTCTCAAACCCAAGTTCAAGAATGCATAATTCTTGTAGCTGGAAGTGTAGATGGGAGTGGATGAAAGTGGCACTGATTTCTGGATGATGAATCCTGCCCAAGAAAACCATCCCAGAGTAGGCACTCGAAGTCCCCAGTGAGTAAGAGTGGGATTCCCACTTGGGAACACCCAGTGCTAAACAACGTAGGAGACTTAGCTAAACAGCTGAAGCAAGCAAAGAAATGTCTTACGACACTCAATAATAAAAATTCAGACTCCCTTCCTTTCCTACCCTCATATTCCTTTTATGGATCATCCAATTAGCTGATAGAAAATTTGGAATATTACATGATGGGCAACTAAAGAACAAACTTCATTTTAGGATGATGAAGAGTTGTTGTTCCCAAACAACACATTCGAGTTGGAATGTTTAGGCTCCTTGTTTTGACCTACATGAGAATTAGATACCAATGGCATTCGCCTCTTCCACCATCCCAATTCATCTCCAATAGGCCCAATCACAATTCCGTATTCCTTTTTTTTGTTGCACTGATATTGCTACATTGTTGATCAGGCGAAGGTGTCTCAAGGATAGTCATTTGAATTTATCTACGTGGATATTTTGAATCAGACCCTCTGTTTAGTGTTGCTTGCAAGTTCCCTGGCAGAGTAACATTCCATGTTCCTCATCCAATCCCTCTTCTTGGGGACATCCTAGATTTTTAGAAAGGCCCATAAACATTGGAGCAGATGAATGCTTGAACATGTATCCCGTGTTTGATTAATACTGACGAGGATCCCTGCAAATGTGACATTGAGTGATTCAATTGATTCCAGGATTTGCTTAGGAAATTACAAGTTTTCAATTCCTAAATCAAATTTAACGCTAGCTAATAGAAGGGTACATTGTGGATTGTATCCCAATACCTCTCTTTTTAGTTACTGCAAACAAGGAACTTGCAATCTATTTGCATAATATGTGTCATTTCTCTTATGTTAGCAATCCAAAATAGTGTCATAAAGGAACAGGTAGATAGAGCATCACAACATCAAGGTGAAAAGTACATGTTCACATGGAGATCATGGGGATATCATAATAAATAATCCAACAAACCACGGATACACAGGGTGGTGATGGTTGAGTGAAAGCGACAATTTGTGTCTATGAGACGCAACAGGAATCAAGCATGCGCCCTGCAATCGATTAAGAAACGGAAGCAGAGATGTAGCGTTCGGGAAAAGCTAGGGAAATTATTTTCCAATTTGTACTGGCCAAAACATTATTTTCTATAATTTGCAGTGAAGAAATTGTAGCAAAATTTGATCTCACATAAATATTTGAGAAGAGATGCAAGACTGTACTATCAGCAGGAATGTAACATTCATTGTAAAGAAATTCAAAGAAAACATAGCCATTCACGAAGGAAAAATACACAAATTGTCTTCTCTTTTTAAGTTTTTTACTACAAGGTTGTAATTTTTACAATATGCTGCTCAAGAACAGTCTTGAAGTCAATTCAATGATTCCTCTACAACATAGTATGTTCTTAGATTTTGGATTGTAAATTCTTTATAAGATTTTTCTTCTAGCAAATAGTGCAGACAACAATATTTGCTATAGTTTGCGATAAAGAACTTGTAACACAATTTGATTTTACATATACATTTGAGAAGAAATAAGAGTGTACAATCAAAAGAAAAGTGGTATTCATTTCAAAAGGTTCAAGGCAAACTAAGCCATTCACGAAGGGAAAAGCTATAAATTGTTATTTTTTCTTAATTTTTTACTTCATGGTGGCAATATTTTGCAAAATTCAGCCCAAGGATGGTGAAACACAACCCACCGGTGCACCAACCCCTCAGATCCTTCATGCAACATTGCTCAGGTCCATGTCATTATCACACCAAGCAAGAGAGGGATCCCAACAAGGATGATAGGCATAAATCATATCCCTTCTACATTTGATAGTAGCAATTTCCACAGACTTCTGGAGCATGACCATTATATTTGGCAAAAGATGAGTCAATAAGTCGACTGGAAATAGGGAGTCTATGATCCATCCTACAATAATGGAGAACCAAACACAAGGAGAGTCTACAACTCAAGAGTATCTATGTCCCATGGAAATATATTCTCTTTTTGAGCTTTCTTTTTCAGATAGCAGCAAAAGTAATAACATGTGATAATGCAGTAGTAATTTGGTTTACTGGTTTATAGTTTAACAAAGAACAAGTGTTTTTATTTATCAAATATGAATGCATTTCAGGTTGTTTACATGAAAACGCTAGAATCAAATAAATAGATATTGCTAATCCGTTTGGGTTTTTTTTTTTTTTTTTCTTCAGAAAATTTCAAAATCTCTACATTTTTTGTTAAAATGGAAAGATGGACTTATCCTCAAAACCATGTTTTTGTGTCCATAGTATAGGAAGAATTGCATCTTATGATGAAGTTAAAACTCCCAGTGGATATCTATTTAAAATCCTTGTAATCCTTCTTGTATATTAACAAAATATCTTTCTATTTACCCAAAAAAGTACAATAGACGTTTTGTTGCATTAAAATTGGTATTGATTAGATAGTTCAAGAAAACTAAGTGATCAATGTTACTTTTCCATTTCTTGTGGTTTCTTGACATTATTTTAGCTTTAGGAACCTCGAATGAGACATGAAGATAAGTTGCTGATCATATTGAGTTGTTTTGAATTAAACTTCACAACATGAAAGTAATAACAAGTGGCCTTTTTTTTTACTATCATCCCTTCCAGCTAAACTAAGTTTGAGGACAAAGCCTTTGATCCATGGCAGCCTACTCAAGTACTCAGATATCTTGTAATGACAAAAGGTCCATGTCTTATCAACATTGACTTTTAAAAAAATATGTGTTTTCGCTGAAACTAATAAATTTTCTGGTCCATCAGGTATCTCTAACAAGTATTTCAAGTTTCAACAAGTGGAATAATCCCTAAAATACATGTTGTTAAGCTTCTAAATGAATGTGGATATAAAAAATGTCCCCAAAACTATCTTAGCTTTGCTTGGTTTATGATCCATTTAGTAACATTGTATCAACTTAGTAAACAAAAATTCCCAATTACATTCATTATTGAAAAAATATTAATAAAGCAATACCCAAATTGAACTCAACAAAAATAACAGATCTCTATAAAGAATTTAAGGCCCATAAAATATCGTTGAAATTCCAAGATGCTTATAGTGAGCAATATACAAAACCAGAGAAGGCTATTGAGAAGAGTACTGATCATATCTAGAATTTTGATAATGGAATAGACTGAGAGAACAAATTCATGTTACTCAAGAATTTATTTCCTTGTTTCGCTATCCCAAAAAGTTTTTCCACTTAGCAACTTGGAAAAGTAAAAAGCACCTAAAAACCAGGTCACATCACCTCAGATTACCATGCTTTTATATGCATAAGTTGTTATATCACATGTGCTCTTACCATGCTTCTGTTTGAAAATATCATAACATACAGTGACAACGTCAACTGTCGAATCCTAACAAATGGAAAAAAAAACAATTTCAATAAAATGTCACACCAACCTTGAGATTCTTAGGTCATCGTCCTGTCTGATCCCTCAAACAAAAATATCTGTATGACACAAACCAATATTGTAATCAACTACAAGCATCACTTATATTCAGAATTGGGATCTCGATTCAATCAACCAGAAGTGAAATAATAGAGAAATACAAATTAGCTATGGTTAATCAGGTCTCTAAGCTACACCAAATGCATTTTCCTACATTGGAAATATATTTGCTAAAAAAATTAATTACAATTGGTTTTGTATTGAGAATTTTCCTGGTCAAATGTTTTAATTCTAAGTGGCTTCGCATGAGGATCTCACAAGAAAATGTAAATAAAGAAATTATGGTTCTGATAGGAAATATGTTAGAACAAACATAACTCAATTTGCAGTAACATTAAGAATGTAATTCAACACTTACCTTAACAGGAAAAGTCCCAAGAGGTAGCTTGGTTGTCAACAACTCCCTCAATCTCTGGACAACTTTTACCTTTTTTTTTTCACAATGTCGGATGCTGGATGATATATTTCAAAAGAAAAATGGAGGGAGACTGAGCTCCAGAGTTACAATACGGTTTTGGTGAATATAGAACCAACAGCAGATGCAGATTTTGCCATATTCTGCTTTACATTTTGCTTCTGACGCTGTGTAGAGGAAAGAGGTAGTATAAATTTTGACAAACTGCCATAAAATGAAACGAATTTTACACTTCATAGTTTAGTTTTGCAGGGATGCCGCTTGTGTCGCCTGTTGAGAGGGAGATAGTGCTGCTTGGCTAGATCGAGAGGGCATTTGCTTGATGCACTGTGGTTTTTCTCCAAAACAGCTTGCTTGACTGACAGGAGCGGATCCAAGATTGCAAGAGGGCAGTGACAAAACCTGGAACAGAGGGATTTTGTCTGTGCAAGCAGATAAGCAGATTCCATGGGACAGTGACCAAGGTGCGTTTGAGGGCGGTCGAGAGAAGATGAAGGGAGTTCAGCTAGAGTAGGTGGGCATTCATTAGAGCACAAAGTGTTAGAAGAGCGAAGGGCGCAGTTTATAAAGCTTAATGCAGTCCAGGGAGATGTAGAGTTTGGAGCAGAGAAGGCTACAGCAGTGAAGGTCAAAGCCTTTGGACAGGAGACAGGGGTTTGGAACTTCGTAGAGGAGCTGGGTAAAGTGTTTCGGATTCCACGATCAAAGGGCTGCTGTGGGGTGGATCTATTAAGTGAGTAAGTCCAGTTCATGGCAAGAAGGAGTGTTGGTCAAAGCCGTTGCACATAAGAGTACCGACAGGGTGGGAACATGCTTTATTAGCCAAGCCATCAGCAGATTTATTGAGTGATCGAAGGACGTGGTAGTAATGATTGCCATTCATCTGTTGATCCAAGGAGTGGCAACGCTCAATAATTTGCTGCAAGGGAAGATTTTGGGCTTTTCTCTTACTGATCATCAGACCAATGACAATGGAGGAGTCACCAATTATAATAGCCTTGGCTATACCAAGTTTCTGTAGCTGGATCATACCTTGAAGGAGGGCGAAGGCTTCAGCCCTGTTGTTTGAAGCAGAGCCCAAACCCCATTCAAACTCTGTTAATACAACTCCATTACCATTACAGATAAAGCCTCCAGCCCCAGCCCTTCCTGGATTAGATTTGGAGGCCCCATCGAAAAAAAGATAGTGGAGATTGCAATTCCTGAGCCAAAGAGCGAATTCTTCCTCTTTCATCCTAATTTTCCATCTACATCTGGAGCTGTTTCTGCTATTGGGGTCTCCTCTGCTTTGTATTATGTTACTTCTGTTCAGAATAGGCCCAATGTAATTCCTTTCTTCGACATTTAGATCCATCGCCTTCGTATTCTCATGACATTTTGTGGTCAGAACTTCCAAGTTGAGGTTCCAAGCTTTATTATAGAGTTTTCTAACACTAGTTGCTTTACCTTTGAAGATCATTCTGTTTCTTGCCAGCCAGATGTTCCAAAGGAGGGTACAGGGCAAGGCATTCCAGACCCGTCGAGATGTGTTGTTTGCTTTTTCCCCCCACGGATAGCTTTTTTTCCATATGTGAAGCACTTCAGAAATGTTATTACCCGGCGCCCAAGGGGGGTTGTGACTCCGAAAAGCTTCCTTCCAGCAGGCTGAAGCAAAAGGGCAGTCAATAAAAAGATGCTGACTTGTCTCTTCTTCGCTTTGGCAGTTTGGACAGCGTGAAGGTCCATTTATTCCTCGTTTTCTGAGGTTCTCTGCAGTGAGGGATTTCCCTTTTAGGAGGATCCATAAGAAGAATTTGATTTTTGGGAGAGTGTCTGCCTTCCAAACAAGTCTCCAGTGTGCCCAGGTTGCCATGGGATACTCATTAATGCAGATCTGGTGATAAGCAGCCTTAATAGTGTAGATTGTGCCTGTAGGATCCCATTGAAATTCATCAGCAAGGTAGCGCTTCGACGGGGCAATACCATGAAGGTAGACTTTCAGGTTGTTGAGACTGATTTCTGTATCTGCAGGTATGTGAGGGAAAGTCCAACCTTTCCAGATCTGAGAGTGGGTTTCCCATTGTGATATCTGGTCCAGAGTTTGAATCCCTGCACTGTTGAAGAGAGCAAGAATCTGTTGTGTTCCAGGCCTTCGACTTATGGGCTGATGCCCCAAGACTTTATCTTCCCCAATTCTGATGTTGCTGCCGCCTTTAGGCACTTTGGAAGTGTTTTGTGCAAGGAGTGGTATAGCTTTCTTACACATTCTCCAGATTTTTGAGCACGCTTTGTTTGGGGGCTCATGATCTAAGAGCTGGTGCCTTGGGTTATCAAGATATTTTTTTTCTAGAACTGATTTCCACCAAGCATTCCTACCGGATATAAGTCTCCAAACCAGCTTGCCAGCAAAGGCAAGGTTTAGGAATTTAGAAGATCTGATTCCCAGCCCACCATTCTCACATGGCTGAGTGACCTGCTTCCAGCTTACCAAGTTGTATTTCTTTTTTTTCAGTTCTCCCTCCTTGCCAAAGGAAATGTCGAAGGAGAGCATCCATTTTAATCTGAAGATTGGCAGGGGCTTGTAGAAGTGTAAAACAGTACAAAGGTAGGGAGGAGAGGCCAGCTTTGAGGAGAGTTATGCGCCCTGCAGGATTAAGCCAAGAGGTGCCCCAATGCTTTATCTTCCTTTTCATCTTATCAATGATAACTTCCCAGGCAGTAGCTTTCAAGATGCCGGCACTCACAGGCATGCCCAAATAAGAAAATTGATCCCAATTCAGCTTACAAGGAACCCCAAAGGTTGCAGAGATCCTATGGAGAACTTGTGCTGAAGTGTTCCACCCATAAATACAGCTCTTAAGGTAATTTATCAGACCTCCCGAGTATCTCATATATTTATCTAGGAGAGCTTTAAAGCGGCGGGCGATGATGTTTGAGGCTCCCCCCATTAGAAGAGTATCGTCAGCAAACTGAGAGTGATTGATGTTTTTGAATCCATTGTCAAATTTGATCCCTGTGATGAGGCCCATTCTACGATTGTAATCCAGAGCTCTACTAAAAGATGCAGCCATCAAAATAAAGAGATAAGGAGAGAGGGGGCAGCCTTGTCTAAGACCGCGGGAGGATTGAAAGGATGGTCCAGGTCTGCCATTGAGAAGAGGGGAGATCCAAGGTCCTGTAATGCAAGCTTTGATAAGGCTGATAAAGGAAGAGGCAAATCCCATCTTTTCAAGCACAACAAGAAGGAAAGAATGCCTGACACGGTCAAAAGCATTGGCTAAGTCTAACTTTAAGATGAATCCTTTCTCATTTCGAATTTGACTGGAGTGAATAACCTCTTGGAAAAGAAGAATAGAGTCCGAGATTTGCCTATTGGCCATAAAACCCCCTTGGTTTTCAGATATAAGAGTGGGAAGGATAGGCTTTAGGCGAGTGGCCAAGATTTTTGTCAAAATTTTATATGAAGAGTTGCACAAGGAGATGGGGCGAAAGCGAGAGAAGGTCAAAGGTCGATTCTCTTTAGGGATGAGAGCAAGGTGGGTTGCATTTGTGTACCCTCCGATTTTGCTTTTACGTTGGATCCATCTTAGCATCTTGACAAGATCTTTTTTGATTATTCCCCAGTATGATCTGTAGAAGCAGATTGGAAAGCCATCTGGTCCTGGGGCTTTCTCTGGCTGAAGGGCCCAGATGGCATCATGAATTTCATCTTCAGTGATTTCCTTGGTCAAATCTGCATTGATATTATCATTAATTCCTTTGGACATATGCTGTAGGAGGTCTGAATAATCCTCTGTACCCTTGGTCTCGGTTAAAAGATTGCTGTAGTAGGTTGAGGCTGTTTGCTTGACAACTTCTTGAGTTTTTTGAAGGCAGCCTTCCTCATCATTAATCATGGTGACATTATTTCTAACTTTCCTAACTGTTGCTTGCTTATGGAAAAAAGCTGTATTTTTATCTCCACTTTGAAGCCAGAGCTGTCTTGACTTAATTCTCCACTTCTGTTCTTCTTCTCTATTAACCCTGTACAGCTGAAAATATAAATCAGTTTCTAATACTTTGTCCGCATGGGACAGCCCATTCTCCTCTATTCTCCTGTGGTTTTCTTTCAATTTATTTTTCAGCTCTGCTTTGACAGTTTCTAGTTCTTTGTAATGCTGCTTCACCCAGTCTTTCAAGGCATGTTTTGTATTTTTTAGTTTGCATTCCCAAATAAACCCCGGTGATCCTTCTATGTGCTTTTGCCAAACTGATTTGACAATCAGATCCACAGAGGGATTGCTACGCCAAAGAGGGTTGTATTTGAAGGGCAACGGCCCCAAAGGGCAATGTGCTTCAAGAATAATGCTGATGGGATAGTGATCGGAAGCTGAATAGGGCAGAATTGCAGCATGAGCAGAAGAGAACTCTGAGAGGAAAGAAGTATTTACCAGGATTCTGTCAAGGCGCTCCATTATGTTGTCTTTGCCCAACCTGCGGTTGTTCCAAGTGTACCTCCGATTTTTTGGGATGATATCTACTAAGTCACACTCTTGCATAATGTTTTCCAGCTTTGCTCTATTAGGATCATGTGTAAATATACCTCCTTTTTTTTCATTGGCGTGTAATATAAGATTTAGATCACCCCCAAAGATGATGTTCCTGTTGTCTTCAGTTTGGATATCTTCTTGTAGTGTTGCCCAGCACTGCTCTTTGTCTCTGAAATGATTCGGTGTATAAATGTTATAAATGACTATTTGCTTTTGTTCTTCTTGGTTTTATAAAATGACTTTTATCCAATGAGGATTGATAATTTTGGACGTGCATATCCAGATATTTTTGTTCCACATGGTGGTGATACCACCTGAGGCTCCTCTTGCTTCACATACCTGTCCCTCATAATGTCTGAGCTGTTCTATAATTCTTGTCATTTCGTGCAAATCTTGCTTTGTTTCCTATATCATTACAATTCCTGGCTTCTCATGATATAAGAGATCTTTCAGGGCAGCAATTTTTGAGGGGTGCCCCAGTCCCCTACAATTCCATGATATAACTTTCATCATTGAGTGTTGAGATTTCGGAGGGATGCTCGTCCCCCTTGCTCCTTATGTGCTGCTTCTTTTATTTTGACTCAATATATAAGTTTCTATGGGAGTTTGAGTTCTCATGGCAATGTATTTTTGGGCATTTTCATCTCTTTGCTGTTTGCTTGATTTCCTGCCAGGTCCTTTTTTTTGGGATTCTTGATTGACTCCATGCTCTTTCGAGGAGCTTCTAGTAGATCGGGGTGGGGGGGGGTCTGGAGAATGGGATGGAGAGGAATGTGCAAGGGAGAAAGTTATGGGTGGGTCATTTTCAACCAAGGGTTCATTTTCAGGGAGAGAGAGGGTACCAAAGGGATTTGAAGATAGCAGGGAAGGACCAGGGTTTGGCCCCGGGGTGGGGATGATGGGCGGGCCAAGAGGAGAGGAGGGAAGGGGGACTGCTGAGGAGGAAGCATTGGGCGGGGCTGAGAGGGGGTTAGGCTTGGGAGGGGCAGTTTTGGGAGGAGCCTCTTCATGGATTGCTTTCGCGCCAGAGGCCGTCTTCTTCTTTTTAACAGTTTCCCATTGCTCTCCAGGTTGAGCCGTTTCATCATTAATTATTTTTGAACAATGATTGGCAAAATGTCCATATTCATGACATACCTTGCATTTAAAAGGGATTTGTTCGTAGTCCAGTTGCTGAATATGCGTCCAGTCGTCCACCTTTAGTTTGATTGCTTCTGGAAGACCCTTGCCGAGATCTACTTCAACACATATTCGCGCGCATGCCTGCATATTATCCTTGGGCTCGCTCCGATCAATATATTTTCCAACAGCGTTGCCAATAGCACGAACCGAGTCATCTCCCCAGCAGTGGAGTGGGAGATGTGGAAGACGAACCCAAACTGGAACATCATTAGGAACATCCAGCTCAGGATCGAAGTCTGGAGTCCATTTGTTCAGGTATAAGCCGCGAGAGTCCATGAAATACAGCCCATTTCTGAAGATTAGGTCCTTGTCTGCTCTAGATTCGAAGTGGAAAGTGTAATAGCCTTTTCCACAAAAACGAATGGAGATTTTCCCATTAACTTTGTCTGCCCAGTTTCTTTCGATCCAACGCTGAACTGTTTTCGGGGAAGGCCAAAGGCCAGTGAACTGACCAATGAGCCCCCGCTCAGCTAAGGAAAGTGCAGCCATACGTGGAAGTGCGGGAGGGAGGTTAACCTCTTGCAAAACGTCCAGCTTCTTGACAAATTTGGACAATGCTGGGTGAGGTCTCTGGGGATGAAGTGATTTGATCAATGCAGAGAATGCATCTTCTGCAGACAGGGCAGCATGGGCCTCCGTAGTAGCATGCAAGGAGGCCATGAAGGCCAGAGGCCGGAGGCCTCGCGCAGGGAAGGGACCAGCAAGCAGTAGCTAGGTCAAAGGGACGCGCAGGCAGGGGCGCGCGCGCTCAGTCCACTCACATAATATATTATTATTAATAGGCTGATTCGGACAACTTTTACCTTATTAGCTAAAAGCTCAAGCAAAGGTAGAAACTCTTCTATTTTGAGAGGAAAATCATGTGTTAGCCAGAGCATAGGCCTTAATCCCTTCTTGTATTCAGTTTCTTGCTTAATGTCATTTGTTCCACCATAATCTTTCTTTTTACTTGAATCTTTCTTATTAATGATTTTACTAGCCTTTTCTTTTCTCTTTCTGCTACCCACGTCATCATCCTTTTGAAATTATGATGGTTGTTGGTCGATTGATTTATGACTGCTCTTTGAAGCTAACTTAGGGAACTTCGTCAGTATCCTCGAAGAATACTCATTAACTAAAGTTCCACTTCCATTGCATTCAGGCAATGATTTCTCTAGCTGTTTATCAAGCTTATTAATTTTTGAATTCAATGTTTTTCACTTCATTCCATCAATTTTTGTCATCTTCTTGCTCCAACCAAACCAACCTTGCTTATATTTAGCATAATTGGCTTCAGAGGCATCAAGATCCCCTACAGAACTCAACAACCTGCCATTTTGATAACATTCATCCTGATCCACAGGGCTAGAGAATATTTCCCCCTCCTCTTCAATGGCCTCCAAATTCCCCATGCTCAGAGCTTGGTCCAACTCTTCTTTCTCCTCTTTTGTCAACATCTCCTCATAACCCACCAAATCATCCACAAACCTATCATTCTCTACTGCAAAAGGTTCCTCATCAGTCATTGCTTCAGGGACCCTCTGGGACTTGACACTGAGCATCACATGCATCATACCCCTAAAATATATCAGTTGCTGCTGCCAACTATGGAACAAAGAAGGACAAGGGGCATAGTTTCAGAAACATAAAGTAAGCTAAAAAAATGTGGGTTGAAAGTAAGCTGACTGATGAATTGTAATCGACCATAAAATTGATGACAGATACACGCAAATTTTCTCATTGTCTCTTGATCGTCCTTGCTGCCAAAGTACATGCATGGTTCTTGCTCTATATTTTGTACGTTTCAGCGTTTATAGTTGGCATGTATAGAATTAGTTTCATAAATTTATAGAACTTTTTATATTAATTTCCCGAGCTATGAAATGTCTTCAAATCTTCAACGACGCAATCAACATGTGGTCATCGTAAACGATTGGGGCCGCTAGATGCAAGTGATGACACAACAGAATAATTTTACGAAAGAGATACTTGGGGATATTAATCAAAATGGATTCTTTGAAGTTGCAAGTTGATTGCATTTCAGTTTAATACTCTTCATGAGGAGTTGGGGAATACTTGATGAAAGATTCTTATATGGTGTGAGCTTATTATATTTCATTCTAATACTGAGAGGGGAATAATCGAAAAAAAATAATCATATAAAAGAAAGAAAAATATAAACATAAATTATTACCTGCATGAATTTCTTCGGAAGTGCAGTTTATCTTAATTTGTCCATTAAATTCGGATTCAACAGAATTTAAATGTCCACCGATCGTTTCCAAATAGCGCAACATAATTTCAAGGCTGTTGTTGCTATCCATTTTCTCTACAGGAACCGTACAATACCAAACAATAGCCCGTAATTATAAGTGACTGAATCCCAAGATTTCTTCTATACAACGTAGATCGCAACCCACTAAATGAATTACGATGCCTTATCTGAAGAAACCAACAAGGGTCATCGGATCGAGTCTAGAGGCCTCCCTAAAAACCCTCAAAGAACGTGAAGAAGAAAATTATTTGAGTAAACCAATTTTGCAAGGCCAAATGCGAAAGTATCTGAGTGTATCAGCCAAGACTGCTAACAACAAAAGGCTACCAGGACTAGAAGGGCCCTATCCTTCCCCATTTTCTCACTGGCTTGCAGGGGCACACTTGCATTTATAAAGTTCAACGTATATAACAAGCAGGTTCGGGCGAGAGATAAATGAATAAAAACTGGACAAATTAGAAATAACCACGTGTCAAATTTGGATAGGCTAGAACGACGAAATTGAAGTTTTCTGATTGGTTGGGGTGAACGGTGTTTGCCCACCCCAAGCCAGTAAAGAAAACGCCTCTGGTGTAATTAAATCAAATTGTATATATATATATATATATATATATATAAACATTTTAACTTCGTCAAAATAAAATAAAAATATATTATGGTATTGATCCGTGGTATTCATGTGGAATATAGGTTATTTAAAGGGGGAAATTAATTTTGCATAAATCCATCTTAGTTATTGACCCATGGTATTCATGTGTAATATAAGTTATTTAAAGGGGGGAATTAATTTAGCATAGATCCATCTTAGCTCGTTGCCAAGGGCATAGAGGAATCAAATCTTTTGATGTGCAAATATTTTTTAGAGTGAAAAGAGATTTTATCCCTTGGTAGATCTGAAGCTAAGATGGATCTATGTTGGTAATTAGTTTTTTATTAGTTTAAATGTATGTAAATTAAAGTAAAAACATTGAATTTAAGTTAGTGTTAAGGTTTAGAATATAGTCAATTTATATTTTACTAATTGGTAAATTGATGTATTTTGTTATTTGTAATTTTGCACTGTTGGTGGTGGAGAATCCCACTCTAGCCAACGATAATAATAATGGCTTATTAGTCTGTCATATAACATATAGTGTGAACTATAAAAATGAATCATCTTTAAGTGTAACTTTTTGAAAAGTTTTCTGGTTTATTTTATGAGCTAATTTGTCTAGAATCCGATAGGGATTAATTGAAATCACAAGTTTGATGGGTGAACTCTGCACAATCGAAGTGCCCAAAGGGTTTTTTAGGGTGTTGAATTCATATATGTAGTAAAAAAACCATTTTAAACAACATAAATTAAGATTTCACCACAAATTTTTATGTCGGATTCCGAATAAACATCTACCAGAAACTCTAAAAAATTGCACTTAAAGACAACTCCAAATTTCAGCTTTCTCTAATATTTCACTATGCATACATGTCCAAAAGATTTCTTTGAACAAAATCATCATGGGCCTTGAATTATGGTTCAATTTCACCTTTAATCTTCTTTCTTAGTGATTCTACAATGTAGCCCATGTCACCTTGATGGCCTTTTTCTTCCTTGATGAATTCTACCTCCATCTTGTTCATCTTGATTTCTAGAACAACTAGCCACTTTAGCCTCCATGATTTCCTACAATTTCTCAATTCTTCGTTGCAATAGCTCATAATTTTTCTCCAACAATGCCAAATGTGCCTCCCTCTCCTAGTATTATGTGTCACTCTTGTGCCTCATGATGTCTAGCATCGTCTCCACCATAGTTACCACATTCGCCTGAATTGGGGCAAACAATACATAAATTCACTAATTCGGTTCGATTGTAGAACAATTTGCTGAAATTTGATCTGATTCATACAGTAAGGGTTGATTAAGGGTCAATGTAGTTGGTTAATTCTCGGGCACTAGACGATTCCACAAGTTACTTGCCTCAACACTAGAGCCAACCGGATTTTGCGCTTTTGCGCCAATGCACGACCTTCCACTTCGAAAAGCGAGATGCCCCTGTTCTTTTGTTGATGGTTCATATGTAGAACCTGGAATAGGGTAGCTCGTTGACTTACTGCCTGACATTTGGTTGGCTAGATGCCTTCTTCACATACGAGGTTAATTTATTAGATTATATTAATTGAAAATCTATGGCTTATTTATTCGCTATTATAAGATGTTGTGAACATAAATAATAGAGGTGGGATGTCATATATAAAAGAAAGAAAATGACAGGCAGAAGATGGAAGAAAAATTTGAAGGTAAAAGTGAAATTGGAAAATTTCTATTTTTTCAATAGAGGCAAGATGGGATGGGATATATAAAGGAAGAAATAAAATGACAAGTAGAAGAAGGAAAAAAATTGAAGGTAGAAGTGAAATTGAAAATTTTCTATTTTTTCGATCCTGGAAACTTAGAAAAGAGAACATGAAAGAAAATGTGTGAAAGTGGCTTATTCATTTGTTCTTATAATATGCTCTAAACAAATAGATAAAGGTTGGATGACATATACAAAAAAGAAAAATGAAAGGTCAAAATGGCAATACTAAATATAATCTAAAAATTGATATTAGAAAAATTTTATTTTTTCAATCCTGGAAACCTAGAGAAGAGGATAGGAAGGAATGTGTGAAGTGATTGGATTTTTATTTATGGAGGGATTATACATAATAAGTTTTCAATATAGATTTTATAAATTTGCATCTATTACATAAATAATTTTCTTTAGTTTCAAATTAAAGAAGGATATGACATCAAAATTTTGAGAAAAGAGAAGTTTTGGAGGGAAAAGGGGAATAATAGATTTTTTAGATAATTTTATTTGTAAGATTTTTATATTATTTAAAATTAATAAAAGTTATTAAAAATTAAAAATAAATTGAGCAAACAACTAACAAGAAAGCACAGGTCTTTATGATATCCATTATCGAATTTATTATGAACTGATTTTTTTCATTCGAATTTTTATCTTATCGTATCGAATTCGAATCCGAATCCGAATTCGAACTTGGTAACTATGGTCTCTACAACCTATGATAATATTTCTAATAAATTATTCATCCTCTCTCCTGTGCATGTTCAAGGGATTACATGTCACTTGTCGTCGTTAGAACGATACATCAAAATGCTTAGAATGATACTTGTTGTATTCGACTTCCCCACATATCTGCTTGATGCTTGTAGTTTGATTAGCATTGCTATCATTTTATTAACATCTTTGCGGTTTATTTCCTCTTTCCTTCCACGAGGTCACCATTTAAGGGAATTTAATTCCCGACCTGCCAAATCCATGGCACTAGTGATACAATTCACCACTTTTAATTCCTTTGGGCAAAGGTTGATACACAGATTTTGTGCATTTAAATCCGGTCTAAAATGTCACGCTTGCCTCTTCATGGCTATAAGCAAATTTTCTTGCATTCTCCATGCCGCATCTCATAAACATTCAACTTGTCACCAAGTATCCTTCCAAGTTATGTCGCGTGTTAACCAAAGGTGATTGTCATTTACACCACCCCCTACCTCGTAAATTGAACCTATTAGGCCACTAACTTTCTTTCAGTGACCAGACCCCACCTTTATGTAATGAATTTTCCATATCTTGGGCCATTTTAGGCAGACCAATGCCCAAGAAATCCCTTTTTTCCTATATAAGGGACTGGTTTGTGTCTCTTATGGGGGCTTCATTTGATAGTGATGACCTTGACCCTGTTCATGTTTAGGAGTTATGAACTGTGATGGTTTTACCGAAGGGAAAAGTAAGTCGGAGGCACTCCACCATCAAGCAAAATTTATGATTTGGCCTCCATTTCACTCTCCTTTTGAGCAGGTGATTAAATGGCACCGAGAAACTTAAATGTTAATGTATATTGGTGATGCGTTCAATTATCACTTGATCCAGGACCATAAATACCATTTTTCTCATATTTATTGACAGGAAAATTGATTCGACAAGTCATGGAAAAGGTATATATGATATTTGTCTTTGATCTTTGTCCAACTTACCTTGATATAAGGCTCCTCCCTTATTCATGAGTCCATCGACCATAGTGTTCAAGTGTCGATATACATCATAAAGTTCCAGTTCCTCAAAA
Source organism: Pinus albicaulis (assembly GCA_034641835.2). NCBI lineage: Eukaryota > Viridiplantae > Streptophyta > Pinopsida > Pinales > Pinaceae > Pinus > Pinus albicaulis. The sequence goes on along the minus strand of CM076576.1, from coordinate 473,689,448 downwards.
TGTTGAATGTACAGTGTTATCTTTTACAGAATGGGAGAGCTGGGAGTGATAATTTATTTTTTTGGCTTGTTACCTATCTTATTATTATCATTGAACCACCAATGACCATTAATTAGTGATTTTTTCTCGCTATAACTATTTCTAGCCTTTTCCATAAAGCCAAATATTTCACTTGGTTATTGGTTGAGGTACCCAATCATGATGTAAATTGTATCTCTTTTTTATTGTCACAACATAAGATTACCCTTCTCGCTCCTGCCAACCCGAGATTACCTTTTGAGGCTCCATCAAAGAAAATGCTCTTTTCTTAGGCGTCATATTTAAAAATCAGCAAAGTCCATTCTTATACCATGATTTTTATTGAAGGATAGTCAGGAGTTGAAGTTGCTAGAATGATATGGAACCTTTCCTACTTTGGTCCAGTCCTTTTCATTTGGATTTAAGCCCTCCAAATCAGACAATTTAAATAGGTAGGTCGTGTTGGATTAAAATAAGATATTTAAAGCTTTATGTGTTGTCGAGTTAGAGGTCGATCTATCCCCATAGCACTATTTCGAGCTAACCAGAATGACCAACATAGGTAGTTTTAGAGAGCCTCCTTACAACGCAAGGTAGAGATGAGGATTTCCTTAGCCATGAAATATATATATATATATATATATATATATATATATATATATATATATATATATTTTTTTTTTTTTTTTCCTCCGAGATTTAAACATGTCATCCCATCTTTCAAGGATGCTTTCATTATAGCTAACCTTTTCAGAGGCCTTTTTTCACATTGCTAGAGTGAATGAACATTTCCTGAAGAGATGAGGAATATCGTCATCTGCTACCTCACATAGAACATGCCTCGACAACCCTTGAATGTTTCTCTTCCTAAGATTCTTGGAAGTTCAAGTTTTCCCGTGCACCATTATCCAACAAAATGTGTTTACCTTAGGAATTCTATCCTTCTACCAATTTTGTTTCCACAACTTAGGAGGAGTTAGATGTAACCATCTGTTCACTAACAACTCATATCCTTCTTTGACATAATATCTTTGGTGAGGATTGATCATCATGAACGATGCTCCCCGTAGGATATTTCAATTGGGGTAATCCTTTCAGTAAATTTAACTGGAGTTCCCATTGTGATTGGAGAGTTGTAGGCAAACCAAAGCATGTCCAACCTTTCTGAAACACCTTGATCATCCAAATGGGATATATCATTGAGTCTAATGTATCCTTCATTTATCATCTAATTTGATAGTCCATTGATCTCTATTCATTCTCCCAACAACCCTGCTAAAAAAATGTTGTCTTTCAACATGTTGATTCTAGCACCATTACTAGTTCTCCAACCCAAATTATCCAAGATGATTGAAATTGAAACCTAACAAAATTTCTAGATCTTTGAGCTCGTTCCTACCAATTCGACTTTTTCAGCCCTAAGAAGTCTACTCTTATGAAAATATCAATTTTTTTTGTTTTGTTTCCGCCCCTCTAATTTTATATTTTTATTTATAATTATTATTTTATGAAATAAATATCAAAATAATTTTAAAATACCCCAATAATAAACCTATAAAACTTAAAAATACATCATTTTTTAATTTAATAATAAATATTTTTTAAAAATAAATTAAAAATAAAAAAAATAATTATAAATTACACATAATAAAATATACGTTATATTTAGTTGGTAATGTGATAGGATAAATATAAATGTATTTTAAATAATTAATTATTTTTAAAATGGTATTTAAATATAATCTAAAATAACTTGTTATTAAATAAAATACAACGCTAATTATTTAATAAATGCTTATGCAACAAAGTTCATGGTAAATATATTATGCAACAAAGGGTGGTTTGCGCTCATATTTCCTCACCCAAAGATGGAAAATTGGGTGCTCACCAAGTACTGGCACATAGAAATGACCCCAGTCCTGCTCAAGAGATGGAACCCTCTTTTCGACCCTGATAAGGAAAAGATGAGGGAAAGCCCCATATGGGTGCGTCTGCCTGAACTTCCGCTTCAATTCTGGACGAAGGAAGCTCTTCGTTTCATTGGAGAAGATATGGGCATTTATCTGGACCATGACAGGTCTTATATGGAGACCGGAAATATCTCAGTGGCAAGGATACTAGTGCATTTGGATACCCGCGAAGGATTGGTGGAGAGCTACAATTTGTAGTTCAGGGATATCACAAGGTGCCAAAACCTAGACTATGAGGGGGTTCCATTTAGGTGTCATCGATGCCATGAAGTTGGGCATTTATACAAGGAATTCCCTTTGATCAGTGCAACCAATGTGGAACCAACTAAATTTTTGGTGCATGCGGGGGCTCAAATAGTTGGTATCTGTGACCCGGTCACTACTCAGGAGGGGCCCTCGTCGGTTCCTGGTTTGCAGTGTCCGCCCCAGAAGGTGCCTCCCAAACATGGGACACATGCTTCTTTGGCTCGGGGCTCTCATCCTCATGATGCATAATTCAGACCGATCCCCAATACTCCTATCTCTTCTCCTTATACCATTATTTTTGAATTTAATCGAATTGTATCACCTGTAGTATCACATACTGCTTCTAGTGTTTATTTATTAAAATATAATCTCGATCCAATTATCTGCCTTGTTGCAAATGCCCCCCCTTCCATTGCCCATCCAGATCCCCTTACCCTTGTGGGTGTCAAAAGCACCCCATCCCTATCTGAGCAATCGGGAAACATCTCATGTCACCGTTACAACCTTAGATCCTCGACTAAGGCCTCTGCCGCCCTGCTTATGGTTTGGGTGCACGACAAGGAAAATACCCTCTAGCAGATGTTTTTGAGGAACCCCTTATAAAAATAGCCCATATATCCATTTGTAGTGGAGGTATCTAGAGGAGTTTTGCGGATGGAGGTTTTTGCGAATGTTTTTTGTCCGGTGCATTTCTCATCCTAAACCACACCGATGAGTTTTAATCACAACGCATCAGTGCATACTAAAATTGGCACACCGATACATAGTGTTCTCCATACAAACCCGCCCGATGCGTCTAAGTACTATAGCACACCGGTGCTCTACATATAAATAGGCCTGGTGCGTCGTAGTAATCGAGCGCACCGTAACAATGTGCAGTGCGCCATCGATAATACTGCTCGGTGCATCTCAAAAACTTGCGCACCAAAACAGGGTTAAATAAAAAAAAATAACCGGCCGTAAAAGCGTCATTTTTACTTCTTCAATGCTCCATACCTCTCAAGCACCGATGTGAATTTTTTTTGTGTGAGGGGCCCTGCCATCGGTGCTCCCATTGCACGCACTGCTACCGTCTATTTCCCACCTTGTGGAGTCCAAATTTTTGAAAATGGTGGCCAAATTTTGTTTCTTCAATTCCTCAAAAATATGCCTCCTCGACGTGCAAATGGACAAGTATTTTACTTGTTTCTCAATAACTAAACATTTTAGCAGATTATATTTTTAAAAAACCTTAATTTTTTTTTTTTTTTTTTTGCTACATGGTACGCTCGAGCCATTCGGCTCGCACCATTCGTGGTGCTGCCTATAAATTTACAAGCCGCACCACGAACGGTGCTAATGAAAATTGCACTAGGGTTCGGTGCAGTATCGAAAAAACATGCTCTGTGACTAATTTTAAAACTAACATGGTGGTGCGGTCATTTAAACGATCGCATCGTTGACTATGTACTAGTGTCGGGAGGGTGGTGCATTTACCAAAATATCCGCCTCGGGGTAGATAGTTAGGTCAGTGCACTACCCACCTCACAACATTACATAGTCAACAGAGCGATCATTTACAGGGCTGCACCATTGACCATGTATTATTGTTGGGCGGTGCGTTGAACTAACCATCCACCCCGGGGTGGATAGTTTCATCAACACGCCACAGGAAAATAAATTTTTAACTTTTGCGATGCGCGAACAATTTCCATGTGCACCGAGAGCGGTGCACGATAAAAACATACACACCGGTACCGATGCGTGACTGTTTTTTTGGGTGCATCAACTGTTTTTTTTTTTTCAAAAAAAATTATATATATATATATATATATTTTAAATACATGTCTCATTTAATAAAAAAAATGTATTTAATATGTGAATCATTTAGCAACGTCAATGAAGAGAACAAAGGGAACAACAAGAACATATGGAGGACCAGTATAACATGATTCACCTATGGGAGGCACAAGAGAGGGAGAGACTTATGTACCCTCACCCTATTATGGTAACCACCCAGTTGATCCTAAGGGAGGTAGGCCTCCTCAAGTTCTATGAGGAGGCTACATCCCTGAAGGTCCATAGTGGGTACACACCCACTGTGGAGGACATCTATTTTACTACTGGCCTATCTAGGAAAGGACAAGATTGCCCCAGTTCCCAGATGTCCCCATTGGCTATGCAATAGAGAGTCAGTTGGCGTACTCCCAGAGATACATTAGTGACAATATAGTTTCTCCTACAAATTTTCAGGTGTCCGGTGGTCAGTTACGTATTGATTTGTTTGGTGCAGAGGAGGTGAGGTGCCTCTCACTACTACTGACGACCATTGCACACTATACCAGTGACGGGAAACACATTAGTTGCCCGCTTTTATTTTATGTTGATTCTTTATTCCAGGCACCACGACTTGTGAGATGGTCTGCGATTTTTTTTGCTGCAATTTTTTACAAACATTAGATAAACGCCGTTCTTAGGCACGTGGGAGGTCGACCTTCCCTTTTGCTTTAGAGTTATTTTGTTTATTTTTTGAGAGGTTTCCAGAGATGAGGCCTAGTTTTGTTCGACAACCTCATAGGTCAATGCTGCATGTACGGATGGAGATGTGGGGCCAAATGATGCCTAAGAGGGGCCAGTCTGAATTTCCTGCTAGGATATCTCTTGATGCACTGGAGTTGCTATCCAGTGTTGACGATCACTAATTCATTCTGGTTCCATGTCCGTACGCCGATTTGGATTGACAAGGGTGTACCAACATCCTCTTCACATAGGATGAGCTGCCGGATGTGAGAGGTAATATTAGTGTTTTCTTTAATTAACATAGTTTCGTTTTATTGTCTTAATTAATTAATTAGAATGATCACATTTATTCTAACATGTTATTTAACTTATTTTATTAAATTTGTTAATGAAAAATGTCTAATTATTGTTGTGTACTATATATTTTGTAGATATTGGGACATTATTTGGGGATGAGATTCTATCACCACCGAATGATCCAGGTGTAGATGTTGATGAGCAGATGGTAGAGGTGGAGGATTAGGGTGACAGACCTGATCCTGATCCGGTGCAGATACCCGTGGGGGTGAGGCGTAGGTCAGACACCCGATTTAGGATGGAGTTGGGTGATCAACTCTATCGACTTCTTGTTGATGAGGGAGTCCGCCCGTCTACGATCAAAGAGATTCACGCTGATCATAGGCTGAAAAAACTTTGGAGAGGCATGCCCTGCGATATGTTGACCCTCATGTGTCATATTGTTGGAGCTTCCAGAGCACTGGCGCAGGCTAGGAGGGGTAGGCATCATGGAGATGCATGACAGAGCAACAAATCATCTGATGATCATGATCATGAGGGGATTGATCATCACTCCAGTACTCCACATTAGGGGAATTTTGAGGTCTAAAATGGCCCCCCTAAGGAATTATAAAATAATAGTGGAAATAATAAAATAAGATTTGATTACATCATCAAATTTTAGAGGGAAAAAAAAAATACTACTTTTTCAACTCATATTTTTAACTTATCTCCCAAAGTTTTTACTCAAATTTCAATTGGGAGTACTCGTTGGATTCAAAATTTAATTCCTCATCCAAGGAGCACCCATGTTGCATACTTTCGATGAGTGCTACTCCATGAAAAATGAGAAATACATGAAAAACGTGATTTAAATGATGTTTTTTTTTTTAATGTATTTCTCATTTTTCGTGTAGCAGGGTCCATCGAAAGTATGCAACATGCATACTACTTGGATGAGGAATTAAATTTTTCATCCAACGAGTACTCATGCTTGAAATTTGAGTAAAAAATTTGGGAGATAAGTTGAAAATACGAGTTGAAAAAGTAGTTTTATTATTTTATTAATTTTTAATCTTTTTACCCTTTTACTTAAAATATGGCGAATCATCCCCCATGGTTGACATCATCATCTTGAATCCTATTGGATCTTATAAATTTTATTTTTGTTGTACATTTTTCATAGGAGGCCCATTTTAGACCTCAAAATTCCCCTAATGACCTCCTCCTCCTTCATTTCACGGCGGAGATCATGATGAGCAGCCAACATCTAGTCCTGATCAACAGGCATCGTCTGAGCAATCTGCACCATCTCAGAAAAAACGTAATCCTGAGCAGGCACCTGATCCTGAGAAGGCAGGTCCATCTGAGCAGGCCGCACCATCCACTGAGCAGGCTGCTTCATCGACGAGTCATCAACAGGCAGTTCTTGAGCAGACTGCACCATCGACTGATCAACAAGAACCTCCGGAGCAGCCACGCCATCTATCTAAGCATGAGGTTGCACCATCGACTGAGCATGCCTCGACTAGTACTAGTACTGATGTACCACCATATATTTGACATTTATATGAAGTTGTATATTTTTGACATTATATATATATATTTTATGTTCATGTTGATGTACTTAATTTACATGTTGCTGTTCATCATGATGTGTATATTGTTAGGACATGTTAGATATGCTCGTTTAATGTGCTTGCAGATAGATGTGTATGTGATAGCAGTTATTTGACATGAGATGTATATTTGATGTTTGTGTTGTGATGATGTTATACAATGCTTGCGTTTTGTTAGATGATCATGATCACGATGATTAGATGATGTTAGCGAATTCGAATGTGTATTTTAGTCGAATATGATGTTTGCACGATGATTATCATGATCATGATGTTTATTTTTAATATTAAATCATGATATTTATTAAATATTATGTCGTGATTGTAATTGAAATTTTAATTTTAATTGTATGTAAAATTGTAATTGTAATTGTATGTAAAATATTTGTAAAATTTTAATTGTAATTGTATGTATTCATGTCATGATTCAATTTTATTAAAATTGTAAAATTTGTAAATTTGTAAATTTGTAAAATTCTAAAAATGTAATTGTAATTGTATGCATCGTGATTGTAATTTTAATTTTAATTGTAATTCTATGTAAAATTGTAAAATTGTAATTGTAACTGTAATTGCATGTGAAATTGTAAAATTGTAATTGTAATTGTATGTAAAATATTTGTAAAATTTTAGTTGTAATTGTATGTAAAATATTTGTAAAATTTTAGTTGTAATTGTAATTGTATTGTGAAATGATTGTAATTGTATGTAAAATTGTAATTGTAATTGTATGTAAAATATTTGTAAAATTGTAATTGTAATTGTAATTGTATTGTGGAATTGTAAAATTGTAATTATTGTCATCATTCAATTTTATTAAAATTTGTAAATTTGTAAATTAATTGTCAATTTTGAACCACAACTACCGTAAGTAAAATGTATACTGTAAATATTGTTAAATTACCATAATTGTTGTTGGTGCTGGAATCAGCACTTGGACTGCATCAAGCGCCTGACCAGACACATCCTAAACTCTAAGGAAATTTAATTATTTGTTTTATGAGATTGGTAGGTGGTTTAAACTCTTAATCACTGAAAAGAGATTTCAGTGAAATCCACAGTTCTACTAATGAGGGTCTTGGATCATGATTTGGTAGAAAAGAGTGAGTTTGTAGCCTATGAGGAGAAGAAAAAGTAAAATGAGAGAAGAAATAGTAGGTTTACAAAGCAGAAATCTATTGAATTTGGTAGAAATTAACACAAGTAGCAGTTTAACAATATCTCATCAAGAGAAAGCTATTTCTAGTCTTACAATATTCTCACTGAAATATTATAAAATATAATTGTCATGGGTGATGCTCTTTCCACTGTTATTATATATATTTTACCAAGAAGGCTCACTGTGTGACACTAACAAAAATTGATAAAACACATGAACATGTCAAGAGACTGATAAAAACTCATAACATCATGAGGAATTGCAAACTGCAATTGAAGATAATAAGATATGGAAACACAAGTGGAAATTGACAATACACACACCAGATGGTAATAAGTCCTCAACATTTTCTATCTATTTCATTCACTAAAAAGAGTACTGATCATATGAGTTAAGATTCTAGAACCACAAACCCTTACTTCATAGCAGCTTGTCACATATATACAAAAACATAAAACTGTCATCCCCATAAAAGGAGTAAATTTGTTCCTAAAAGTTATTACCATCTCGTGCAAGAGATGAGGCTTTATCCAAAAACTTTAATACAAAGTGCTATGACATAATCAAAATAAACATCATCAAGGCTAACAATTTGAAGTGGTTTTAGGATGTGGCAGTCTATAGGAAGACTCCTCCTCTGTTCTGGTGCAACCAACTCCACAAAAAGTGTAAAAAATAGTGCAAGTGACGTGTGGTTGTTCCTTGAATGCTGCCTGATGCCTTGAGGAAATGCTCTGGTGCTAAGAGTAATGGTAGAAATCTGTTTAAGAGAAACTCTGCCACCATTCCTTTCCTTTGATTTCTTGTTTGTCATGATAGGGATGGAGGCGGATTAAAAGAGATAGCAGAGTTTCATTTTATTAGCGGGAGATATTATTAAATAAATGATGAGCGGGAGGAGAAAAACCCTTTATACATATATCACAATAGCAGATCAAGGTCGGAACATTTAAACATAAGACACAAACGAGAGGGAACACGATATGCGATGGGGGCGATGACGAGGCAAGGAGGTGGGTCTGCTCACAAATTGCAAATTAGGATTTTTGTTATGGGAAGTGGGAGGTAAGTGTTAAAACTTGTGAAGGGCGATGTGCGATAAGCAGAGGGTGATGTGGCAGGGAAAGTGGGGCCCAGACAATACGACAAATCACGAATTAGGAGTTTTTTTTATAAGGAACGGGAGTTAAAGGTTAAGATTCACGAAGTGAGATGTGTGATGAGAATGGAAGGTGGGGCCCATTTACATCGTAATCAGGGAATCAGGAGTTTTGTAGGAGACGACAATTGTAACGTGAATTAAAGTTAAGACTATGATAAGCTGATTGCGATGAAAGGGTAAGGGGTCCACAATGTTATTAAATGCGATAAGTTATATCATATGATATATGATAGTACCAAGGTTTGCTGTGGTGCGAGTAGAGCTGTGATAAAAGAAATATATGGTAAGTTTAAGAGGAAATATGATATGGCTGTTAGTGGGTGGGCGGAGTTGCTTTTTAACTATAAAAAATGAATTTTAATAGCTAGAAAGGGGTTTTGAAAGAAATGAAACGCTTGACTTTGGGTTTTTGGAAAAATTAAAGGTAAAAGAGGGAAAATGAAATAAATGAAGGTAGAAATGAATTTTTCTCACCACTACACTTTGGCAGCGACACTTTCATCTTACAATTGAACTGAAAAGGCAGATTGATTCCTTGGAGAATGATGATCAGACTTTGAAAATCTTTGAAAAATTGCAGTTATAACAATGGCTCCTATTGGGGATGAAGTCCTCCCTGTAAGGCTTCAAGGACTATAGAATCAGTGCCTTAAAAAATCTTTAAACTTAGAAGACTTCTTGGAAATTATGACTAGGACTGACCATTGACTGACTGTACTCAAGAGTGACCAAATATACAGACACAAGTACCATTGGGCATGGAGTTTTATTGACACATCACACCAGATATTTACAATGGAATGGCTCAACTAACTTACTAAACAAAAAACTTTTTAAGAAAATGACCATTGACTGGGCCTCCAGTCAGCTGATCATCATCTAGATGTTTGAGCAGAAAAGTATTGTTTTCCAAAACTTCAACAATTCTGAATGGTCCATACCACAAATTTTCAAACTTACCATGCTTTCCATGGTCTTCTCTCCTGGCATCCCAGTGCAACACCAAATCATTCTCCTGAAACAAATGCTGATTTTCTCTTTTGTCAAAAACATATTTGACTTTAGTCTGATACTTCTGTGTTTTATCCATCAGTGATTCTCTGATTTGGTGTGCCTCTATCGACTGCAACATTCTCCTTTGGATTGGATTTTCATCATCAACTTCATCTTGCAAGAACTTCATCATAGGAAGAGCTAATTTCAAAGGCATTATGAGATCAGTACCATATACAAGCTAAAATGGAGACATTCCAATTGATTGTTTACTACTTACCCTATCTGCCCAAAGAGCATGTACCAGCTGAGTGTCCCAATTTCTCTTATTTTCAGGCATCATTTTCTTAATGATCCTCACCAAAATTTTATTAGATGACTCGGCTAATCCATTATCTTGAGGGTAAGAAGGTGTGGAATGAGTCAATTCAATTCCATATTGTTGACAAGAGCTATACATCTTAGTAGACTTAAAGGCCATTGCATTATCAATTACTAACTTCCGTGGAAAACCAAATATTGACTTAATGTTTCCCAACAGAAATTTGATAATTACTATATCAGTAGCATTCCTGGTTGGTAAAACTTCAATCCATTTAGTAAAATAGTTTGTAGATGTGAGAATACATCTATGCTGTCCTGATGAAGGTGGATGAATTTCACCGATGAAGTCTAACCCCCACTGCTGGAAAGGAACATCTGCTGAAATATGAATAAGAGGTAATGGTAGCAGTTTCTATTTACCAACAAATTTCTGACATTCAACACAACTACTGACTTTGGAAAAAACATCAGAGAAACAAGTTGGCCAATAATAGCTAGCCCTTAAGATTTTGTTTGCAGTGGATTTCCAATACAAATGCCCCCCACACACTCTTGCATGTATCTCTGTCATAATCTCTTGGGATTCAACTTCATCTACACATATTAATAAGACTCCAACAAGATCCTTCCAATAAATATGGTCTTCCAAAATGAAATACTTCACAGCTCTTAATCTGAAAGCTCTCATTTTTTACTTCTCCATTTCAGGGGGACAGTTGAAATTTAACAAAAAGTATACTATTTCCTTATACCAATCTGAATGAAATATTTCGGGATAATTAGAAATACCTTCTCCATCTTCTCCTTCAACTGCCTCTACATTCATATTTAAAGCCTTGCAGTTAGATTCAGCCATCAAGTGAGCCAAGCCTTGACCTTTTATCAGTTTAGTGGTCTGATCTCAATATCAAATTCCAGAATTTTTGTCAGCCATCTTCCCCTTCTTCCATCTGTATCTAGCTGTAGCAAAACATCTTTAATAGTGATATTGGGCACAACAACAACTATTTTTGAATGCAACACATAAATTCAAAAATACTTCAAAGCCTTAACTAGTGCATATGCTTGTTTTTAATTCAAATTGTACTTTAATTCAACATCCCTTAAAGCACGATTGAAAAATGAAATATGCTGCTCTAAACCTTCTTTGTTCTTCTGTAACAAGACAACGACAATTGTTTCTTCTGAAGCATATGAAAAAATTAGAAAATATTTTTCAAAATCAGGTCTAATCAAAACTAGAGCTTCAGTCAAGGCAAACTTGATTGCTAAAAATGAATTCTTTGCTTCATCTCGCCATTTAAATTTTGCATCTTTTTTCAGCAAGACATTTATGTGTTTGATCAGCTCTGCAAAGTTAGGAAAAAAATGTCTCAGAAAATTTATTTTCCCTAAAAATGACTTGAATTATTTTTTATTCCTTGGCAAACGAATCTTCTGAATAACTTCTACTCTTCCCAGATCAATACAGATGCCACTTTTGGTTACGATATGTTCCAATAATTTCCCTTCTTGGACAACAAAGGATGAATTTTTTGGGTTCAAGGACAAACCAAAATTTTTGCATTTGTCAAAAACTTGTTTCAAATGTTTCAAGTGGTCTTCATTAGATTTTGAATAGACTGTGATGTCATCCAAATAGATGACTACAAATCTGTCATTTTCTCCCACAAAGGCAATATCCATTGCCTGCTGAAAAGTTGTGCTTGCATTCATCAGTCCAAATGGAATTTTGTTGTACATGAATGTACCCGAGGGTGTGGTAAATGCTGTCTTTTCTCTGTCTTGCCCGTCAACTGAAATCTGAATATAGCCTGAAAATCCATCATTCATTGACAATCTTTTGGATCCTACAACCTTCTGCAAAATATAATCCATATTGGGTAGTGGATAGTTATCTTTTGATGAACACCGGTTCAGGTTACGAAAATCGATACAAATTCTTATCTCTCCATTATTTTTCCGAACCGGGACTATATTAGCTACCCAGTTAGAAAATCTCAAAGGCAAAATTATATTTTCTTCCCATAATTTTCTGATTTCTTTCTCAATGGTTGGGAATAGCATGGGATTGATATGTCTGATTTTTTGTGCTATAGGCTTTGCATCTATTTTCAAAGGAATCTTGTGCTCCATTATTCTTCTATCATAAATTTTCAGCTCATTATAAGACCATGTAAAAATATCAGCAAATTTTTTTAGCAACTTGATATATTTTGTTCTGGTTTCAAGAGAAAGGAATTTGGACACTTTGACTAATTTTCACTGATCTTCTATGCCAATGTTACATTCTATTGTACTCTCTCCATCAACTTTACTTTTAGGCTTGAGAAAAACATCATTATTATCAAAAAATCTTTCTAAAGGAACTAAGCCTTTAGGAATATGGTTAGTTTTCAGATCTATATTGTTCTTCCGAGCCATGGTTTTCTTAAAAGGCCTGCTATTTTGATTTTCAACAATGTCCTGCTCATCATCAATTTGTATGTCTGCAAACTCTTCAAAACACTCTAAAAATTTCTGAATTTCCTTGTCATTCTCAAATACTTGCCAGTATTTGATGTTACCAGGAATTGAAGGCTTGCTTTTGATTTGAACATCATAGGCTGCCTTGAAATCTTGAGGAACTTTGAAATTACTAGCAGCAATAACTAGTGAATCAACCATTTGATTTTCCTCTCTAGCGACAAAATTTATATTAAATGCCGAAAAATAATGCTCAATCAAGTCCCAGACTTCATTCCTATAATTTTTCAACTTGGAATTTTTTACTTGGTAGTTGTTTCTCACTTGCCTTATCACCAACTCTGAATCACCAAAAGAAATTAGCTTCTCTGCTCCCAAATATTTTGCTGCCTTCCTACCTAGCACAAGCGCCTCATATTCAGCAGTGTTATTAGTGGTAAAAAATTACAGTTTATATGATATAGTTACCCTTTGCTGAGTAGGAGAAAAGAGGACTACACCGACTCCTGATCCTTATCTTGATGAGGCTCCATCAAAGTACAATTTCTAGATCTTTACTCCCTCTAAATGCTGCTCATTTGTACCTTGAAAGTGTTGTTTTTCACTTATTCCAGGCTGGAAATTGTTATTATCAACAAAAAGGTGTAGTATTTATGACCCCAATTCCTTTTCTTCAACATATATGGGATGGTTTGAAGGATTATGATGATCACTAATGATGTGGGCCATTTGGGTTTCCCTATACAACCTTCTGAATTCCCCTCCAAACAATGGAATGGTGGCATATGACATGTCCATCTGAAGGGTACCTCCCAATTTTTTAGAGAAAGATCTGGAAAGTAGCATCCAAAATCTAGAAGGAATGTTCGCAACTACAATGTCCATCACTAAGATTTTCATAGTTAGTTGGGTAAGAGAAACAACCAAGTCTTTAATTACTCCTAGGCACTTGAATTTTTTGGAATCAAAAGTGTAGAGGTCATGGTATTGTTTGGTGATCTCTAATCCCAATTCATCAATCAATTTCTTTGGCATCAGATTGTGAGAAGCCCCAAAATCTAATAAACGATTATGCAATAATTTGTCATGTATATTGAGTGACAGGTAGAAAGGTGGTGAGTTGTCATCATTTTGGTCTTGGACATGACAGAATAGATAAATAGTGGGATGTTCATCCTCAAGGTTTATTGAATCAGGAGCGAGAGGTGGTTGTAGCAGGCTTTTAAAAGACTCTTTATATGCTGGATTTTTCAACAATTCCAGAAGTGGGACCGGAATTTTGATTTTGCTCAATTCATATTTGAAACTAAAATAAATTGGAACTAATTCCCTATTTTGTGTAGTGATTTTGACAAATGGGGCAAAATTTTTGAGTGGAGGAACCTTATTGAATTTGGCCTTCTGTTTGGCAGCTTGTCTCTCTAAATATGATTTTTGTTGAGGTTGCTGAACAGGGCCTTTAGACCTCAAAGGATAATTTCTGTTTTGAGCTTCTTGCTGTTTTTTATCATTTTGTGCATAAATTTGGACATTCTCATCATGCATAAACACATAAATCCTTGACTTGTATTCATATTCTTGCAAAGTCAAACAAGTTGACTGTGATGTTTCTCCTACAAGGTTTATTTCTTCATTTTCTTCCTCATATTCTTGCTGCTCTTCTTCAGCAAAATTATTTAAAGGAGACTGAACATTTTGATCATTAGCATTCCTCCTTGGGCGCTGTAGGATTTGTTGAGGTTGAAAAGGCCTCCTAAAGGGAGCCTGATTTATATTTTCCTCATTTTGATTGGCTCTAGCAGCTGGTTTGTTTTCAAGCTCTAATTTTCTCATATTAGAAGAAAGTTCCTTGATCAAATTGGACATTTGATCGATCTTTTCTTCTATTGTAAGAGACTTATAAGAAGAAGGTTTTTCTTCTTTCATCTTCTTTTTGTCCTTTGCTGCCTTTTATTCCTCCATTTTCAATTTATTAGAAGCCATGAGATTAGACTACACTCTAATTGCAGCCTCTTGCATATCCATTAATGTATGTGCTTTCTCAGCCCTTAGCCATAAAGAAAAATCAAAATCTAGAGCATTTTCAAAAGTTATCATAGCTGTAGTCTCAGGAGGCTTAATTTCTTCGGGAATTTTCTGATAAATCTTATTAAACCTCTTGGTAAAATCAACCAATGACTCATCTGGTTTCTTCTTCAGAGTTCCAAGTTCTGTAAGGTAGTACACATAGTCTTTCCTATCACCCCATTTCTTCACAAATATTTCCTCCAATTCATCAATTCATGTTATTGAGTTTGGGGCAGACTTCTAAACCATTTACGAGCTTCACCATCCAAGCTCCGAACAAAGAGTCTTGACCAGACATCTTCATGTTTGACATTCTGGTTGTCAACATAACTCTAGAAAGCCACTAAATGTTCCTCAGCGGAAACTCCTTCTCCCTCCCCAATGTATTTTGGAAGATATTTCAAGTAATCTCCTTGAGGGAGTGGATGCAAAGGTTGAGGAAGAGCAAGTGGAGCATATCTTGCAGCCACTATCTGCTGCCTCCTTGTAAGGGCAGGCTGAACCATATTTTGCTGATGTACAGTTGATGTAGCTATTTGGGAAATAGGAATTAAAATTTGTGGATTCTGAATCTGTTTTAGGACAGTAGAAAATTGGAAATCTTGAGTTGATTCTTCAGGCTTGGGGACTGAAAATAGTGGATTCTCAAAGAGATGAACAGAGGATGTGTTGACCTCACCTTCTACAAAAGAATCAGATCCAAAAGTTGTCTCTTGAGGGGATGAGGTTAATTCAACTTTATTTTGTTGAGCTGGGAAGTCATATAAGTTGAATGTGAGGCATTCAAGAACACTCTCTTCTAGTGGATGAGAAGAGGATGACCCAACAGCTAGATTTCTAGATAAAGGAAAATATTCTTGCTGAGGAGTGATGAAAGACTGGTATTCAGGATGAGTTTGGAGGAAATTTAAAATGGTCTTAAAATATTCTTTAGTCAAAACATCCCTATCAAGAAAAGGTACAACTGCCAATACTTGCTCTAACTCCCCTTCAGTTAGCACAAACTCTTATGTTTCCTTATTGATACTTAATAACTCTGTTTTTTCCTCTTTGAATGAAATAGTGCTTACTTCAGATTTACTAATTTCAGATTTACCAATTGAGGAATGAGAAAAACTTTCAGCTAAGCTTAGATTAACAACATCTACTTTATCTTCTAGGGAAGCAGTTTCGGTTTTAGATTTTTCAGCAAGATCTACTGAAACTGGAACTTATTTTGATTCTAAAGTAGATGAGGGTACCTTTTGCTTTGGAATGTATTTTTGTGTACCTTCTTCACTGATTAAGATGTGGCCTCAACTGATCTCTGTTTTCCTTTTTCATATTTAACGATCTTCTTTGGGTTTG
Organism: Pinus albicaulis; assembly: GCA_034641835.2. NCBI lineage: Eukaryota > Viridiplantae > Streptophyta > Pinopsida > Pinales > Pinaceae > Pinus > Pinus albicaulis. The sequence goes on along the minus strand of CM076576.1, from coordinate 473,673,302 downwards.
CAACTGGGGTCACAATAGGTGATCTCTGATTTCTCCTTGTAGTTTGAGGTTTTGAAACCCCTTTTCCTCTCTGTGGAGTCGCCAGGTGAACTAATTTTCAGTCTTCTTCAAGTCATCAATTCTTATTCACCATTAAGAATTGACATTCATCAATTCAAAACAAGAAACATCGGGAGAATACTTCGTTTCAAGGCCTTCGTCTCTTGACAGACACACCAAAAGATGTTGGTGCTGGAATTAGCACTTGGATTGCATCAAGCGCCTGACCAGACACATCCTAAACTCTAAGGCAATTTAATGATTTGTTTTATGAGATTGGTAGGTGGTTTAAACTCTTATTCACTGAAAAGAGATTTCAATCAAATCCACAGTTATATTAATGAGGGTATTGGATCATGATGTGGCAGCAAAGAGTGAGTTTGTAGCCTATGAGGAGAAGAAAATGTAACACAAGTAGCAGTTTAACAATATTTCATCAAGAGAAAGCCATTTCTAGCCTTATAATAATCTCACTGAATTGTTATAAAAGATAAATATCATGAGTGATGCTCTTTCCATTGTTATTGTATATATTTTACCAAGAAGGCTCACTGTGTGAGACTAAAAAAAATTGATAAAACAGATGAACATGTCAAGAGACTGATAAAAACTCATAACAACATGAGGAATTGCAAACTGCAACTGAAGATAATAAGATATCGAAACACAAGTGGAAATTTACAATACACACACCAGATGATAATAAGTCCTCAGAAGTTTCTATCTATTTCATTCACTAAAAAGAGTACTGATCATATGAGTTAAGATTCTAAAACCACGAACCCTTAATTCATAGCAGTTTGTCACATATATACAAAAATATAAAACTATCATCCCCACAAAAGGAGTAAATATGTTCCTAAAATTTATTACCATCTCGTGTAAGAGATGAGGCTTTATCCAAAAACTTTAATACAAAGTGTTATGACATAATCAAAATAAACAACATCAAGGCTAACAATTCGAATTGGTTGTATGATGTGGTAGTCTGTAGGAAGACTCCTCCTCTGTTCTGGTGCAACCAACTCCACAACAAGTGTAAACAACAATGAAAGTGAGGTGTGGATGTTCCTTGAATGCTGCCTGGTGCCTCGCAGAAACATTCTGGTGCTGAGAGTAATGGTAGAAATCTGTTTCATAGAAACTCTGCCGCTGTTCCTTTCCTTTGATTTCTTGTTTGTCATGATAGGGACGGAGGCAGATTAAAAGAGATAGCGGAGTTTCATTTTATTAGTGGGAGAGATTATTAAATAAATTATGAGTGGGAGGAGAAAAACCCTTTATACATATATCGCAATCGCAGATCGGGGTCAGAACATTTAAACATAAGACACAAGCAGGAGGGAATGCGATTTGCGATGGGGGTGATGAAGAGGCAAGGAGGTGGGGCCGCTCGTAAATCGCAAATTAGGAGTTTTGTTATGAGAAATGGGAGGTAAGTGTTAAAACTTGCAAAGGGCGATGTGCGATAAGCGGAGGGTGATGTGGCAAGGAAGGTGGGGCCCTGACAATACAAAAATCGCGAATTGGGAGTTTTGTTATGAGGAATGGGAGTTAAAGGTTAAGGTTCGTGAAGTGCGATGTGCGATGAGAATGGAAGGTGGAGCCTATTTACATCACAATCAGGGAATCGAGAGTTTTGTAGGAGATGAAAATTGTAACGTGAATGAAATTTAAAACTGCGATAAGCCGATTGCGATGAAAGGGTAAGGGGTCCACAATGTTATTAAGTGTGGTAAGTTATATCATATGATATATGATATTACCAAGGTTTGCTGTGGTGTGGGTAGAGTTGCGATAAAAGAAATATATGGTAAGTTTAAAAAGAAATATGATATGGCTGTTAGTGCGTGGGCAGAGCTGATTTTTAAGTATAAAAAATGGATTTTAATAGTTAAAAAGGGGTTTTTGAAAGAAATGAAACGCTGGATTTTGGGTTTTTGGAAAAATGAAAGGTAAAAGAGGGAAAATGAAATGAATGAAGGTAGAAATGAAATTTTCTCACCACTACACTTTGACAACAACACTTTCATCTTACAACTGAACTGATAAGGCAGATTGATTCCTTGGAGAATGACGAGCAGACTTTGAAAATCTTTGAAAAATTGCAGTGCTAACAATTGTAAATTTGTAAATTTGAATGAATACAAATAATTGTAAAATAATAAATCTAGAATAATATGAATTTTTGTAACATAATTAAGTTTAGAAAATAATGCAAATAAATTCATGATTAGAATTATCATTTTTTTATTATGTTATTACATACCAAAATAAAAGTATACATTTTGAAGATATCATTCACACACATTTAAAGCAATCAAGTAGTTGTATTATTTTAGGAATTGAAATTATAAAAAAAATAACTTTATATAGTGCGCCATTGTTTTCGAGATCAACATGATTGCAAATTATAAAGTGAAATGATTTTAACATTAACACAATGCAAACCAATTAATTCAAAATACATATTATAATGTTTTGAAAAAAAAAGTCTTAGTTATAAGGTTAAGTCATCTTCTTTATAAAAACCCATATTAAAAAGTATAAATGATGAAATAACACATGTACCATATCACTCTCGGTTCTCACGATCACCCTCATTATCTTCCAAGTCGCTTGGCATGATAACACTATTGTTCTAAAAAATATGTTTTGATCTAGGGTCATGTCTCAATACGAACCACCAATCCCTATCCAACACATCTGGGCAAAAAACACTTGGTTGTAGTGTTTGGGGAAAACATAGGGCTCCTTAGCTTCATCCCACATATTTCTAGAGTTGATACATATTAGCCTACTATCGTGACATTCCTTTACATTATTCCGATTAAATATGTCCCACCACTTGCACCTAAAAATAACACATTGGAAAGAAGAGAAATCCACTTCAATGATATCTTGTATCATTCCAACGTAACCTAATGTCCCTCGTACTAGGTTTTCATCATGGTGGCTAGCTCAACTAGATTGATCGAACTTGATTTCCACTCCACAGTCTTGTGTCATGTGTCCATCATTGACATTTTATGTGTGAAAATGGTGTCCATATGCCCACATAGATGGGAACAAATTTACCTATAAAAAAGTTGAAAAATCATAGTGTCACATGTGTCTTATAATAACCCAACTGTTAAAATATGAAATATAGATGTTACATTTCAAAGGTGCATTGTTAAGTTTAAAATGTACATAAAAAGATTATTACCAAGTAAGTGCACCCAATCCCTATGTTTAGCGCATCCTCTTCAACACGCAGGTAACGACTGATTGCACCGTATTTCTCTCTAACTTGGTCAGCAACCCAACTGTTGGGGCATATAATTAGCATATTTTATTTTAAATGACCAGGATAAATCACACTTTTACCATTCAACTGTCTGAATTATCTCCTGTCACTATCCCATTTCATCCTCTTTTGTTCGTACAATGTGACCCGCGGTTGTGTCACTTCGGAATTATAAAGAACAAATTTATTGATTGCTTCAATTTATGCATTCACCGATGAAATAAAACCGAAATATAGTACATATGGGATCAAAATATACATTATATCGAAGTTCAACATGAATATTTACTTTGTGTAAATTTGAAAATTATAAGTCGCTTACTCTTTATCAAGTTCTTTTTTCCATTTGTTTGGAGAAGCTCCCCTTCTCTTTTGTCTTCATCCCTTTCATCGTCCCAAATCACCACACTTGGTCTGTTGTCGATCTACTTGATGTACTCAATGGCATAATATAAAGACTCATACGATAAGTACCTTTCTGCCATTGACCCCTCGGGTTTTTCCCTTTGTCGAACAAAACCTTTCAATTTATTCATGTACCCCTCTAAGAAGAACATCCAACGACAAGAAACCACCCCAACTAATTCAACCTCATCTACTAGGTGGATTAGAGGATGAACCAGCAAGTCCATGAAACTCGTCGGGAGTTCCCTCTCAAACATAAAAACAATCTCAACTGTCTCTTGACGACACCATGGAATTCTAGCCACTTGAATCTCCTTCGATGTGATCCAACATACAAATGCAGATAATTTAGATATGGCATGTCCTAGGTATTGGGGGAAGTCATGTTTCACACACCCATGCACGAACAAAGGATAATGACACTGGAAGGTTATAAACACATGCGATAATATACAAAATTAGTTATGTTTTATGATCCCTGCATGAGATAAAATTTATTAATATAAAAAATAATAAAATCATGCTTTGACATTATATGTACTCTTAGAAGATTCAAATGGTCATGCGATTTCAAACCCGACAAATGGTCATCCACGGTGAAGCAGTGCCATAGTGAAGACCCATATGAAGATGGCACCCTCACCCCCATTATAACTTCCTTTGCCAAAGAAATATCATCTTTTTTTAAAAATCCATGGGACATCACCTTCTTTGAAATACCAATTAGAGGGACCAACGCCTGCCTCTGATCCTGTACTTTCTAATCGTCTTGGCCAATGTTTCTTTTTAGTTTTTGAAGTAATAAGATCTTTCCTAACAGCCAATGTGTCACTTTTTTTTGATGATATGTGCCTCCATGAAGAAGATGAAACATTTTTAAATATATGCATGGGATCTAATAAGTGGGTAATCTTAAGATTCTCCCAATATGGGAGGTTATAAAAGATATATGTCCTTTTCATCCCAATGGGAAATTTCTCAACAGATGTGTCGAAGAATTCTGGATCATCGAACATAGGCTCCCCATTTGAATCAAACATTTCTATGAACTCCTTCTCCTTCTCTCTCTCATATGCTCTAAGCCATTCGACTGGTGTCGTTATTGGAGGCATTTGGGTTCTCTCTCGTTTACCATTGAAAGAAGATGTTGCTCTTCTGTAAGGGTGTTCTTCTGGGAGTAATACCCTGGAGCAGTCATACACTGACTTTCGTAGGTCGTTGGACCATATATATCTTTCAGAGAAGGTCCACAACATTTACATCCAAAATACCATTTTGTTACAAGACCTGCAAAATTATTGTATACAATATGCATGACACATTAAATAATATCATGAAGATCAAAACAATTACAACGAATTAAATAACTAATATGCGAAATAATATTGTTATGTATATAAACAAATCAATAAACATGTAATTTACCAAAGCAAACTCCTAAGCTTGGATAATCATGTGTCGTGTAAGCACATATGCCATACAACGTAAAACTCCTCTCTACTATGATGGGTCTTGATACATCGTATAAATTTATCCCATCCCATAATTCCTTCAATTCATCGACCAGTGGTTGTAAGTAGACATCCATATTCTTCACTTGTCTTCTACCAGGAACTAACATAAGATGTTCATTCTTCACGAAAAACCATGGTGGGATATTAATATTGATCACTACTATAGGCCAAACATAATATCTGGTGTTCTGGAAGGAATATGGGTTGATTCCATCCATGGCTACGCTGAGTCATAGACTTCGTACTTCATCCTTGTATTTTTTGGGACATGTATCCTCTATATGCTTCATGGCTAATGAATCTGTTTGGATTCACATAAATCCCAACTCACTTCTATGTGAGGCATGCCATCCATGCAACATAGCTAATTATTTGCAACGAAAGAGCCTTTGAATCCTTGGGATTATAGGCATGTGCCCCAATATATTAAAAGGAGGACCACGTGATTTACCCTTATTTTTTGATTTATCATACTTTTCATGCCCACGTTTCAAACATATCTCTTTTTTTGCATATTCTCCTCTATATAGAATACAATCATTTGGACATGCACGATATGATATGTACTCAACACCCAAAATTTTCAACATTTTATTTGCCTCTTCGCAGCTACCGGGCAAGACATTATCACTCGAAAGAACATTATCTTTGAATAACCTGTAGTTGTTCATGGACAATATTAAATGTACATTTATGTTGATATAATTATTAAATTTCATTAAATTGACCATTTGTAATGTTCATTGTGTGATTATATTTCTCAAAATATAAGGGATCAGGACTTGATGGTCAATTACCTCAAAATTTTCGAGAAACATGCATTCGACAAGCCAAAATTTGCTTTCAAGTTATACAATAAAATCATTGTCCCCAATTGGGTGGAATTTGACTGACTGCCAAGTCCAAAGAGAGGGGTGGTGGAAGAAAATTTAAGGCTTTCGAAAAAGGTATCAGCGATATGAGCATCATCCCCTAGCTGGTCATCATTTTGGAATGCATCTAATGACATTATTTCCATGGCATTTTTATCCCTTAAGTAATCATCCATACCAACCTCTATTTGATTGCCTCCATTGCCATCTTGTGAAGAACTACTATTGCTGTAGTTATTCCTAATTGGTTAGTCTAGACGTAGTGGGAATTGAATAGGTGGTTGATTCAACCATTCTTGGTATTGTTCCTCTCCGAGTTTTTCTTTTAATTCAACCTTCTCTCGATTTGACAATGTCGTGGGGTGAAACAGAAGATGGTAGGTAGGTTGCTCATCATCACTAGAATCCTAATAATTTCAAAAAAAATATTTGAACATGATTAGTACAAAATCGATGATATCAATTAGTAAGCACGTCGACAATGTATGATTAATTGGTTTGACGTTGAAATAATTACATTAATATACCAAACAATTATTATTACCATCATTGTCCCAGGATTGTGGCTAGAAGATGCAATGTTACAATTGGCAGGGTGAAGCGACTATCCATTTTCATCTATCAAATGCGCCTTGCGATATGCTGCTCCTGATAAGAGCTTCCGACGTTTTGGAGTTGTTTGAATATTTTGTGCATCTGAACTCAATTATGAATCTGCATGAACCTAAAAATTTGTATACATTAATTTTATTCAGTTGATTGACATGGATAACATAAATAAATTCAATTAGATAATGAAAAATATAAATAAAATTTGAAGTAAATTTACATCTCGAGATGGATAGGGAGAACTCTACGATGGACTTTGAGAAATATTATGGAACGAGATGGATTTTGAAGAATTGTCCATTTGATATAATTATGGGATTTTCTCCTTGCATTTGAGCAAAATCAATAATAAATTTTGGTGTACATACCTAAAAGTAATTTCGGTGCCCTAAAATGTACTTATTGTTGTTGGTGCTAATAAACAGTTAACCGCACCGGTGCATTTTAGTTACTATGCACTGGTGTGGTTAGTTAACAAACACGCCGAATACCCGGAAACAAAAAAAGCGCAACTTTATTTTTTTAAAGTGAAAAAAAAAAACGATAAATTGAAAAATGGGTGGAAATTGTTTTTGGAAATCTAATTTCATAAAAAATTCTTTAAATAGTAAAAGCAATTCATTATTTCATTATTTTTGCAAAAATTTTTAGGGGGGGATTTACACGAGAGACATAACTAGAGCAAGAGAGCAGGGATTTGCACAAGAGACATACGTGGAGCAAGAGAGCACTGTGGAATAGAAAAATGCTTTCGAACAACAACACTATTTAGAGAATTAGAATTTGAAACATCTGGTAATTCGCACAAAAAAAACCCTGTAATATAGTAAAATTGTTACTGTAATAATTGTTTTTTTTACAGTTTTTGTTGGATTTAATACATGCATAGTAAAAATGTTAAATTTTACTGTGCATTTTCATAAAATATATATATATATATATATATTATTACGTTAAACCCTTGCTTCTTCTTGTTTCTGTGACTTCACAATTAGGGCTTTTCATTTTAGATTTTTAGGGTTTATATTGCTATATATAGGCGTATGACATCTAACCCGCGGGACCAATTGCAGAGTCAGATCCCATTCCATGTCAACCCTTGCATGATTTAAAAAAAAAACAGATTTTTTAAAATTGGTGTGCCCTATTTAAAATAGCGCACCGAACACATACTGTTTGATAAAAACAATTTTTTATTAATTTATGTCTATGTTAATCGATGCACCGGTTAACATATAATGCACCGGTTAACATATAATGCACCGGGTATCCTTGTTGACATAGAGCACCATACAATGTTTCTACTGTTTTGGTGGTGCATTTATAAGAACCTACGGCACCGCCTTTGATGCGTACTGTTTGAAAGGTGCACTGTTTTCTTGAATTTTTTTTTGTTTTTTTGCTTTGTTTTTTTTTTTTTTAACCTTAAAAGTATGTGATTTATTTATAAAATATATTAATTAATGGTATGTTACAAGTTTCATATTGATAAAGAAATGACTGACAAGAGATCAAGTAACAAAAATACTTATAGCACATCGAGAAAAGCAAAAAAGGCAAGTTCTTTGTAAATTCTTTACAAAAACTATTATTTTTGAACTATATGTAAGTTTAACTAATATGTATTATTTACTATGTATCATGTAGAGCCACAAAATGAAGAAGCTCGATAAGATTATTTCTGATCTAAGATCAGAAGAGCGTAAAAGCTTGATGGAAAAATTGCAGAAGGATAAATCATGTGAATGGAAAAATACTATCGTTCCAATATGAGTTTCTTTTCTGAATTTTCATTAATAATATACTTAAAAATATTAGATAAAATTTTTCAAACAATCAATTAATTCACATATGTTTAATGTTCTACAAGGACTAACAACTAAGAAAATGAATGTTGTTCTAAGAAAATAAAAAAAAATAGAACATGCAAATGAAAATGAATTGCTCCTTAGCTCATCTGGAGTGGTGCTGGAGGTTAACAAAATGGGGAAAAACTCTTACCAAAATTTGAGGGATCTAGTGGAACGAATGTATAGACGTTCTTTCCACTTACAGTACAAAAATTAATCCAATGATTCCAAGAACCAAATTTTATTTAAACTACAGGATGAGTTTCTAGAGAATTGGTCAATGAGAGATGTCATACTTTTAATAGCAAAAATGTACAAAAAAAAAAGAAAAGGAATGAAAAGTAATATTCCTTATGTTTTTTCTAGGATTCTATGTATATATTACTAGAAAGCAATCATTTATAAATATCACTTTTGTTATATTTAACTTTCATATATCAATATAAAAATTAAATAGTTTATTGTCATGTTACATTTTCAGGAAGATTATGAAAATCTCAAAGGATGAACGAGCTGATATCAGAAATATGCTAGTAGGAATGTCCAAAAAGGTGTACAAGGAGATGGTAAGAGAAATGGACATAATTTCATCACACGAGGAGCAATCTCAACAACAACGTGCTTCAAATGTAATATGTAATCATTGAATTTTTCGATTAGGTAGAATAAATAAACAATTTAGCATTACATATTAATTTCAAGTATTTTCTTGCAGAATAGAAAAGAAAATGGAACCCATTCAGCACATAAAACATGACGAAAAGGAAGAAAAGGGCTGATATCTACGTTTGTGAGTAATTGTTACTTCCTTATAACAATTTAACTAGATTTCATTTTTGTATATTTTAAGCTGTTTTACAACAATCATCATTGAATGTCTTCAAACATTTGCTAACATACAAAGAAGAGCCATCAGAAGAATTGATTGACATTGGGTTAAATATGGGTTATCGATATATGTTGGCATATCAGAAATTAATTGTGGAATTTCTAAGCATCTATCTTGTTTTACTTAGCTTCGTCTATAATTAATAGAACAAAAAAATATTTTATATTAAATATATGATTTGTTATGGGGTATAAAACTTGCAGGAAACAAAGTATGGAACTATGCAAACAAATGTTGAAAGATGGCATGAAATTTTGTTATTAAAGAATGTGTATAGTTCATGAGTCAATTCTTGCTATGGTACATTTATTTTCAATTTACATTGATGTATATTATTTAATATTTCAATTTCATTATTCGCACCAATGTATATACACTCATTACAATTTATTTTTTTGTTTGTAGATGGAACTTGATGAAGAAGAAAACAATCAACACAGTGAACAAAACATTCATCAAAATAAACCAAGGCATGGAAGTAGCTCGAACAGTGACAACAGTTCCAGTGAAGAATGATGATCAATATGTTTGGATATCAAAGCAAGGCGTTGTATTTTTTGAAATATTTGTATGTGAAATCATACATTTTGTTTAATGTAATGGACATAATGTCCCAATTGAAAGACATAGGGATACCAATAACTGTTCCATTTTGTATGACAAAGAGTGTCTTATTCATATATATATATAAAATAAAATACGTTTTAATTTATTCTGTTGCGTTCTCCATTGTCAATGTGAAATGTTACACCACTGATTAAATATATTGATAATTAAATAGTATAATGAAGAGATGCGAAATCTGATGATATGATATAACAAATTATTCCAAACATCACATTCAAATGCACTAATAGAAATTTAATTGATATGAACACTGTTATAAGATACATGTCGACTTTTGATGAATAATGAATTTAAAAAAATCACAATAATTGCACTGTCACAGGTCGATGTTTCTAAAAAATACAAAATGAACACTGATGCATGTTAGTTACTATGCACCAGTGCATTTGTATGATAATGCGCATCGATGCATTTCTATGAATTATGGGCACCACACAAATACTAATACTAATTATAACGCCTGGTGTGCTTTATCGACGACTACCACCCGGGCGATCCAATAGGCGTGGCATGCATCAGTGCGGTTTTCCTTTAATGCGTCGGTGCGGTTTTATAACTTAACCGCCCGGTGTGTTTTATCACCTAGAAGGCCCGGTGCGTTTTATCACATAGAAGACCCGGTGTGGTTTTACACCTTAATGGCCCGGTGCATGCACCTTCCATCAGCCTAGTGCAACTTGCTGGCTGACACACATCAAGCTGTTGCTAAATGCCCCAGGGCGTCCGAAATTTGTTTTCCATCCTGGTGCTTGGTATGTTTACAGTCCCAACGCTGCGTAACAACCTCCGACAACCCAGTTTTTTATAATTGTGTTGAAATTTCATTAAAATCTCCGCCAAAACCTTCGTTACCGAAAACAAATGTTGTAGCAAATGTTGTTTTGACAATTTTGGCCAATTTTATAACACTAAAAACCTCCTTTATAAGCTTCGCTAGAGGGTATTTTCCTTGTAGTGGTGATATGAAGATTGCAGGGGTTGACCTTCCTCACTCTCAAAAGCGATCCTCCAAGCTGGTCTGGAGGTAGCATCAGGGAAAAAATCATCTATTGACAGAGTACTTAAAGCAAAGGATACCCCTAACATGGGTGATCCATGATTTTCCTCTCCTTTAATTGCATTGGGTTAGCTAGCCCTGACCAAAAACTGGCTCTTAGAAGGTTGTTGTCATTAGAGAAAGTGGATGTAATATTACTTCAAGAAACATTGGGGGATGGAGAGACTATTCACCAAATTCTATCCTCCCTCCTCCCAGACTAGAGTTTCTAGACACTAGATGTGACTGAGCGGTCCAGAGGTCGTTCAATGGGGTTCAATAACCATACCATCCAAGTGGACAACTGGTGGGGAAGGGATGGTATTATAGGTGTTGAAATTTTAGCATCCAGGATAGAAACGCCCATTTGATTGATAAATGTACATGGCCCTTGTCACAAATAGACCGGTCTATTGAGACAATCTAATGGCCTTAGAAATCATGAAGGAGCATCATATTATCATTGGTGGAGATTAAAATTTTTCCACTGGCATAGCAGAATCTTGGGGGCCTAATGCATTACTGGACCCTCTCTTGGAATATTTTGAACATATGGTTGATGAAGCAAACTTTCTGGACTTGGCAATGCACAAAAAACTTCCTACTTGGCATAATAGAAGGACTGGGGAGGTAGCCCTTGCGCGCAAACTAGACCAATTCTTCTCAATTCCAAGCTGGTAGATAGGATGTACAAGGTTAGGAAATGGGTTGGCTTGGGAGGATCATATGATCATTCCCCCATATACTTTGAAATCCTTAGGGAGAACAACAGACCACACTCCCCCTTTAAGTTTAACTCTATTTGGTTGGAGGACCCTGACTTTCACCTCCTTGTCAAGAGCTCCTGGATCCATTATGACTAGATGCCAGACTCTGAGTGAACCCATGTCTTCTCCAAAAACATGTCCAGGATCAAAGACAAAACAATAAAATGGGCTAGAGAGAAAATAAGAGAGGAAGAGGATGCGACCCTCTTGATGATGAAGTTCTACTTAAAAAAAAAAATCCCCTCGTTTAACAAAAAGATTTTTACAAAAATAAGCTTTGAGAAAGAGATTTGAACCCAAGACCTCTATTCTCATAAACTAACTTCACACCAAGTGAACTAGTAAAAGGACTTTGTAATTGTTTGAAAGGAGGAAGGTTTTTTTTTTTTTTTACTCTTCGGTGTGTGTGATTTTTCTTGCAAAAAAAACACAAAATCCGTGCACAAAAAAAACGAAATGCAAGCCTTACGGAAGAATGTTAGATTTTCGGTTACCCTTACTGGAAAATATCCTTTTTTTTCACTATTTCTAATTTCCCGAGATCACACAAAGACATCGGGAAAGAGCATACGTAGCAAAAAAGAAATCCCTTCTTCCTGTTTCTGATTTGCCGAGATCGCACACAACACAGAGCAAAGATAATACATGAATAAGAGGCCATATATATGGAAAATAAATAAAAAATTGTAAACCGAAATAAACAGAGGGAACCAAAATAAGCAAAACGATTAACAAATATAACTACAAAAAAAAGATACTTTATACCTCTAGATCTAAACTTACATAAATTGGGCAACCGGAAACATTTTCGCATGAAACGAAAGGGGTTCCTCATTGTAACAGACACTCAGACACAACATAACAGTTCTCCAAGCTCAAAAAATTTCAGAAACAGTAAATCTGGAAAATAACAGTTGCATGCAGTCAAACCGGCTTTGGATTTGGATAAAAAATGGATGCGGCCCTAAATGGCTCTGATACCATGTAGGAATTTATAGGGTAAGTTCCTTAGATCAAACACCAAAGGTCACTTCTCACAAACAAATCACAAATCAGTACACCAATATATTACGTGGTTAAAACCCTCGAAGAGGGAAACAGTCCACGGCCTAAGCCAACACGGCCACTTTAGGAAATTTATTAATATAAAAGGAAAGTTTACATATGTTTCTTTCATAAATGGTTACCGAAAAAACGACCCTCCATTTTATTTAAATAGAGATCATGGATCAATCGAGTGTTAAACCACATATCAAGTGTCGTTAATACCGAGGAGAGAGTGAACCGTTAGATCACTACAAATCGTGATTGTCAGATTATAAGTTACAAATGTACATAGTAAATAAACACACTTTACCTAACTCTACACTAGACCAAGTTATACTTAAATATTTCCTATGTGTCGGAGTATCCTAACATCCCCCCTTAAGAACAACTTGAGATAGGATTGAAGGATTTACAAAGGTGACACAAAAGGAGCCTATTTCCTATGTGTCAAAATATCCTAACATCCCCCCTTATGAACAACTTGGGATAGGATTGAAGGATTTACAAAGGTGACACAATAGGAGAAGGAAAGAGGAATTAGAGCCTATCCCCCCTTAATGATAAATTTCCTAAACTCTAAGCATGGATTGAAGTTTGGTAAACTTCACTTCTATGAGAGCCTTTGTAAAGATATTAGCAACTTGATCATTGGTTGAACAATACTGTACTTCAAGAACACGATCATGAATGAGCTTTATGATGAAGTGTATATGAAGCTCAATGTGTTTCATACGTTGATGCTAAACTGGATCTTTGCATAGATGAATGGTACCTGATTGTTACACCAAAGTGGAGTTGGATTCTGCTGATGAAGACCAAATTCAGACAGGATCTGACGAAGTCACATGGCTTCCTTGTTGGCTTCAACGACACAACAATACTCTGCTTCTGTCGAAGAAATAGAGATGACACTTTGTTTCTTACAAGACCAAGTAATAGGTCTCGAACCAAGAGTGAATACATATCCTGCAGTAGACTTTTGATCATCAGGGTCACCAGCCCAATCAAAATTAGTGAAACCAACCAACAATGGATATGCTCCTGCACTGTAATGAATCCCAAACTGAATTGTACCTCGAATATATTGAAATATTCTTTTAGCTACTTTCTAGTGACTTTCATGAGGTTGGTGCATAGACCGAGCAACAAGACCAACAACAAAGGAAAGGTCAGGATGGGTATGGGTTAGATACAAAATTTTACCAACAAGTTGACGGTATAAGGTAGCATCAACTTCAGGGGTAGTACAAGTGAATGAAATCTTGACTCCACACTGAAAGGGAGAAGGGGATGGCTTATACTGTTCCATGTGAAAGTGGTGTAGAAGATCACAAACATACTTGGACTAAGAAAGGGTAATACCTTCTTTGGATTGCAAGACTTGAAGACCAAGGAAATAATGCAAGTGTCCTAAGTCTATCATTTCAAACTTCTTTTTGAGGCTAGACTTCACATGGTTTATATGATTGGGATCACTACCAGTAAGCATAAGATCATCAACATAAAGAACAAGGATGGTGAAGGAATTACCCACTTTCTTGGTGTAGACAGTGTTTTCAGAGTGACACCTAGAAAATCCATTATCTAATAGAAAACTATCCATCTTGGAATACCAAGCCTGAGGAGCTTGTTTGAGACCATAGAGATACTTCCTAAGTCGAAAAATAAGGCTAGAGTCGTTTTGGATAAAGCCAGGGGGTTGTTCCATGTAGATTTATTCATGCAAATATCCATGTAAGAAGGCGGATTTAACATCCATCTGATGGACTTCCCATTTAAAGGAGGCAGGAAGGGAAAGAACAAGGCATATATAATTCATTTTGGAAACATGGGAGAAGGTTTCAATATAGTCAATGCCTTCAACTTGTGAAAATCCTTTAGCAACAAGATGAGCTTTATGTCTATCCACTTTTCCATTTGGTCCAAACTTTGTTTTGTAAAGCCATCTGCATCTGACAATTTTTCTTCCTTTTGGAAGAGGAACGAGATCCCAAGTATCGTTTGATAATAAGGAGCGATATTCTTCATTCATATCTTCATCCCAATTTGGATGAACGAAATATTCTTCAAAGGTGTCTGGATTAGGATTTTCTGGAACTTGAGCCAATAAGGAAGAGGCTCTTTCGAACTGAGAATGTGTACGTCGTCGATTTGCAGGGTCACCTGCAAGATAACATGTTGCATTTTGAGTAGAGAGGACCCATATTGGAAGCTGTGGAGCTGAAGGAATATCTTCAAGAGGTGGAGGAGGATTTTCATCCCCGCTGTCATCATCTGAACTAGAAGGAATGCTATAAAAAATAGAAGAGATAGAGAGAGGTGGCACATATGCCGAATCAGGCTCGCAGGCCAAAGGTGGCACACCCGCCGAACTAGGCTCGCAGGCCGATATATTTTCATCAAATTTTATGTCTCTTCTAATGATTATATTTTTGGATTTTGGTTGAAGAAGTCTATATCCTTTGACATCTTCAGAATATCCAACAAAAATGCATTTTTCACTCTTAGGTTCTAAGGCTTTAGGTTTCGCATCTGGAATATGGGCCCAAGCATCACTTCCAAAAAAACAAAAGTGACTTACATCTGGTTTGATTGAGCTCCAGGTTTCTTCTGGAGTTATATTCCTTAAAACCTTAGTAGGAGTGCGATTTACTATGTAATTTTCATAGTTAATTTCTTCTGCCCAAAAATTGAGACTAAGTCCTTTAGATTCAAGCATACAATTATCCATTTCTTTTAAGGTGCGATTCTTCCTTTCAGCTACACCATTTTGTTGTGGAGTATATGGAACAATATGTTACAATTGAATGCCATGCTCAGTGAAAAAGTTGATAAATTTGTTGTTAACATATTCTCCTCCATTGTCTAATATTAACTTAAGAATTTGATGTCCAGATTGTTTCTCAACAAAGGCCTTAAAGGCCAAGAGCATGTTAAAAAATTCACTCCCGAGTTTTAAGAAGTATACCCAAGTGCATCTGGAAAAATCATCAATGAAATTTAAGAAGTACTTGCAGCCAGAGAAAGAAACAATAGGAAGTGGATCACATAAATCACTATGCACAAGCTACAAAGGGGCTGAAGTGTGCCAAGAGGCACGTTTTTCAAAACTACCCCGATGATGTTTTCCGAGTACACATCTAGAGCAAACACCATCTCGAAAAAATACAATAGGAAGACTTGTCACAATATTTTCTTTACATAGAGTTTGAAGAGAGCGATAGTTTAAGTGACCAAATCGCTCATGCCAAAGTTTGCTCACTTCATCATTATGAGCAACAAAAACGGAGGGAAGACATGATGACCCAAAGTTGTCAAACTTATACAACCTTGTGGAATCATCAACAACGCTAGTAGCTAAAATATGTCTAGGATCTTTGAGGTCCTTGATTACAACATCATGAGGTGAGAATTCTACTATTTTCCCTTCACCTGAATGAGTTATCTGATAAACAGATAGAAGGTTGCATGACAAGGTAGGAACACATAGTACATCATTAAAATGACCATTATCTAGATGAATGGTTCCAGATCCTACAACACTAAGAGATCTATCATCGCCAACATAAATATGTTTGGTGTTACAATCATTTAAAGAATAAAACATGGCTTTATTTTTGGCCATGTGGTAAGAAGCTCCAGAATCAATGAGCCACTCATGAGAATGAGAAGAAGAAGATACATTTAATGCATAACCAGATGCTTGACAACCACAAGCAAAAAGTGCCATTCCTGAAGATGAAGTTGAAGAGGTCCCCAAATTGATGTGGTGCTTCTTCATTTATGCTTCCAAGGCTTCCATCTTCTTAAAATATTTGGACTCTACATGGCCATCACGATTATAAAAGTTGCAATGTCTATCTGTTTTCTCCCCTTTGTTTTTATTTTCCTTATTAGTTTGGTCAGTTTCTTTTTAAGTTTGCGGCTGAAATTGCTTAAGACCCTTGTTTGGTTTAGGACCATACTTTTTAGGATACTGCTTCTTGGGATTCTTTTGATATGGTTGCTGTTGGGATGCTAAGGCTTTCTTAGAAGCATTTCTAGTATTGATAAGACCAATGTGTAAGAGTTTTTATTGTTCTCTTATCAAATAATCACAAAAGGCATCAAAAGAGGGGTTCTTGTAGGGTGTTCCTTGAGAAATGATGGCTTTTCTAGTGGATTGGAAGGTGGAAACAAATACTAAGTATGCAGGGGCAAGATTAGAAAGAAAGGAATAGATAAGGCTACCATCTTCCTTTTTGACCTTACAACCTTCTAAAATAAGTCTAAGGGTCTTGAATTTGGACAAAAAATCTTCAATAGAGGAGAAATTATTGGTGTCCAAAGGAAGCAACTCATTTTCAAGCTGGTGAGCCCTGATGTCATTTTGAATGCCAAAAACAATATTGAGCTTTTCAGGGCTTCATCAGGGGTGTCAATTTCAAGGATATGAAATTGAAGATATTGAGCAATGGACATTCCTATCAACCCTCATGCTTGATCTTGTTTATTTTCCCATTTTTAGCGGATTTATCTCCATTGGTAGGTTTAGTTTATTATCCTATGGATATTTTATAAAACCCTTTACTTCTAAGTAAATCTACCATGTGAGGTAGCCATTGGAAATAATTGGTGTTGTTAAGAATAACCAGGCATTCACTTTCCATTTAAAAAAAAAAAAAACTAAAGCTGAAAATAGTTGAAACTAACTATTCCAATGGAAAGATCTTGAAAAATTAGGCTGATTAAAAAAAAAATTGCTCGAAAAATGACTTCCGGATGAAGAAGTTATTAGAGTTGTAGATGCCGAATAGTTACGGGAACGGTTTGAAATTTGATGATGAAGTTCTACTTTAAAAAAAAATTCCCCCCCCCCCCTCCCCCTCTCCCCCTCTAACAAAAAAACTTTTTACAAAAATAAGCTTTGAGAAAGAGACTTGAAAAACACAAAATCTGTGCACAAAAAAAACGAAATGCAAGCCTTACGGCAGGACGTTGGATTTTTCAGTTACCCTTACCGGAAACTATCCTTTTTTTCGCTATTTCTGATTTCCCGAGATCAAACAAAGACGCGGGGAAAGAGCATACATCACAAAAAAAAATCCCTTCTTCTTGTTTCTGATTTCCCGAGATCGCACACAACACAAAGCAAAGAGCATACACAGAGAAGAGGCTATAGATCTGGAAAATAAATAAAAAACTATAAACCGAAATAAACAGAGGGAACCGAAATAAGCAGAAGTGCTACAGATTTCCAGGACCATGCAGAGGTATGTGGAGGTGGATGATATTGAAAACCTTAATGCGACTGTAACTTTAGGGGAAGTGGAAGCCGTGCTAAAATGGTTTAAGAAGGACAAGAGCCCTATTCCAGATGGCTGGCCTATTGAATTCTATCTCACCTTCTTTGAGGACATTGGAAGGGATCTCCTACAAGTCATAGAGAAGAGTAGAACACCTAGCCAAATGTATGATGGATTCAATGCCACCTTCATCGCCCTCATCCCTAAGATCTAATAAAACCCTTGTCATTCAATGACTACAAGCCCATATCTTTATGCAACTGTATTTACAAGATCATCACCAAAATCATTGCCAACCGTATCAAGCCCATATTATCTCGACATATATCCAAGGAATAATTTTCCTTCCTCCACCAAAGGCGAATACATGAAGCTATTGGTATGGCTCAGGAAGCTCTACACTCAATCAAACTCAAAAGTCTTAAAAGAACCATTCTCAAGATTGACCTAGCCAATGCATTTGATTGCACTTGCTGGACCTTCATATAGTTCATCATTCTCCATACTGGCTTCCCTCTCTCATCCATCAATTGGATCATGGGATGTATCAAAGATGCATCTTTCAACATTCTCATCAATGGTGCAGCCTCTAAATTTTTTCATGCAGGTAGAGGGCTTTGTCAAGTGTTCCCATTATCCCCACTAATTTTCTTGCTGATCATGGAAGGGTTGACCAAGCTTATGGAAACTGCCAAGGTTGAAGGTTCAATAAAAGGTGTCAAAATATCTGAATTTATTCACTTGACACATCTATTATTTGTAGATGATGTGCTTATTTTTCTTGATGGATCCATCCAAGATACCAACAACTTTAGGAGAATTTTGTCTGTTTTCTTCAAGGTTACATGTATGAATCCCAATCACAACAAGCCTACTATTATAATGGTTAGATTATCCATTCAGGATAGTAGACATGCCCTATTTCATTTCCAATTTAGTCGCAGGGAGATTAAGGAGGGCATCAAATACCTAGGCTTTAGCCTCAAACCAAATGATTATAGAATTACTGACTGGAACTAGCTAATCCCAAAATTTGAGAGGAGGGTGAATATATGGCAACAGAGATGGCTTTCTAGAGTAGGGCGATTAGTGCTTATCAAATTGGTTCTCGAGGCAATACCTGTCTACTAGATGGCACTGGCCTGGATTCCTAAGGGAGTGGTTTCCAGAATCCAACAAATTTGCACAAGGTTCCTTTGGAGGGGGAAGTAGGGGGAAAGACATTCACTTGGGCTGGTTGGAAAAGGATTGCCAAACCCAAAAGTTAGGGAGGATGGGGGCTAAAAGACCTAAATCACTTTTCCACTAATCTGGCAGCTAAGATGGGGTGGCAATTACTAAGAGCTATCAGCCTATGGCAAGAGGTCACTTATTACAAATATATTTCACCACTGACCACCCTTGATTGGATTAGAGGTACCATCAAATACAGACCTGAGTCCTCCATTGTATGGAAAGCCATTACTAGATCCATCCATATCATCAACAGAGGACTTGCTTGGAGCATTGGATCAGGAGCAAAGGTGAGGATTGGCGTGGATGCTTGGTTAGTATGTGGATAGGAGTACCACTTACCCATGAATATAAGAAAACTCCTGATGGATTCAGAGATTCACATGTTATCTCAAATTGCGGATACAACCAATACCACTTGGATCTCACAAGCTTGGAAACCCTCACAGGAGCTCAAAATTCCAGACATCTGGAAGGCAGAGTGGAATAGATATCTCAAGGCACTTCGTGCCACCAATATCAGAGTAACAGAGAGAGAGGATGAATTGTTATGGGCATTATCACCTCGAGGCATCTACTCACCAAAAGAGGGGTATGTGTCTCTCATTGTGGAGCTTGAACCTCATGATAGTCAGTGGTGGTGGAGGCATATTTGGAAGCTGAAGGCACCCCCAAAGGCTAGATTATTCATGTGGTGCATTCTTAGCAACTGTGCCCCAACGGATGACAACCTCACCAGACGCTCCATCCATGGACCTTCTAGATGATACCTTTGGAAAATCCATCCTGAGGACATCGATCATCTCTTTCTATCCTGTGCAGCCACCAGAATGGTTTGAGAACTATCCACTAATGCTTTGGGAATTGCTCTCAATTGGCATGGCAGCACTGTGACTAAGGCGTGGTAGAATTGGTGGCGATCGACAACAATCATGAAAGATAGGAACCTCCCCTTTTTGATATCTTGGGGCATATGGTTGGCTCGTAACCAATGCATCTTTCAAAACTCAGTGATTGGCTAACCTCACATTTGCAACACCATTACTGCTCTTTTCCTCTCACTCCATGATGACGAGCCCAACGTTCATTGTAGAGTGCTCACTCCTAAGCCTATTGATAAATCCTGCCCTTGGGCCTATTTTGATGGGCCCTCTAACATCACTGGATGCGGTGGGTGGGCCACTCTCTTCCTTTCGGATTCTCACCATTATAAGATCAAAATGGGTTTGGGACCGGGTACAAACAACTATTCTAAACTCAACAACCTCAGACTCCTACTTACCTTTTCCCTTGATAAGAGTTGCAACAGGATTCATATTTTTGGGGACTCCAAGATTGTAATTAATTGGTTCAGAAATGAGGCCCGATGTCATGTACATACACTTAGAGGACTGCTGGACGAGGTTATGGCTCTTAATCCACATTTTGACTCCATTACTATTGCTCATATTTACAGGGAAAGGAACCAGGTGGCTCACCAGCTTTCCAAAGAAGCCTTGCAGTTAGATTGGGGCCAATGGTTAATTATTGAATAGGATGGACAATAGGTGTACCAGTATTTCCACAGGCCTTTCAAAGTGGATGCAAATGGCTAGGGGGTAGTCTAAACAGGCTGTCAGTTTTTTTTCCAGTTTTTATCAGTTTTTTTGTTTACTTATTCCTATATGTAGATATTTATTTTGACAAGCACAATACTATTTTAACTGTTTATTCACTGATCTTATGAACAATATGATTATAAGAATTATTTTGATATTGCATAGTGTCCTATGCTGCAGATACAACATGTAATTTTCCTTCATGAATGAAAATTACGATTTCTTCCTTGGAAATAAAAATATACACACACACATTAATGAGGAGAAATTATAAAATTTGCTTAAGATATATTTTTAGAAAGAGATTAACATTCAAAGAGTATTATAATTTCATAATTGACCTAATGGGATTAAATTACTGTAACTAATTTAACCTTAGTTTAAGACTATGTCAAGGAAATATAAATTGTTTATGCATTTTGAGATTGGAAACTATTTAGTGGATGGGAATAAAAAGTGATTTTGAAGACAAGGATGGGGTTGGAGTTTTATTACAAAAACAAAAAATAAGTCTTAGGGAGGAAAAAAATGATACTCGAAGTCAAATTCCAATTGATAGCGAATTCACCAACAATAATCTCATCTCTCACTTTAGGGATCCTGCTAATTCTTATACCCATGAGAGTGTTTCAAGTCATGAATTTTTTATATCTGAAAGTATGCAAACACAATGCTTGCATAATTATAACACTGCAAAATCATTGGTATGAAATGAATTCATAAGAGAGTCATGCAGGACTACAATACTGCCCCATGAATCCCTTGCCCTTGCCAATTACTCTGCCAGATCCACTGGCATCACTGTGACTAGTGTCAGAGAAAATTATTTCATCGTTGCATTATCTTCCACTATCAACATAATTCTCCACCACCTCACCGAACACTGGCTTGGTTGGAGCATATTCGAAAGGGAAACACCACCTTACCTTATCTATATGTGAAGGGTCAAAACCACCTAAAAAATAATATTCTAATTGTTGTAACTGACAACAATTTTGTATAAATACAGATGCTCATCCAGAGGCAAAGTTCATCTCTCGACTTTCGTATTTTCTTGTATGATATTGCAGTTGTAGCTGTGTTTTGGACTCTTTGTGTGCTCTGTTTTTATCAACTGGTATCAGAGCTAGTTTGAAATTTGTTGGAATCTGAGAGTGGGCCAAAGATAATTTATTTTGTGAGAATCCATTGTTGTGCCTAGTCAAATAGAGTTACAGAGCTGACGAAGTTCTATGTGTAGTCGAAAAGAGTGTTGCGCAAAGTTTGTGATATTTGTCTGACGCTGCAAGAGCCATTGTCGAGTTTTGTGTAGTTGTTGGAGTATCAAGTAGTTGGAATGAAACCTTTTTTGAAAAGTGTAACTAGGTCGGTCTTCATGTTGACTATGTAATTATGTACTTATGTAAAGAAGAAGTCAAAAATAATAAAATGTATTTTTGTTTTACTTGCTTCATGGGTTCATGAGCAATATTTTATTATAGGTCTATAGAATTCTTCTTGATGTCTATTAGGACTTGTCTTATGAACGTAAGTGTAATTAAGAGTCATGTAAATGAAGTGTTTAGTCTGAAGAATGTCCTCCAAGACCTTGCGAAAGAATGGCATTCAAGGTTGCCCATATTAAACGTTGAAGATAAGCCTATTTGTTGTCAGGAAGTTGGCCTACAAAATGTATTAAATTCAGCCTACATGATGGCTGGAAGGTCGGCTTATTAACTGGCAGGAACAACTATTTATACCCCTACATATGCTACACAAAAGATACATAAATTTTCATATATGTTTGAGGTTTTATAGAGTTTAAAAGTGTGGATCTCAGGACAGAATCTAGTGCGGATTGTTCTGAGATCAGTGTAGATTTTAGGAAGGAGAAAAGTGTAGATTTCAACATGGGTTAAGGATAGAGTTAAGTGCAGATTCCTATGTGATGAAGTGCAGTCTTCAAAAAGGGATAAGTGCGGATTACAGGATAGAGTCTAATCTAATATATACTTGAATTAGGGTCAAACTGAAAGGAAGACTATCCTTGGACAACTCTAAGGAAATTGCGGACAATTCTGAATTGCTTACAATGTAACAAGATCTGTGACAAATAACTGCATTTAAGTGTGGATCTATTTTGGAGAAGGCTTTGCGTATTGTCATGAAGTAACATTGCAGATCAGAAGTAAGTATACACCTACAGTTCATGTGAAGTTTGACAATGCCCTATGTGTAGAAAAGTCCCTACATAATCTGAAGAAGAGATTGGTCTGAAAAGTGTAAGAAAGTGAGAAAGGAAAAGCTCCAAGTGTATACAAAGTAAATATGATTTAGTCTTCGATGTTTGAATAAGCAATAAGAAGTTAAGCTTAGAGACCGAGTTCTCTAATATTGGTGCAGATCCGTGCTGGTTAGTAAACAATAGAAGGATCAAGCTCGAGATCATCAAAGAAGTAGTAAAAAGGGCTTGGAGACATTCATAGGTCAAGGGTCTGAGTCTTGGTCATGGTACTTGTCATTTAAAGATCTATAAGAATAATTTCTTACGGTTTTTCCTCCCCAAGAGGGAGAGATTTTGCCTTGTCTCTAGGAGCCTAATTTGTGTGTCTCGTGTATTTTGATAATTGAATTGATGAAAAATTAGTTAAGCTAAAAAATAAAAGACATAAGTAACTCAAGTAAGCTCACAAGTAATTATCAAGAAGAGAATTTGAATTAATCACCAGCCCTCCAAATTCTCAACATAGTATCAGAGCTAAGGTGCTAAATAACAAGGGCTATTTGTCAAGAAGACACTCAAGGATCAAAATTCAGTTTTCTAGAAAGCATCAAGGCAAAAGTCAAAGTCTACGTTGTAAGGTCAAATCAGTTTAAAATGAAATCCTCAAGCAATATCAAGAAGAATCTCACCCTTATTCAAGGAATCCACACATTGATGAGGCAATATTTAACATCAAAGATTCTTGATATTGAAGATGTTGTTGGATGACACATCATTAAGCATCACTCAACACTATTGAAGACATCTTCATTATGAAGTAACCTTTGACCATCAAGGATACAAGATCACCTACTTTGAAATAAATATAAGTGGGATTTCTTGCCATCATCTTCAACAAGGAAGCTAATAGAAGAAGAAAAACATCTACTCAAGTAAGTATCTTTATGACTTCATATGAATCTATCAAAATGTTTTATTTGCAAAAAAATCAACAAGCTGGTTAGGGTTTCAGACTTTCCTAGAAGACAAGGACAATGAAGTCATACCAAATACATGAAGAGAGATATAAGAGCCCAAATGATTCTTACATAATCCATAAAAGACTCTCTTATCTCTGATGTACCAAATCTAGAATCATTAAAAGAAATATATGAGAAATTGGTGGAGTTATTCTCTGTGAGTACTGCAAGAGAAGCAATCTCTCTGAGATCATCTGCAGGAAGTGGGAGAAGTAATGTCTGACACTGAGATGACTGAAGTGGTGTTGGAAGCTCTACCAGATGAATGGGGAAACTTCACTTCAGGTTTATACGGGAAGAAGGAAGCGACACCATTCCATGATTTAGGGTCTCTATGTAAAATAGAGGAAACAAGATTGAACGCCAAAGGTGTTATAGGATCAAGCGAAGGGAATCAAGCCTTGGCAGCCACGTCAAGGATTAAAGGAATATTAGTTAAGTTTGGTCCTCAGTATAGTATGGACAAAGCACGATGCTTTGGATGTGATGAAATTGGGAATTATAAAAGATATTGTCCTAAATCTAAAAGGGACAAGAGAAACAAGGGAAGAAGCCCATATCTTAGAAAAGAGAGAAGAACCTGATGCAAAGAAATCTAAGAAAGAGGAAGCGAGGGATCTCCACTATGATTGAGATCATATTCTCCTTTAAGTGATTTCTGTTGGTTGTATGATAGGAAATTAATGTATCATCCTGATCAAAGCATGGTAGGATTTCTTGGTAAAACAACTCTTGGAAAACCTCTCTGATAACAATACTAATGGAGTGTAGTCATCAAGATCAAGGGTCATCATGAAAAACATAATTTTGGGATGTGATGACATATTGATGGAACATGCCAAGGGAATGAAGCTCTTCATTCTAGTAAAATTCCTGAAGGATGACTTATATGCTGAGGTATGAAGTATGTATATATTTATATGCCGACACTGGATGTTGTGAAGTCATGTCATATGGTTGCAGGTAATAGAATTATAGATTTAGAAGTATGATCTATGAAGGAGGATCACTCGGTGCACTAATAGATGAAATCAACATAATATATATATCCTAATGGAATATGAGGTGGTTGTATATGAACGAGGAACTAGAAAATGTGTAAGTTCCTGGGAATGAAGAATGTGCTGAAAGAAAGAGATCATGAAATGCAACCATGTCAAGAGGCAGTTATCATCCAGAAGCCATGAAGATGTGACTAGGAGATCTCCTGGGAGGATATGTAGACTTTGACAGATTTCTGGTAAAGAAGAAGACCCTTGAAAAAAAATATCATTTGGAGATGTGTCAATCTGAATAAAGGATGACGATGCCTACAGGAAGATGTCATGGTGAAAGATCATCACTGAGGTAAATTTTGTTTTAAAAGTTAATATGTATATGTTTATCTAGATGAATTTGTGCAGGGCTGCTAATCATGAGAAAGGATGTGTGATCCTTGGAGATTATTCGAAGGAAAGCAACATGGCATAATAGTGAACCAGATGAGAAAAATAGATGAATCACTTTCTGCTAGATGTCACGACTCATGAATTAAAGTAATGGATGATCTGTGCCCTATGGAGCTAAAGTTGAAGATTCCTCAATATCGAAATCCATGACATCGAGGGGAGGAATTCTTCATGAGTAGTTGGGTGTTTCACCATTTCTGCTGCAGGTCCCTGATTGAGAGGGAGCCTGGTGATCAATTTCTTACTTGGAATAAACTGGGAAATTCCTAAGAATGAGCTTAGGTACATTCCTTATACAGGAATGAGTACATTCCCTTGTGGAATAGGTCCTCCCTAGCTGAGAGGGAGAGGTAGACACATCATTCTGGTCTTCACTTGGGAAGACAGAATGGAGGATTGGGTAATCATATGGCATTCGATACTCTTTGAGAATGTGCTAGGGCATCTAAGATAAGAGTAGTTGGGGACCGATATTCTTTGAGGGCTAGCTACCCAAGAGAAGAATAGTCCAAGAAGGTCATACTTTGAGAACACCCAGGTGGAGTATGTACCTTGGATAGATAATGATTATGGTGTCTATAAGTCATGTGTCTCGCCAACATTGTAGCCCATTGTCTCATTGAGAGATGGGGCTGTTAGTCAAGGCCTTTCACTAGGACAATACTGGTTGATATGATGCTATACAGATGCGATTACCAATTCGATTCTTCTTATGAGATTATTCAGTTTGAAAGTGACCATGTACCTATATGAATACCTACCTAGTTAAGAGGGAGTGTTGAAAAGTGTAACTAGGTCGATCTTCATGTTGACTATGTAATTATGTACTTATGTAAAGAAGAAGTCAAAAATAATAAAATGTATTTTTTTTTACTTCCTTCATGGGTTTCATGAGCAAGATTTTATTATAGGTCTATAGACTTCTTCTTGATGTATATTAGGATTTGTATTATGAACATAAGTGTAATTAAGAGTCATGTAAATGAAGTGTTTAGTCTGAAGAATGTCCTCCAAAACCTTGCAGAAGAATGGCCTTTAAGACTGCCCATATTCAAAGTTGAAGATAAGCCTATTTGCTGTGAGGAAGTCAACCTACAAACTGTGTTAAAGTCGACCTACATGATGGTTGGAAGGTCGGCTTATTAAATGGCAGGAACAACTATTTATACCCCTACATATGCTACACATAAGATACAAAAATTTGTGGATATGTCTGAGGTTTTACAGAGTTTAAAAGTGCAGATTTGAGGATAGAATTTAGTGCAGATTGTTTTGAGATCAGTGCGGATTTTAGGAAGGAAAAAAGTGCATATTTCAGCGTGGGTTAAGGACAAAGTTAAGTGCGTATTCCTATGTGATGAAGTGCGGTCTTCAAGAAGGGATAAGTGCGGATTACAGGATAGAGTCTAATATGATATATACTTGAATCAGGGTCAAACTGAAAGGAAGACTATACTTGGGCAACTCTAAGGAAATTGCAGACAGTTATGAATTGCTTACAGTGTAACAAGATCTAGGACAAATAACTGCTTTTAAGTGTGGATCTATTTTGGAGAAGGCTTTACGTATTTTCATGAAGTAACATTGCAGATCAGAAGTAAGTATACACCTATTGTTCATGTGAAGTTTGACAGTGCCCTATGTGTAGCAAAGTCCCTACATAATCTGAAGAAGAGATCGGTCTGAAAAGTGTGAGAAAGTGAGGAAGGAAAATATGGGATTTACCTTCCTAACTACAATTCAAGAAATAAATCTCCAAGTGTATATAAAGTAAAGATGATTTAGTCTTTGATGTTTGACTAAGAAATACGAAGTAAAGCTTAGAGACTAAGTTCCCTAATATTGGTGCAGATATGTGCTGGTTAGTAAAGAATAGAAGGATCAAGCTCAAGATCATCAAAGAAGAAGTAACAAGGGCTTGGAGACATTCATAGGTCAAGGGTCTGAGTCTTGGTCATGGTACTTGTCATTTGAAGATCTATAAGAAGAATTCCTTACGGGTTTTCCTCTCCAACAGGGATATGTTTTGCCCTGGCTCTAGGAGCCTAATTTGTGTGTTTCGTGTATTTTGATAATTGACTTGATGAAAAATTAAATAAGCTAAAGAAGAAAAGACATAAGTAATACCAAGGCTTCCAAGAACTAATAACTCAACCCATAGGTAAAGGAACATGAGAACCAACTAGAAAACGAGCAATGACACTGAACCCACAACACCACGACTATCCAGGAAATGGTAATGCTAGGAAAATCCACTGTCAATCCAAGAAATCCTCCATGCCAATGATAGATAATGACCAAGAAACCACATTAATACACCATGCATGCCAAAACTAGCAAGGAGATCACACATGCAAATAAATACCTGCAAATAATCCTGTTGTAGCTGCTTGATCCTGCTCTTGCTTGCTTGCACCTTCCTTCTTCTTGCCTTCTTTTCCTTTCTTGATCCAATTCCCAAGTGCTCCAAGAAAGCTCTAAGTATCCAAGAGTATGAGAGAGAGAGAGAGAATAGAATGAGAGCCATAAGTGTGAGAAAAAACTTTCCAACTGATCCTTAGAAGCCTTTTTATCAATGGGGCCTCTATTTTCTTGATTTTCCATTATTTTCCTTCATTTTCCTCCTCACATGCAACCTATGAAATTTCACCTCTCTTTTCTCCTATTTCCATTATTTTCATAAACAAAATGCCAATTAATGCATCATGCCTTTCCAAATCCTTTTCCATTGCCTACGCTAATTTCCTTTAGCATAATAACCGAAATGAACACCCAATAGGATGTTTTTCCCAACATTCAGCTTGGAATATGTGTCCCATGCCCTTGGTATTATATTTTTTTTACATGTATTTTTAACCAATATTGTTATAGAACCCTCCCCCTTGGGGGAACACCATCCTCGGTGTTCAATGACAACTACAAACCAACAAACTATTAAAACAAAACATACTGCCTTGGGAGTTTTATAACACAACTCGTTGCAGTATTTACAATGACCATTGCTGAAAACATGACAATCATACCATTTAATGGAGCTTTATTACACAACTCATTATGGTATTTACAATAACAACCACATTTGCTTCAACCAACAAATAATCATACTATCTATGGAGCTTTATAAATCCAACTCGATACAATATTTACAATAATATACAAAAATACACATGCACATTTTCTCAACCAATAAATAAAAGGATATGATGCCTGCATCCACAACAAGGGAATCCAGAGGCTCACACCTCCACCCTCAAAGTAATACTAGGATTCACCTCCTTCCTAGGAAGTCCAGAATCCACTACCAAAGTCAAAGCTACATCCAATGTCATGCGCTACAATCCCGCGTTGTTGTCCTCTCAGTGAAAAATTATTGGCTCATTGTTCCAGGGCACACTCCCAATGTGCATCTGATTCCATATGGAAATGCTAATGACAAAAAAAAATCCATCCCTGACCTTCCCTTCTCTATTACACAGTTCCTCGAGAAATTTGGTCACCCCCTTTTGTGTAGCCACACACCTTCCAAGTTCTGCTGGCACCCCCATCCGGCCAATCTATCCCTTGGTAAGGCTTCCTCGCATCAAAAGATACAAAAACCAAGGCATATCCTTGATTCAAAACCATCATACTAGTCATAACATGCTAATGGAAATCAATGGACACTATTGGGTACCAGTTTCCCACAATGGCCCTGCTCCTGAAGTCCTTTACCAACATACTGCTGCATGTTGCAATTCCTTTATCATTACTGCCAATTCTTGCAATCAATTTAAACCATCCCAAACAAGGAATTCCATTCTTTCCTGTACCAAGCACATAATTTCAATTATATTCAAAATAAATTGAAATAACTTCAAATCATACCTCATTGGTAGCGCGTTAATAAGTTAAACTTCCACTTTTTTTTTTACTACCTGTCACGCAAGTCAAACTAGTTGTTTGATCAAATCATCATGTATAAACATATCACATATGGTTAGATCAAAACACAACCATCATAGGTCAAAATCATGAATCACATGCAATCATTGTAAACCATAATCATAAATCACATGTAATCATCATAAACTGGAATCATAGATCTCATGTATAATAAAACTGAAATAAAATGCGATATTTATCCTTCATTGGTCCTTACTTTTGCCTTTGTTCTTTCTGTACACACACCAGATCGGTTGCTACACCCGACAAACACCCAATGCATTTGATTCTCTTCCATGTGCACATACACATAGTGTGTATCACACACATACAACCATACATGAAATACAACACCATGCAATACATTCACCTACACCCAGTGTACAACACAACACAATACATACACCTACATACGGTGTACAAAACGATACAATACATACACCTACATCTGGTGTACAACAGAACACAATACACACACACACACATCCGATGTACAACACAACACATACACCTACACCCAGTGTACAATACAATACATTGCATAGACATATACAAAGTACAACACAACAAATACACATGTCACGATACCACGAATACACCATGAACATACATAGTATTGCATCCTCGCAGTCAATTTCAACCACCTAAAACAAGGAATTGCATTCTTTCCTGTACCAAGCACATAATTTCCATTATATTCAAAATAAATTGAAATAACTTCAAATCATACCTCATTGGTAACCCATCAATAAGGTACACTTGCACTTTTTTTTTTTACTTCCTGTCACACAAGTCAAACTAGTTGTTTGATCAAATCATCATGTATAAACATATCACATATGGTTAGCTCAAAACACAACCATCATAGGTAAAAATCATGAATCACATGCAATCATTGTAAACCATAATCCTAAACCACATGTAATCATCATAAACTGAAATCATAGATCTCATGTATAATAAAACTGAAATAAAATACCGATATTTATCCTTTATTAGTCCTTACTTTTTCCTTTGTTCTTTCTATACACACACAGGATCGGTTGCCACACTCGGAAAGCACCCAATGCATTTGATCCTCTTCCATGTGCACATAAACATAGTGTGCATCACACACATACAACCATACATGACATACAACACCATGCAATACATTCACCTACACCCGGTGTACAACACAACATAATACATATTACACCTACATATGGTGTACAACACAATACAATACATACACCTACATCTGGTGTACAACACAACACAATACACACACACACATCCGATGTACAACACAACACATACACTTACACTCGACATACAATACAACACAATGCATATACATATACAAAGTACAACACAATGAATACATATTATGAAACCAGCTCCAAAAATAGAGGAAAAGAGAGATCAATGCCTTATAAATAAGCCACTTTGAGGGGCTACCCCCTTTACATTACATAAATGAAAATTTCTTCGATGATACAAATGAAAAAACCTCCTTTCTATATATAGGAGTCCACTGGATCACAATATAATCCTAGCCGACCTAACAATAATAATTTAAGGGCAGAATAATAACAATATCGGGGTTACAGGGGTACAACAATAACAATAAGGGGGCTACATTAACAAAAATAAGGGACTACACTAGTAATATAGGGACTTGACATGCCCCTCCCCTTCAAAAAAGTGTTGTCCTCAACGCTTGAGTAGCTCTAGATGCTTATGTATAAAATTCTCATCCTCCCATGTTGAATCTTCAGTGGGTAAGTTCTTCCACTTGATGAGATACTCTAAAATTGATCGATTTCGTAGTTGTCGAGTTCTTGTTTCCATGACTACTTCAGGTTACAATATGATTTTTCCTTCCTCGTCAAGTTCGGGAAATATTGTTTGAAATGAAAAATTTTCACCTATAACCTTCTTTAAGCATGAAACATGGAAAACTGGATGCACTTGAGAAGAAGAAGGAAGCTCCAATTTGTATGTTATAGTACCAATCTTTTGCAACACCTTGTAAGGACCAAGTACTTTGGCGATAATTTATTATCCTTCTTAGCTTGCTTGAGGGACATTTTTTTGTATGGTTGTAGCCGTAAAAATACCTAGTCTCCTACATCAAAAATTATCTCGCTGTGATGTTGATCTTCCTGTTGTTTCATTCAATTTTGTGCCAAATTTAGGTTATCCTTTAAGAGTTGGAGAACTTGTTGTTGATGCTCGATGTGATCTTCCACTGCCTGAACCTTAGAATTTTCTCTTAAAGATGATGTGATGGACGGTGGATGATATCCATAAAGTTCCATAAATGGGGTCATTTTTGTTGTAGTATGGAAGGAAGTGTTATACCACCATTCAACCAGAGGTAACCACTTGACCCATTGTGTTTGTTTATCAGATACAAAAAAACGAAGATATCCTTCCAAAAATTTATTCACTATCTCAGTTTTCCCATCAGATTGAGGATGATAAGATGAGCTATGAGCTATTTGAGTACCCAAAAAAGAAAATAATTCCGTCCAAAAATTTCCAGTAAAAATGGGATCTCTGTTGCTTACAATAAATTTTGGGTTTCCATGTAGCTTTTGAATTGTTTCCATAAATGCAATAACAACTGTACTTGCTTTCAATGGATGAGATAATTCACAAAAGTGTGCATACTTGGTAAGTATATCAACTACCACCATTATGACATTCTTTCCTTCGGACTTAGGCAAACCTGTGATAAAATCCATTGAAATCTCCTCCCAACGTTGAATTGGAATGGATAAAGGCTGTAGAAGACTTGGGGTCTTAATTGTATCAACTTTATTTTTCTGGAAATCCAAACATCCTTGCCATCAAAATTACTCTTATTTTGAAGTTTCTTGTTCATTTTCTTCCTCCTCTTCAGAATATATGTAAAATAATTTCTTCTCAGCATAGTTATGACCTTTAGTGTATTTTCTATCACCACTGTAGAAAATCCCTTTTGCTATTTTTTCTTCCAATTATTGTGGTGTAAACCTTGTAGGCTGTGGAGTTCTAGGAGTAGTAACACTTCCATATTTATAGATGTGAGTGGTAGGCTTCCTTGTCGCCATAATTCTACATTCATTTTTTCTTTCCAACCTGAATGCCTTCTCCAATGAATCAGGTTCTGAAAGGCGAACCTCATGTTGGATATTATCCTTTAAAGTCCTTATGAATACATCAATCTTGTGTTCCTCTGGAATACCAATTACCCTTATATTCAACTTTTGGAATTCCTCAATGTGCTCCACCACTGAACCCTTTTGTTTGAGATTTATCAAATGGCTAAAGAAAGTGTTTCTCTTTGTATCCTCATAATGTGTTATCATTTCCTCCGTAAAAATTGACCAAGTGAAAATTTTTTTACGGGATCAAAGCCATCGATACCATACAAATGTATTTTTTTCTAAATATAAAGTTGCAATACGTACCTTTTGTGTTTTTTTCACATTATTGAGATCAAAATATTGCTCCATTTGTAGTATCCATGTTACGGGATCCTTGCCATCAAACTTCCTCATTTCGATCTTTGGAATATGGTGGGTCTTCAATCCAACATTAGAGTTTATGAAATCATGATTAACATTTATTTTGTTCTCATCATGAGTTTCCTCTACTATATTTTCGCCATTAGGAATCATTTCTTGTATAAACTTTGTCAAACCTTCCACGTCTGCTTTTAGATCATTATTCATGTCTTCCATGTCGTCTTTCATTTTTTCTTCTATACCATCGATCTTAGCTTTCATGTCTTCTATGCCATTCTTCAAACCATCCATCTTAGCTTCCATGCCTTTCTTCAAACCATCCATCTTAGCTTCCATGCTTTTCTTCAAAACTTCCATTTCATTTTTTGTTTCTCTTTGCGAGAGTGAAATTTGGTGCACTTGCTCTTGTAATTTTGATATATCATGTTGCACTTCTTCATCTTCATGAGTCATAGTAGAGTATTTTGAGGACTAAATGGGTGTTGAATTATTTTTATGGGGCATTTTAGAACCCAATACTGATATCTATGATTCAATATGCCCTTGGAATCTCTTCAAACTGATTTTTAAAACAAGACTTATGCAATTTGAAAAACAATACACACCCTTTTCTTGCTTTTGAGGAGCTCTATATTGAAACTGTATTATATCTGTAATTTTAGATCTTTAATATCTGAAATTTGGTCCTATAGTAGCCCTCTGAATCTATTTTTGAATGCCACATGTCTGACCTGATTTGGATGCTTCAAGGCAAAGTTATGCCCAATCTCCCTTAATGACCTAATTATGGACTGGTTCAGTAGAGCAAACTTGTACGTCATGCCACGTGTCATTGTTTCCTCCTTAGGCTCTGAAATTGATATAAGTCCATGCAATTTCAACCAATTTTTACAGAATTCCAATCCGATGCTCAGAGAGAGAGTTATACAATTTTCCCAAGGTCACCTCTTTTAGATGAAATTCAGGAGCCTGCAAAAACCTTAAGTTCCACAGATCATATCTCTGAAAATATTGGGAACCAAGATCTGAATTTTTTACACGAAGTTCCTCAGGATTTCAGCTTCACGTGGTAACAATTTCAGCTTATGAACCTTCATAGAAAAAAATTTAGAGCAAAAATTCCATGATGTCCTGTTTGGAGCAACAAAACCCTAGAATCCAAAGCTCTAATACCAAATGTTATGAAACCAACTCCAAAAATAGAGGAAAAGAGAGATCAACACCTTATAAACAAGCCACTTCGAGGGGAAAACCTCTTTTACATTACATAAATGAACAATTCTTCGATGATATAAATGACAAAACCTCCTTTTTAGATATAGTAGTCCATGGGGTCACAATATAATCCTAGTAAACCTAACAATAATAATGTAACGGCACAATAATAACAATATGGGGGTTACAGGGTTACAACAATAACAATAAGGGGGCTACACTAAAAACAATAAGGGACTACACTAGTAATATAAGGACCTAACAATACACATGTCATGATACCATGACTACACCATGCACATACATAGTACTGCATGCTCGCAGCCAATTTAAACCATCCCAAACAAGGAATTGCATTCTTTCCTATACCAAGCACATAATTTCCTGTAGATTCAAAATAAATTGAAATAAGTTCAACTCATACCTTATTGGTAGCCCATCAATAAGGTACACTTGCACTTTTTTTTTACTTCCTCTCACACAAGTCAAACTAGTTGTTTGATCAAATCATCATGTATAAACATATCACATATGGTTAGCTCAAAACACAACCATCATAGATAAAAATCATGAATCACATGAAATCATCGTAAACCATAATCATAAACCACATGTAATCACCATAAACTGGAATCATAGATCTCATGTATAATAAAAATGAAATAAAATACTTATATTTATCCTTCATTGGTCCTTACTTTTTCCTTTGTTCTTTCTGTACACACATCGGATCTGTTGCCACACCCGGGAAGTAGCCAATGCATTTTATTCTCTTGCATGTGCACATAAACATAGTGTGCATCACACACATACAATCATACACGACATAGAACACTATGCAATACATTACCTATACCCGGTGTATAACACAACACAATACATACACCTACATACGGTGTACAACACGATACAATACATACACCTACATCCGGTGTACAACACAACACAATACACACACACACACACACATCCGATGTACAACACAACGCAATACACACACACACACATCTGATGTACAACACAACACATACACCTACACCCGGTGTACAATACAACACTGTGAATATACATATACAAAGTACAACACAATGAATACACATGTCACGATACAACGACTACACCATGCACATACATAGTGTTGCATGCCCTCAAGACAACATGTATGACATGCACATGATACCACATGTATACCAGTACCCTATGCACAACATGTACACAATACCACTTGTACACAACACTACCTGCACAATGTGTGCACAACATCACATGTACACGACACCACCTGCACAATGTGTACACAATGCCAAATGTACTCTGCACCAAATATACTAATCCGAACTTAAAACATGAACACACACTAGCACATTTGGCCCAATTTCCGACAGCCAAAATGTCGCTCTTGCGACACTTTGAGGTGGGAAAAAATGTCGGTTCTCCTAACGTCGGAATTCCGAAACTTGACTTAAATGTTGGTATAGTGAAGCTAATTCTGACGTTTTTTTGTTGCTGTCGCAATACCGACACTTGTCTCCTAATGTCGCAATACCGACACTTGTTCCAAACTGTCGCAATACCAACACTTGTCTCCAAACATCGCAATACTGACACTTGTCTCCAAATGTCGCAATATTGACACTTGTTCCAAACCGTCGCAATATCGACAATTGTCTCCAAACGTTGCAATATCGACACTTCTTCCAAACCATCACAATATCGACGCTTGTCTCCAAACCGTCGCAATACCGACACTTGTCTCCAAATGTCGCAAACGTCGGAATATCAACGGAACAAAACATTTAAAAAAAAACTAAATGTCGCTAGAATGACGGTTCTAAACGTCGGAATACCGACGACACAAAATAAAAAAAAAAAAAAAACTAAATGTCACTAGAGCGACGGTTCTAAACGTCGGAATACTAAAAAAAAAAAAAAAAAAAAAAAAAAAAATCGGAATACCGACGGTAAAAAAAAAATTATTTAAAAAAAATATTTTTCCTGACCATTCTATTTCCATGAGAAATAATTTGAATTTTTCATTAAATGTCCCTTACATTGTTGTGGAATCTGCCACTGAAGATAATTTTGGAAATAACAAGGTGTTTTCATGTTTTTTTAAGCCAATTTATTTCAAGAAATAATGTAAGCCATTAAGTTAGTAATGCACTATTAACTTCACGATTCTTTGTTAATAATTTTTACTTTTACCATCTAATGAATTTTTGAAACAGATTTCATAAATTAAAATTATATTGGAACACAATTTTTCACTTCAAACTTTGTCTCAAGTATTCTAGCCCCATCTCCACATTACTTGAGTTTGATATCATTCCTAGGGTATCATTTCAAACTCCCTCATCATATTGGGGGATGTGAAAAACAAGGATGTGAACTTACGTGTCTGTGATGTCACATTTTCTACTCAGTTGAGGGCTATGAAATAAATATGTGGCCATTTAAAACTTGTTCTCTTTTTAAATTTGAAATAACTTGCAAGAATATGATCTCCATTAGTAAGCTTTGCACATGAATACTTATAGACATGGAGCATTTGGGCATTCTGCAAGCTCAAGATGATATACTAAGATTTTGTAATATGGTTAACTATATTGATTTTGAAACCAAAATCGATACAAAATAAAGCTTAATAATACCCTACCCAGTTATTACAATTGCCTATTTCTGAAGTAGTACTAATAACATCACTGAAAAATACTCCCAATCTAGCAATCAGGGAAGAAAAGTCAGGCTAAATGAGCCATCA
Organism: Pinus albicaulis; assembly: GCA_034641835.2. NCBI lineage: Eukaryota > Viridiplantae > Streptophyta > Pinopsida > Pinales > Pinaceae > Pinus > Pinus albicaulis. The sequence goes on along the minus strand of CM076576.1, from coordinate 473,636,178 downwards.
ACTGTTCATTCACTCAAATATGTGAAAGCTGAATATTAGCCTTTGATACTTAATATTCCTTGTTACTTATTATGTGTTGACTGTAATCAAGAAAGTCATTGCAAACTTGCTTTTCTTGGATCATGATTACATGAACTGACCATGCACGAAAAATAATCTTATATCAACTATAGCTGCATTTAAGCATGCAATTAATTGGCTTGTGGTATCCCCACTTCTACAGACTAAACAACTTCATAGGTATAACCAAAAGTGTCAGAGAGACTCTGCCAAATCCAGGTACATCCAACATCCTGGCCAAAAGGCATTGCTCCACAATAAAATCAGAAAACCAAATATAAAACCTTTCCATTATTCCTGTAAATAAACTTGACAAAGAGTAGGGACGAAGAAACCCAGAAAAAATGTATATATGACAAGCTGTGAGAAAAAAGTATTTCCTGGTGAAGCACACCAGGAAAATGGTAAAAAATACACCATTTTAAAACCGTTTTAAATATGGAAGCATTGCAGAAATGAAACACTAAAGCCATCCTGTAAAAAAGAGAGGATAAAGAATACAAGAAAACAAAATTTATCAGATGCAATACAAGAAAAATACAGGTCAAATATCACAACTCGGAAAGAATGGTTAGAATATAATGAGATAGTTCAGCAGTAAGTGACTGAAAACCATCCACAAGCTGTGTGTGGAAATCTTGGTCCTCCTCTCCAATTAACCTAGAGTGAATCCGAATTGCTCGTTTACAGACAACCATGAATTTTAGCAGAGCAACAATAAGTTGTTGTAACTCTTGTGACCTTAGTCGTGTAGCAGGTTCCCCTGATAATAATGCTGTACAAACACCGAGAACACCACTATTTACCTATCAACCAAAAATTTTGAATTAGCTGACAATTATATGGACCGTAGAAAAGAAGTTCAGCTATTGCGCATTTTTCTATTTCAAAAGATAAGAAATATCTTATATTTAAAAGTTTGCGCTACTTGCACAACAACACTGCCTTGAAGAATTATTTGTAGACTTTGCAGCCATGGAAGCTGATCACCCTCTCAGCTGCGAGGTTCTTCTAGTTCATTTCTTAGTGCAACAGTCCTTGTTTCTATCATTCCAATTGCGTTTTCAATAGGAGAAAACTGACGGGAGTCTGAATTTACAACCAAAAGTTGATTTACAAGGGCCGGAAAGGAGTTCTCAGTTTGCAAAAAAGTATGTCTTTTCCACTGGTCTTCCAACCCTCCTTGAGTTTTAGTGAATGGAGTATCAAACAGGAAGTGATAAAAAACTTGAGCACGATAAATTCCAGATGAAAGAGAAATTATCCTTTCCTTTCTACTGTCTAGACCTTCATCTTCCATAACTGGGTCAACTGAAGTTATCTGCAGGTAGCTAACTTTGGGTTGCAGCTCGTCTACATTTACTTGTCTAGAATATGGAATTACATGCGATGTTTGGCCACTATCCAACCTTGAATCATAAATATTACTAAGCTTCTTCATTATATCACCTAATATTACATCCCGAGCCTCCCTGTATATATATTCTTTCCTGTCCAACTTACCAAAGTTGTCACCATAAAACCCAACTCTATAGTAGGTATCATTTATAAAGGGTATGGGACTTGATTCCCGCTCAAGGATCGATTCATAAATGTTTGTAAGAGAAGTATGGCACTTGGCCAACTGCCCAAATTCTCTTCTGTTTTTTTAAACTGGAATAATTGATTCAAGAATGTTGGCACAAAAGTGATGAAGTTCAGTCTGAGAAAATAGCTTATTTGCAAGCTGTAAGTATTTCACAACAGAGTCAAATATCAATTTTGATGCTCCATACCCTTCAAATTATTTAGCTGATGCCTCCCCAATAACTACACTACTAACCATTGGAAAAATCTTACACAAGGCTGTTACATGCTCCTTTCCCCAGACAACATCATTTCTTCCTATCAATGCTTGCAAAAAAAATTTCAATTGCTTACAAAATTGTAGAATTTTTAACTTCGGTCCAAGCACAGTTTTCTTCTAAGATCTAACAAAAATTATTTGTAAACATAAACGTGTTGTAAAAATATAAAATGCCACCACCAGATGTAAAATTGTCCTGATAAAGTAGTGTATGCTGTTAGTAGGCACTCCTGGATTTGACTGTTGTAAAAATGCTGGATATTGAATGCATTACAAAGTTTCTTTACTCCTTTAAATAAAAACATGCAGGACATCAAAATAAATTGATTCTAACCTGCATTATGACCCCAGCAATAGCCACTGCGCACTGCGCAGCTTCTGCCCAAGACTGCATCTCTTGATGAGCATCACATAAATGAAGAAGCCACATGATATGCAGATCTGGCACGTGTGCATAAGACCAAGAAAGTCTATGAAAGCTCTCTACTGCTGCATATCTGTCTATTGACATCATAGAACCTTGAAATAAAAAATTACAAATTCCTTTATTTTCTAATTTTAGTTAAAGCATGCATCCAAGATAACCTTGATCAAAGGAGTGAAAGAAATGAATATCATACAAGGATAGCGTGTTGAATTCTCGCATCTAGGGCACGAAGAAGTGTTACAGACAATTTCTTGACTTCTGACCATGACCAATGATTCTGCGTAGAACCCTCAGATATAGCATCTAATTCATTCTCAGAAAGACCTCAGCCTTTCAAAAGATCACCACTCCTCTCTTCCATTTCCATTTCGTCCAATGACTTCCTGAGACGTCGGGCTTCCCCAATTTCCTCCAAGGAGCCATCAGACTTCATCTGAGTAACTTGTATGTCAGACATCAATTCTGACAAAGTGATTGTCAAAATAACACGCAACCGTGCAGTATTATGGAAATAGTAGAAGGAATTATGAAAATAGAGAATACATAATCACCAACAACAAAATAAAAGGTAGAAATGAAACAAGCAATTGTTTCCTCAAACAAACATTTATTTTCTAAATTCTTTATCCCACTCAACAAGACCACAAATCTCCTTAAGGAAACTTACCCGCACAAGAAGTTGAAGGCCAACAACAACCCTCTTTTTGATGGAATCATTACAAAAAACTGCAAGACGAAGTAGATGAAATGCCACACTACAAGGAAAAGACCCTTTAGCGGATGTTTTTGAGGAACCCCTTATAAAAATACCCCATACATCCATTTCTAGCAGAGGTTACTACAGGAGGTTAGCGGACAGAGGGTTTTGTGGATGTTTTCCTCTCGGTGCGCTTATCATTCAACATCGCACCGGTGCTCCTTACAAAAGAAAGCACTGGTGTGCACAAAAAATTGGCACACCAGACACCATGTTCTCCGTACACACCCGCTCGGTGCGTCGTATTACTGTAGAGCACCAGTGCTTCATAACTCTTCCGCGTTAGTGCATCATAAAACACTGCACCAAAACTGAAACCGCTGGATGTGGTATTAAGAAACCGTATCGGTGGGTCATAAAACAATGCGCCAAAACACAAACTGATCGGTGCATTCGTAAGAAACAACACCGGTGCACCTATAAAGCACGTGCACCGGAAAAGGGTTGAAAAAAAATTACGGCAAAAAAGCCAGATTTTTCACTTTTTTCAGTGCTCTAGAGCTCTCAATTACCGGTGTGCTCTACAAGAGAAGGCACCAACGCACAAAAAACATTGGCACACCAGACACCGTGCGCTCCATGCTCACCTGCCCGATGCGTCTTATTACTGTAACACACCGGTGCTTCACAAATCTTCTGCGCCGGTGCAGCATAAAACACCGCGCCAAAACAGAAACCGCCTGGTGCGGTGTTACGAAACCGCACCGGTGCATCATAAAACACTGTGCCAAAACAGAAGCGGACCAGTGCATTCGTATGAAACAACACCGGTGCGCCTATAAAACACGCACACCAAAAAAGGGTTAAATTAAAAAAAAATTATGGCAAAAAACTGCATTTTTCACTTTTCTGCTCTCAATCACCAGTGCGCTCTACAAGAGAAAGCACCGGTCACACAAAACATTGGCACACCGGACACCGTGTGCTCCATACACACACGCCCGGTGTGTCCTATTACTGTAAAGCACTGGTGCTTCACGACTATTATGCCACGGTGCATCATAAAACACTGCGCCAAAATTGAAACAACCCAGTGTGGTGTTCAGTAACTGACTCGGTGCACCATACATTAGGGGAATTTTTAGGTCTAAAATGGGCCTCCTAAGGAAATAATAAAATAATAGCTAAACCAATAAAATAATATTTATGAATTTTCAATTCACTTTTTGCACAAAAATCCATGTAACCATAGTTAAATTCAATTCAAAAGTTGTACCAAAATAAAGTTAATAAAAAAATTGTATTGATGGGACTATAAATAAAATGAGCTTTTCAAGAAAAAGTCATTATCATTGAACAACTAATGCATTTGTCCTTTGTACTTAAATAACTTAAAATAAAATATAAATATAAATTTATAAATTCTTAATTATATTATATGCTATTAATTAAAATTTATATTATTTAAATTGTATAATAACATGTAATTAATATAGTATATAAAAATAATATAATATAATATAATAAATGTGTATGGATATGCATTGTTTCTTTCAAGAAATATGAAATGACAATAATATATTTTTATTCAAAAAGTGTGAAATGACATTTATTATGAGTACTTTACTTTGAATTTAAAAGTACTTAGAGCACTACCATGGTTAACCATGAGTTTTTATCCACCATTGAGAATGTGACAAGTAAGTACCTTTAACTCAAGTAATGCCACCTCAACCATTAGGGATGATGTCACCCTTTAAAATGTGATTAGTTCTCATAAAGTGAATTTTGATTGTAAATTTTCCTTAGGAGGCCCATTTTAGACCTCAAAATTCCCCTAATGAAAAAATGCGCCAAATCTAAAACTGCCCGGTGCGTTCTTAAGTAACCGCACCAGTATGCCTATAAAACCTCGCACACCGGAACAGGGTTAAATAAAAAAAATTATGGCAAAAAAATCGCATTTTTCACTTTTCTCAGTACTCCAGAGATCTCAAGCACCAGTGCAATTTCTCCTTTTCTGAGCCACTATGACATCGATGCTTCCATTGCACCCATTGCACACACTGCTGCTGTGCATTGGCCACAAATCTCTAGCTTGCATTTTGCAAAACGGTGGGAAAATTTTCTTTTGCAAATTCTATAGCCGATATGTCTACTCGACTGCAAAATGTACAGGTGTTTTTCTAGTTTTTCCATAATTAAGCTTTCTAGCAAATTAGAATTTGAAATAACTTTAAAATTAATCATTAAAAAAGGTTTTTTTTTTTTTTTTTGTCACGCGGTGTGCGCAAGCCGTTCGGATCGCACCGGTAAGTGGTGCTGCCTGTAAAATTTACAGGCCGTACTGCAACCGGTGCTAATGGTCTCCGCACCGTGTCCAGGGCGGTACCGAAAGGCGCCCCTCATTATTTTAAAATTAAAAAAAAATTGCGGTGCAGTCATTTAGTGGGGTGCACCGTTGACCATGGGAATAGCAACACTGTGCGTTGATGGATATATCTGCCTTGGTGTCTGTCAGCACACCGCATTTGGCATTTCGACAGGGTCAACAGTGCAGCCGGGTAAAAGACCGCACTGTTGACTATGTAATTTGTCAGGAAGTCAGTGCACTGACACGACTATACGCGCTGGGGCATATATTTTAGTTAGCGCACCGCTCTTCTGACACCATATATAGTCAACAGGGCTTGAAAAAATTTCCGGTGCACCGCATATGGTACGTTTTATGTCATCTAGGGCACTGCCTCTAGTGCTCTACAAACAAAAGCCACACCGGAACCGGTGCATGACTGTTTTTTTGGCACATGGATTGGTCTATTTTTTTTTTCAAAAAAAATTATATATTTTTATTCCTAAATACATGTCTGATTTAATAATTTTTTTTATTTAATATGTCAATGGTTCAGAGAGAAGAGGACGAACAACATCAACAATAGGCGGAGTAGTATGACATGCTTCACCAGTGGGAGGCACGAGAGAGTGAGAGAGATGCGTACCCTCACCCTATTACAGCAGATACCCAGGGGCTCCTAAGGTAGGTAGGCCTCCTCAAGTTCTATGAGGAGGCTACTTCCCTAAAGGCCCATAGTGTCTTTTTGAGAGATCTTATCCGCAGGTGGAATGACCACCAACATGCTTTCCAGGTTGGTCCTGACCAGTGGTACACACCCACTGAGGAGGATATTTATTTCATTACAGAGCTATCGAGGAGAGGGGTGGATTTCCCCCCATTCCCAGAGGTTCCAGCTGGTTGTGTAGCAGGGATTCAGTTAGTTTACTCCCAGAGATACATTGGAGCAGATGTACTGTCTCCTTCAGAGTTTCAGGTCCCTGGAGGTTAGCTACATATTGGTGCATTTGGTAGACAGGACGTGCAGTGCCTCTCACTTCTCATTTCAACCATTTCACACAACACCAGTGACGGGCAACGTATTAGTTGCCTGCTTCTATTTATTTTTATTCTTTAGTACAGGAGCCATGAATTGTCAGGTGGTCTGCCATTTTTTTGCGGCAGTTTTGTACGGCCTTAGATAGATGTCGTGCTCATGCACAGGGGAGGGTCAACTTCTCTTTTTCTTCAGAGATTTTTTGTTTATTTTTTGATAGGTTTCCAGAGATGAGGCCAAATTTTATTCGGCAGCCTCGTAGGCCGATGTTGGAGGCTCAGATGCACATGTGGGGGCAGATGATGCCCAAGAGGGGAGAGACTATGTTTCCAGCCAGGATATCGCATGATGCACTGGAATTACTAGCCAGCATTGACGAGCTGCATCCCTTCATTATTGTCCCCTATCTTTATGCTGGATTGGATTGGTGAGGGTGTGCCAACATCCTCTTCACAGAGGATGAGTTGCCAAATGATAGAGGTAATATTACTGTTTTATTTATATTTATTCTAACATATTCTTTAACTTGTTTTTATTAAATTGTGTAATGAAATTGTCTAATTATTTTTGTGTATTTGTATATATTTTGCAAACATTGGCTCTTTTGATGGCGAGGAGATGCCGGAACCATCACATGATCCAGGTGTGGATCCTGATGATGATCAAGACATGGAAGATGCCGAGGATCATGATCAGGAGGCCGGTGCAGAGAGACATGCTCCTGATGGTGCGCCAGTACTGCCTTTTTCTAAGCGCGGTCGACCTGATACTCGATACAGGATGGAGTTGGGCGACCAACTCAGTGCATTGATTGTTGAGGCGGGCATCAGGCCCAATCATTACAGAGACATAAATGCCGATGATAGGCTAATACGGATGTGGAGAGGCATGCCGCATGACATGTACAACCTGATGCGGAACATCGTAGGAGCTACGACGTCTGTTACACGACTGAGGAGGACTGTTGCATGTTATAGGCATGGTCAAGCCACAACACGTGATGGATAGTCCGCGAGCAGTGACTCATCTCATGATCGTTCACCTCGTGCCGCGCCTGATGAGCATGAGGCTCCACTAGCATCTAGTAGTCATCATGGAGATGAGGCTGGAACATCAGCCACGTCTAGTCAGCAACCTACAACATCCATCAGTACTAGTCATGATCATGAGCAGGTTAGACCATCGAGCATTGAGGCTGCACCATTAAATGAGCATGCCTCCACTAGTACTGCTTATATTGATGTTGTACTACCACTAGCTGATCCATCCATCAGTACTAGTCATGATCATGAGCAGGCTCAACCATTAATCGTCGAGGCTGCACCATTGACTGAGTAGGCCTCCACTAGTATTGCTATTAATGTTGTACTACCACCAGCTGATCCATGACATTTATATTACAGTTGTATATTTTTAACATTATATATATATATATTGTCCACGTATTTTATGTTCATGTTGCAGTTGTACTTAATTTACATGTTGGTGGTCATCATGATGTGTATATTGTTAGGTCATGTTAGATATGTGTTCATTTAATGTTTAGCTTGCAGATAGATGTGTATGTGATAGCATCAGTTATTTGACATGAGATGTATATTTGATGTTTGTGTTGTGATGATGTTAATATATAACGTTAATTTGATGCTTGAATGTGTTTTTTAGTCGAATATGATGTTTGTATGATGGTTATCATGATAGTGATGTTTATTAATTAATTTAATATTAAATGACCATGATATTTATTAAATATGATGTCGTGATTGTAATTGAAATTGAAATTTTAATTGTATGTAAAATTGTAAAATTGTATTTGTATATGTAATTGTAATTTTAACTGTAATTGTATGTAAATATTTAATGTAAAATTTTAATTGTATTTGTAATATTTAATTTATTGTGAACTGATTGTAATTGTAATTGTATATATGACAAATTGTAAAATTGTAATTGTAATTCTAATTGTATGTAGAATTTTAAAATTGTAATTATAATTCTATGTAAAATATTTGTAAAATTGTAATTGTAATTGTAAATGTAATTCTAATTCTAATTGTATATTGTAAAATATTTGTAAAATTTTAATTGTATTACTATGAAATGATTGTAATTGTAAAATTTTAATTGTATTACTATGAAATGATTGTAATTGTAAAATTTTAATTGTAAATGTAATTGTATGTGAAATTGTAAAATTTTAATTTTAATTGTAATTGTAATTGTAATTGTAATTTTAACTGTAATTGTATGTAAAATATTTAATGTAAAATTGTAATTGTAATTGTAATATTTAATTTATTTTGAAATGATTGTAATTGTAATTTTAATTGTAATTGTATACATGACAAATTGTAAAATTGTAATTGTAATTCTAACTGTATCTAAAATTCTAAAGTTTTAATTGTATTTGTAATTGTAATTTTAATTGTAATTGTATGTAAAATATTTGTAAAATTGTAATTGCAATTGTAAATGTAATTCTAATTCTAATTCTAATTGTATGTAAAATATTTGTAAAATTTTAATTGTAATTGTAAATGTAATTCTAATTCTAATTCTAATTGTATGTAAAATATTTGTAAAATTTTAATTGTATTACTGTGAAATGATTGTAATTGTAAAATTTTAATTGTAAATGTAATTGTATGTAAAATTAAAATTGTAATTGTAATTCTAATCGTAATTGTATTTGAAATTGTAAAATTGTAATTGTAATTCTAATTGTAATTTGAATTGTAATTGTATGTAAAATATTTGTAAAATTTTAATTGTGTTAATGTAAAATTTTTAACTGTATTAATGTGAAATGATTTTATTAAAATATTTAAATTTGTAAATTTGTAAATAATTGTAAAATAATAAATCTAGAATAATATGAATTTTTGTAACATAATAAAGTTTAGAAAATAATGCAAATAAATTTATGTACTTTAGAATTATCATTATTTTATTATGATCTTACATACAAAAAAAAAAAGAAATTTATACAGTTCGGTGCGCTTATCATCATAACAAGCACTGGTGCGTCTTATTACTCAGACGCACCGGTGCTTCAGAACTCTTACGCACTGGTGCATCATAAAACACCGCGCCAAAACAAAAACCTTGATCTTACAAGCCACCCTGGTGCGCCTATAAAACAACGTGCACTGGAACATGGTTATTATGTAAAGTGCAGTATTGGAGCAGCGGAGGGTTCGAATTGCGGGAAAGAATTTTTCTAAGGAGATGAGGGTTTGAAAAGACGAGAGTTCGAATTTCAGCTAAGAAGTTTATAGCAGAGAAAATGAGTGATTCAAACACAAAGATAGACAAAGACGTTTATAGGGATGCAGATGGCTACAAAGCTCGACAGAAGGATTACAGTTTGAGACAGACAGAGAGAATTCCGTTGAGGTCGACGATAGGGTTAAGAGGTCCCATGATGGAGAAATGGAGAGCAGAGTTGATGGCAGAGAAAGATCAATCGAGGCAGTTGATAAAGCCAAGAGGCACCATGAAGGGAAGGATTCTCATTCCCTTAAGGACAAAAGAGAAAGATCAATTGATGTTGTTGATCGGGCTGGTAGGTCCCATGATGGGAAAGATTCTCCAGAATGCATTTAAAAGCAATGGGGAGTATTGTCCAAGCTTTTTTTGGCTTACATAAACTTTTACCGGTAAAGCTGACGTCGCATAAAATCACATCTTCGGCTTTCAATTGAACCTGAATGGCATCTCTAACTTGTCTGAGCTGTGGTCCTATGGATGAAACCAGTAAAAAGTCTGCTTGTATTATAATTGGAAATCCAGTGACCATTTTTGTGGGAAGAAAAGAATAGATACCTACAGCTACCATATTTCCACCTGCAAATCGGTTTCCCATTGGAAAAACTAATGTAATAGCCTATTTTGCAATGTATTTCCTCTGCTCAACCCTATACTCATTTTCTATGGGAAACCATTGCCTCCACATATAATAAGTGCATCGTCTAGTCGAAAATCAGTCTTCTTCTACTAACAAATATAGAATTAAGGAATCATTGTCATTGCTCCCAGAACATTACCCTTCTGTAGATTATATGTACTAATTGCTGGCAGGCCATCCATCTATCTGCAGATTATATTCTAAAACATATTGGTTGCAAATAATTAAGTGCCAATTATAACAAGTTCACATGCACAATTGGCCACTTGGGCCCTATAGTATTGCATATTCACACGCCCCACATTGAATTCTCTCCACATAATCTGTGGGGACCTCCTGAAATAAACAAATTGCATTGGAAGAATAGTTATTTCGATCAAGAATTTATCCAATTCCAATTCTAAATTTTAATTCCAATTCTAATTCTCAAGAATAAACAAAATTATAATTCTCAATTTCTATGGTTGGAGTTCACTAAATTTTGGTGTACACACCTAAAAGTAATTTCGGTGCCTTAACCGCAAATCGGTGCTATTGTACATATAACCACACTGGTACCAGTGTTACAAAAAGACGCATCGATGCGGTGCTATTAAGTGATGCACCAGTGACGAATAAACACAAATAAAAAAAGTGCCTCTCTATTTTCTTTAAGTGAAAAAAAAGTGGAAAATTGAAAAATGGGCAGCAAAATATTTTTGAAAATCTAATTTCAAAAAATAATTCTTTAAATACTAAACACTTTTCATTATTTCACTATTTTTGCTAAAATTTTCAGCCAGATATTTGCAGGAGACATACCTGGAGCAAGAGAGCATGAGGGCACTGTGGAGCAGTGAAATATGTTTGAACATAAGTATTCAGACAATCAGAAACCAAACCTCTGGTGATTCAAACCCTGTATCATAGAATTTCAAACCATCTCGTGATTAAATTTGATTATTTTTTTTTACTTTTTTTGCAGTTTTATCCATTTTTAACCCTAAACCCTTCATTTTTTTTTGTTTTTTCCCTTTCTTCTCCCTGTTTCTGTGATTTTAGAATTAGGGCTTTTCATTTTAGATTGACATCCAACCCACAGGATGACTTGAATAGTCGGATCTGAATCCATTCGACCATTGCGTGAATTTTTGGAAAAAATGGATTTTTTTATCGGTGCGTCCTCTGTAACTTAGCACACCGGTGCGATGTATTATAAAGCACACCACACAAGTACTGTGTAATAAAAATTTTGAATTTTTTTTAAAAATCAATGCGCCATATCTGAAATAGGGCACCAGTGCTCCATGTTACGAGGATAGCACCGTACAGTCTATTACACTGTTTGTGCAGTGCATTTATAATACCCCATGCACTGTACGGTCTATCATACTGTTTTTTGGTGCATTGGTAATACCCCCACACATCGACGGCAGTGCATACATCAAGAAAGGCACACCGGTGTCTAGAGATTTATTTTTTACCTGAGAAGTTGACAATTTATTTATAAATATATTAATGAATGATATGGTACAAGTTTCAAATTGGTAAAGAAATGACTGACAAGAGATCAAGTAACAAAAATACTGATAACACATCAAGAAAAGAAAAAAAGTCAAGTTCTTTGTAAATTATTTATAAAAAATATTGTTTTTGAACTATATGTAAGTTTAGCTAATATGTATTGTTTACTATGTATCATGCAGAGCCACAAAATCATGGAAAATTTTAGGGGCGAATTTTAGCCCAAAGGCGAATTTTAAGGGATTTTAAATTTTAATAGGGCGAATTTTTTATACAAAACCCATTTTCTATAGTTTTATAAAATTAGCCCAATAATTATTTTAAAAATAATTAATTATTATATATTAGCCCACCAAAAAAATGCACATAAAACTGAAACAATGGAATTCACTCTCGATTTTCTTTCGTTGGAGCAGATTTGAATGGCATTTGCCTGGATTTACAGGGTCGGAGGGAGGGGTTGGAGTGATTCGCCCCATTTTTTCACTAGTTCGCCGGGGTGGTTGGGACTTGGATGGGGCGTGGAGTTGAATGTTGGTCCTTCGATGTGCATAGGCTCGCCGATCTTCTTGCTGGCTGAGCAAGGGTATGGCAGACACCATCCCAAAAAGCAAGCCCTAGAGCTTATTAGATCAGTCAGTTTAGTTAATTAGCCCTAGAAGCCCAGAAACCCAATATAATTGCATAGGTACAAAGATTCAACGAAGTTTTGTAGTGTCACCTGTTAGCCTATAAGCCATGGATTTCACAACATACCTTAAATTCCTGTTTATTCTCATGGGATCTTTGTTGCTGGTGCTTTTTGTTAGGACTTGGGTTCGTTTGCCTTCTCAGGCAAAGGTTGAACTAGAATTTTTTGAGTATGGGTCCTGGTGCACCTTTAAGAACAGTGTTCCAGGCAACAGTAATGGTGTGCTTATTCAGAAAGGAAAGCCTAAGCTGCAATAGAAAGTTGATCATGAAAAAGAAGTTGCAAACCATCCACTGGATCCTTTGACCTTTTAGAAGATCAAGAAAGTCCAGAATATTCTGCAGCAGTCGTCAATTTTCAATCATGGTAAGTTTGCACTTCACTCTATGGTCCTAGAAGAGCCCCCAAAAGAACAAATCCTTTTATGGAAGGCAGGAAGTAGCCTTCCAAGCAGGAAGGCCACAATAATAGCTTGGGCTAATGGGCATACTTATAAACTCATTGTAGACCTTGCATCGGGCCAGATTGTTGACAATCAAATTAGTCATGAAAATGGGCATCTTGCTATGACAATGGAGGATATGACTTCGGCCGTTCAAGTACCTCTGAAAAGAAAAAAAATTGTAGAAATTATAGGGAAGAGAGGGGTTAACGTAAGTGACCTTTGATGCCTGCCTATTTCTCTGGGCTGGTTCGGACCTGATGAAGAAGGCCATAGATTGATAAAAATTCAGTGTTATTCAAGCACAGGGACATCAAATTTCTACATGAGATCCATTGAGGGTCTCATAGTTTTAGTTGATATGGATTCTAAGGAGGTCTTGAAAATCACAGACAAAGGAAACGATATACCCTTGCCAAAGCCAGAGGGTACAGACTATAGACTGTTTGCCTAGAAGTATCCTTTGTTGCCCGCTCTTAATCCTATCTCCATTGATCAGCCCAAAGGTCCCAGCTTTAAAGTTGATGGTCATCAAGTCAAATGGGGGAGTTGGGAGTTCCATCTCAAGCCTGATCCTCGTGCTGGGGTGATCATATCACAAGAAGCTATTAAGAATCCAGACACTGGAAAACTGAGGAGGGTTTTGTACAAGGGTTTTACCTCCAAGCTCTTCATGCCTTACATGGACCCTAGTGATGCTTGGTATTTTAAAACCTATATGGATGCAGGTGAATATGGAATTGGACTGACTGCTATGTCTCTTGATCCACTCAATTACTGTCCAAGAAATGTCTACTACATGGACGGGGTCATGGCTAGCGACGATGGAACACCTTATGTAAGACCTAACATGGTCTGCATATTTGAGCAATATGAAGGCGACATAGCTTGGCGCCACACAGAGTGTCCAATTTCAGGCATGGAGGTAAATAGTTTTTTGTTTCTTGAAATTTATTTCCAATTTCATACAGATTAAAATAAATTCCACTATGTAATCTTTGTTTCCAAACTTGCACTAAAGTCTTCTATGTAGTTTTGCTGAGAGTAACTGGGACTATCATCAAATAAGTTCATAGGCTTTCTCTCCCTATCTTCAACTTCTCTATCTCTACAGAGATTCTTTGGCCTTGGATGCTAGAAGAGATGCTTTTGTTTCAAGATAAAATAGAAAAGGGTTTCCTTCTCCTCCCGCTTTTTGCTTGCACTGGTATATTGTTTCCTTGGTGGGTAAGATTAGGTCACTGCTTGGTACTCATTGACAATCTCCTTTGCATTTAGATGTTTTCTTGGCACTTGTATAAACATAGAAAAAAAGATGATGCTTTTGTTTGCACTGGTATATTGTTTCCTTGGCACATGTATAAACCTTGAAAAAGTTTCTTGCTTCTGTTTGCACTGGCATATTCTTTGTATTTCTAATTTGTGAAATCTATTGTGTGACAGATTCGAGAAGTCAGACCAAAGGTTACCTTAGTAGCCCGCATGGCAACATCTGTTGCAAACTATGATTATATTGTGGATTGGGAATTTCAGACTGATGGCCTTATCCGAATTAAGGTAGGAAACTTTGAAATCTTTCCTTGAGAAAGCAACTTGTCAAGTTATTTTTACTCAAGCGCAGATTAGAAGGGCTAAGCTTTTGACCATTTTATTTGGCACACAGGTTGGACTAAGTGGGATCTTGATGATAAAAGGTACAAAATATGAGAATTTCAACTGGATCAGATCCGAGGATGAGATTCATGGGACTTTGCTTGCTCAGAATACAATTGGTGTCATCCATGACCATTATATTACTTTATACCTGGACATGGATGTTGATGGTACAGACAATTCCTTTGTTCAAGTCAAGATGGCCAAGCAAACGGTGAAGAATGGAAAAACTCCAAGAATTTTTTTTTGGAAAGCAGAGAGACACATAGAAAAAACAGAGAAGGATGCCCAAATTAAGCTGAGCCTCTATCAGCCATCTAAGTTTCATGTGATCAATCCATCAAAGAAGACAAAGATTGGAAATCCAGTGGGATATAAAGTTGTCCCAGGGGGCACTGCTGCAACCTTGCTCGATCACAATGATCCTCCTCAGCACCGGGGGGCCTTCACTGACAATCAGGTTTGGATTTGGATGCCCTCAAAGTTCGACTAGTGTTTGTTGTTGAAATTCACACTAAATAATCAAATAGATCTGCCAAATAGTCACATTCATGCATGGAAAATTTGAGTGGAAGGAGAAAGGCTGAGAAAAAGACAAGAAAATAGAAGTCTTAGACGTAGAAGGGAAAAAAGTAAAGTACAAATATCATATAGATCGAACCAGCCATGAGATTTAGCAAATATACAGGTTGAAAGAGCCAGGGAACCTGGAAAATATGCAAGAAGTTTTGTGACATTAGCTAGACCTTTCTATTTTCTCACCAGAGAACATTAATGGGAGGGAATTTTGAGGGATGGAGAAGCAGGGAAGGAAGTCATCCTTATGTTGTGAGTGGCAGATCATAAAGGTGCCTGGAGTTGCTCTATCTTTTGCAGACTTGGCAATGAGAATTACACTGGTTTAAACTCCAAATAGGTTGAACTCAGGGCTTATTGTTCCTACTTCTCAGTGGTATCATAGCCTAGCTAGGGGGTGGAGTTTTACAAAAAAACTACCTGCAATTGGGCAGAAATTGCTTGGTGTATTTGGTTTTGCTGGTGATCCACATTGAAATCAGATAAGTATGCAAATTTGTTTGATTATTTGTACGTGGTAACATAATCCTTCTGATGCATAGATTCTTCTATAAAAAGAATGTTTAGTCTGAGATGGAAGCCATAGCCTCTTCTCGAAACTACCTTTAAATGATATCTAGAAACTTCATAAACTCTATTTCACACTTGGCTCACCCTATATGTATGTAGAGTAAGGCCGGGCCAGAGCCTAACAGGTAAAATTTATTTGGTAAAATGTGAGAGACGTCGAATAGAACAAAATATTTTACCTCAAACACGAAAATGGTTTGAAACAATGAAAAATAATTTTTTGAGCTGGAGTATTCCATTATTGCATACAAGAGTATTCAGAAATGATCTTTCTATTGCATTCCTATTGTTTTATTAGTGCTCTATTCAAGCATTAAGATCTCCAAACGCTTGAATATTGGCCTTTTCACTGCACCATTTTTATTAGCATCGCCACTTATTTCAACATTCTGTCCCTGCACATAAATGCCATGCAAATTGGAAATACTATTATGGGGTTATGGTTTAATAATGCTGCAATTGCCGTTGGAAATGGATCCCAAAGTTTCATCTACACAAATATTTTCTTGCTACTTTATTTCCTATATGCACACTTGATTTTGACTTCTTTTTCGATTTTCTGCAAATGATAGACCCAATCCAAAACTGTAAGTGAAATCAAAATTTTCAATCATGATACTACACAATCAAAGTGGTGGACATGAGTTTTCTTTTAAACATTAATGAACTTTTAAAGGTAGATAGGAGGAATGCAACCCTGATTGGAGTAATACACTGTCCACCTCCTTGGCAGGATGAGGTGATTTTGACCTTTTTCCTTTTTATGTCTGGAGTATTTTCTGCCAATTGACTTCTCCTGCCACTTTAACACATCTTTGTCTCTATACGAGATGTCTGAAATTGTGACTCTGCATTCTGGACCAACCAAGGGACGTATCTCATCATCTACTCCATTAAAATTTTTATTGAAATATATCGAAATGATTCATGGTTCATACCTCGAAAGATTTAAAATAATTACAACATGGTTCCTTCTGATTTTTACCAAGAAGTCAAAACATTGCCAAGCCAAAATGATCTCAGTTTATAATTTTGGATTTGAATTACTGGAGACAGAAAAAAAGATGGATTATGAGCATGAAAACTTGAAGTCCTGACACCAAAGAAACTTTGGATTGGAAGTATTGGAGTTAGCAAAAAGGATGGATCATGAACATGCAAAGCTGAATTCCTGACAATGTTCTCTGTGCAAATCCTCAGATGAATGTGTTTCTCACTTGTTTATTTATTGTTCATATACAAAGTGGGTATTTGAGGCTTAGCTATAATGGTCAAAGTCCAATCTAGGCAATTGTTTAAAGGCTTGCGAGGAATATTGTTTTGTAGCTTGTTTCAAGGCTTTCCCATGCATCTTTGTTTACATTATTTGGTGGGAAAGGAATTCAAGTGTGTTCATATCATTTGACATCTCGATGGACATTGTTGTAGGAATCATTGCAAATCTATGCAAAGGGTCCCAATTATGCCTCCATTAGATCATGATAATCTGTGGAGTTTATTTGATGGTGCTACACCGGGTCATCCATCAATTTGCATAATTGTAGTAGTATTATTTTTGAACAAATCACATTATATGCATGTTAAATATTCCCCAGGGTGCAGGAAAAATAATCATTCTGAATTTATTGCCTTGCTAACACTCTTTTGTATCCACTCTAAAAAAATATCAAAAAGCTACAAGTTATGAGATATTCAAAGTTAGTAATTGTTTGGGATAATAGGAAAATTGAGGTGGAAATGTTTGTTTGCAATCTCTTCTTTAGGACATCTAGGAATAAATACTCTCATTTGATTGGTTATTGATCTGTAAACATATCCTAAGAGAGCTCAATTCCAAAGCAATCACTCTTTCAAAGGAAGCACCAACACTTTTGACATCACTGAATATGTGGATAGAGAAGAACTAACTCAATGACCTAGAATTTTTGACCTTCAGGTTCGATCATAGAAATGGATGATATTTATTTTTAACAACTGGAAAGTCACTACTATTTTTTTTATTAAATAGGAGAAAGCTTGTGCAAGGTAAACATTTTGGGAACTCTTGGAATAAATTATATGATGGAATAATCAGATTTAGTAGAACTGTGCTAGCAGTTTGACTGGCTAAAATAGGCCATATGAATACTGTAGAATGGCTTTTCACATTAACACCAGCTCTTTTAACAACAGGATTTTGAAAATGTTTCCTTTGAGAATGTTTTTCTCCATGTTTTCAAGATAATGAGAGTTTCTTGTACGGTCCTTAATGGCAGGTAGATGCAGATGCAGAGGCTCTTTTAAACGGTTTAAATATGCAGTCAAAATTCTTCCCTAGCTTATCGAGGAACACATTTGAGGTAAAAAAGTTGTTCTTTGGGCTCATTAAGTTTGCTAACATTTCCACTTGCCTAGTAAAACAGAGTATGGGCATAATGGATTATTTCTATTGTAAAGTATCTTGGATGCTCATTTAATTTGATTTTTTTGGTTTAATTTACAGAGAGCATTGGCACTCTACAAAAATGCCTATGTAAAAATTAAGTCTTATTCAAGTCCTGGTGAAAATGATCCACACCAGGTAATTGTGGCTTCTAAAAGCGGTAAAGAGAGTTTCTGTCATACTAAATTGTATGATGAAACAAATGCTGATGTTGATGTAACAGTAGTATGTGATAACACATCAACAGATGTGACTTCAGCCATTGAGTTTACCAATCCTTTAGAACATGCAGTGAAGAATAATACATAGACTGACCAAGAAAAGCCTTATATGGTTTTTCAAGATGATGCAAAAATGAATAACTCTATCAGTTCAAGTCAAAACAACCCAATTTTTGATGTGAAAGAACCAATGGTGAATGTAAAGGATGCAGATTATTTGGTACTGGGATGCAATACCAATTCCAAAGGTTGTTCAAAACATCCTTTGGATGATGTTAATACTAGGGTGTTTTCAGCAGAACCTGAAGATGGTGTCACTGACCCAGAACTGGTGGATGATCATGATCCGAGAGGCTTCTCAGAAGAATCAAATCTTAATACCATAGTTTCTCTAGAAGAGCTTACTTATGGCATTAATTCAATGCATGTCTCGAAAGCACCTATGGATCCTATTGATGCAGTCATATTTTCAGAAGAGCAGGCTAACATTGTAGGTCCATTGCAAGTTAACAATGTCCCTTCCCTTATAAAACGAAATATTTCAATATTGAATACAGAAGAGCACAAGACAATGTCAAATAGATGCACAGGAAACATTGATTTCAGAGTGACTAAAAACTCTTCCAGGGACTTTCCTGTACCAATAGACAACTGTACAGATATTGCTGTCACAAATAAAGCTGCAGCATTTCTGGAAATTTCCAGTTCCCTATCCTTGAAGTTAGTGAGGGAATGTGAAGGAGAATCAAATTCTATTTCTATGATGCCCAATTTAGAAACTGTTAGTCAAGTCTCTGAATTTCATGAGAGGTGTGATAATGTAGATTTGGATACTGTAAATGTCGGGTTCTTAGATCCAAATCAACAAGATGAGGATTTGTGTGGTGAGGCTGGAATTCAACAGGATGAATCACCTGGAAATACAGAGACAACTCTGGAAAATGCAGTTGAGTTAGTTGATTCTAAAATAGGCATACCGATTTTCAGTCCATATAATCTTCCTGGAAGTACACATTGAGACAATCTAAGTATTTTTTTTCCCTCTAGTTTATGCCTTTCTTGCTCATGTTATATTTCTTGCATGCATTCCTCGTATATGTGGCCAAATTATGGAAATATGTCTCTTTCATAAAGTGCTTTTCATTGTACATATCTTGTTTTTTGTTTTTTTGCATGGTTTTGTTTGGACTGAGAAATTCAATCCACTTGTAGTATCTGTTCTTTGAGGTAAGTATACTTTCTCTATTATTAAGTAACCTTTATGTAGTATCGACAATGCTTTAGATTTAGTGATAAAAAAAACACTTGTATTAGAATTGCTAGTCGTCCTATGTTAAATAACATCATTTTTTGCTAGCTGTGGTCAAGTTTCTCAACTTTAATAATGTTACGAGTTAATACAAGAGCTAAAATTTTAATCTCTGTAAGTATGCTTAAAACACTTATGTATCTTCATTACCATGTTTCCTAGTATGGCCTTCTTGTAGTCACTAACCTACATTTCATTTAACCCGTTTTGAGTATTCATATGAGGTTCCTTCGAAAAATGCCCATATGATAGTTTTGCTTGAAGTATTGAGAGTTTGATACCCACTAAAATCTATAGATGGTATTTAGAATGTGATGAACAGACCATGGAACCATGAAATTCAACTATTAACGATTTTTCTTGAGCATCTGTGCTGCTGATTATGGCTTAAAACTATTTTTTAGTTGGGGTCTAATAATTCTTTCAGCATGAATAGTAAGCTATCCTCTTAATCCACAATAATTACATTCTTGTTTTCTTTGATGTGACATACATCTGTCCGTTGCTTATGTGCGCTTGCATACTGAATCTTGACACTAAAAAAATCACTTTTAGGGTAAACCTTTTTAGTTTTTTCCTGGTTATTGGTGGTTTTTAATCACTTGACAGTCGATAACATGCTGAGTGAGCTTCTTCATGCATAAATTGAATAACTTCTAGATGAAGTTGATCATGCAGCAACATTAAGTCAATGACCTCATACAAGGCATTGCAATTTCACCATTTATTCATTCCACTATTGTTAGTCTAATTTTCCAAATTTTAAAGAAAATTAAGTTTATTTTTCCATGACTCCAGACATTCAGCTTTTTTATACCTTTATTCAACAATACATTCTATTTTCTAAATGATATTGTGGAAGCTAGTGGATGGAGTGGATTTGCAACTGCCTAATGTTATGAGATACTAATGTTGTTACTCAGCATCATATCGGAGTCATTGATGAAAAAGTCATTGGTTAATAAATTTGTGTTCCAGTTTTTGGAAAGTTCTGGTAAGTTTACATTATCACACATTTCCTTCTTTAGTGTGATTCCTTAGTTGCTTTGAGGGAGCTTTGAATTTGTATATGTAATTTGCTGCTACCCTACTTACACTAGTGATTATCACCTTATATTTTTAATATTTTGGGATGTGTTTATTTCTTAGAGCTGAATTGGTATGTAAACTTGCATTGAACAGATTTACTGCTACTTATATATGCCTTGTTTTTTTTTTTTTAAAGAAACAGTTAGAGTGATATATTAATTTCTGGCCAAAATGCCTCAAATCTGCTTACATAATACTAGACCTTGCCCAGTTTTCTCCCTGACCAGGACCAATGAGGCTTTTTTCTTGTTACACCAGAGATTTTTACAAAGTATTCTTTGATCAACCGCCTCTATCTTCCCTAAATTGGAAATGCAGACAAACTGCTTCAGTAAAAGATAGTAAAACATATAATGCAAACAGTTAAGGTATGGATTCCCAACTTTCTTCGCCGTCTCTGAGCAGGACTCCGAAGGGAAGAAGAACAAATTTATTAGCTTTGATATCAGCTTCCTTGTTGTTGTCTCTCTTGACATGATAAAATTTCAAGTTCCTAAAGGTTTTCAACAGGATTCTTATTCTGATAATCAACCTGGACAGTCTTAAATCAGAAGGAGAGGAGATTTCTACAATGGATTTTATGATAGACTGAGAGTCGCCCATCACTATTGCATCATTGAGCCCAAGAAATTTGAGATGTTTGAGGCCTTGGAGGAGGGCCAGGGCTTCAGCTTGGATGCTGGTATTGAAGCCCACGCCCCAGGCATATCTGAGAACAATTCTGCCATCCGCATTAATAATCACTCCTCCAGCTCCGGAACTGCCCGGGTTGCCTTTAGCAGCTCCATCAAAGAAGAGAATGTATTGCTCCTGCTTAGCGCAAAAATCCAAGAATTCTGAAGCATTGCAGCGGATTTGCCAGTCTTTATGAATGACAGGAGGCCTGACAATTTCTCTGAAGTGCAGATCGAGAGAAAAGCACCAAGCAGCGTCGTGGTCACTCAGATCTGTCCCATCGAGCAGATCACCAACACAGTCTTTTAACTGACTTTTGATTTTAACCCAGACTAACCTGTAATCACTATTTTTATCTCTGAAAATCCGCTGGTTTCTTTCCAGCCATGTTTGCCAACAAATAATTTTGGGGAGGGCACGCCAGGCAGCTTTGAGATGGACGTTCTGTGGAGTGCCACCAGGATACAAACTCAACCAATTTGAAAACAGACCTGGAATGTGATTTGGGAGAACGAAGTCGGAATTCCAAGGGCCTAAGGCCTCTTTCCATATATCAACAACAAACTTACAATTTAGCATCATGTGAACATCAGTTTCAGCATTATCACCACACAACGTACAGCGTGAGGGGCCAAGATAGCCACGTTTCTGGAGCCTATCCTCAGTTAAGATTCACTGATGACAGAGAAGCCAGCAAAAAGACTCGATTTTAGGAATTGTAGGCTGGGACCAGATCCCTTTCCAAGGTTTCGGGTCAGGAGGGACGTGAGGGTGCGACAGGAGCTGCCAATACCCCTTCGAAACTGTATAACTCCCGGGGGTCGATCCCTAGCCACGGGTGTCTTTTTTTCTGCTATCCAGAGGGGCCTTGCCGTTTAAGAATGTCATGAAGATTGAGTATTCCTTGGACAGAGTCTAGGGCATGTCAATCTTAATCCAGCTGTGCCAAACGCCATTCTCCCAATTAGAGATATCCCACAGAGTATTAAAGCCTGCTCTGGACATCCAATTTTTTAACAAAATCAGGGATCTATCATCATCCAGAGGGTCACAGCCCATTATACGATCCTCCCATATTCTAATCCGCTTGCCATTACTAGGAATCCAATGCGCATGATGACTAATTAAGGAGGATGCCTTTGAACAGAGCTTGTGTATCATAGATCCAGCGATAGCTATAGGATTGTCCAGGCACCGTTTCCTCTGCCCACGATAGTATTTTTTCCAGAGGGCAAGTTGAGCCCAACCCGGACTAGGGGAAATTAACCTCCAAAGAAGTTTTGCACCTAGTGCTATGTTTTGAGTGCTAAGACTCTTTAATCCCAATCCACCTTCCATTCTGGGCTTGGAGATTTTGTCCCAGCTAATAAGAGGGAATTTCTTGTCATTAGTTTTCCCACCTTTCCAGAAAATTTTTCTTATGTGAGCCTCCATCTCCTTCATAATGCCAGCAGGGGCCAGCATAACAACAAATTGATAAATGGGGAGGCTGCTTAAGACAGCTTTAATAAGAACTAACTTTCCAGCCAGGTTAAGCCAGTTGAAACCCCAAGATTCTATCTTAAACTTAAATTTATCCAACAGGGGTATCTAATCTCTGATTACGGTGGATTTTTGGAAAATAGGGAGACCCAAGTATTTGAAGGAAGTCCATGTTGAGGAGGCAGCGAAGTCAAAGCTACCGGAAATGGCCTGAAGAGTGGTAGCAGGGGTATTCCAACAGAAGATATGACATTTTCTTTTATTGAGGCTGCTTCCAGAATCTTCACAGTACTCATCAATCACAACTTTAAATTTTTTTACAGAAGTCACAGAGGCAGCGCCCAGCAAGAGGGAATCATCCGCGAATAATGCATGATTTATAAATTTCACCCCTCTTGCAATGCTCAGTCCCATAATCTCATGATCCTGCTGCTTTTTATTCAGAATGAAGCTGAGCACAGAAGCTTGGAGGACAAAGAGCAGCGGGGAAAGAGGAAATCCTTGTCTCAGACCACGAGAAGCTTTGAAGAAATCAGTAGCCCTCCCATTAACCAATGGGGCAATCCATGGTTCACTGATACAAGCCTTAATCCAATTGATAAATTTGGGGCCAAAACCAAATTTGCGCAAGACATCCAACAGGAAGCTATGTCTCACTCTGTCAAAGGCATTTTCAAGGTCTAGTTTAACAACCATACCTTTCTCTTTGCGAGCCAAACTTGAATGTATCGCCTCTTGAACCAGAATGAAGTTATCCACTATCTGTCTTCCCTGGATGAAACCTCCCTGGTTTTCTGGGATAATGACAGGAAGAACGGTTTTTAATCTGTTGGCTATAACTTTAGTAATCAGCTTGTAACCTATATTACAAAGGGAGATAGGACGAAACCTGCTGAATGAGTTGGCGCCTTTTTCCTTAGGGATGAGGGCAAGAAATGCCGAATTGGTGCTTCCCCCGATTTTCTGACAGTCTTGAGATTTACGGACCATTCTGCATAGATCTTTCTCCACTATCTGCCAACAAGTCTGCAAGAATCTGGCAGTGAACCCGTCAGGGCCCGGGGCCTTGTCCGGTTCCATAGCGAAGAGGGATTTTTTTATTTCATTGTTAGTGGTTTCTGCTTCCAAGAGATGACTCTTCTTGTCGGTAATCAAAGAGGGCACCTCAATCACAAGATTAGATACAGGACCCAAGGCCTCCTCTTCGCTGTAGAGGTTTTTGAAGTGAGAGAAAGCAGCATATTTTATGCTGTGAATATCTCTATGCTTGATAGTATCTACATTTATTTCTGATATGGAATTGTAGCTTTTTCGGGCTTGGGCCTATTTGTGGAAAAAAGATGTATTCCTGTCACCCGCCTTAAGCCAGAGACTGCGGGATTTCATTCTCCAGTAGTCTTCCTCTGCCATACTAGCCTTAAGGAGCCTGTGTTGAAGATCTGCCTCCTTATCTAGTATGTCTTTAGTGATTTCGACATTTTCTGTTTTCAAATGGTGCATCTCAAGGCATTCCTGCACCTTTTTCCTTTCCTCTGCAGGATTAGGTAAGGTTTTCACCCAATCTTTAATCACTGCTTTAACTCTCCTAAGTTTCTCCTCTCAGACAAAGAAGGCAGAGCCTTTGACTGGGTGTTTCCAGATTTCTTTTATTAGCTGCCAGAAGGACTGTTCCTTCACCCAAAGAGGACTGAATTTAAATGGAATGGGGCCTTGATCCGAATGGGCCAGCAGGTCAAGTTTAATAGGACGGTGATCAGAGGTGCTGCATGGCAGAATGTGCATTCTAGCCTCTAGACCAAGAAGAATAAAGGAACTTTGAACTAGGAATCTATCTAACCTTGCAGCGATATGACCCGGACCGAGTCTTTTGTTGGACCAGGAGTACTTACCAGTAGAGGGCTTAATGTCTATCAGATCCCAGTCTTGAAGCAGGTCCTCTACCCATTCCCGCGCCGGATCCCTGACGATGCTTCCTCCACGCTTTTCTGCCATTGATAAGGTGAGATTCAAATCTCCTGCAATGATGATATTTGCCAACTCTTCAGATTCTGCCATATTTCTAATGGAGTCCCAACAAGACTTTTTCTCTCCTACGCTTACAGGGACGTACACATTAAAGAGGGAGAGGGTCATATCAGATTCCACATGCTGTAATTTTGTGAACAGCCAATGTGTGTTGGAAGCTTCTTCGACCAATGAGTATTTGTTGGCATTCCAAATAGTGCCCAGGCCTCCTGAAGCACCTCGAGCAGAGACTGCTTGACCATCACATTTCTTCCATAATTTCTTACTAATATGAAGGAAGGCATTTTCCTCCATTTTAGTCTCCTGGACGAGAAGGATATCAGGAGTTTCAGATCTTATTAAACTTTTTATAGCATCTTCTTTTGTTCTGCTCCCCATACCCCTACAATTCCAGGAGATGATCTTCATCATTTACTTTTGGGGTGGTGAGCTCCTTTAGAGCTTTGGGACTGATTTATGATCATCTTCGGTGTTCTTTCCAAGAGCTTCTCGAGGGTTGGTTGGCTTCCCTGAATTTTGTCTTTGTAGGTCTCCTGCTCTCTTTTTTCTCTAGATGATTTTCGGCCTCTCAATGATCTTCTGGCTGAAGTTTGCGAGTCCCCTATTTCTCCTTCTTCTTCTGAGTCCTCCGTACCTTGCATTTCCTCAGTCTCTTCTATGGGTATCTCTTTTGATCTGTCCGCATTACTTTCGATTTGCTTTGATCCCGAAGGGGACTCTTTGTGAGGCAAATCTTCCTTCCACATCTCTGGTTCTTGAGTGTCTTCTTTTTCTGTGCTTAACTATGCATATTTATTTCCTTGGACTTCCATGATAGGGGTTTGAATCCCAGGGGCTGTCTGAGGACCTTTACCATTCGCATTTCTTGTTCAAGGGGCTTTATGAGCAGTTTTGGTCCTTTTGACCTGGGTCCATCCTTCCTCCTTGCCTTTCTCGACTTCACCATTTTTTGGATAGCCTCTAGCAAAATGTCCGTAGACATGACATTTCCGACACGTAAACGACAATTTCTCATAGTCCAGCATTTGAACGAACCCTGATCTTTATTGCCTCGGGCAGACCAACCTCCAGATCAAATTCTACACAGATTCTAGCACAGTCGTATTGGTCTTTGCTGTTAGCTCGGTCGATGAATTTGCCCAAAGTATTGCCGATGTGCTTTAGAGATTCCCAATTCCAACAATGAACAGGCAGATTGGGTAGCCTAACCCACACTAGAACGACGGTGGGTACATCAACAGCAGGGTCAAAATCTGGCGTCCACTTGTTGAGATACAGCCCCTGAGGGCCCATGAAGTACGGACCGTTCCGGAAAATCAGATCCTTGTCCTCCTTGTCTGTGAATTCAAACAGAAAGAAACCTTTCCCAAGAAAATACGAGGTGACTTTATTATCAATCAGAGGAGCCCAATTCCTAGCAACCCAACTCTCCGTGGTTTTGGGAGAGGGCCAGAGGCCTGTGAATTGACCAACCAAGGCGCACTCAGCCAGAGAAAGGGCAACCTTTATCGGTCCCTCAGGAGGGAGCGATATCTCTGGAATGTCGTCCAAACACTTCACAAACTTCGTAGCCTCCGAGGTTTTCTTCTTTGGCAGAGATTCCAGAAGCTTGAGAAAAGCCTCATCGTTTGTGGGGGGAGGAGGAGGAGGCACCAAAAGTATAAAGTCTCAATCACGATGGTGTTAGTTTTTTTACAATGCAAGAATATTACCTACTCACTTTGAGTGGCTTTTCCTTTCTCTTTTGGTTGGCTCTTCTTCAACTCAAGGGGGCATCCCTAAAAGGTACGATTGCTAGGCTATAGAATGGGGGCACAAGGTGATTTAATAAGATGAGTGGTGGTTGTAGTGTATGAAATAGGATGAAGAAACAAAAATGGACAAAAGCAAGGAATGAATGAGAAGGAAGGAAATTGGTGCCTATCAGTTATGGGCTAATGGAGCCATAAGGCATTTGGATAAATGAGAGAACTTGTATGTCACAAATAACTACTTTGAAGCAGGTCATATGGTAAATGTTTTTTGTTTACCATTTTCTACCAATTAGTAGATGAAGAAACAATTTGATACATTCATCTTTAAGGTGTGTACTTGAGATGAAAAGGGCCTAATGTATGCATTTGATCCTTATGTGTTCGCTGGAAATGTGTTGTAGAAAAGCAGTCTTCAAGGGATAAATTGCTACTCATCAATCCGTTCATAAGGTGTTGTTTAATGGCTGTAGTATGCTTCAAAATCTGCAACATAGATGATAGAAGAAAGGGAAACAAGTGCAGAAACAGATAGCCAATGTTAGGGTATATTTGGTATTCCTTTTCTAATTATGCAATATTTCCTGTTCACAGTTATGGTACGCATTAGCCAAGACATTGTCAGAGAGGGCTTCATGGGCGCTGGCCATGGACAGAGGGTTGAATATGGTGACAATCAACACATCTCTGATTGTGGGACCTGGTATCACATACAAAAGCTCAGGATCTACCATTGCATTTCTTAAAGTGATGGTGAGAGATCTACATACCAAATAGACTCTGTTATAGAACGTACAAATATGGTATAGTAATCCCTTGGAGAGGATCTAATCTATTGGTATAGTAATCCCAATACCGTATCAGGTGTGGCAAACTGAGCACGTTTGGAAACCAAAGCTTCAGGAAACCAAAATTTGGATCAATGTGTCTTCTATCAACATCTTTGGAACATGGACCTCAACTCTGCCCTTTGGTTCTGGATTTGGTTCTAGCTATCCAACTCTATTTCCTGGCTTCACTTGTTTCTGTAGTGCGAAAATAGTTAAATTTACTATTGATTCTCAACTCCAAGAAATCTTTAGATTTGGAACTATTTAATCAAAATACATTCCCATTTTATTCAAGTCCCTTTCAGTCTCAGAATTGGCGATAATCTATCTTGGTAGCTATTGGTTCCATTATTAAACCCTCACATTTTATCAGGGAAACATTCATGGGGCAAGATCTGGATGAACAATTACCTGAGATGAACAAATACAATCTGGTGTGAAGGATCTCATTTTTCTTGAGCTAGCTAGGTGAATATGTCGTCCATAGTATGTCAAACCATATAAGACACACGATATTTGAGATTTGAAATGTTTCTCAAAGAGTGCACCGCCATTAAAGCTCAGTCACTCAGCCAAAAAATCAATGCGGAGGAGACTCCAGGAGGTATGCCCCACCATTCTTTACTCGGCAATTAATTACTTGTGATCACTAGCCAACTTAAGTTCGTCGAAGCATTTGGGTATGCATAGCCTTTCTTGCATTGAATCTTTAGTGGTCTCAAGCAGTATGCCTATTCTGTTCATGTTAATGCATCGACTTTAAGCTCAAATAAATCTGAAATTCAGAATAAAGTAATTCACAATGTCTTCAGGTGGAGGTGGCCATGATACATAGCAAAAATAAACACGATCTAGAATTCAAAATAATGTGGCAGTAAAGAAGATCTCAAATGATTTTTATCTAGTGATTTAAAGCAACAATTTGCACAATTTTTTTGTAAATGACAAGTCTTAACTTTCTCCCCCTTTAGCCACTATGATCAAACCTATTATCTAAGAAAAAGCGTCGATATCAAATCAAATCAAGCGTTAGTGTTGGCTAATGCTGGGGTTCAAGGTGTTCCTAGAAGATGGTAAAAAAATTGGTTAGTAGCAGAATATTTGAACTTACAAGGAGCTTTTTTTGTTGAATATAATCCCTACAGCTCATTACTATGTCACAATTTTATTTCTTTACAGATTTCAGGGGATGAAATAGCATGCTTTTGGAATAAGGCCACAAGTATCCTTACATAAAAGTTAGGTTATGAGGCTTTATCCTACATGGATTTGCTGCGAGAAAGACATTGATGGTAGGTAAGCATCTGGAAGATTTCTTAAATTAGAACCTTTTCCTCATTATCTCTATCAAACAGAATTCTGACTTGCAACAATGGACAAAAGTGCTATTGGCAGGGACCAAATCGCTGTATTTTCTGCAAATGTTAAGGTAAATTTGTGGATCACCTATTTATTACGTGTTCATATGTTATTTCTGTATGGCAAGATGTTCTCTAATCTTTAAATTGCCGAGGACAATTTAATTCTGGGTCCCTACTTCAGGGTCTTGAGACATGGTTTGCACACACTTAATTTTGAGCTCTTCTTAGCTATATTATGTGGGGGTTATGGATGGTTGGAACAAGTGGAATTTTGAGGATTTGGCAGAATAAGTGGACGGTTGGAATAAGATAGAGAATCTGGCAGCGCATATAATTAGAATTTTCTATAAAGAAAGTTGCAGAGATAAAAATCCAAAGGATTTTAAGATTAATCATAATGAAGCAAGGGTTTTTGATGGAGCAAGGTGTTCCAGAAGATGCGGATATGGTGTTGTTTTGTTTTTATCTCACCCGTTACTCTACCTTAAAGTTTGGAGTTGATCAAGGGTTCAAATAAGAGGATAGAACTATTTGCCTAGTAGATTTTTTTGAAGTCTTAGTTTGCTTTAGAAAATGATATCAAATATTTGTAGGTATCAGGAGTTTCAAAGTTGAAAATGGCATTGGTTTATTGAGAAGTGTCAAATCAGATGTTTGCAACTACCAGGAGTTTCAAAGCTAAAAATTGCATTGGTTTAATGAGAAGTGACAAATCACTAATTTAGTGTTGTCTCCTTTGCTTCACAGAATTAGAGAGACAGGGTTCACTCTTTGGTCTGTTGCAACATCTATATAGAGAATGTAACAAATCAGCCAATGGACTCTCAAAAAAAGTTATGGCACAACAGAAAGGTTTGCTCTTGTTCAAGGAGTTCAAGGGGGAAGCAAGCTTCCCAGTGAGATATAAAATCCTCTATTGACTTAGAAGAACAATGGGAGGTGCTCTAATTGAATTGTAACTCTTGTTGTCATGTATAGTATATACCGATTGCAGAAGATGGATGTGGTATGTATTTGGGGTAAATCCAATGGTTAAGTTTCAATGTATTTAGACTAGTAGTTTTGTATGAAAGGGCAGACTTTTCCATGCATATTTTGCTTTCACACTTGAAATAGAAAACACATTTTTTTCTTGGAAAAAAATGTGTGTAAAAGACTAAAAATGTAAACAACTCAAAGATTTAGAATCCATGAAGGGGGCGTATGAAAGAAATAATTCATACTTTTTATATTTGATATTTGATAGTGAAATTATAATATGATTTTTTTTTCTTCTGTAAGTAAGTGAGAGTTGTATTATATTATAAAATTCTGAAGATTACATTTGACTTCAAACGTGCTCGGTTTGCCACACCTCATACCATTCCCTAACAGGTACAAAGCAATTAATGATTGTTCAGTTATTGAAATCACTGAAGATTATGTATCTTCAAGATTTAAATTGGGTTTCTTACCTAATTATATTTTTTCTTTATCTATTATGTCACAATGAAATTAATCATACATAGATACTCTCCAAAGATAATCATGAATTCATTATTTATTTGATTTTTTTCATAATTTGGTAACAGATTTGAAAAACCAACGGTCTACCAACAACGTCTGAATAATAAGAAGCTGACTGGATTGATGGTTGGATATGGAAACTGTGCAACCCTAAGCAGTGAACTGTAAGGGAAGGGGGGGTTCCCATGTTACAGCTTAACAACAACCATGAATGAGGGGCACAAGAAAACTTGGGGAGTTTACATGTTCAAACTATATCCATTTTTGTACATACTGTAATGTAATTTTCACTTCAAGGTTTGGATAGTTGGAAATAAGTCGATTTCCATAACGACCAACATTAAAATTTTAGCCGGTGACTAAGGCTCTCTACCATATGCATTTTTTTTCGTTAATTTCTGATGTAAAATCAATTTCCTGATTTCTGGCAAGGACAAGTGCAAGTAAGTTGTTGATGGGCTGTTTGGTGTGTGAATAAAAAGTGGGATACCCCACACTTTGGAATTGTTTTATCATTATTAAAGTTCCTCATTTTGTTTTACCATTATGGGAAGTTGCACTTTCTCTTATCATGAGTTGTGTTATGAATGGAATGAGAAGTTACACTTTCTCTTATCCTGAACTGTTTTATGAGTGGAGTGCATAATGTTTGTTTGATGGTATTTTTATATATTGGGATGTTGAATTCTTTAATTACAAGATAAAAAATTGAATACTACTTTTCCTGGTCAAACTTTTATTTTTAAAGTTTTTAGTGAAGCACCGTCGCCGGTCAAACTTGTGAGAGGCCACTGTTGTGAGAGGCCTGGATTGTGTAATAGTTGTGTAACTGCTGGTGCCTATTGGTGATTATATGCGTGGAGGAGAGCCGACCTCCATTTTTGCATTGGACTGTGGAGGGATGAGTTGAGCTTCATGAATTTATGATACCGCCCCCTCGAATTCTCCGATCCATTCCCACGAGCAAATTCTGCCATGAGCTAAGTCAGTTTGGATGTGCGTAGCAGACAGTGAGGCACAACTGTCAGTTTGGAGGTGTGTTGGGATTGTCGTATTAACTCTGTTTATTATTTATTGGCATTTTAATTTTTGTTCGACTTGTTCTGCTCATTGAAGAAATTAGCAGAGGCATGGGCCTTTGTGTTGGAGGATTGTTGAAACAAAATGATCTGCAAAGATCCCAATTTGTTGAAACTCCTCTCCAAACTCAATATCAGTGCTAGTAGTAGCATGAGCAACAACACTACGCTTAGCAGAACTAGAAGAACACGTTTTCCAAACTGCACGAGAACTACTTCCCTCATGAGTCACCATGTGCCATACTTGGTCTCAGTAGTTCTCTTCCTTCTACTCCTGGTTCAACTACCATATCTTCATTAGAACCAACAACCCGAACTCCACTAGACAACGATTCACCATTTTGTAGTAGTGATTCACCATTTGTACTAGTGATTCGCCATGTTTTTACAAGATAATATAATCTCATGAGAGATTCACCAAAAAATTATATATACATATTATATTATTAATAAAATTGCCTTCCATTTTTCCTATGTATCATGGGGATTCACCTATTTATTATATATATAAATTTAGGGGGGTTATTAAAATTTTCCCTGCACAAAATGATGAAGCTCGATAAGGTTATTTCTAATCTAGGACCAGAAGAGCGTAAAATCTTGATGGAAAAATTGCAAAAGGATGAATCTGGTGAATGAAAAAATACTATCGGTCCAATATGAGTTTCCTTTTTTAATTATCATTAATAATATATTTAAAATTTTTAGATAACATATGTCGAAAAACCTATTAATTCACATATGTTTAATGTTCTACAGGGACCAAAAACTCAGAAAATGAATGTTGTTCTAAGAAAAGAAAAAAAATAGAACATGCAAATGAAAATTAATTGCTCCTTAGCTCATCTGGAGTGGTGTTGGAAGTTAACGAAAGGGGGAAAAAATTTACAAAATTTTGAGGGATCTAGTGGAATGAATGTATAGATGTTCTTTCCACTTACAATACAAAATTCAATCCAATGATTCCAAGAACTAAATTTTATCTAAACTACATGAAGAGTTTCCAGAGAATTGGTCAATGAGACATGTCATACTTTTAATAGCAAAAACATACATCAACAAAAAAGAAGGAATGAAAAAGTAATATTCGTTTAAATGTTTGTCTAGAATTATTTATAAATATCACTTTTGTTATATTTACTTTTCAGATATCAATATAAAAATTAAATATTTTATTGTCATGTTACATTTTCAGGAAGATTATGAAAACCTCAAAAGATGAAAGAGCTGATATCAGAAATATGCCAGTAGGAATGTCGAAAAAGGTGTACAAGGAGATGGTCAAAGAAACGGACAAAATTGCATCGCAGGAGGAGCCATCTCAACAACAACGTGCTTCAAATGTAATATGTAATCATTGAATTTTTCAAGCATTAGGTACAATAAATAAACAATTTAGCATTAAACATTTATTCTCAAGAATTTTCTTGCAGAAAAGAAAAGAAAATGGAACCCATTCAGCACATAAAATAAGACGACAAGGAAGAAAAGGGTTGATATCTAAGTTTGTGAGTAATTGTTACTTCCTTATAACAACTTAACTAGATTTCATTTTTGTATTTTTTAAGTTGTTTTACAAAAATCATCATTGAATGTCTTCAAACAGGAGCTAACATACAAAGAATAACCATCAGACGAATTGATTGAAATTGGGTTAAATATGGGTTGTGAGTATATGTTGGCATATCAGAAATTAATTGTGGAATTTTTAAGCATCTATCGATCTTGTTTTACTTAGCTCCGTCTATAATTAATAGAACAAAAAAATCTTTTATATTAAATGTATGATTTCTTATGGGGTATAAAACTTGCAGAAAAAAAAGTATGGAACTGCGCCAACAGATGAAATTTTGAAAGATGGCATGGTACATGGTTTTGAAAGAATGTGTATAGTTTATGAGTCATTTGTTGCTATGGTACGCCATTTTTCTTTTCGATTTACATTGCTGTATATTATTTAATATTTCAATTTTAATTATTCTCACTAATGTATATACACTCATTTCAGTTTATTTTTATGTTTGTAGATGGAAGGTGAAGAAGAAGAAAACAATCAACACCGTGAACAAAACATTCCTGAAAATAACCCAAGTCATGGAAGTAGCTCTAGCAGTGACAACAGTTCAAGTGAAGAATGATGATCACTATGTTTGGATATCAAAGCAAGGCGTTGTATTTTTTGAAATATTTGTCTGTGAAATCAAACATTTTGTTTAATGTAATGGACATAGTGTCCCAATTGAAAGACAAAGGGATACCAATAACTGTCCCATTTTGTATGATAAAGACTGTTTTATTCATATTTATTACATATCATAAAATATGTTTTAATTTATTCTATTGCGTTCTCCATTGTCGTTATTGTGTTCTCCATTTTCGTTCTCAAATGCACAAATAAAAATTTAATTTATATGAATATTGTTATAAGATATATATGTGTCGACTTTTGATGAATAATGAATTTTAAAAAACCACAATAATTATGATATGATATAACAAATTAATCCAAACATCACATTCAAATGCATTAATAAAAGTTTAATTAATATGAATATTGTTATAATATGTGTCGAATTTTGATGAATAATGAATTTAAAACAATCACAATAATATCATTGTCACAGGTCGATGTTTCTAAAAAATACAAAATGAAAATAGGTGCATGTCAATAACTGTACACCGGTGCGTTTGTATTAAGAAGCGCGTCGGTGCGTTTCTACGACCTATGAGCACCGAACAAGCACCAAAACCAATTAAAAATATCGGTGCGTTTGTGAGGTATGATGCACTGGTGCGTTTATGTGTCTATACGCACCGGTGCCATTGTACGATCTATGGGCACCACACGAATACCAATACCAATTATAAATATCGGTGCATTTGTGTGATACTGCGCACCAGGGCATTTATGTGTCTATAAGCACAATGAATTTGTATGACCTATGGGCACCGCACGAATAATAATACCAATTATAAATCTCGGTTCCTTTCTGTGATACTGCGCACCGGTACATTTCTATACATCTACGCACTGGTGCATTGATACGACCTATGGGCACCGCACAAATCCCAAAACCAATTAGAACGGGCCCATGCGTTGTATCACCAACACTATGCCCGGTGCAGTTTTATACCTTAATGGCCCAGTGCATTCTCCATTGACCGCCCCGGGGCGACTTCTACATGTACGCACCAGTGCGTTAAAGCCAGAGTAGCGCACCGATGAAAAAAAAAATCCATAATAACCTCCGGTCACCCATTTTTTTTTAGTTGTGTTGAATTTCGGTTAAAAGCTCCGCCAAAACCTCTTTAACCATAAACAGATGTTGCAGAAAATGTTTTTTTGAGAATTTTGGCTAATTCTATAACACTAAAAACCTCCTTTATAACCTCTGCTAGAGGGTATTTTCCTTGTAGTGCCACCTTCTTCAAGAAGCAATCATTCTCTCTTTCCATAAGTGTTGCACCATGAAGATTAAAAAGACTGTTAAATACAGGGAAAAAATATTTCCAAAAGACTAGTGGTTGGCTGCGGGAAACAAAAGCCATGAATATCGTTGTAATATAGTCAATATTTCCATAGTCAGTCCCAATGCTATGATTTGTAGTTGCTCGCGAGAAATTCTCAGTAATTTCCAATATCTGGAGACTTACAGATGCACTTATGTTCTCCTCCCAAAGCTCTTGAAAAGTACATTGATGAATATTTATTCTCTGCATTGCCTTCAATGACATCCAAGCAGATTATTTGACATGAAACTTGCTGTCAATGCTTGATTTAAAGGATACAAAAATACTTACTAAATTTTGCCTAAATATTGGGTGTAGACTCTCCGTTAATGCTCTGCTAGAAGCTCCAATACAGGATGATTGTGCCTGAGCTAATGCCTTACGTAAGGAATATGGTTGACTTGGTGAACTCAACTGAGGGCTCAACCTTTGCCATAAGTACCCACTCTCTTGTGTTACCTATGGCTGCATAAATATTTGTGATCAAGAAAGCATTAACAATACGTTACATTGTGAAGTCAACTGTACGGAAATGAAACCAAATTACAAAGTCTTTTTCTTCAACTCTCGTTTGATCCATTTATAGAATAAAAATACCAAAATTAAGTTCCTTTTTAGCGCCGTCATAACAACTTCATTACTTCGGTCTCATAATTTAAGAGACATTTTCCAGCCTATTAAATAACCGCACCAATAATTTTTAAATTAAATATTAGGATCATATAGTTCTATCTATTTTGTTGTCATTCTCAAATTTGAGAGCCTCGACCTTAAAAACCATGAACTCTAAACCGTGAAGCATGAACTACTAAAAGAATACCCCTGCTTGATTTATCACATAGAACTGTACTTTGAAGATTTCCCACTTGTAAGCCTATGAACAACTATAAACAAACAACTCAGACCAAAAACTGTGGACTGTATGTTTCCAAATGGCTCTATTTTTACCATTTTCCGAGAAATTAAATTTAGTAAGGCCTAAACTGACTACATTCACAAAATTTTATATCTAAAATATAAATTATAAAGTGACATGAAATGTTGCACAAGTTTCTTGAACATGATAGCATAGGGAGAAGGGGATACAAGTAACTGGTACAGTTAAGTTTTTTCCAAATTTATAGGAAATGCGAAATAAGAAGTGGCAATAATATATATTAAAAAATATTTAAAAAAATTTAGAAATAAAAATAAAACTAATATATATTTGCTGGAATGATTGTTTTGACAATTAGATTGAATTAAGGGATTTATTTAGGCAGTCAGATAGTGAGCTAGTAGAGATGTGGCAAGAAATAAGAAGAGGTCTGTTTCACCCAAAAACCTTGGCCAAATTGAATAACTGTCATGGTCCATCGGTGAAATCAGATGATTCAGTTACTAGATTGTATCCGAGAAATGAAGATGTTAGAAGGGTGAATGATGAGAGACTGAAGGCCTTGGGGCAGGAAATCATTAATTTTAGAGCAACGGATATAGGGGAAGAGCCGAAAAAGAGTCAGTTGAAGAGTGCATGATTTTGAGCAAGAGATAGGCCAAACTTGATCGAAATTTCTTTTATTTTATTACTTCGAAACAAGATCGATAGAGGAACACATCCCCAGAATATTTTCATAAAAATACACAGTGGTTGGAATGGCATACAATTTCCTTTAATTTGTTTACGGGGTTGTTGTTAGTGTGGGTTAATTCCCTCGATAGTTAGTTGGAGTGGGATATAAATAATTCCCCTAGAGGTTTCACACCCCTTTGAAGCGACTAGGTTTAGAGCCACGGTGGCTATGCCTTCGGGAATTAAATAAGAAAGGTGTTTTGGCTTGCATCAAATACACTCAATCTCAAATTCCCTAGCTTCTACAACATATCCTGTTATTTCTCTACAAAGTATGCCACAGTAAACACACTATTATTTTTAAAATTTAATGAAAGATATTACTATGTCTTCGCTAGCGAAGAAACAAAGATCTTCCAAAAAATATTTTCACGACCAACCTGATTTAAAATGAATCTCTTCCCTTGATGCGCTCGCTTGCAGACGGAAAAAACACCGAGAGGCACTTTCATGAGCTACAGAGTGGCGATGGCCTCGGGTCCATTCTAAACTTTCCCTTATCATCGCAGTAGACCAACCTCAAAGGCTTGGGCAGGAAATTTGGAGCCGCAACTGTGGGAGTAGAAGGACTTGCTAGAGAGAGATCGACTTCTTTCTACTTACCTGATCTCGTGGGGGTTCGAAACCCTAACATCTGAATCATCTTAGCTATATATAACACAGAGGAAGAGGTGCACCCGCTCCACTCCGCTCGTCGGGATTTTTAGTTTTAATTTTATTAAAACATTTATAATACATATTGTTATAAATATAAAATAAAAATGATATTGACTTTGATATATTTTATAATTTGTTTTAATTTAATTTTTTAATGTGATATGCATAGCATAAATTATATATACAAACTTTATTGTGCAATAATATATGTCCAAGACTTGTTGTATTGACTTGGAGGAACGACAAGGCTCATATCGAACACATTGCAAAACGGCTAGAATGCTTTTTAGTTCATGCAAATCTCCAGGACAGGATGGGGTACATGTGATCCTCGGTCTTTCCAACAACTCTCTTTAATAATGCTCTAATCATTTATAGTGGAAGGGAAATAGGATGTGTAAAGGATTTCTCTTCAAGTTCAACAAAACCTGGTTGGCCAATGCGGATTTTTGCAATATAGTTCGTGAATCATGGTCCCAATTATCTGTGGATGATGGATTATCTTGGAAGGAGGTAGTTTCCTTGAAGCTTCACATCCTCAAGAGTTCGGTAAAGAGATGGGAGTGAGAAAAAATGGTTGCACATCAGAAAAGAGCTGGAGGAGATTAAGGCAATATGGTTCACATAAACTACTCTATTCGATGTCGGATTTATTTCACGAGCACAAATTGACAAGGTACAGGAGTTGGAAGACCGTAAATGTTACATCCTTAGACTACAAGAGGAAACATGGCGGCTAAAAAGCCAGGTTATATGGTTAAAGGCGGGGGACAAAAACACTCGTTTTTTCTAGAGGTATGCTACGATATGCAGGGACAAGAACACTATTTGGGAGGTTGTACCTGAATATGGGGAAAATTTAACGACCACTAAGGATATCCAATAGGATTTTGTGTGATATTTTGGGGGCTTCTTTATAGCAAGGGAGAATGTGGACATTGATAATAAGTTGGAGTTTATTTATTCCTTCCCACAAATGTTCTTGAAGGAAAAGGTTTTGGAGATTGACGAATCTATTTCCCTAAATGAAATCACAATTGTCCTTAAAGCTTTTGCTAAAGATAAATGGTCTGACCCAGATGAATGGACAATTGAGGTCTTCTTACACTTTATCGATATTATCAACTATATCAACTGTATCATCTAAAAACCCATAATATCTATTTTCAAATTCTCGAGGATGTCTGTCACTCCTGTAGGAAACATTAGTGACCTGGAATACTGCAATTATCACACTATCAGAAGTTTTCCTATTATCATCCAACTATTTGATGCGAAATTTACGATCATTGCACCACATAGCCTTGTGGTGTTTCAACTGCAATATTCCAAACATGAAAAAGATGCTTTCTCAATTATAGTAGGGAAACCTCGTGAATTGAGAAGGATAACATTTCATTCCAGGTGGAAGTACAATATTAGTACCTTCACGATGAGGACCTTGATATTAAAGAATATGTTTTTCAATAGTACGATACTTATGGTTCCTAGAGAGGAAGTGCCTAAACTCATCAAACACCATATTTCCTAAGTCTCACGAATGACAACACTTCATCTTATGGCCACAAAATGGACATGCAAATCTACCCTTTGTTTGAAGAACTACAATAGATGGATCAATGACAATTATACAATGAGATCATATTAAAAACATGCAATATGGTATATCTAATTTAAATAATTATATACTATATTAAAGTGCAACAAAATATTACATACCACAAAAATGTGTTAGTCCTGGGGCATCATGAATTGTCCATACAAGCATTCCATGACATTGAAATCTCTTTTGCTTGATTGGTTTAGTGATGTCATACATAGTGATTCCATGCCATAACTTTATTAGCTCATCGATAAGAGGCTCGATATATACATTCATATCTTTGACCTGGAATAATTACCTAATTGTTCAAAATCATGGTACATAATTACTCCCATGATATATGTATATATAAGTAAGTAAGTAAATAAAATATATTATGCAAACAACGAGAGAATTGAAAATGTTACATTCGAAAAAATAATGTATCAAATACCTGGAATAATCATAGTCAACATTATGTGCTCCCTCTTTATTGACATCCAAGGAGGAATGTTATTGTTGATAACGAAAATAGGCCACACTGAGTAAGTAGACCTAAGCTCTCTGAATGGATTAACACCATCAACTGCCAATGAAATCCTGACATTACGAGGTTCATTTTTAAAATCTACATATTTTTCTTCGATTTCCCTAAATGTAGAACTATTTGCAGGCATTCGAATGCTAAATTCATAAAATGTGTTATGCTCTTACACCTGAACATTCGCTGCAAACATGGAATTATGGGAATATGACAAAGAACCTTTTGAGGCACCTTTTTTGTTAGTTTATTAGTTTGATAAATAGTGGTACCACATTTTGGACATTATGTTTTCAATGCATGTTATATGTAATATATAATGTCATCTTTAGGACATGCATCTATAGTGTTATATTCCATTTCAAAGTCTTTCATAATAGCATGTAAATCTCGATATGTGCGAGGCAAAGTATTTGGCGATGGTAACAAAAATTTACCCAACAATCTACAACATAAACAACAACTAGTTAATGTAAATATTATTAATCATATATAAGTATTGAATTATTATTTTACACATTTATTACAACTAAAAAAAAGGGAAAATAATCAACATTTACATATATGTGATCATATATATATATTTCATACCTTAGCATCTATGTCATACATCTGTTCGAAAAATTATTCATAACCTTTAAGTTCACCAACAACAATGTAGCGGAGAGAAGAGTTGCATTTGAGTGTTCAAAAAGTCGTTCATTTGACGTTTCAATCAGAGGTACATCATAAACACCGTCACTATCTCCACCATCATCATCCGACTCACCATACAAGTCATGTCGTATGAGGGGGCCCAAGGAAACCATTGAGTCTGTCATATTCCAATTTTTGTTGTACTAAATTGCCATTTCATGAACTCACATCAAGGAGTCTTCAATTTATGTCAGCATACTCCATTTGTAAATTGAAAGTATGACATGAGGGAGAAAATGATAAATGGGTCGCACGAACGTGCACAAGGCACATGGGTGGTCACAACTTAGCATTTTTGATATGACCACCCTCACATGACGATCTGACTCGAATGCGTTTCCTGTGGTGCCCTCACAAGACACGACTCGACCCGCCCGAATGAAGGCACGAGGGAGAAAATAGAAAATGGATCGCACAAATGTGCACAAGGAACACAAGCGGTCACAACTTAGAATTTTTGATACGGCCACCCTCACACAACCTGACTCAACCCGACCCGGCCCATCCCGACCTGACCCGCCCTAACCCAGCCTCACACGACATGACCCAACCCGACCCGACCCGACCTACCCGAACGCGTTTCCTTGGAAGCCCTCACAAGACCCGACATGAATTAACCAAGATGCGTTCCTTGGGCGCCCTCACATGACCCGACTTGACCCAATCCTCCCTGACGCGTTTCCTTGGGCGCCCTCACAGTACGGCACGACCCGACCCGACCCGACCCAACTCGACCTGCTCGAACGTCGAAGGCACAAGTGAGAAAATGGAAAATGATTCGCACGAATGTGCAGTACAAGGCACACGGGTGGTCACAACTTAGAATTTTTTATACGACCACCCTCACATGACCCGACCCGCACGAATGCGTTTTCCTGGGGGCCCTCACATGACCTGATCTGACCCACCCCGACTGGCCTGAACGCGTTTCCTTGGGCGCCCTCACATGACCCGACCCGACCCGCCCTGACCCGCTCGAATGCATTTCCTTGGGCGCTCTCACACGACATGACCCAACCTGACCTGCCTGAATGCATTTCCTTAGGTGCCCTCACATGACCCAACTCGACCTGTACGAACGTGTTTCCTTGGGTGCCCTCACACAACCTGACCCAACTCGACCCGTCCAAACATGTTTTATTGGTCGCCCTCACACGACATGACCCGACCCGCCCGAACGTGTTTCCTTGGGTGGCCTCACACGACACGACCAAACCCGACATGATATGGGCGGTCACAACTTAACATTTTTTATACGACCACCCTCACATGACCCCACCTGACTTGACCGACCTGCCTGAACATCGAAGGCATGAGGGATCAAACAAAAAACAGGTTGCATGAACATTCAGTACAAGGCACATGGGTGCTCAAAAATTAGCATTTTTGATACGACTACCCTCACACGACCCGACCCGACCTGACCCAACCCGACCCCCCCGAATGCATTTCCCTGGGCACCCTCACATGATCCAACCCGACCTGACTCACCCGAACGCATTTCCCTAGGCACCGTCACATGACCTGACTCGAACCACCCCGACTTGCCTGAACGTGTTTCCTTGGATGCCCTCACATGGCACGAGCCGACCTCATGACCCGCTTGAATGTGTTTCCTTAGGTGCCCTCACACGACCCGACCCAACCCACATGAACACATTTGTTTAGGCGCCCTCAAACGACCCGACTCAACCGAACGCGTTTTCCTGGGTGCCCTCACACAACCCGACCCAACCCGCCCCGAATCGCCTGAACGCGTTTCGTTGGGCACCCTCACACGGCACGACCCAACTTGACCCGCCTGAATGCGTTTCCTTAGGTGCCCTGACACGACTTGACCTGACCCGCACGAATGATTTTCCTTGGGCGCCCTCACACGACCCGACCTAACCTGACCCTCTTGAACGCGTTTTCCTGGGTGCCCTCACATGACACGATCTGACCCAACCCGACCCGCCCCAACGCGTTTCCTTGGGCGACCTCACATGACACGACTGGACCTGAAATGACAGGAGTAGTCACAACTTAGCATTTTTTATACGACCACCCTCAAATGACCTGACCTGACCCGACCTGACCCGTCCGAACGTCGAAAGCACGAGGGATCAAACCGAAAATGGGTCACATTAACGTGTAGTACAAGGCACACGAGCAGTCACAACTTAGCATTTTTGATATGGTCACCCTCACACGACTCCACCCGACCTGATCTGACTAGCCCGAACACGTTTCCCTGGGTGCCCTCACATGAACCAACTCGACCCACCCCGACTCGCCCAAACGTGTTTCGTTGGGTGCCCTCACATGACACAACCCGAATTCATGACCCACCCAAACACGTTTCCTTAGGTGCTCTCACACGACCCGACCCGACCCACACGAACAAATTTCCTTGGGTGCCCTCAGACGACCCGGCCCCACCTGACCTACTTGAATGCGTTTTCCTGGGTGCCCTCACACGACCCAACCCGACCTGACCTGACCCGCCTGAACGTGTTATCCTGAGCACCCTCACATGACCCGATTTGACCTGCCCCGACTTTACCCGACCCAAACCGCCCGAACGCGTTTCCTTGGGTTCCCTCACACAACACGACACGACCTGACCTGCTCGAATGCGTTTCCTTAGGTGCCCTCACACGACCCAAACCGACCTGCACGAACGCATTTCCTTGGGCGCCCTCACATGACCCGACTCGCCCGAACACATTTTTCTGGGTGCCCTCACACGACATGACCTGACCAGACCCACTCGAACGCGTTTCCTTGGGCAGCCTGACACGACATGAACATACCCGACATGACATGGTCGGTCACAACTTAGCATTTTTGATACAACCACCCTCACATGACCCAACCTGACCCGACCCGCCTGAACATCGAAGGCACGAGGGATCAAACAAAAAACGGGTCGCACAAACGTGTAGTACAAGGAACACAGGAGATCACAACTTAGCATTTTTTTTACGACCACCCTCACACGACCCGACCCGACTCGACCCGAACCCATAACCTGACCCAACTCGACCCGCCCGAACGTGTTTCCCTGGGTTCCCTAACACGACACGACTCGACCCACCCTAAACCACCCGAACGCGTTTCCTTGGGCGCCCTCACACGTCACGACCTAACCTCATGACTCGCCCGAACGCATTTTATTAGGTGCCCTCACACCACCTGACCCGACCCACACGAACGCGTTTCCTTGGGCGCCCTCACATGACCCGACCCTACCCAACCCGCTTGAACCCGTTTTCCTCGGCGCCCTCACACGACCTGACCCAACTCGACCCAAGCCGACCTGAGTTGACCCGCCTGAACGCGTTTCCTTGGGCAGCCTTACACGACACGACATGATTGGACCCGACCCGACACGACACGGGCAGTCACAACTTATAATTTTTTATACGACCACCCACACACGACCCGACCCGACCTGAATCGACCTGCTCGAACGTCGAAGGCATGAGGGAGAAAATGGAAAACGGGTCGCACGAACGTGCAGTACAAGGCACACGGGCAGTCAATACAACTTAGAATTTTTGATACATCCAGCCTCACCTGAACAAACTCAACACGCCCGAATGCATTTCTCTGTGTGCCTTGACACGACCAGACCTGACCCGACTCGTCTGAACGCGTTTCCTTGGGTGCCCTCATATGACCCGGCAAGACCCGACCCGGTAAGACACGTTCCTTGGGTAGCCTACCATGACCCGACCTGACTCGACTTGCCCGAATGCATTTCCTTAGGCACCCTCATAGTATGACACGACTCGACCGACTCGACCCGAACGCCTTTCCTTGGGCATCATCACACGACCCAACCCGAACGTGTTTCCTTGGGCACCATCACATGACCTAACCTGAACCAACTTGCCCGAATGTCGAAGGCATGAGGGAGAAAACAACAAACATGTTGCACGAACGTGCACAAGGCACACGGGAAGCCATAAATTAGCGGCGCACTCACATGGCACGAGTCGACTTGCCCGAATGAAGGGCACACAAGGGAGAAAATGAAAAACGGATCGCACAAACGTGCACAAACAACACGGGCGGTCACAACTTAGAATTTTTTATGCGACCACCCTCACACAACCCAACCTGACCTGACCTGACCCACCCGAACGTGTTTCCTTGGGCGACCTCACATGGAAAGACCTGACCCGACCCGATCAGACCCGACCCACCGAATGTGTTTCCTTAGGCACCCTCACAATAAAGCACAACCCGAACTAAATCGACCTGAATGTGTTTCCTTGGGCGCCATCACATGACTCGACCTGACCTATCTAAACGCGTTTCCCTGGGTGCCCTCATTACACCGCCCGACATGACTGGACCTGATCAGACATGTTCCTTGGGCGCCCTCACACGACCCGACCTGACCCGACCCACCCAAAAATGTTTCCTTTTGCGCCCTCATGATACGGAATGACCCGACCCGACCTGAATCAAACGTGTTTCCTTGGGCTCCATCACACGACTCGACACGACCCGACCCGCCCGAACGTCAAAGGCACGAGGGAGAAAATGACAAACAGGTTGCACGAACGTGCACAAGGCACACGGGTGGTCACAACTTAGCATTTTTGATACGACCTCCCTCACACGATCTGACCCAAACGCGTTTCCTGTGGCGCCCTCACATGACATGACCCGACTCGCTTGAATGAAGGGCGCTCGAGGGAGAAAACGGAAAACGGATC
This sequence comes from Pinus albicaulis, assembly GCA_034641835.2. NCBI lineage: Eukaryota > Viridiplantae > Streptophyta > Pinopsida > Pinales > Pinaceae > Pinus > Pinus albicaulis. The sequence goes on along the minus strand of CM076576.1, from coordinate 473,591,357 downwards.
GCAAAAACGTGTACAAGAAACACGGTAGGTCACAACTTATCATTTTTTATATGACCATCCTCACACGACCTGACTCGACCCGACCTTCCTGAACACGTTTCCCTGGGCAGCCTCACATGGCACGACCTAACCCGACCTGACTCACTCGAACGTGTTTCTTTGGGTGCCCTCACAATACGGCACGACCCGAACTGACCCAACCTGAACGCATTTCCTTGGGTGCCATCACACGACTCGACCCAACCTGTACAAACACGTTTCCTTGGGTAGCCTCACACGACGCAACTCGACCAGACCCAACCTGACCCACCCAAACGCATTTCCTTGGGCGCCCTCACATGGCCCAACACATTATTCCTAAACCCTAAACCCGATCACACAACTTGACACATTGTTCCTAAACCCTAAACTCTAACTCCCGAACATTGTTCCTAAACCCTAAACCCTAAACCCTAAACCCAAAACTCTTGTCTCCTAAACGTCGCAATATCGACAATTGTTTCCAAACCGTCGCAACACTGACACTTATCTCGAAATGTCGCAATACCAACACTTGTCTTCGAACGTCACAATATCGACACTTGTCTCCAAACCATCGCAATACCGACACTTATCTCCAAATGTCACAATATCGACACTTGTCTGCAAACATCGCAATACCGACACTTGTCTCTGAACTTCACAATACCGACACTTGTCTCTGAACTTCACAATACCGACACTTGTCTCCAAATGTTGTAATACCGACACTTATCTCTGAAATGTTGCAATTCTGATACTTTGTCTCTAAAACATTGCAATTCCGACGCTGTGTCCCGAAACGTTGGTATTTTGACAATTTCCTAAATGTTGCTAGAGCGACGCTTGTTGGTGGGATTAAAAAAATTGAGAAAAATTGGGGAACTTTCTGACAATACGTCAAAAGTTTCGGAACTAAAGTGTCAGAAAATTGACCATATGTACTAGCGAAAACATAATACAAATATAACCATAAATACATATATGCAACATAAATAACACTTCATTTCATTACTACCAAAGAACTGAAATATGCTTACAAATATAATGGAAATAAAATAGCTTGGGCGATGGTAGCTTATCTTTGAGTAGAGATGTGGTGGCTACATGCCTCTGAACTGTGTTACAATGAGGCTCGCAAGCATATTTATTATTTAGAAACAATGGAAAACCCTAAACATCCAAAAACCTAACCCTAGGAGATGAAGCGCCAAAACCATGGGCCCCATTTGGGTAAATTGGTACATCAAATTCTCGGGGTCGTAACTTTGGCATACGATCTCTATTTGACGCACACATACCTCATTAGAAAGATATTTCCGATGAGTACAACTTTAGAGTGATAAAAATTAATTAAAGATTCATGTTTTCCTCGATTGTCCCAAAAAACATCGTTTAGGACCTCAAAATGGCTCTGGAAGTTCAAGACCTGAAAAAATGCCAAAATTAGTAAACTATGCTACAATTAAGGAAACTGAAAAATGAAAGAAACAATGGTGGGGGTCCAAGTGGAATAGGTAGGTGGCCACCAATATTCACTTGGATTATGTACAATGTGTAAACAATACCACATGTACAAAACACCACATGCACGACATGTACACGACACCACATGTACACAACACCATACACATGACATGTACATGACACCATGTGCACACAATGCCACATGTACAACATGTAAGCAACACCACATGTAAAATCATGCACACGACACCATATGTACATAACACCATATGTACAACACACACACAACACCATGTGTAACTAGCACCGAATATACAACATTTACATAGCACCATACATACACAATGCCGCATATCTAACACGCGCACAACACCATATACACACAACACTGCATATCCAACATGCACACAATACAATATGTACACAACAACACATATCCAACATGTACGTAACATCATCTATACCTAGCACTGCATATTCAAAATACACACAACATCATATATACAAGAATCATACAACATCATACATACACAATACTACATATGTTACATGTACACATCCACATAGGTACAATCACTGAATACAAAACATGCAATACATATACACAACAATAGTACTACACATCCATATACCACATGCTGACCCCACAAGAAAATTTGCTTCTAGTGTCTTTCCACTATCCATGCTTATCCTAACATGTCATAGATCACACTACTTTCACTTCTTTGATGTACCCCTCAGCATCACCTGTCCATAACCTAAACATAGGAATAGCACAAGCATATGACATCAAATCATATCGACATGATACTGACCTCATAGATATGTCAAGGCTACTATTCCACTTGATACCTCATAGCCAAGAACCTCTTCATGCCATTTGTTGGGGTTCCCATGTTTTGGCCAGGTTGACAAGACCAAAAGATGAGACAACATAGAACCACTTTCAGACCTTAGGATCTAGCCCTCCTAGGTCTAGAGAGGGATCTCTCTATATGAGTCACAGTGTATGTCTTTGAAGCTCTAAGTTATGATTTTAGGCTAGTTATATGCACAGGGTTTGTTTGTTTGATTAAGAGTTTGGTTGCTGGGAATCAGGAAGGAAGGGTTCATCACAAGACAAGGGTGAGCATAGAGTGAATTTAGGCTGGAACAGATAACTCAGGGAACATCAAGGCCATTGGGCTATGGAGTCAAGAAAGGATTTATTTGTAATCAATGTGCAAGCTTTCAGTTGGGCTAGTCATCTAGGGCATTTGGATCTTAAAGGAGATATTTGGAATGGGACATTAAGGACTGAAGATGAGTGAAGGAGAACCATCCAATTTTGTCTATAGATCAGGTCAAAGGTCATTTAACTCCAGAACTGCTTGGACAAAATCAGAGGCAAGACAAAAAGTCCTAAGAAAGGGTTAATTGGGATGGAAAGGTCCTAGTGAGGCAGAGATAGGGTTCCAGACCTCCTAGTGTTCTCAACACATCCAACTGAATCCTAACAAGAACATCTAAACATGGACTTCATTAATTCATACATCAGAGAGTAGGCAATAACATCCACTACACTGGTTAAATCAATTGGAATCAATATTCAGATACACATATAAGCAGAAAACATAAAAGGCTGGGAGAGCAGCAACATAAGGTACCTATCAAGGGTAAATCTTATGCCAAACTTCTGATGCGAGCCTGAAGAAACATAATGAAAGGAAAGCAAGTCAATCAAAAATACAGAGAAAGGAAAAACATCACCAGCTGCTTAAGATCAGGATCCAACGAAATATGCTTGTCATATTAAAAACAACACCAATCAGGTACATCATAGCCCATAGCTTGAACATTCAGTCTGAATACATCAAATCTCAGCCTATCTTACAATATTACCAGGAGAACTTGTCTCAAGAGGAAAATACATGCGTTTCACTGATATCTCCTCAACAACCCTTACAATATTTTCCTTTTGTGCTTTATAGCAGAAGAGACACATGAGATCGACTGAGGGGGTGGGTGAAAATTAAATGTATCATTAAACACAGAGTAGAGAGATAGGGCTGAGGCCCATTCTGTTTGAATACTGAGTATTCAATGTCTGTCACCTCTATATGCAGGGATGATCTTCTTCAGATTTTCCTTTACTCCAGACATGACTTTGCTGCATTCTGGTGGCCTTACTTTGTTGTACTTGCGGGGAATAAACAAACGGTGAAAAAACTGCCGAGAAGTCTGCTGCAACACTGGCCTGATAGCTCGAACAGTGATTTGGGAAGGCGGTTCCCACATGGGTACGGTTGTGGAGTAAAAACAATATGGATGATATGTACCTTGGGAGGAGGAACATTCTGCCACTGGGAGAAAAAACTGATGGTACGTTTACTGTGCTTTGGGTCCTCTGATCAATTCTCGGGGTCTTCGAAACGGGCTTAGCCTCTCAAACTGCTGATTTAAGGCCTGAAACCTTCATTTTGTGCTCTAATATCTTGTCCTTGTTATGAAACATCCTTTCTTCTCTGATCCTGCCATACTGCGCTCTAAATGGTGCCGGAAGGTATTCTTGTAGGGCTTGAAGTTTGTTTCTTTAATGCAGGCCCTGTCTCCACCTTCCCTAGTCATTTCTAATAAATTCTGCCCCTGAAACAGATCTTCTTCGGATTTATCTGTCCTGGTAGCGTGGACGTGTATTATGGCGGCCATTTCTTCTAAATATCCCTGTAAAAAAAAAAAAAAAACACGAAGACTGTGAAGAAATCCATGGACGAGGGAGGCGGGTGATGTGGATGGACGAAATGGACGTGCAAGTGGTGACATGGTGAAAAATGCAGAAGGCCAATAGAGAAATTTCTCTGGCGAAGGTGGAGGTCTGTGGAGCGAAAGAACGAACGAAAACGTTAAAAAACCCAAAAACAAATCAATTTTATGCAATGGACTGAGAGGACATACAACAGGTACACGTGGGGGTGACGTGGCGGAATGGTGGGCAGTGGGACAATCAACGGCAGGCGGGCTGATCTGGACCGTTGATCGGGCACAGATCAACGACGAGGGCGACAGATGGTGGGCCTGCGGGCGCGGCAGAGGTTAAACCGCGCGCATCTTCGGGAGACGTCAACCGTTGGATGAGCCCTCTCAGATCTGACGGTCGACAACAATTCCGCTGGGCATCTTGAGTCAGGATTTAACGTGCAGGGAGACAGCGGTTTCAGAATCGTACAAGGGACAGGTGGCGTGCGATGTATGGAATCGCTGGTCGATGGAGGAAAACCGCCTTCTGCGGATGAGCGGTGCGGAACTTACCGACAGTTTTAGGGATAATGCGCTGCGGGGTCCACTAGCGGAGGAAGCGTGGACCGTCGGATCAATATGTAAATGGACGGCGATGGCCTGGGGTATGGTGAACTGGGGAGTGATATATGAAGATGGGTGGAATGTACAAAAACATTTGAATTTAATGCAAATGCGAGGGTTTGGGCCACGAAGGAAATACAAAGGAAAAGTAATGAAATACGATGAGGTGGATGGGAATGATTGTACGATGCGGGACCCGTACAGAAATCGCAAATCGCAAAGGCAAAAGTGCGATGGCGCGATCGAAGGGAAATGCGATGGGCGATCGCATCGCAAATATTTGCGACGTGATCAAATCACATCGCAAATGTTTGCGATGGATCAATCGAATACATATAACGAAACTGCGATATGCGATGCGCGCCTAAGGCTTTAAGCGCTTGGTCATGGGTAAGGGTTACGTGGGGAAGTGGTTTAAATGGGGCTGGCGGGAAAATGGGCTAAGCCCTGTTATAAAGTCGGAAAGTGGGTTTTAAGGCCGTTTTAAATGAAATTAAAGGCCAGAAGGGGTAACGATAGGGAGGTGAAGGGGGAATTTTGCCAGGATATAGGGGTAAAAGAGGGAGTAATAGGTCCTTTTGAGCAATGGATCAGCAGAGAGGATTTGTGTTGGGCACAACACAAAGAGACTTCAAGGAGAATGGGTTTTCAGGGGAAAAGCATTCCTTGAAGGCTCCAGAACAATCCAGCCCCCGGCTTGCTTGTCAAGAATTTCATAGGGGGGCTAACAGTGGCTCCACATGGGGATGGCTTCTTCTTGAAGGAGTCAAGAAACCAGATATGATCTTTGGAGTAGGCCAGTTGCCTGCTGCTTGGCACATCCCTTTCTTTGATCAGCTGCCACAATATGTTAGATACAAGAGTTAGCAGAAACATCTTCCCAACCAATCTACTTACCCAAACTACAGTCCTATATTTCCCCTGTGGGTGCATTTGAGCTAGCAGACCTTTTGCATCATTTTAAAAACACAAACAAACCTATTCTAAATCTACCCTTATTTCTCCACGAGACCAGATTAGACTCTTGGCCTCGTATGCTTCTCTACCTAATCTAACATCTGCTGGGATTAGACTGTCCAGCAGATTTCTTCTCCTATATTCTAAAACAGGAAATTGAAAAACAGCCAAGCCAGGATTAAACGGTTTGAATTGCTGTGGAATGAAACAAAACTTCGAAGGCTTGAAATTTGCACTTTGAAGTATCCTTCTTTTTCTGTGACTCAGGTTTTGAGCATGTTGGAGTCACCTCTTTCTTTGATTTCCGCTCTGACTTTGGGCATATTAGAGATGATTCTTCTTTTCACTGCTGATCCAGATTTTGGGCATACTAGGACCAGCTACTCTGCTTCCTTTAGCTCAGATTTTTATCATGTTTGAGCTATTCTTTTTGCATTCTGGAGGTTCATGTTTTGAGCATGTCTGAACCTCCCTTTTCTCACTGTTTTTCGGAACATTTTCTCTTTTATTGAAAATAAAAGCTGCAATGGTATGTACAAAGGAGATGAAACTGGAAATGAAAATCAATAGAAGTAATGCTTGAGCATCCTGCCATTGACAAGACCCCCAAACAACTCTGTTCCATCAAGTTCTTGCAGAAAAAACGCATTAGGACCCACGGTGGCTTGTATGATATATGGACCCTGCCACAAACTGTCAAATTTACCATGTTTACCCTTGTCCTCTCTTCTTGAGTCCCATTTCAGAACCTTATCACCAATTTTGAAATCTGAAGCTTTGGCTCTTTTGTCAAACTGCCTCTTTATGTTTTCTTGGACTCTAACAGCTCTGTTATAAACCTGCTCCCGTGTTTGCTGCAGATAGATTGTTTCATTTATTCTCCTTATCATGCTATCTTCCTCTGATTGGATCTCTTGGACAAGTTTGATCACTGGAACTCCAAGACTAGTAGGAAAAACTGCTCCAGTCCCATAAACCAGCTGGAAGGGTGACATGCCAATAGATTTCTTTGTAGTGAGCCTGTCAGCCCACAAAGCATGCACCAACTTTTTGTGCCATGAAATTTTGTTCTCTTCCAGCAGCTTTTTAATGATTGTAACCAGGATTTTATTTGATGATTTAGCTAGGCCATTACCCTGGGGGTAATAGGCAGTTGAATGTCCAAGTGTTATTCCGTACCTGTGACAGAAATCAGCCATTCTTTTGGATCCGAAAGCAGCAGCATTGTCAGTGATTATTTTCCTTGGACAGCCAAACCGAGATAGGATGAAGTCTTCTAGGAACCTAATAATGACAGAATCGGTGGCATTCCTGGTGGGTATGGCTTCTATCCATTTAGTGAAGTAATCTGTAGCAGTCAGGATCCACTTGTGTTGTCCAGAAGAAGAGGGATGAATTTCCCCTATAAAGTCTAGACCCCATTGCAGAAAGGGACCTTCAACAGTGATGGGTTGCAGGGGAAGGGGGAGGAGTTTCCTTTTACCTTCAAAGATCTGACATTTGTGGCAAGTGGTTATCATTTTATGGACATCATTGAATAGTGTAGGCCAATAATAACCAGCCCTGAGTATTTTATTTGCAGTGGCTTTCCAACTCAGGTGGCCTCCACACTCCCCAGCATGAAATTCCTGTTTAATTCTTTCAGCTTCAGGTTCAGACAAGCATTTCAGCAATAGGCCATTTGGATTCTTCCAGTATAGATTCTCATTTAGAATGTAGTAGTTTCTAGCTTTGAGTTTTATGAATCTGGCCTTGGCTTTGGACAATTCCGGGTGGGCATTGAGGTGAGTGAGCACGTAAAGGATATCGGTATACCAAGGAGAGTTTTGAAACTGCTCCTCAACAGTTGGATGGGGCAATCCTTCCTGCTCATCTAAGGCATTTATCATATTAATGTCAAGGGCCTGCAAGTTTGATTCAGCCATTAACTGGGCCAGGCCTTGACCTTTAATCAGCTTGGTGGGTTTTATTTCAAGGTCGTATTCTAAGATTGTAGCAATCCATTTGCCCCTTTTCCCATCAGGGTCCTGGGACAAGATATCTTTGACCACCATATTTGGCACGTAGGCAATGGTGTGAGAATGAATAATGTACACCCTAAAGTCTTTTAAGGCCTTAATCAGGGCGTAGGCCTGCTTTTCCATGATGTTGTACTTTAAGGGTGCATCTCTTAAAGCTTTACTGAAGAACGCTATAGGCTGTTCATTACCTTCTGAATTTTTTTGCAGCAAAACTGTAGCTATTGTGTGTTGGGAAGCAAATGAAAAGATCAGAAAATCTTTTGAGAAGTCAGGGCTGATAAGGACAGGGGCCCGAGTGAGTGCAAGTTTTACTGACTCAAAAGATTTCTTGGCTTCAACAGTCCACTTAACTCCTGCACCTTTCTTTAGCATTTCAGTCATTCTCCTAAGGTGCTCAGCAAGGTTTGGAATGAACCTCCTAAGGAAGTTGATCTTCCCAATGAAGGACTGTAACTCCTTGATGTTTCTTGGGTGTGTGATTTGGAGTATTCCCTCAACTCTCTGCGGGTCTATCCTGATCCCTTTCTCAGAAATAATATGGCCTAGAAGTTTACCTTCTTGCAGCCCAAACACAGTTTTCTTAGGGTTCAGGGACAGACCATACCTTCTACATTTTTCAAAAAATTTCTTCAGATGCTTCAAGTGTTCTTCTTCAGTTTTAGAAAAGACAGTCAAGTCATCCAAGTAGATAACTATGAAATGTCCTATCTCTTCTGAGAAAGCTATGTCCATCGCTCTCTGGAAGGTGGCGCCAACATTCATCAATCCAAAGGGCATTTTCACGTACATGAAGGTGCCCCATTTAGTGGTAAATGCTGTTTTGAGTTGATCTTCTGGGAGTACCAGAACTTGGTTGTATCCTGAAAAACCATCAAGCAGGGAGATTATTTTAGAGCCTACTACCTTCTGTAGGATATGCTCCATTCTAGGCAAAGGGTAGTTGTCTTTCAAGGAGGCTCTGTTGAGGTTTCTGAAGTCTATGCATAGTCTAATCTCACCTGTTTTCTTCCTTACAGCCACTAAGTTTGACACCCAATCAGAAAACCTTACAGGGACTATTATGCCTGCATCATACATCTTCCTGATCTCTTTTTCTACTGCAGACAATTGTTTTGGATTGATTCTACGAAGTTTTTGTCTGAAAGGCTTCTGATTTTCTTTCAAGGGTATCTTATGTTGAATGATGTTGGTGTCATAGGCCTTTAAGTATTCATAACTCCATGCAAACACATCAATGAATTCTTTAAACAGTTCGATGTATTTCTGCTTCATGTTTGCAGGTATAGACTTAGCTAGTTTGATCATTTTGGGCTTGTCTTCAGTGCCTATGTTGCATTCTTCCACATCTGCATCTGCATGCTCTATTGTGGGCCTCTTGGCTACGTCATCAAAGTCAAAAAGGTCCTCTAAGGGTGCCAGGCCTTTGGGTATATTCTTGTCTTTGGCCTGCAACACCTCTACCTCTTCGATATCTACGTTTTCACAGTTTTTGGCTGGATTTCCAGTTTGCTCAGAAAAAGAATTTATTTCTATGTTACAGGGTGTTTCTTGTTCATCTGGGGGATCCTCAATTGGGCAGCTGTCGTAAAAAAATGAGCCTAAATCAGAAAATTCAAACTCATTCCTGCCCACCAGGAAATCTTCGATCTGTTTGTCTCCTTCAAAGACATGCCAATACTTTTCATTGTCTGGCACTGCAGGCCTGAATTTGGTCTGAATGATGATTTGTTGGTTAGCCAGGGTCTTAGGATATGAACTAGCCAAGCAAGCTAATCCATTTGCAATTGCATTTTGACCCCTAGGAACAAACGGTAATTCATATTCAACAAACGTTTTCAGCAAATCCAGAGTGTCATTCCTGTATGCCTTAAGCCTGGGATGTTTTGCCGAATACTCACCATTCACTTGTTTGATCACTAGCTCAGAATCTCCATGCACAGTTATCCTACGGGCCCCTATATTTTTTAGCAGATTTAGCCCAAGGATGAGAGCCTCATATTCCGCAATATTATTGGTGCATTTGAAGTGCAGATTGACGACGTGGCTCTCTGCGTGATCATTTTCAGTGTTACGCAACCACACCCCTGCCCCATCATTGTTTCTAGTACAGGACCCATCGAAATTCATTTCCCATAGGGGTTCGCCGTTATGTTGCGCTAGAGGGTCTGTACTAGGTTGCGGGATATCTTGTTCTTCACGTGATATGCTAGTTTGAGGGATGTGACTAATGGGATGACTACATTGCGTTCTTGGCTCATTCTGAGTTAGGCTCCCACCGCATATTCTACAGGTTTCACTACTGTTTTCTTCTTCAATTTATTCCAGGGCAGCCATGATGTTCAGGTCTGTGCTTTCAGCCTCTACGTTTGTACCCATGCATCCATATTCTGACTCTCCTGAGGATTGGTCGTTATAGAGGATGAAAGAATCCAGGTCTGTGTGCACAGAGTACAATGGTGAATTTTCAGGCTTCTCGGGGCTACTGACAAGGAATTTCATTTGAGACTCTCTATACAGTCTCCTAAGTTGGCCAAATATAGGGATAGTGGCATATGAGCCATCCATCTGCATTTTTCCTTGCAGTTTGGCTCCCCATGATCGAGATAGTAACATGCCATACTTAGGTGGCACATCTGCCACCACCACATCCATGACCATACATTTAGCAGGGATCTGGGTCAAACTCACACACAAATCTTTGATCAGGCCTGCATTTTACTCTACTAGAGTCGAATGAGTATAAGTTTTTGTAGGGTCTGGTGATTTCTAGGCCTAGCTTTTCCATCACTACCTTAGGCATTAGATTGTGGGATGCACCAGAGTCATGCATGGCATTGTGGAGGATCTTGTCATGAATGTTGAGACTGACATAGAAAGGTGGAACTACCCCCTCCTGAAATTTTCCCTCAATTTTTGGACCAAAGAGTAGGGCTGGTTGATCATCATTCAGGTTTACAAAATCATTTATTTCTCCCAGATTTAATGCTTTCAAAATTTGGCCTTTATATATGTCCTGAGTGGCCAGCTCAGATAATGGTACAGAAATTTTGATTTTTGCAATCTCACCCTCTAGATTGAAAGTGGAATGGACCTTTGTAATGCTCAATTCCGTTTTATTTGCTACTGCTTTAGTAGCTGAATCAGTTTGTGGTTTCTCACTATGTACCAGGTTAGGAATCATTTTATCAGGAGCACTAGCTGCAGTGCTAGTGCTGCTAGCTGGTAGGCTTGGTTTTTCGGTGTCTCGGTTGTCTTTTTCTTTGTGTTTATCAGAGCTTACAGCTGCTGTTTTACTATTTTCAGCAGTCACTTTAGAAGATTTTTCAGGTCTTTTCTTTATGGTAACCTCAGGAGTTTTGGATATGGAAGTGTCCTGATTCTTTTTGCTCCTAAGTTCATATTGTTCCCTGACCTGTAACATGGAATTTTCAAATCCTAATATGTAATCTTCAGTTTCTAACCATTCCTCATCCCAATATGATGGTGAGGGTTGGTCTTCCCCTGAATCACAGTTGAGGACTGAGTCTTCAGTTTCAAACATGTTAATTGCATTCCCTTCAGACTCTTCAATGATTCCCTCGTCTTCATCTAAAAATTTTTCTTGAAATGGGGGAATAATTTGTTGATCTGACTCTCTTTGTCTGTTGGGAGCGGCATTGTTTCTTCTAATGTTTTGGTTCTGGTTTTGGTTTCTGTTTTGGACAACCATCCTCTTTATCATTTGTTGCAGTTCTTCCACATTTTTAGACAATCTTTCGTATTTGGGATCAGATGTGGAAGCTACGTTGTCATCCCTATATGTCACCCTTTTTTCAGCTTTTAATCTTGCCCTTTTTTCCATTAAGTTTGCTTCTATCGTTATGGCTCCTTTCTGCATGTCTTCTAGGGTGGTGTACTCTTTATCTCTAAGCTCATAGGCCATGTCAGCATCAAATCCATCAGGATATTTTGCTAGGGCCATACCTTGAGGAGGTTTCATGTGTGGAGGGAGGGCATTGTAAATGCTATTGAATCTAGTGGTGTAATTGTGAACACTCTCTCCTACGTTCCTCTTAAGGGACATGTATTCTGCTAGGAGCTGGCGAGGGTTTTCTCTAACCTCCCATTTGATTATGAAGGTCTGGTATAATGCAGGGAGATCTTGAATACTGCCAGGAGGTAAACTCTTAAACCATTTCTTCACCTCACCCCCTAAGCTTTGGGCAAAGATTCTCATTTTGATTGTTTCATCATCAATTTCCATATAATCAAAAGAATCCTCCATCTTATCTACATGTTTCTGAGCTGTAATGGATTCTTTGGTAGTGAAGTGTGGGATTTTTGACTGATAATCATTGGGTAAGGGTAACAAGGGTTGCGGTAAAACTAAAGGTGCGTACCAAGCTGCCATAATGATGTTCTGATAAGGTATAGGGTTGGCTTGAGCAGCTGGTATTTGGATGACAGGGATATTTGGACCAGCAGGAGTCTGTTGAGCAGACCTAGGGTGGAAGAGCCCCAAATTTTGAAGGAAGTGCAAATCATGTGGTGTAGATGGAGGGGTTTCTCTGCTCCCAGTGTTTTGACCACTGTTAGATGGTGTGCTATGAGGCTCAAGATCTTGCTGGTATAGGTGATTGACTGCCCTGGTTCTTGATAAACTGTCAGGTAGGCCTAGGTCAGGGAGAAAAGGTGCTAGAGCTGTTAGGTTTTCTGGTACATAATTAGCTCTAAGAATGCGTCCGTAAATAGTTGGTCTGTTAGGTGGAGGAGCTCCTTTGAGGATGCTCTCCAGATTGTCAACTATTTCAGGTGGATCAGGGTTGGGATAAGCTCTCGTGTGAATGGTTCTAAAAGCCAGAATGCTATGCTTTTAACTAAGCAGATTAACCCTACTTGTCACTTCCTTTGTGGTTAATGTTGTCTCAGAGGCTGGTCTCCCAGTGGAGTCTATTGTGAAACCAAGACAATCAACAGGCCTACTGATCACCAGTGGAGTCTTTTCGTTTAGGAGCAATGGAGCCTCCAGGTGGAGGGTTTAGGATGCTTCTAGGAGGTACGTTGTTCACCAAAGTGCTCAGGCGTTGTCACCTTTTGGGAATCTCCTCTAAACAGCAAGCTCTAACCAGAGATTGACTGGGAGGGCATTTACCAGATATGTCACCTCTGAAAGAGGATGAGATCTGGAGGCTACCTGGCCCTTTCCAGGCTCTGTCTAAGAGTATGATGGATATTCAATAATGGAGGTCGATTCAAGAATGAAGTGACTAGCTGTCAACCTGACCAGAGTTTTAAGTTTCTGAGTTTCTATGATTGTTTAAGGTGAAGTGTGCTCAGATTTGTCCCCAGCGGAGTCGCCATTATGTTGGGGTTCCCATGTTTTGGCCAGGTTGACAAGACTAAAAGATGAGACAACATAGAACCACTTTCAGACCTTAGGATCTAGCCCTCCTAGGTCCAGAGATGGATCTCTCTATATGAGTCAAAGTGTATGTCTTTGAAGCTTTAATTTATGATTTTAGGCTAGTTATATGCACAGGGTTTGTTTTTTTGATTAAGAGTTTGGTTGCTGGGAATCAGGAAGGAAGGGTTCATCACAAGACAAGGGTAGCATAGAGTGAATTTAGGCTGGAACAGATAACTTAGGGAACATCAAGGCCATTGGGCTATGGAGTCAAGAAAGGATTTATTTGTAATCAATGTGCAAGCTTTCAGTTGGGCTAGTCATCTAGGGCATTTGGATCTTAAAGGAGATATTTGGAATGTGACATTAAGGACTGAAGATGAGTGAAGGAGAACCATCCAACTTTGTATATAGATCAGGTCAAAGGTCATTTAACTCCAGACCTGCTTGGACAAAATCAGAGGCAAGACAAAGGGTCCTAAGAAAGGGTTAATTGGGATGGAAAGGTCCTAGTGAGGCAGAGATAGGGTTCCAGACCTCCTAGTGTTCTCAACACATCCAACTGAATCCTAACAAGAACATATAAACATGGACTTCATTAATTCATACATTAGAGAGTAGGCAATAACATCCACTACACTGGTTAAATCAATTGGAATCAATATTCAGATACACATATAAGCAGAAAACATAAAAGGCTAGGAGAGCAGTAACATAAGGTACCTTTCAAGGGTAAATCTTATGCCAAACTTCTGATGCGAGCCTGAAGAAACATAATGAAAGGAAAGCAAGTCAATCACAAATACAGAGAAAGGAAAAACATCACCAGCTGCTTAAGATCAGGATCCAACGAAATATGCTTGTCATATTAAAAACAACACCAATCAGGTACATCATAGCCCATAGCTTGAACATTCAGTCTGAATACATCAAATATCAGCCTATCTTACAATATTACCAAGAGAACTTGTCTCAAGAGGAAAATACATGCGTTTCACTGATATCTCCTCAACAACCCTTACAATATTTTCCTTTTGTGCTTTATAGCAGAAGAGACACAGGAGATCGACTGAGGGGGCAGGTGAAAATTAAATGTATCATTAAACACAGAGTAGAGAGATAGGGCTGAGGCCCATTCTGTTTGAATACTGAGTATTCAATGTCTGTCACCTCTATATGCAGGGATGATCTTCTTCAGATTTTCCTTTACTCACGACATGACTTTGTTGCATTCTGGTGGCCTTACTTTGTTGTACTTGCGGGGAATAAACAAACGGTGAAAAAAATGCCGAGAAGTTTGCTGCAACACTGGCCTGATAGCTCGATCAGTGATTTGGGAAGGCGGTTCCCACATGGGTACGGTTGTGGAGTAAAAACAATATGGATGATCTATACCTTGGGAGGAGGAACATTCTGTCGCTGGGAGAAAACCCTGATGGTACGTTTACTGTGCTTTGGGTCCTCTGATCAATTCTCGGGGTCTTCGAAACGGGCTTAGCCTCTCAAACTGCTGATTTAAGGCTTGAAACCTTCATTTTGTGCTCTAATCTCTTGTCCTTGTTCTGAAACATCCTTTCTTCTCTGATCCTGCCATACTGTGCTCTAAATGGTGATGGAAGGTATTCTTGCAGGGCTTGAAGTTTGTTTCTTTAATGCAGGCCCTGTCTCCGCCTTCCCTGGTCATTTCTAATAAATTCTGCCCCTGAAACAGATCTTCTTCGGATTTATCTATCCTGGTAGCGTGGACGTGTATTATGGCGGCCATTTCTTCTAAATATCCCTGCAAAAAAAAAAAAAAACACGAAGACTGTGAAGAAATCCATGGACGAGGGAGGCGGGTGATGTGGATGGACGAAATGGACGTGCAGGTGGTGACATGGCGAAAAATGCAGAAGGCTAATAGAGAAATTTCTCTGGCGAAGGTGGAGGTCTGTGGAGCGAAAGAACGAACGAAAACATTAAAAAACCCGAAAACAAATCAATTTTATGCAATGGACTGAGAGGACATACAACAGGTACACGTGGGGGTGACGTGGAAGAATGGTGGGCAGTGGGACAGTCAACGGCGGGCGGGCTGATATGGACCGTTGATCGGGCACAGATCAACGGCGAGGGCGACAGATGGTGGGCCTGCGGGCGCGGAAGAGGTTAAACCGTGCGCATCTTTGGGAGACGTCAGCCGTTGGATGAGCCCTCTCAGATCTGACGGTCGACAACAATTTCGCTGGGCATCTTGAGTCGGGATTTAACGCGCGGGGAGATAGTGGTTTCAGAATCGTACAAGGGACAGGTGGCGCGCGATGTATGGAATCGTTGGGCGATGGAGGAAAACCGCCTTCTGCGGATGAGCGGTGCGGAACTTATCGGCGGTTTCAGGGATAATGCGCTGCGGGGTCCACTAGCGGAGGAAGCGTGGACCATCGGATCAATATGTAAATGGACGGCGATGGCCTGGGGTATGGTGAACTGGGGAGTGATATATGAAGATGGGCGGAATGTACAAAAACATTGGAATTTAATGCAAATGCGAGGGTTTGGGCCACGAAGGAAATACTAAGGAAAAGTAATGAAATACAATGAGGTGGATGGGAATGATTGTACGATGCGGGACCCGTACGGAAATCGCAAATCACAAAGGCAAAAGTGCGATGGCGCGATCGAAGGGAAATGCGATGGGCGATCGCATCGTAAATATTTGTGACGTGATCAAATCGCATCGCAAATGTTTGCGATGGATCAATCGAATACATATAACAAAACTGCGATATGCGATGCGCGCCTAAGGCTTTAAGCGCTTGGTCATGGGTAAGGGTTACGTGGGGAAGTGGTTTAAATGGGGCTGGCGGGAAAATGGGCTAAGCCCTGTTATAAAGTCGGAAAGTGGGTTTTAAGGCCGTTTTAAATGAAATTAAAGGCCAGAAGGGGTAACGATAGGGAGGTGAAGGGGGAATTTTGCCAGGATATAGGGGTAAAAGAGGGAGTAATAGGTCCTTTTGAGAAATGGATCAGCAGAGAGGATTTGTGTTGGGCACAACACAAAGAGACTTCAAGGAGAATGGGTTTTCAGGGGAAAAGAATTCCTTGAAGGCTTCAGAACAATCCAGCCCCCGGCGTGCTTGTCAAGAATTTCATAGGGGGGCTAACACCATTCACATGCATAAGCAGTCATTCCTCCACAAGAATGATCCCTTCCAACCCTGTCAGGCAGTGATATAGACACATACATACATACATATATAATCATTAGCATAAAAAAATCATCATCCTGTCAGACAACACCATACATACACACATATATACATATAAACATTTAGTATCAAACAACCATGATCCATGATGTCCCTGTCAGAAACTACATACGTACATACATAAATGTATACATATATAAAGACCAACATAATTATCATGATCATCTCATAATTACCAGATAGCATAAGGTAAATTTTAAGAGAACTTCCTTTATCCATGCACACATGCACAACGTTGAGAAAAACAGTTCCTGACATAGCCAAGGCATCTAACACCTCAGATCCATTTAATTTACCCTTTTTGTTTCCTTTCTCATGTATGTACTACCATCATTCATTTAACACAATGAACCCAACCAGTACAACCGACTGTCGTATTATTACCTTCTGTTGTGCTTACTCATGCACCAAGATTCATCTGTGTCTTTCATTTCCTATTGGGTACCACACAACTCTCCATAAGCTCCATTATTTTCCTCTTTCCCCAACCAATTCCCAAGACTCTCAAAACATAAAATGAAATAACATGAGAAAGTAAGAAGAAGACCATGAAAACCAAAAGCAATACAACACCGCAATAAAGTGGCATGATCATGCACCAAACATAAACAAAAATACAAATCAAGCACAAAAAAATCACAAATATTGAAAGCATAAAACTAGCAAAAAACACCATGAATCAATCCCCATGGGTTCTCAATGCTTCCAAGGGAAAGCTCAACCTAATTCTTCTCCAAGATTTCATGGCAGTCTCTTTTGACATTCAATCCCCTGCATCATACTGCCATAAACACATAACACTCAACACATAGATAAATATAACCAGATACCAGTTATCTTACCTTATTGTGCCAAGCACATTGACTTGTAACTAAAAACACATGTCAGTTGTATGTACCAAAGATCAAGACAACATATTTATCAATTTGAAATCAACATTTACCAAGACTAACGACCATGTCATAATCTATGATCAGTTCACTTTCATTGGTCATAATACATAATTATACAACTATCACCTACTTACTCTCAAGTACATATCAGCTATCTCAACACATTGTGTGTTAGTGCAACCATATTAAAACAATACCATTCATTTGTGCAATATTTCAGTCACATATTCATATCATGTAATTAATCAAACATTTAGATAACTTATAAACATAACATGCTAGATGAACCAAATATGCGACATAAGAAAACTCATACCTTAATGTATCTCAAGGGATGCTATCTTGTTTGCACAATCAATCTAGATTAGCACGACATAAATTTACAACATATCTACTCAAACATAAATAAGGTCATGGTATCCATAATAGTAACTAGCATGTTCCCATCATAACTCACAAACAATTGTCATTCATGCATAAAAATCACATATGCATAGTCAGTCTAGATTAGTACAACACACTGTCATAATTAGGTTGACTCATACATGAATGTCATAACCCTAACCAACTCCATAGGCCAATCCGAATTATCCTGATACATATAAAATCAAGATATCAATTAAATAACCCCAATAATCAAGCTAACTAACATATAACAACAACAATTTAGCATATAACATACTCATCAACAACAAATAACATAATCATCAATTTAACTAACATAAAACAACAACAACAATGCATATAACAACAATTTACCATCCTACATGACTATTTGACACGCGCATATGGCCACACTAATCAACTAGCATTTATCATACATGAAACCATAACAATAGGATGAAAAACATGTACATGACCATAATGCATATAAAAATCCATTGACTAACATACCTGCAAGCCAAACATATGATACCTGTATGACGATCTGTTCTTATCCAAAGTCTAGTGTTGCAACTTCACTTGATGATATGCATCTCCTGTTCTATCTCAACCAACACATTAGCATCATAACATACCGAAAACATCATGATGACTTAATTGCATACAATGACCTCACAAACAACAACTATAACCATGAAAATGGATGCATAACAACATATCGACATTAACATGCATAACAAATGCATATACAACTAACATCCATTCATGACGTTCACATCCAACAACACACCATCAACTTCCACATGGCGACATCACTGTAACCATGATCAACACCATGCAAATGCAACAAGCACATAGACTAAAATCATAAGCAACACATATGCAACCAACTTGAATGCATTACCAACACACTGCCCATCCAGTTCGAGGGTTGAACAATGCTCTGATACTATTCTATAACACTCGCTTCCCACATCTACCCAAGTAACCAGCCAACTGGGGTAAACATGTGATGAGAGGCTACTATGATCAGATTCAACCTCCTAGGTGACCTTAAGGAAGTGGAATAAACATAAACTCTTCACCGAGACCTTGTACATCAACAATAACACCCCCAGGAGCCAACCCAACCATTCAGGCATCCTACCCTAGGTCCCACTGACCTATTTAGCTTCTGGACCTCTGGACGCATGAAAAAGCATGCAAGTGAGCGTCTATTAGGCTCTGGACACATGAATAAGCTCACATGCCAACGTCCAGAGACTAAGTTACTCAGTGTTGTGCCAACGTCCCCGGGATTTGAGCCACTTTTCAGGCTTAGAACCTAGTGCACTGTCCAGAATTTCATAACAAGCTCAGAGATGAATTATAATGACGAAACAATGATGTATTTACAAAAAAATCCATGAGGACTAAACTGGACCCCTACTAGCCATGACAGGCATTTCATCAAACATGTCACAAACATGAAAGCTACATGTATAAACAACAGAACATAGAAAGGAGGTCTCATACTTATCTGAGAATCGCTAAGAAGCATTACTCCCTAACATCATTAGTTGTAACACAATATATTTGACCATAGATACATTGTGCATTAATTTACAAGTAAAAACATGGGGAGAGCCATAAATCATCATTGTTAAAATAATTGCTTATAACCAACATAATAACAACATAAATGCCATGGATACAACAACAATAGAATCCACATATAAATCAATCCATTTTCATACCAAATACCAAGGGAATGAATTGCTCATTAATGAATGTAGAAACCAACCGGAGATGGGATTTCCATGTTCCACCCGACCATAGATTAGTTGAGTCAAATTTCTCTTCAGCCAATCACCCCCGTGCCATATTTCAAGTATGAATGTGGGACCTCATCAAACACATCAATAAAAACCAATCCATGGCTTCCAGAGGCCAAACCGCCTCAAACCTCAACCAGTGATTCCACCTCATGGTCGAAAATCACAACCATCACAGATTGGTCTCTACCAAATTTGTTTCAGGGCTTCAGAATGTTTGTTCCAACCAGGGCTTCCAGGACTAGTAACTCAACCCCAACTGTTGCAGGGCTTCCAGAGCATTTTTCCAACCGGGGCTTTTAGGATTAGTAACTCAACCCACCTAAGGCTCCTAGAGTGTTTGTCCAACCAAGGCTTCCAAGACTAATAACTCAACCCATAGTTTCCCGCCAGGATTCCAAAGCGTTTGTCTAACCAAGGCATCCAGGAACTAATAACTCAACCCATAGCTAAAGGAACATGAGAACCAACCAAAAAAAAGCAATGAAACTGAACCCACAATACCATGGTTATCCAATAAATGGCAAGGTTAGGAAAATCCACTGTCAATCTAGGAAATCCTCCATGCCAATGATAAATCATGACCAAGAAACCACATGCATACACCATGCATGCCAAAAATAACAAGGAGATCACACATTCAAATCAATACCTGTAAAGAATCATGTTGTATCTGCTGCTTGATCCTGCTCTTCCTTGCTTTCTCCTTTATTCTTCTTGCTTTCTTTTCCTTTCTTGATCCAATGCCCAAGTGATCCAAGAAAACTCTAAGTATCCAAGAGTATGAGAGAGAGAGAGAGAATAGAATGAGAGCCATAAGTGTGAGCAAAATCTTGCTAACTGATCCTCATAAGCCTTTTTATCAATGAGACCTATATTTTCTCCATTTTCCATTATTTTCCTTCATTTTACTTCTCACATGCAACCTATGACCTTTCACCACCCTTTTCTCCTATTTCCATTATTTTCATAAATAAAGTGCCAATTAATGCCCCATGCCTTTCCAAAGCCTTTTCCATTGCCTTTGCCATTCTCCTTTAACCATAATAACCAAAATGAACACCCACTAGGATGTTTTTCCCAACATTCAGTTTGAAATACATGTCCCATGACCTTAGTCTTATATTTTCTACATTTATTTTTAACCAATGGTGTTACATATATACTAAAAAGGTTCAGGATGTAAAATTGTAAGGTAGTTATAACCCCAATTGAAATTGGTACAAATCTCATAAGAATGATCAAGGTTCAGATGTTGATCCAACCTTGTATAAGAAACTAGTTTGAATTCTTATGTATTTGACGGTTTCAACGCATGATATAATGTTTGTTGTAATTTTAATTTCTAGATTCATGGAGTCTCCAAATAATACCCATTGGATGGTTGGAAAAATGATTTTAAGATATGTTCTTGGAATAAGAAATTATGGTATCCTATATACCTTTGATTCTGATTTTAGACTAACTGGATATACAAATAGTGATTTTGCAGGAAACATTGATGTCAAGAAGAGCACATTTGGGAATGTGTACAATTTTGGTTTAGATGTAGTTTCATGGGAATCAAAGAAGCAATCCATTGTAGCATTATCATTTGCTGAGGCAAAGTATGTTGCAGCAACAGAAGGAGCATGTCAAATTGTGTGGATCAGAATAATTTTGACTAAGTTGTCGCATGAACAAAAAGAACCAACAGGGATTTTCCATGAAAAAAAATCTACTATTGCATTATCAAGAAATCATGTTTTCCATAAGAATAGTAACCATATTGATATGAGGTATCACTTCATTCATGAATTAGTAAGCAATAATGAAATATGTATGGAGTTTTTCAGATCAGAAGACCAGTTTGCAGACATATTTACAAAACCCTCGGGAAAGGAATTTTTTGAATCTCATAGGGAAAATATAGGAGTATGCATGATATAACAATATTTTGATGTAATAGAATTTTTTTTTTCTTGGTGAAATGATTAAGGGGGAGAATATTAGAGATAATTATTTCATCATCGTATTATCTTCCACCGTCACCATAATTCTCCACCACCTCACCACACACTAACTTGGCTGGATCATATTCGATAGGGAAACACAACCTTACCTTATCCAGATGTGAAGGGGGGGAACTTCCTGAAAAATATATTCTAATTGATGTAACCGACTGGAATTTTGTATAAATACAAATGCTCGTCCAGAGGTGAAGATCATCTCTCAACTTTCATATTTTCTTGTATAATCTTGTAGTTGTAGTTGTGTTTTGGAGTCTTTGTGTGCTCTATTTTTTATCAACTGGTAAGAAGGATGGCGCTGTAAATGGTAATCCAGTCATAATCGACTATTCGTCATTCACAACTACATATTTTGGATTAAGCAGTGCATGGAGCACTAGTCATTCCTATTCAAATGACCATCGGTTGTATGGAATTAGTGTTATGGAGGATTACAGGAACTTGCATCATCATGGGAAGGCCACCCATCAGTAATCCCCACCACATTTTTCCGCCTTTGGCTCCCTATTTAGTGCATCAACAATGCGATGGGTTCCTTACAAGTCTAACCATCTTCTTGTTGTGCATGATTGGAAGGATTTTCAAAATTTGAAGGATGATGTAAACCTAAGAATTCCAACACATATTGATATGAATAATAAGCATGCGTGCCATGACCAAATCGACGGAGGAAGAGTAGGTGTTCCTGATCAACAAAGTTGTTCATGAATCTCATATGAAGAAGTGAAATAGTTCGAGTATGAAAAGTTTGAATCAGAGAATATTAGAAGAACTTGGGAGGAGGATGAAAAAATATACAATATCCATATGTCCGCATGTTCTGATCTCAATCAAATCCATTTACTTACTAATGAATTACGTAACTTTTTAGTAATGCAATCCAATTTAACTTATACATTTCAATTTCAACTTGATTACAAATTTTGTTATTATATTTATAGATTTTGGTATCCTAGAAAATAACAAGAGAAAAGTAAGTGAATTGGTTCATTTCACTTCTATCCAACAAATTCCAAAATATTCCCAAAATATAAAATGTATACATTGCTTCAATTTAACTCAACCTTTGTTTTCCTCCGTTTCACCCATCGTGAATAAGTCCAATGATTTATGAGAGATTCACTTCTGCTTTTCTTTGTAAGGAAGCTTTGGGGCTTCCAATAATCATCTGAGCTATTGTTTCATGTATGATGTGTGCAATGTGGGAATGCCAAATGTAAAATCATCCACGGTCTTGTTAAGAATTGAAAAGTGTAGAGCAAAAATACTCTTCTCAATATTCTCAAATAGTTAAATATATTACATAGTAGACATCAATAATAAATGATTGAACTAGAATTCAACCAAACTGAACTAAACTCAAACAAACTATGACGCCTGGATTGGCACCTAGTAGGTGTTTGGAATTGGTTTCTCCAAGAGATTTGATCATGACCTTAGATTTAGATTTATTAATATTGATAATGTTAAAATACATATTTTCGTATGTCATTTTCCTTTTTAACAAACTTACACTTCTTGGACCAACTTTTCATATTTCATTTTCCTTTGTAATTTTCCGTTTTAATAAGCTTACACTTCTTGGACCAAATTTTCGTATTTCATTTTCCTTTCTAATAGGTTTGGACATTCTGTGGACATTGAGTTATAATCTGAAATAAAATGAATATATGATCATGTTAAAATACAACGTTTAGTCATGTCATTTTTCTTTCTAATAGATTGGTGCTTCTTGGCCAATCCTCGTGCGTTAGTATTTTTTTTTATAACAAATTTATGCTTTTTGGACATTCTTTGAACATTTAGTAACCTGAAATAGAATAATATGATTTTAATTTTTTCTAGAATGATATGATTTTAATTTTTTCTTTTTAACAAATTTATGCTTGTTGGACATTCTTTGAACATTTAGTAACCTGAAATAGAATGATATGGTTTTTAAAAAAAAAAATTCATATAACTATGTACAAATATAATTATAAAAATTATTTATAATTTTGTATCACAATATACATATCCTAATCCATACTAGGTTTAAAACAATAATAATAATTTTTCACAATTTAACCAATATAATATTAATATAACCATTTAAGTTTAAAACTAAACTCTATACAAACAAGTTTACATAAGTGATTCATGTTTACAACAATAATGATATATAATATTAATATAACCATTTAAATTTCAAAACTAAACTCTACACAATCTTAAACGAGATAAATCACTATTTTCTTCCATCTTAGTAGTCCTTGTCGTCATGATCTGAAAATGGAACTATTTGTAATGCTATGCAAAGTATCCATTTCCATATAATTTAATGTGCAAAGTGTTCTCCATGACTTGCAGGTTAAACAAAGTAGTTTTGGTAATGTTTCTGAGTTTTATGTGTGAGGATTTGTTATTTAAATTTACTGTTTAACATATCACAACATAAATACACAGCAAGTAAAATTCACAATAACATAACACAACGAATTTCTGAGGCCGTTCACCCCTCCTGGGCTACATCTGCCAGTCCAAGGCTCCCTAATGGCATGTCCTTACTCTATTAATTTGCTCAAAATGGCTACACAGTGAAAAATATGCCTAAATAGGAAAAACCAACTGTAAATTTGACTTCAAAAGATAGAAAATAGCTAGAAATGGCTTTTGTTTAACCTTAAACAGTGAAATACAACCCAAAACAGTGCCTCATCCATGATGGCCCTGATCGCTCTTTCCTCTTCGCTGAAGAAAACACTGCTGTAGATCACCTCTGTTCGCTCTGAAACCTGTTCCAAACTCTCTAGAAGGTCGAAGAGACCCAAAATTGACTAAAATTTCATCTTGTTTGGTCAAATATTGAGAGAGTTATGACTTCTGCAAAAAAAATGCTCCCCCAAAAACCCCACTAAAACTGGGAGAACTCCAGTTAGCTCCACCAGAATGGAAAATCCCGCCGGATTTGGTGGCATGCTCCAACGTTGGTGGAACCACTGGCAGTTATATTTAATGTTAGGGGGTGGCAGGTCACATGGACCGCCACCCTAGCCGCCGGCGGAACCACGACATCCAACCCACCGGTCACATTTAAATTCCCAAAGGTGGTCACATTATGTCCTAATAGCTAACGGTTACCCGTTGCAAATTTTTCGCCAGTGTTAAGCCCCCAGTTCTCATCTGCTGGTCACATGATGTGCGGGGGCTGGCCCCCATTTTCCGCTGGTTTGAAAAGTTTAAGCCCGCGGTTCTTCGCAGGCGGTCACGTCGCGACAAGGGCTGGCTCTGAAACCTTTCTCTGCCTAAACATAAGCTGACCCGACTCACGTTTACTCTTGCCCGACTTTCCCAGTCGTTCAACCAATGCCCACAGCGTGCCGGTCGGGTCGCCCTACCTGAGGAGTCGGGTCGAGGATTCAAGACCCATGAACCTCAACTTTTGCACAATCTTCAAACCTTCAGCTTGGGGCCACGTGGCAGCCTCTAGGCAGGCCACATGGCACCCTCTGATAGGCCTTCCAAAACATAAAAAAAATTAAATTTTTTCCTATATTTTTTTTTATAAAAATGGCATAGTCAATTAAGTCAAAAAGTCATGTTTTGGAGGTCACTGGACGATTTCAAACCTCAGTAAATTTCTCATATGAACTCGGTTTTGAGAATCATTCACAGCGCTAGAATCAAAGTGACAAGACCTTTTCGGTCGTTTAGATTGCAACCATTTTTGAGCACTTCCATTTTTTAGCATTTTCTTCACTTTGACATGATCTCCTGATCACACCTCCCCATTGGGAAGCTTTTGGACCCCAAAAGCCTTCAATTACCTGTTCAGAAGATGAGGGTACAAATCCCTCAACTTTTCCACCTCCATCCATTTTTCCTTACTTGGTTTGCTGCCTTTTAGACCAATTCGAAGATAATCAGCACCTCCCCTCTTTGAAGTGCGTGTCCTCTTGTCAAGGATAACATCCTCTTTCAGCTCATCCAAATATTCTGGTGAGAAATCCTCTATGGATGGTAGCTGAATGTCACTTTCATGATCAACAATTAAAGGAGGTTCATACAAACGTAAATTTTCCACATTCACAATGGAATACATTTGCATATATGAAGGAAATTATAGTTGAAAAGCATTATTTCCAACTTGTTTAAGAATCTTGAGTTGACCATAACGAATAGGATTCAGCTTTTTACCTTCTCCTTGCATTCTTTCCTTACTAATATGCAGCCATACCTCATCTCCTTCTTGAAACTTATGATCAACTCTGTGTTTGTCATGCCTCTCCTTGTACTTGCCTTGAATCTTTTCAAGCTGTTCTTGAACCTGCTGATGTATGAGATGAATTCTTTCAATGAACATGTGAGCTTTGTCAATGTCACTATGCCCATCAATGGAAACATCCTTCTCAAGAATGAAATCTAAAGGTGACTTAGGCAAATACCCAAAACAAGCTTCAAAAGGTGAAGTATTTGTAGAAGAGTGCTTGGCCCGGTTGTAAGCATGCTGAATGTAATGCAAGTGCTCATCCCAAAGCTTGGGATGCTTGCTGCAATAACCTCTCAAGAGATGTACAATGGCTTTGTTCACTACCTCTGTTTGGCCATCTGTTTGCGGATGGAAAGTAGTACTCTTCTTCAACTTGGTGTCCATCATCTTCCATAAATTGGACCAAAAATTCCCAACAAATCTGGAATCCCTGTCACTAACAATAGAAGTAAGCAAGCCATAATGAACCCATACATGTTGAAAATAAAAATTAGCAGTTTGTTCAGAAGTTATAGATTTCTTACATGGCATAAGAATACATATCTTGCTGAATCTATCAACTACTACATAAAGATAATCATGATGCTTTCTAGACAATGGTAGACCTCCAACAAAATCCATAGAAACACTTTCCCATGGTCTAGAAGGTACTGGCAATGGCGTATATAAACCAAGCTTCCTATTCATAGGCTTTCTTGTCGCACATAATGAACAACCTCTAATGAAACGTGAAACACTATCTACCATGCGAGGCCAATAACAATACCTCTATAAATGTGCCACCGTTTTGCTTACCCCAAAATGTCGAGCAATAAGAGAAGAATGAGCTTCTCTCATGACACTTAGTCTCTCTTTTTGTGGTATACAAAACTTTCCCATATGAAACAGAAAATTATTATGCAAGTGATAATCATTCTCCTCAACATGATTCCCTTCACTCAAGTTAGCATACACATCCTTAAAATCAACGTCTGATGCATACTATTCTATGTAACTCTCACGTACAATAGAATCATTCTTAAGTAAAGTAGTAGCACTAATAATAGGCCTTGAAAGCATATCAGCAACTTTATTGAAAATACCTTTCTTGTACCTTATTACCAAGTGAAATTGTTGTAGGAGACCCATCCATCTGAAATGTCGTGACTGCTGCAATTTACTTTGCGACTGCAAGTACTGTAAAGGCTGATGGTTGGTATGAACAACTGTCTCTTTGCCCATAAAATAGTGTTTCCACTTTTTGAAACTTTGTACCAATTCATACAAATCCTTATCATATGTAGGATAATTCACAACAACACCATTAAATGTCTCAGAATGAAATGCGATAGGCTTACCATGCTGTAAGAGAACTGCACCCATGGCGTAATCACTAGCATCGGTTTGAATCTCAAATGGATGTCTCAAGTCCGAAAATGCAAGGACTAGAGCTGAACTTATCTTCTCTTTCAAAGATTCGAAAGCTTTATGTTGCTTTCCTCCCTATTGGAAAGCATGCTTCACACTTTTCACTGCATGCATAAGAGCTGCTATGGCAGAGAAGTTAGAAATAAACTTCCTCCAATACTAAGCTGCACCCAAAATACTTCTTACCTCTGTAATGGATTTGGGAGTAGGCCAATTCACAATGGCTTCTACCTCAGAAGGATCAATTCTCAAAGCACCTCCTCCTACTATGTGTCCCAAATAAACCAAAGAAGTCTTTCTAAATTCACACTTTGACATTTTAAGAAATAAGTAACTTAAAAATATCAAGTACTTTCTTAACGTGCATGACATGCTCTTCTCTAGTATTGCTGAAAATTAAGATGTCAAATAAGTATAAAATAATGAAATCATCAAGAAAAAGACGTAATACATCATCCATTACTTGCATGAAAGTTGCAGGTGCATTGCATAAACCAAACGACATAACAAGCCACTCAAAGAGTCCCTTTTTGGTTTTAAATGCTGTCTTCCAAATGTCACTTTCTGCAATTCTAACTTGATTATAACCACTAAGTAAATCTAACTTAGTGAAAAATTTAGCATCTTTCAGCTGATCTAACAAATCATCTATCCTTGGGAGTGGGTAACGATTCTTTACTGTTATTTTGTTCAATGCCCCGAAGTCCACACACATGCGCCAAGTTCCATCTTTCTTTGGAATCAACACTATCAGTGACCCACATGACGAAGGGCTTAGTCTTATGAAACCTTTGTCCAACAAGTCCTTAATTTTCCTCTTATTTCAGCATTCTCCATGATAGACATGCGGTACATGCCTATGTTAGGAATATGACAATATTATTGCAACTGTATTTCATGTTGAATCTCCCTTTTAGGAGGCAAACCTGTTGGTTCCTGGAACATATCATGATGTGCATCAATTACATCATATAAATATGATTTTAACTTGGAATCAAAATTTTAAAATGACTCATGATTCACATCAACCTTAGGCTTAACCATAATAAGTACAAAACTCTTACTAGAATTCACTAGCCTTTTTACCTATCCCACATTTACCATCACTATATTTGTCTTCTTGCGATGTGCTCTGACAATAAAATCCTTGCCATATTTGAAAATATGATACTTATTTTCATGGCGATGGAATATCGCTTTCATTTCAAATAAGTAAGGAATTCCCAAAACAATTCCTGATATATCAAGTGACACTACATCAAGTTCAACTGCGTCAATAAAGTGTGCAGTAATTATAAAACACAATATGCACTTCCTTGAGACTTGTAAGTTTGCATCCTTGCATACCCAACCAAGTGGATATGGCTTTGGATGTGGAATGGTCTCAAGTTTAAGTTGTTTGACTAAGTCTTCT
This sequence comes from Pinus albicaulis, assembly GCA_034641835.2. Lineage (NCBI taxonomy): Eukaryota > Viridiplantae > Streptophyta > Pinopsida > Pinales > Pinaceae > Pinus > Pinus albicaulis. The sequence continues at coordinate 473,562,754 of CM076576.1, read as the reverse complement.
GATATGAGATTTGCTTGTGACCCACTATCAAACAGTGTGTCAATTTTTTTATGTTTTGAGATTACCCTCACATGGAACAATTCAATTCTTTCTTCCTCATTTGGAGCTTATACATGACAGTTTGAAGTACTAGTGCTTGGCTTAGTTTTAGTTTCCTTTCCCTTCATACTCTTCAAACCCATGGCTGTAATTTTGGTTTCGTCACCTGAATCATCACCTAAGTCTTGTTGTGTAGTTGTAGTAGCTGCAGTTTTCTTCATTCCTTTGTTTTTGTTAAACTGAGTTCTTTTTTCAGGATGAAGTTTCCAACAATTTTTCTCTTCATGGCCTTCTCTTGAACAATGTTTACATATCACTCTCTCACCCTCTTTTTTGACAGATGCATTATTTTTTCCTTTTCCCTTAGAGGTTTTGTCTTTGTTTTTCCCCTTAAAAGGATTTTTTCTACCCTCATCAAAAGTATTTTTCCCTCTAGCCTCTAAATGTGTGGCTTGTACACAAACCTCGCCTAAACTAGTAGGATTGAACATAAGGATAGTATGTCTAAGGTAGCTGTGAAAACCACCTATATATTTCAACAAAGTATCTTGACTTTGTAAGTCTACCTCTAATAAGAGTGCTCTTCTCCTAAACTCTTGGGTGTAGTCTTGTACATTTTGTCCCTTAAGTTGTTTGAAGTTTTGCCAATTCATGATAGCCTTTTGTAATGATCTAATGGATAAAATTTATTTTTAATTGCAGTAATAAATTCAACCCATGATAAAGCGATTTTACCATGTTTTTTAATTTCATCCTTGGTCTTGGCTTCCCACCATACCAATGCTGCTCCATCCATTCTCAAAGAGGCTAACTGTATCTTGGTGTCGTCATCATGAAGGTTCTGTATCCTCAAGTAAACCTCCAGCTGCCTTATCCAATTGTCAAGTTTCTCTACATTGACTTCTCCATTAAACATAGGCAACTCAAATTTAACATCAAGCTTTAAAAATGGACTTTTACCAGTGGTTTTAGACTTGTGAGATTGATTCACCGAAGTAGAGGATGATGATGTAGAGGAAGAGGATGAAGATGGGGATGGTGGATCACCATTACCTCCATGTCCTTTCTTTGACTTTTCATCACTTTTGTTTCCTCCTGAAGAACCCTCTCCTTATTTCTGATGTTTAAACCCTTCTCCTACAATCCTGTCATTCCTTTCTTGGTAGAGTGTCCTCACCATCTCCGTCATGTCCAAGAAAGCCTTTCAGAACACTCGTTCTTCTTCTTTGGGATCAATGTCTTCAAGAAATTCACCTTCTCTTGAAGACATGCTTGAGGCTTCTTCTATGGCTCTTGGAGGTGAATTAAAAGGTGGAGTTAATGGCTCTCTTGCCCTCCTTTGTTGAGGATTACTTTGTGCTCTAACCAAGTGTCTTTCCCCTCTCTTGAGTTTAAGCCTAGTAAGCATCAAAACTTACAAACAATCAACTATATCTTTGCACAAGAACAAATGCATAGTAAAAATATAGCTCTGATACCAACTGATCTGAAAATGGAACTCTTTGTAATTCTATGCAAAGTATCCATTTCCATATAATTTAATGTGCAAAGTGTTCTCCATGACTTGCAGGTTAAACAAAGTAGTTTTGGTAATGTTTCTGAGTTTTATGTGTGAAGATTTGTTATTTAAATTTACTTTTTAACATATCACAGTAGAAATACACAGCAAGTAAAATTCACCATAACATAACACAAAAACTTGTTGAGGCAGTTCACCCCTCATGGGCTACATCTGCCGGTCCAAGGCTCCCCAATGGCATGTCCTTGCTCTATTAATTTGCTCAAAATGGTTACACAGTGAAAAATATGCCTAAAAAGGAAAAACCAACTATAAATTCGACTTTAGAAGATATAAAATAGCTAGAAATGGCTTTTGTTTCACCTTAAACAGTGAAATACAACCCAAAACAGTGCCTCCTCCATGATGGCCCTGATGGCTCTTTCCTCTTCCCTGAAGAAAAAGATACTTTAGGTCACCTCTGTTTTCTTTGAAACTTGTTCCAAACTCTCCAGAAGGTCGAAGAGACCCAAAATTGACTAAAATATCATCTTGTTTGGTTGAATATTGAGAGAGTTATGACTTCTGCAAAAGAAATGCCTAATGTCCCCCAAAAACCCCACTAAAAGTGGGAGAAATCTAGTTAGCTCCACCAGAATGGAAAATACCGCCAGATTTGGTGGCGCGCTCCAACGTTGGCAGAACCACTGGCAGTTATATTTAATGTTAGGGCTGGTAGGTCACATGGAGCGCCACCCTAGCCGCTGGCGGAACCGCAACATCCAACCCACCGGTCACATTTAAATTCCCAAAGGTGGTCACCTTATGTCTTAATAGCTAACGGTTAGCGGTTGCAAAATTTCCGTCAGTGTGAAGCCTCTGGTTCTCATCTGCTGGTCACATGATGTGTGGGGGCTGACCCCCATTTGCCGCCGGTTTGAAAAGTTTAAGCCCGCGGTTCTTAGCAGGCGGTCATGTCGTGACAAGGGATGGATCTGAAACCTTTCTCCACCCAAATGTAAGCCAACCCGACTCACATTTACTCCTGTCCGACTTGCCCAGTCGTTCAACCAACGCCCACAGCATGCCGGTCGGATCGCCCTGCCCGAGGAGTCGGGTCGAGGGTTCAAGACCCATGAACCTCAACTTTTGCACAGTCTTCAAACCTTCAGCCTGGGGCCACGTGGCAGCCTCTGGGTAGGCCACGTGGTACCCTCTGAAAGGCCTTCCAAAACATTAAAAAAATTAACTTTTTTCCTATATTTTTTTTATAAAAATGGCATAGTCAATTAAGTCAAAAAGTCATGTTTTGGAGGTCACTGGACAATTTCAAACCTCAGTAACTTTCTCATATGAACTCAGTTTTGAGAACCATTCATGGTGCCAGAGTCGCAGCAACGAGACCTTTCCGGTCATTCAGATTGCAACCATTTATGAGCACTTCCATTTTTGAGCATTTTCTTCGCTTGGACATGATCACCTGATCACGTCATGATAGGGACTATTAGTAATCGTTTCTATGCTGTAGAATTAGTCCCATTTATATTCAACCTAAAGTTTTCAGCTTTGATGCTATTGTTATGTATTAAATTAATTATTTTATTGTGGCTAGTGAGTTTATTTAACCTATCATATTGATTCAAGATTTGGAGGGCCAATACGATGTTTTATCATCTTATTAGCCTCTTCTCGAGGCAAAATGTTATATTATGCATTCATTGGAATTGTGTGTTTGATTTCTGTTTTCTTCACGGAAGTAATGCTGACATTAATCAATAAACATTAAATTTTTGTGAATTTTTATTTGTTTTATAACGGTTGTAATATTATACAAGGGCCTATACAAAGAGCACATCACATGGCACCGCACACCAGATGGCTGTGTGCATGCCCTGGTGTCATGTCTAACGATACCCACAGAACCCACAGGATAAGAGAAGAGAAGTATTTCCTGAACGGTCAAGCCCCAACCTCAGGAGTTGGAATAATCTTGCTATCTTTTTGTATGCCGAAAAACCTTCAAGCACCAGATACAAGCATTATTCCCTGAACAGTTAGGCCCCAACCTCAGGAGTTGGAATGGGGAGCCAGATTCAATCTCGACTGGAATAATCTTGCTAGCTTTTGGTAGGCCGAAAAAACTGCAAGCACCATATACGAGCATTATTCCTTGAACTATCAGGCCCCAACCTTAGGAGTTGGAATGGGGAGCCAAATTCAATCTTGACTAGTTTTATCTTGGTACAGGAAATTTTCGCTATTTTATTGTATATTTAAGGAGTCATCGATCGAGGCATACGATAAGTAAATGTGAAATATCGGCACAAAATTTTTTCTTCATTTTATTATATATTTTCTCTTCGGTTTTGCTCGAGGAATAGGGATTATTTAATTCAAGAAATGATAGATTCATTTTGTTCCACCGAAAAACTGTTTTTAGAGGTTTCCACCTTAATCTTGATGGCTTACCACTAGTTTTAGCAAAATTTTCATTGAATTGTCATCAAATTGTGCGCGAAGTTGCTTTAATCGTTGGTTTATTTTGGTTGGACGATGCCTAGGGAAACTTGATACTTCTGGCCTTTGCTTGTGTAATAATGGGAATTTTTTTCTTGGGTTGTTTTAATTAAATATTGTGTTATTGAAAATTTTAAGTTCTCTGACGCATATTTTGGTAAACAGTGGACTGCAATATTGTGTTTGGTGGTTTTTTTGCTGTTGATTTCTACTGGGGTTTAATAATTTTCTTCCGTTTGTTTGAATGTGAAGAAACACTCATTTTGATTATCCGGGCCAACATTTTCTCAAATGAGGAGTCCCAGGTGCAATTCATATCAATGTGTGGGATAACAAGATCTATATTTAGATATATCTTGCTGGATAGGGAGCAACTATATTGAAATCTCAATCCAACAACTATATTGAAATCTCAACTGGCTAGTGAGACTGTTTGGACTGTGCGATCTATATTTAGATATATCTTGTTGGATAGGGAGCAAATATATTGAAATCTCAACTGGCTAGTGAGAATATTTGAACTGTGCAATTCGTATCAATGTGCGAGATAGGGAGATCTATATTTAGATATATCTTGCGGGATAGGGAGAAACTATATTGAAATCTATTGTTGGATCAATTGTCGCCTATCTACAGAACATTGTTTTTCCTAGAAATATCTATAGTAGAGAAGAAGCTACTATTGATGCCCGGGTAGGGGGTGTATGTATGGCAAGGCAACGTGGTATTCCTGTACAAGATAACCTAGAGAATCTATGTGGGCATGAATGATGGCAAAGGACGTACCTACTAGACCTCTCGTAACTGGAGTAATCCCACTTCCTTCTTTCCTTCCTCCCCATTATTGCCAGCAAAATCAGCCTTCTCAGCCAACTTCCCCAGCCAACAACTGGAGGCAGCGAGGAGATGAGGACCAAGGTTGCTCATTCACCTAACCCTCCTCTCCCTTTGGTGGAGATGAGCGAGGGCAATCAACTCGTCCAACTTGTCCAAAATTTTCCAAATACATATGACAGTGCTATGCCTCCAGCTTCATGTACTTTCAGTACTACATCCAATTGTTTAATCGCCCTTTTAAAAACCTTTAATATTTCCAACCATGGTCTTGTACTCTCTGCAACCGCATCACCTATTTCCATTTTGCTGGATTCAATGGAATCCAGATATTAAGAATCTTCCATTGTCAAGCCATAACCCAAAATATGGAAAGACTAAACAACATGATTTACTTGAATACTCTCATTTCCCTCAGTAAGATGCATCTGTGGCCTGTGCCTGGGCTCGGCTGCTGGCGATTCAGTTGGAAACTATGATAAAAGCCTGGGAAATTCTTGCAAGAGGAGCATAGCATAGATTCTTAAAATTTATGTCAATTGCAGTAGTAGAATATATTGGGTAGGTAAAGGACGGAAAGGTAAAGGAATGAATGATAGTCGGTAGGTAAAGGCCATGGGGAGGCGCCCTCAAAAAATCCCACTCTAGAGAGTTGTTGCCATCGAGGACCACAAGACCTATTGCTCACGACTGCCTGCTTCTTGTGAAAGGGTCATGGGTAGTGCTACTACCTATTGCTCAGGGCCGCCTACAGACAAGCGACTTTGCTCCACTTGTAGTCCACGTGTAAGCTAATTTTCCTACAACCAGTGTAATAACCAATCATGCTTTATATTATTTAAAATATTTAGTTGGCACAACACTAAATATATTAGGATCTAGACGTCAATGGAAAATAATTATTTGTATTATTTTTGATGTTTAACAGGCACAGTAGGCCAGGCGTCTATGTTGTATTATTTATTATGTTTAGCTGGTACACAAAATTAACTACTGGATTTCTCTATTTATATAAGAGACATAATATGTAAAAAGAGTAGTATTGCACGGTAATCAAAGGTTTTTAATGTAAATACTAGTACTGGTTGAGTGGCATGGAGCAATCGGGCAATAGAGTGTTTTTTGTTTTGGTTTTATTGTTGCTGTCAAGAATTTACTTACAGAGTTTTGGGTTTACTGTTGTTGTCAACGTGCATTATAAGATACATATCCAGGAAAGAGAATCAAAACTTCAATTTCTTTTTGTTTATCACTCAAATTTCTTCTTTTATTAAATTTGAGGAGCCCAATTAACGCTTCATGTCCCTTCTTATATCGCAACAATATAATCATAAGAAATAACAACTTTATCGACTGCTTAACTAACTAAATCAATAGTTGAGTCATAGACCGAATCGAACTGAATCAATGGTGGAGTCATAGACTAAATCGACAGGTGCTTCAACAGGCTCTGGAACATAAGAATCTGATTCTCGATCTGGGTCTTCACCTGGATCATCTGGAACTGGATCACGATTACGATCAACTGCATCATCAACAACTGAACCAACAGGCTTTTGAACCGGAAGGTATGTTTCTGGCCCATGAACTGCTACTGCTGGTAGATATGCTTCTTGATCTCTATATATGGGATATGGATGTGGACGAGATGCTGGTGGTGTTATTGTTCGATCTGCTCATGTCTAGTAGCACTTAGCCCTTTATGATCCACTTGAACCGGTGGATTAAGCTGTAAATATCATAGAGCAAGAGATAACCTCACAATGCTTGAACCAGTCGATTAAGCTATAAATAAAGTATAACCTCACGATGCTTGTAATGAGAGGATGCAATTAGAACCTTTGGCACCGACAATATAGTTTTTTTTTTTCTTTTTGGTTTTGGTTTTACTGTTTATGTCAAGCATTTACTTACAGAGTTCTGGTTTTACTGTTTTTTTCAAGCATTTACTTACATAACGACAGGGACTAGCTGCGATGCAACCTCCCTTGTTTTCCTTTTTGTTCTTTCAATATTACCAATGATAAGAACAATTAAATGTTGGCTAAAATGCTTTTCACGAGTCGATTTTCTCATGATATCTTGATTCCATATAAATCGACATTTACTCTCTCGGTTCTCTTTGGATCACATTAGCAAAAAGTGAGTGTGTATGAAATTTTTTTAGAACCTTGTTACCATTTTAAACCAACAAACTCTTTTCATAGGTTAATGAGAATGTTGAAGTTTTGAAAAGAAAAGAACACATATTGAGATAACAATAATTTTAATTTCGATGTTAATTATGAGTAAATAAAGATTTTTATTTATTTTTAAATATTTAATCTATGGTGGATTTGAACCAACTATCACAAGACTGTTTCTAGGAGAGCTCTCTGCCTAGAGAGGGAAACTTAATAGCCTCCTTACAAGGTTTGATGGCTCAACGTTGCAACAAAATTTATGAAAATAAGAGTCGCAGTGTTTTTGTCATGGTGTCCAATTTTTTTTACAAAGTAAAAAGGGAAGAAATGAGATTTTTGAGGGTCTTGAATTCATATATATAGTCAAGAAATCAATTTAAACAACACAAATAGTCACACTTAAAACAACATTTATTAATTATAATTATTAATTTAATTTAATTTAATTTATTTTTATTTTTAGTTTTATATAATTTGACCCATTAAAATATTTTGTTTCTAATTATAATTTTTAATTATTTTATTTGAACTAGTCAAAATGTTAAATCTTACCATATCTATACCATACTAAGCTGGAAAGTCCCTCTAAACCCAATAAAACTAAAATTATTTATTTTATTTTTGATTAAAAAATTATCGGTAATTGTTTAAAATATTAAGATTAAAATAATATAATTCATATGTAAATAATAAATAAATAAATGTAAAATTAGATAAAATCAAATTTATATAATTAAAAAAGAAAAAGAAATAAACAACTTTAAAATATTAAATTAAATATTACAATTTTTTTTTAAGTCTAACCAAATTCTAATTAATGCTAAAAACATTTATTTACATTATGAATCACAAAATTTATAAATCTAACTACATCTTTATCATATCAAAAAATAACAACAATTATCAAACTACAAACCGATATCATTCTAAGCATCTCGATATATCATTCTAATGATAACAAATGACCTGAAATCCGTTGAAGACAGGTATCATTCTAATGATAACAAGTGACCTTAAATCCCTTGAACACGGAAGACTGGACAGAAAGACACATTTGGCGTTGTTAGAGAAAAAATATAATTCGCTGCAACGGAAAATTGAGAAATTGCAGGTAATCATTGAGGCTAAAGTGGTTGTTTTGGATATCGAGATGAACAAGATGGAGGTAGAATTCATCAAGGAAGAAAAAGGCCGTCAGGATGACATGGGCTACATGTAGAATCACTAGGAAAGAAGATTAGAGGCTCAACTAAACGAGAATTCAAAGGCCCAAGATGTTGTTGAAATAGATCTTTTGGACACGTATGCATAGTGCATGCATAGTGAAATACGAGAGAAATAAGAATTTTTTTTATAATAAAAAAATATTATTTGTTAAAAAAAAAAAAAAAATAGAGTAAGAGATTTAATTTTTATCTATACTTGGTATGGTACATGTAGTGTTAAGATAGATTTGAATTGTTTAATTATTAATTATAATTATAAATATAATTATTAATTAATACGATATACAGTTTCTACTGTTTTAAGCTTGTACTGTGCTTACTGCAATAATAATTGATTTGTATTGTGCTCACTGCTATCAATGCTTTTGTAGGTAATCCATTTGTCTTTTTCGTTGTTGCAGGACTTTGTTACAGGGAATCATAAATATGGAGATTTATAAACTTCAATTAGGTTATGGGAATCATAAATCTAGAGATTTTATAAACTTCAATTAGGTTACTGCTGAAAACAAAAACTCCTAGTTCAATTCCTATGCTACGTAAATATGAAAAAATATGCTATGTATGCTATGTAAATATCTTCATAAAGAGTATGAGGGAGTCTTGCTAGCGAATGATTGACAATAGTAAGGCAAGAAAGCAAGTCATTAGAACCAGAGAACGGAAAAACCTCACGTCTTAGAGGAAGCTTAAGAATAAGGCAATTGAAGGATAAGAACGAAATGAGCATAACAGGCTTCATTAAACCAGCCCTGGTTGCAGAACCCATGCATTAACCTTGTAAAAGTGATAATACTAGGAACAAGGAAATTCATTATCATATCATAAAAAAACTAAAAGCCTCTGGCAACATTGTTTTAAAGAAATGCTCCCAAATCAGAGCATCATATGTGGTAGAACCAAGCACCCAATTTTTATGAATCATTTGTTAATTAAAAATATTGGTCTGTTGTAAATTCTCTAGTTTGAGGAAGCAAATGACCATGGAATTGTAACTAGAATAATTTGATAATTAAAAACATTGGTCTGCTGCAAGTTCTCTTGTTTACGGAAATAAATGACCATGGAATTGTAGCTAAAATAATCTAGGGAAATCTAAAAGACCTTTTCTTGCATTTCTAAATAAAGTTCATAACAAACAGATTATAAGTTACCAATTTCTAAAGAAGTTGTAGTCAAGCAAATCAAGCATCAATCCATGGTGAATGACATAACTGAAGTTGTGTAGGGCCTCTGCAATCATACCATATTTTTCATATCTCCAAAGCATTCTACTCACAATTCCTTATGTTGTTGCAATCATATCTCAGATCAACAACAACTGTTCTCATATAATATATTACTTGGAAACATACCATCTTCCAACATGATGCATAGGCAACTGACACAATAACTGAATCTGCTCGACCTCCACAAACTTCCTCTATAGGAACTGGATATGCACCCAGATATGGGAGGGACACTAGGTGAGGCGATAAATTTTGAACAAGCTCTCAAGGAAGGGGTGCTACAGACCCTGCCAGAAGGAATTCTTATTCTACCTTCACTTATTCTACCATTGCTGATGGGTCAACTTCGACCAGAGAAATTGTTTCTTCAATAGGGTATGTAACGGATCCAACATTCACGCTTCAATCAGATCAACCAGTGAAGCAACTGTATCTTTCCACACAAAAGAGTGGGTCTTTATCTGTAACTCGCTCTTGAACCGAGTAAAGTGATGCTGGGATTCCTACTAGTACATTCACTAGTTCTGGTTAAACTGATTCTTCAAAGGGCTATACAACCGGAAAATATGAATATGTTACATGGTTACCTGGATATGAAACGGAGAAGCATACTATGGATCTTATTCCTTCTCTGCCGTAGGTAGCTATGGATCAGTGGCTCAAATCCACTTATGCCAGGTAAAAGAGCAGATAGACGCTAATGCTACTAGGGATAACGAATCATAAGTCCAGAGTAGAGAAAGTGCGTGAAACACATTGTCATATATATTACCGTGTTTGAAGAGGTAGTAGTAGATGCTAACCCTGCTGCTCAGTCAGTATGGGTGCAACATCGACATGGACCCCTCCCTGTTGTAATCCTACGAGATTCCTACAGGATTATGTTTAGTTAGGTTAGGTAGTTAGGAAATTATTCAGTTAGTGATAACTAATTTCTGAAGTATAAATGTAATCCACAATTCAATGAATGAGATACATAGATCGCATATATTTAATTCAACATTGGTATCAGAGCGGTTTCGTGGAGTGGGCATTGAGATACGAGGACCACACCCAACAGAGCAGTTGGAGCTTGAGATCCGAGGAGGCGCAACAACATAGGTGTTCATTTACACATGCTCATTCTGTTTTGGAGTGAAGTTGTGAAACCGGTGTTGAAGAACCTCTTCACGACATTTGCAGTGACTGTGAATCTTTGGTGTGATGCCCACTGGACGGTGCTGTTGGTATTCTGCTCAGAGGAGGAACATGTGGTGAGAACTCCCGACTGCCACTGCTAGCATCACTGTGTTTGTGATCAGAGCAGACCAAATAGTTTTATTTTTATTTTTGCTTGGTGAGAAAAGTTCGACTGCAATCATCCGGTGCCGTAGTCAAGGATATGTTGTGGCACAACATCGAACGATGTGCAGAGTGCTTTGGAGACTTACTGATTCAGTAAGTTAAAATCACAATTTTTAAGAAAATTATGTGTTTGATTATGGTTGAATCAAAAGCATTAAACACTACTATGTCTGGTTGTGGCTGCCCCGGTAAATTTAAACAATTTTTTTTAAAGAAAAATTTGTGCCTCGTTGTGATGAAACAAAAACATTACTGAATTTGCAAGTTAAATCAGTGTGTTTCTAAGCAAAATTTGTGTCTGGAAGTGGTTACAACAAAAGTTTTTTTTTTTTTTTTTGCCAATGATTTAAAACATATTTTTTTAAGATTATTTGAAAAAGATGAACTCATTTGTGTCTTTAATTGGGGTTTTCCTTTTCGGAAACAAAAATTATGAGGAGTGGTTTAGGAAAGTTTAAAATACTATGATCTTTAATGATTTATGGGATGGAGTCTGTGAAGGAGAAGGAGAGAATGCACCAGAGTAGCTCGATGAGCGGAAAAAAATAACAATCTGGCAAAGTAAGGATAAGAAGGCCTTTGCCTTAATATCCACTTCAGTCTCAGAAGAGGTAAGCAGATACATTACTTAGAGTAAAACAACTTATGATGCCATAAAAAAACTAAAAGAGCTTTATGATTCACATTATGAATTGGAGATAATTCAATTATTGTTGAAGTTATTTAATCTGGAAATGAGCGATAATGATCCTCTAAAACTTGCCTCTGAAATTAAAGCCATCAATCATGAAATTGAATCTACTCGAGTTAAAGTTTATTTTCCGCTTACTGCCTTTATAAAAGCTCTTGACCCTAATTATTCACACTACTTGGAATTTCTCCAAGCTAGTGGGAAATTAAAAGGTTCATATTTTAACAAATTAGTAGGGAAAATTACAGAAAGAGAGAATGCTTTTGGTAAGAAAGAAGCATCACATAGTTCTAATACCGAAACCCTATGTCTTGCTCAAAAATACCAAAAAACTCAAGAGGAATCTTTCATAAATACTAAGGGTACTAGAGGTCGAGGTAGGAAGAATTATAGAGGCAGGGGGGGTAGATATATTCAAGGAGATAGACAACAGAATGAAAAACAAATAAATTTTTCTGATAAACCAGCTGTAAAATGTTTTAGATGTGGTAAAATTGGACATACTATTGCAAATTGTAGAATTCCCTGGGATAAAATAATGAAAAAAGAGAACAATTGCTAGAAAAGAAAGATCATATAATTCCAGATAGAGGACAGTCTTCTCAGAATGTACATTATGTTGTCGCTCATTGTAATTTCCACATGGAAGATGTTTTTAGTACTTCTTTTTCTTCATAGTATGACAACTGGGTTCTAGACACACGTGCCACGTGTCATATGACCTTTCGAAGAGATTTGTTTGATCAGTTCAGTGATAATATTAACAGAGTAGTGTATTTTGCTGATAAGTCCCAAATCAAATCATCAGGGATTGGTTCAATTTAGTTAAAAATTCCTGAACTTTCAAATTATATTTTGAATGATGTTCTTTACATTTCGCAGTTCCAAAGAAATTTGTTACCTCTTATACAAATCAGACATCAAGGACATTCCATTCACAGAAATTAGAAGAGCAACTGATAATAAAACTGTAATGACTCGTGTGGAAGAAGATAAATTATTGAAGTTTCATGGTATGTCGTTTGTTGCATTGAACACAACTTATTTGGTTCAAAAAAATGATACTCTGTCATCTTCCTTATTATGGCATGCACGCTTCGGTCATGTTAATTATGAAAATATTTGAATTGTGAAACAACAAGGGATTAAGGGACTTCCAACAGTTCCCAGAAAATTGACCCCATGTAATTCTTGTATATTGGGCAAGCATCACAAACAGTTTTTTCAGAATTCTAATTCTAGAGCTACAAGGAAACTGAGCCTCATACACCAATTTATGTGGTCCAATGTCTGTACCAACAGTAAATGGAAATAAATACATACTCACTTTTATTGATAATTATTCGAGGATGTGTTGGGTTTATCTGCTTAAAGAAAAATCATAAGTTTTTGATGTGTTTACGAAATTTCATCTCTTGATAACAAATGAAGCACAACTTACTATTGGTACTATAAGGACTGATAATGGAGGAGAGTATACTTCACATGATTTAAAAATATTTGCAAGAGAATGGCCTCAAACACGAGACCACAATACCATACAATCCACAACAAAACGGTGTTACTGAACAAATGAACATAACATTACTTAATATGGTAAGGTCAATTATGTTTTTTAAGAATGTAAAATTGATGTTTTGGGGAGAATTCATGCTCTGTGCGGCATACATTAGAAATCAATGCCCAAATCGGTGCCCTACCTTTGTCATTAACAACAAAAATCCATATGAAATGTGGTATAGTTATCTTCCTGTTGTTAAAAATTTCCGAATTTTTGGTTCTCAATGTTATGCTTTGATTCCTAAACATGAGAGGAATAAGCTGAGTGAATGTAGCATAAAATGTATATTTTTAGGGTATTTCATGACTTCTAAGGCATACCGATTGTATGATGAAGAGAACAAAAAGTTTATTTTGTCAAGAGATGTAATTTTTCTCGAAACTGATAAAGATTCCCTCACTGTTGATAGACAACTTAATCAGATAGAAAATTTTGTGCCTCAAAAGTCTTATTATGAATCAGATAAAATACTTCCCCATCCTGAAGGGGGGATTCCTATATTGGATAAATCTGTAGAGTTTCCTTCTCTCAATGATGAGAAATTGGTTGATGATGATAATTCTGTTGCTGTTGATGAGGAATTGGTTGATGCAAATGTTTCTACATAAACACTAACATAAATGGCAAGAACTAAGCCAGATGAAGAAGATGAGCAACTTCTGCAACTTCCTAAACAATTTCCTACACAACCTTTGCGCAAGTCAACTCGAATTTGAACATTTCCAAAGAAATATGATGAGTTTAACGCTGAAAGTTCCTTAGGTAACTATTCTTATTGTGAATTTATTTTTTTTGTGTGGATTGTGAATTTACTTGCTTTGAAGAAGCTGCTAGTTATGAACAATGGAAAGATGCAATGCAAAAGGACTATGATGCTCTCATAAAAAATGGCACATGGAGGCTAGTGGATCTTCCTGCTGGCATCAAACATATTGGCTGCAAATGGATTTATAAAACTAAGTATAAAGCTAATAGTTTTCTAGACAAACACAAAGCAAGACTTGTAGCGAAGGGATATGCACAAAAAGAGGGTATCGAATATACAAAATCTTTTGCTCCTACAACTAAATGCGGCACTTTTAGATATTTGTTTGCTATTGTAGCTCAAAAAGAATAGAAAATTCATCATATGGATGTCAAAACTACCTTTTTAAATGGATATTTGAAAGAAAATGTTTACATGTTTAAGCCATAAGGTTTTTCCGTTAAAGGGAAAGAACAAAATGTTTGCAAACTAATGAAGTCTTTATATGGCCCACAAGCATGGAATGAGAAGCTAACTGAACATCTTCTTAAATTAAATTATAAACATTTTGACCTAGATGATGCAACTCTTTTCATTAAGAAAGTTGGAAGATCAGTTGTATATCTAGTTGCATATGTTGATGATTTGATGATCACAGGAAACAATGTTGAATATATATCATCTATAAAGAAGGAATTGAACAAGGTTTTTGATATGATAGATTTAGGTTTAATTCATTATTATCTTGGAATTGAAGTTGATAAAAAACCACAACATATTTTCATCTGTCATAATTTATTGAATAGATATAGTATGACGGAATGTAATCCTGTTGCTACTCCAATGGAGCAGAATTTGAAACTCATTTCCGAAGAAAGAAAGCTATTTGAAGTTCTAACAAAATACACATAACCTGTTGGAAGTTTGATTTATTTGTCTATTACTCGTCCTGATATAACCTTTGCTGTTGGAATACTTTCCAGGTTTATGCATCATTCTTGTGAGGGGCATTGGGTAGCAGCCAAAAGAGTTTTGAAATATTTAAAAGGAACTCAAACTTACGTCATCAAATATTTTAAATTTTTAGACTTCCATATTGCTAGTTATTCAGATTCATATTTTGATGGAGATAAAGAAAATGGAGTCTCAACTTCTAGATATTAGATGAATCTTGGATCAACAACCATCATTTAGAGATCATGAAAGCAATATGTTCTTGCTGATTCTACCACCGAAGCTGAATATGTTGCAGCAGCTCAAGGCACTAAGGAAATAATTTGGCTTCGTAAAATATTCGAAGATTTGCAAGAGAAACAAAGAGCTTCAACTCCTCTATTTGTCAACAACTCTTCTGCAATTCAATTGGCCAGGAATCCAAAGTTTCATGATTGAACCAAACATATCAACACCAAATATCATTTGATTTGACATCATGTAGAGGCCAAAACAATTCATTTGACACATTGTCCAACTTTTGAACAAATTGCATATATTTTTACCAAAGCATTAGGGCATGAAAAGTTCGAAAAATTTAGATCCTTACTTGGTATGTCAGATGTCCCTTCAAATTAAGGGGGGAAATGTTGTAATCCTATGAGATTCCTATAGGATTTTGTTCAATTAGGTTAGGTAGTTGAACTTATTGAGCTAGTGATAACTAATTTCTGAAGTATAAATGTAATCCACAATTCAATGAATGAGATACATGGATCACATATTTTTAATTCAACACTCCCTTCTGTTTTTGTTAGCGCTTTGAAAAATGCATTTTACAACTATGTCTCAAAAAAATCCGAGTTGTGAAAAGAAGAGAAATTCTGTGTTGTTTTGGGTAAAGTCCATTTAGTATAGTCAGGCTTCTCAGGTGGTCTTCAATTGAGGGATTTCTTGTGGTTTCACTGTAAAGTGCTCCTCTTGCCTGAAGCTAAAATTTTTCCTAGTATGAAAGATATAAAATCTTCAATTATACCTTACATTTCGAGAGCTAACCCTTTATGTTGCTTAAGCAGTAGATCCAGCATCAGCGTATCCACCACTACAACAATGAAGAGCTAGCAAGAGAACGAGCAAAGAAAATTGACTTCACGACATCAATGTGTAGATTCAATTTTGGAGCCTCCAATTTCAGATTCTATTGACTGAACAAAAGTAGCACCAAGAGAAAAGGAAAATGAATTTGACCTCACAGCGTAAAAACCAGTTCTATTTCGATCAAAGAACCCCCCATCCGTCTTCTTCTACGATCTGAGTTTGAGTCAAGTCCCAACCCAATGAAAGTTTTGTTAGACCCTTTACTCCTGCTACTGGATAACCAACAACTGCGGCTGCTTACTATGGCTTTTTATCTGTTACTAGATCTACTGCTACTATTGGACCACCTGATACAGTCCATGGGTATGGGTTTTTGGCTCGCTACTATGGGTATGGCTATGGGCCTGGGTCTCGCTCTCTAAATTCATAGTCTATATCATAAGGTCAAAATTCCCTAAGGAAATCAAAACTGAAAGTAGCACTGAGATCCCCGTGGAAGCAAGTGCTCATGCATTGATTCAACTGGGTTCTCGCCTCCCTGCTAGATGATGTTCAAATTGCTGGTAAGGAAGGCACCAGATCAAATGTAAATGCAGATGCCAAAACATTTCTGCCATCCTGCGTGGGAATTTGAATGCATATTCACAATGTGTCTAGAGATATATGACATTTGTTGAAGGTAGGTAAACACATATAAATAGATATATTATGTGGTATACATTACTATTTAATAATATAAATTAAATATGTGACTTTTCTTTTATCGTATTATAACATCTTTATTTTTTAATTTTATTTTTGATGAATGGTTTACTAGTTCTGATTGCTTAAATGTGCTTTTGGAGCTGCGGTACTTCTATGGGGTATCTTCTTTCATTGCTTGGATCGGTACGTCAATGTGTTTATAATTAGGCCATACACCTAAAGTTCTATTCACGCCTAGGAACCTCAGTTACCGAATGAACTAGTTCACAACCAGCTGGGCCCAATTGCAATCTTACATCAAATGCACAGTTCCACCTGCTGTAGTAAGTTATAGCATCAACCTGCCCAAATGGAATATGGTCTATCATCAGCTTTCCCAAATGGAATATGGTCTATCATCAGCCTGCCCCAATGGAATATGTGTTATTGGTGCTTGAGAGTTGGCCAAGGCCATTGCCTTACCAACAAACATTTACTTACGACCCTTGTTGATTCAGTTCACCATTGGAACTAACTTCGCCCTCATTCCCTTCAATACGCTTTCTGTCCAATCTCGCCTTGCACATTTTTTTCTTCTATGAACACATAACAAAGAAGTCATGGTTTTAGAGGAAAGTGAATGAATTTGTGTTTATTTAATTAAATGTTTATGCAATTCAGTGCTAAAACGAGTTGAAGCAAAGCTAGATGGCAGAGACTTGATGGAAAACGTTTTCTATCAACAATTTTGACACAAACATTTTCATCCAGTATAGTAATAGATGACATAAGAACCATGTTACGTTTACCCATAACCAGCTGAAGGAGCATTTGCGGTTCCAAAATCACTAATCACAGAAAAAAATTCCACTGCCTCTTGTTCTATTGGCAGTGACTTGCTATTCTTGTTTCAATGTGTGTTTGTTTCCTTTAACTACAACGTTCTCATTAACCTGTTAAAATATTAAAATGGTAACGAGGTTCCAAAAATTTACAGCGACACATTAGCTTTTAGCTAAATTGAATCAAAAGAGAATCCGGAGAGGTAAATTCTCGATTGATATGGAATCTGGATCTCATGAAGGTAAATCGACCCGTAAAAATCATTTTAGCCGACATTTAATTGGTCTTATCAATAACATTTCGTACTACTGAAAGCACAAAAAAATAAATTTGGTAAGAGATTGTGTAGCATTTAGTTTAAAATTTACATGACTATGTTAATATTATTACGTCGATATTATTACGCCGATAGGCGTATCCCCCTATTGGAAATAGCATCTTTTGTGATTATGCTAATTAATCTTTTTGATCTGATGGTCTAGATTGAAAGATGCCAGTATATTCTCGTCGTCGCCACTCAATCAATGGATCAAATCTACCCCACTAACTTCCTTGCATATCTAAAACATGTGATTAAACCATACTTAAATTAAAAATTTACAAATCTTGATTAAAAATTTACTATACCATTTATTAATGGCCACGTATCAAGATTAACAAGTAAAATAAAGTTGAAACATTAAACATTCTCACCATTCTGCAACGTGTCCCTGTGCCTTTGACGCGAGCCATAGTGGCGGCAGGTGGTGGAATTGGGGAATTTGATGCGGTTGCCTCACAGGTTGTACCCAATAATTCGTTCTGCAACGTGTCCCTATGCCTTTGACACGAGGCAGAGTGGCGGCAGGCGGTGGAATTCAGAAAGTTGAGGGGAGAAATGGATTTGGAAACAACATGAAACAACATGAAACATTTCATTGCATGTATAGTACCTCTCTATAATCTTCATGGATTCGATGACCCGACGGACTACTGAACTTTGCTCACTCTGGGCCATTTGGTTGTTCGACACAAGCATTAACTCTATTGAACGGATATTGTGCGATAGAGTCAATTTCATTCATCCATAGTTGAAATGAGAGGACTGTTCGGATTCAATGTTATTCAATTCATGCAAAAGCGGAAGCGAGCTCGCTGGATCTCGCTGGGGTTAAATTCTGTACAGATATAGTTAAGCGATGGCACCTCCCTGCGCTGCTGGGTTTTACAGAATAATAAACCTAAGAATTTAGAGAATCAGCGGCCAACACTTCTTCTCATTCATGGTTTTGGGGCCGATGGGCTGCTACGATGGGATACCCAAATTTGCGATGTCGAAAAGCATTTCGATCTCCTCATACCAGATCTCATATTTTCTAGGGACTCTACCACCACCAGCACCGAGCGGAGTGAGATATTCCAAGCAGAGTGCATGAAGGGTATGGTGGAATTTCTGGGGTGGGGCATAGCTACGGTGGCTTCGTTGCCTTCTAGATGGCGCACAAATACCCTAACCTCATCCAATGTCTAATTATCATTAGCTCCGCAGTTTTCATGACGCTGTCGACCCACGATTCTCTTCTCGAAGAGTACGACTCCGACGACATTAAAGACTTCCTTGTTCCCATCGATGCCAAAGGCTTGAAGATCTCCTTGAATGTCGACTTTTACAAGTTCCCATGGCTTCCTCATTTCATTTACGAAGACCTATGGCAGGTATATATACATAAAATAATTTTCATGTTTATATACTGTCATTCGGATTGTTTTGTGGAAATGCTATCTTGAAATTTTATCGAAACTGATTGTATTTCTATTTGAATTCTCCGATATAGGTTATGGAAGGAAACAGAGAGCAAAAGGTGCAGCTGGCGGATGCTATAGTAATTGGTTCGAATAATATGCAAGCACTGCCAACAATAAACCAGGTTGGCTTCTTAGCCATATACTATATTCGATAATCTTATAAAAGATCCTAATATTTTGAAATGATTCAATGTCGTTTAATTTCTTATTGTCTCACAGGACGTTCTAATTGTGTGGGGCGAGAAGGATCGATTTTTCAGGTTGGAAGAGGCCTATGTTTTACAAAGGTAACAACCTGCTTAGCCAAATAATTGATTTCCTTAATGTAGAAGAACCAAATTCGTCACATTTAGTATTATATTCTCCACGGAGAAGTTAAGTTTTGTCCTATAATATTTGCAGACATATCGGAGAGAGGGCTAATGTTGTGGTGATAAACGAGTGTGGGCATGTTCCACCGTTGGATAAACCCAAGTCGTTGAACCAGACGATACACAAGTTTCTCGAGTCACATAATTAAACATAAAGCATGGACACCCTGAAAATGAAAGGTGACATTAACGATGACTACGATGTTAATAATGCATTGACTTTGTTCTGCTTGACGTGGGCAATGACATATTTATCAGCATCTCACCACCGTAACGCGTGTTGGATCTATAATAGTATATCAAGATCTATTGCAATGGTTTCGTCACTTGATCAAGAGCGAATGGAGTGGAACCCTGAAGGAAATGACGTGGAACCAGGAGAAGAGTGAACGTCGTTGAAAGCTAAAACTTAATAAGGTGGAGTTAATAAAATATTTTTTAATTTATATATATATATATATATATATATATATATAATTTTTTTTTAATTTTAAATATAAAATTATTGCATAGATATTTAGTTCCATGTTGTTTTATTTGTGAATGAAATGCATATAGGTTAAAATGCATGGAAATATATATGTAGGAATTATGGAGAAAAAAATTCTATGAATTTTTTTCCTAATTTTTCATTAATTTGCAATATAAATTTCCATTCATTTTTCCTACAAACACATTATTGTTGATTAGGCTTTTTAATTTTTCATCGACTTCTTAGAAGTAATGCTTTGATGTTATATGTAATTTTTATTGTGAGTCTTATATATGTGTAATTTCTATGATCAATAAAATAATAATAGTGTGATTTTTTTATGTGCATACATGCTCTCTCATCCTCTCTTAATTTCTATCATGGTAACACAACTATATCTAGCTTGACTCAATTCGCTTTTATAATCTATTCTATTAACATTAATATTGATAAATAATATTAATAATGTTTATGATCATTAATATTATGAATGATATTACTATTGATACCAAAATTAACACTATTAATATAAATAGTATTAACATCATTAGTGATAAGTAGTATTTTTAAAATATTGATTCGTAAGATTTATTAATCTCTTTATTAATTATGTGAGTTTCTCATTCATTTTTATTTAAAATATTTATTCCTAGTATTTACTATTTTTTTTTGTTTTTTATAGGTATCCCTTGGCCTTGTTGATCTCTTATGTTCTTAATATTTTTCCCTTAGGTTCCCAAATATTGGGGTTTAAATATTAGTCCTAGAGTTTAATACTAATGCATGGTCCAATTTCACATTATGAAAAACACTGACTCAATATGAAAATCAACCATGGGAAACCATTCTTAATTAGCATTAGCCATAGTCGATCACTGTCATTTATGATCAAATGTTACATTCTGACAAATATTGTCTCAATATGAAAAGTACCCATGGCCAACCATGGTCATAGTTGGTCCAACGTCAGTTAATAATATTAACAATCAGTAAGGTTGATTGATCACTTCCGGTTTATAATTTGTTGGGTAATGGATTTTCCTTGGGTTCAACAATTCCTTTGATTTATAATATTAAACCCTTGGGTTTATTAGTTCTTTTGGTTTATAATATGAATAATCGATCAATGTCATCCATGATCAAATGTCACATACTAACAAATATTGCCTCTATATGAAAATCACCCATGGCCAACGATGGTCATAGTTGGTCCAACGTCGCATTGTTACAACAATTGTCTCAATGTTTAAATCAATTCCCTTGGGTTCACCAATTCCTTTGGTTTATAATATTAAACCCTTAGGTTTTATTAATCTCTATTGTTTTTAATATTGCCCTTAGCCTTATTGATCCCTTAGGTTTTTAATATTTGTTGGGTAATGGTTTTCCCTTGGGTTCACCAATTCCTTTGGTTTATAATATTAAAACCTTGGGTTTATTAGTTCTTTTGGTTTATAATATGAATAATCGATCAATGTCATCCATGATCAAATGTCATATTCTGACAAATATTGTCTCAATATGAAAATCACTCATGGCCAACCATGGTCATAGTTGGTTCAACGTCTCATTGTGACAACAATTGTCTCAACGTTTTAAATCAATTCCCTTGGGTTCAACAATTCCTTTGGTTTATAATTGTTTGGGTAATGGTTTTCCCTTGGGTTCACCAATTCCTTTGGTTTATAATATTAAACCCTTGGGTATATTAGTTCTTTTGGTTTGTATTATGAATAATCGATCAATGTCATCCATGATAAAATGTCACATTATGACAAATATTGTCTCAATATGAAAATCACCCATGGCCAACCATGGTCATAGTTGGTCCAACGTCGCATTGTGACAACAATTGTCTCAATGTTTAAATCAATTCCCTTGGGTTCAGCAATTCCTTTGGTTTATAATATTAAACCCTTGGGTTTATTAGTTCTTTAGCTTTATAATACGAATAATCGATTAATGTCATCCATGATCAAATGTCACATTCTGACAAATATTGTCTCAATATGAAGATCACCCATGGCCAACCATGGTCATAGTTGGTCCAACATCACATTGTGACAACAATTATCTCAATATTTAAATCAATTCCCTTGGGTTCACTAATTCCTTTGGTTTATAATATTAAACCCTTGGGTTTATTAGTTTTTTGGTTTATAATATGAATAATTGATCAATGTCATCCATGATCAAATGTCACATTCTGACAAACATTGTCTCTATATGAAAATCACCCATGGCCAGCCATGGTCATAGTTGGTCCAACGTCGCATTGTGACAACAATTGTCTCAATGTTTAAATCAATTCCCTTGGGTTCACCAATTGCTTTGGTTTATAATTTGTTGGGTAATGATTTTCCATTGGGTTCACCAATTCCTTTGGTTTATAATATTAAACCCTTGGGTTTATAGTTTTTTTGGTTTATAATATGAATAATCGATCGATGTCATGCATGATCAAATGACACATTCTGACAAACATTGTCTCAATATGAAAATCACCCATGGCCAACAATGATCATAGTTGGTCCGACATCACATTGTGACAACAATTGTCTCAATGTTTAAATCAATTCCGTTGGGTTCACCAATTCCTTTTGGTTTATAATTTGTTGGGTAATGGTTGTCCCTTGGGTTCACCAATTCCTTTGGTTTATAATATTAAACCCTTGGGTTTATTAGTTATTTTGGTTTATAATATGAATAATCGATCAATGTCATCCATGATTAAATGTCACATTATGACAAATATTGTCTCAATATGAAAATCACCCATGGCCAACCCTGGTCATAGTTGATCCAACGTCACATTATGATAACAATTGTCTCAATGTTTAAATCAATTCCCTTGGGTTCACCAATTCCTTTGGTTTATAGTATTAAACTGTTGGGTTTTATTAATATCTATTGTTTTTAATGTTGCCCTTAGCCTTATTAATCGCTTAGGTTTTTAATATTTATCCCTTGGGTTCACTGATTCCTTTGGTTTATAATATTAAACCCTTGGGTTTATTAGTTATTTAGGTTTATAATATGAATAATCGATCAATGTCATCCATGATCAAATGTCACATTCTGACAAATATTGTCTCACTATGAAAATCACCCATGGCCAACCATGGTCATAGTTGGTCCAACATCGCAATGTGACAACAATTGTCTCAATGTTTAAATCAATTCCCTTGGGTTCATCAATTCCTTTGGTTTATAATATTAAACCCTTGGGTTTATTAGTTCTTTTGGTTTATAATATGAATAATCGATCAATGTCATCCATGATCAAATGTCGCATTGTGAGAACAATTGTCTCAATGTTTAAATCAATCCCCTTGGGTTCACCAATTCCTTTCGTTTATAATATTAAACCCTTGGGTTTATTAGTTCTTTTGGTTTATAATATGAATAATCGATCAATGTCATCCATGATCAAATGTCACATTCTGACAAATATTGTCTCGTTCACATTACGACTTTGTGACAACGGTTGTTTCAATGTTTAAATCAATTCCCTTGGGTTCACCAATTCCTTTGGTTTATAATATTAAACCCTTGGGTTTATTAGTTCTTTTTTTTTATAATATGAATAATCGATCAATGTCATCCATGATCAAATGTCACATTCGACAAATATTGTCTCAATATGAAAATCACTCATGGCCAACCATGGTCATAGTTGGTTTCAACACCGCATTGTGACAACAATTATCTCGATGTTTAAATCAATTCCCTTGGGTTCGACAATTTCCTTTGGTTTATAATTGTTTGGGTAATGGTTTTCCCTCGGGTTCCACCAATTCCTTTTAGTTTATAATATTAAACCCTTTGGTATATTAGTTCTTTTGGTTTGTAATATGAATAATTGATCAATGTCATCCATGATCAAATGTCACATTCTGAAAAATATTGTCTCAACATGAAAATCACCCATGGCGAACCATGGTCATAGTTGGTCCAACATCGCATTGTGACAACAATTGTCTCAATGTTTAAATCAATTACCTTGAGTTCACCAATTCCTTTGGTTTATAATATTAAACCCTTGGGTTTATTAGTTATTTCCTTTTATAATATGAATAATCGATCAATTTCATCCATGATCAAATGTCACATTCTGAAAAATATTGTCGCTAAGTGAAAATCACCCATGGCCAACCATGGTCATATTTGGTCCAACGTCGCATTGTGACAAAAATTGTCTCAATGTTTAAATCAATTCCCTTGGGTTGACCAATTCCTTTGGTTTATAATATTAAGCCCTTGGGTTTATTAGTTTTTTTAGTTTATAATATGAATAATCGATCAATGTCATCCATGATCAAATGAGACATTATGAGAAACATTGTCTCAATATGAAAATCACCCATGGCCAACCATGGTCATATTTGGTCCAACGTCGCATTGGGACAACCATTGTCTCAATGTTTAAATCAATTCCCTTGGGTTCACCAATTCATTTTCGTTTATAATTTGTTGAGTAATGGCTGTCCCTTGGGTTCACCAATTCCTTTGGTTTATAATATTAAACCCTTGGGTTTATTAGTTTTTTTAGTTTATAATATGAATAATCGATCAATGTCATCCATGATCAAATGAGACATTCTGACAAATATTTTCTCAATATGAAAATCACCCATGGCCAACCATTGTCATAGTAGGTCCAACTTCGCATTGTCACAAAAATTGTCTGGATGTTTAAATCAATTCCCTTGAGTTCACCAATTCGTTTGGTTTATAGTATTAAACTCTTGGGTTTTATTCATCTCTATTGTTTTTAATATTGCCCTTAGCCTTATTGATCCCTCAGGTTTTTAATATTTATTCCTTGGGTTCACTGATTCCTTTGGTTTATAATATTAAAGCCTTGGGTTTATTAGTTCTTTTGGTTTATAATGTTAATCACACATTCAGTTTATTACTCTCTTAAGTTTAAAATACTAATTCTCAGGGTTTGTTAATTTCTTAGATTTTTCAGTTTAAAACATTAACTCCTAGGGTTTATTAATCTCTATTGTTTATAATATTCATCCATTAGGTTTATAATATTTATCCATTGGGTTCGCTGATTCCTTTGCTTTATAATATTAAACCCTTGGGTCTATTAGTTCTTTTGGTTTATAATGTTAATAATCCCGTTGGTTTATTAATATCTTATGTTTAAAATACTGATTCTTATGGATTATCAATTTATTAGGTTTTTTAGTTTAAAATATCAATTCTTACGGTTTATTAATCTCTTGTGTTTTTAATATTGATCCCTTATGTTTATAATATGTATCCCTTGGGTTCACCAATTCCTTTGGTTTATAATATTTAAACCTTTGGTTTATGATGACATTGGGTTTGTATTATTAATTATCCCTTGGGTTTATTAATATCTTCACTTTAAAATATTAATTTTTAGTGTTTATTAATCTCTTAGGTTTTTTGTTTTTAAATATTGTTTCATATGCTTTATTACTCTCTTGAGTTTAATATATTAATTCTTAAAATTTATTACTTTCTTATATTTTTGGATTTAATATTATTAATATATTAATATATATTATTAATAAATATTATAATATTTATTAATAATGTTTATTAATAATATTATATTATTATTAATAATATAACCCACTATGATATAATATATATTATTAATATATTACTAGTTCTTTTGGTTTATTAATAATATAACCATCTATGATATTAATATATTAATAAATATTAAAATATTATTTATTATTGATATTATTATTATATTAATATATATTATATATATTTCAAGTTAATATATAGTATGTATATAGTTAATATTATTAATATATTAATAAATATTATAATATTATTAATATATTAATATATATTAAATATTTTTGTGATTTTAATCATAATTAATATATTAATAAATATTCTTATTAATATATAATATATATATATTTCAAGTTAATATAATAAAATTATTATATATAATATTTATTTATTGATATATAAATTAATGTGATGGGTAGTGGATATAGGCCTATCAGCGTATATCAACCACATTGGTAAATATGGTTGTAAATCTATTCTATATACGTCTATCGGCGTATATCAACCACATTAGTAAATATAATGTGGTTGTGCTAGTATATGTTAAATTATGAAAAAATTAATTATATATATGTATATATATAATTTGACATATCTTTTTAATCTGATATGGATATGGTATGTATAGATATGGTATGTACATGGATACAGTGATACAAAATTAAAAATAATTCATATCATTCTATTTCAGATTACTAAATGTTTGAGAATGTCCAACAAGCATAAACCCATCTCAGAATATTACTAAATGCGCAAAGAATGTCCAAGAAGCATAAACCCAATTAAAGAATGTCAAAGAAGCATAAACCCATTAAAAGATTTTTTAAATGCAGAGCGAATGGTCAAGAAGCATAGACGGTTAGAAAAGAAATGACACCATGAAAAGCTATATTTTAACATAATCAAACTTTATACTATTATAGACAAATCTAAGGCCACGATCAGACCCAAGGGATGATTTTACAATTGGCGTTCCCAACTACACGCATCATATTGTTATTTTACAATTGACTACTGAAAACGGTACCTATTATTTTTTTATTAAGTTAGGTATTTACTTTTTTTTAATGTTTTTTTCACTAAATTAAAT
Source organism: Pinus albicaulis (assembly GCA_034641835.2). Lineage (NCBI taxonomy): Eukaryota > Viridiplantae > Streptophyta > Pinopsida > Pinales > Pinaceae > Pinus > Pinus albicaulis. The sequence continues at coordinate 473,536,037 of CM076576.1, read as the reverse complement.
TTAGGTTTCTGTTTGCTAGTCCTATTAATTCAAACACTGTTTTGTGTCTGGCTGGGATGGAGATGGAGCACCTGATTTTCCAAATTTTATTCCAAACATCGGCTTCCTCACTTTTCTTACTATTATATTATTGATATTTCTCGATTCTTTTTTAGTTGTTTGAATGGCATAATTCTCCATTTTCTTAGCCGGGAAAACCTAGAGTTATATAATAATTTTCTTCTCCTGGTTGATGACTTAGAGATGAGCATCAACTGGTACGGGAAAGCATAGTCAACTGGTTGAAAGTTAGATATTCATTATTTGCAATTGCAGATCAAGCGGCCTTTTTACTTCCAACTACCTCTGCTTTGAGTTTTGATTGGCACAGCGCATACGCTTCTTACAAGTCTCAGGTGAGGTTTGAATTAAGACAGAGATTAATCATCTGTCATTCACATCATGATCAAGCAAACTGTGACTGTTCGATTAATCATCTGTCATTCACGTCATGGACAAGCAAACCATTCCTGTTCGAACGTGATCTGGTAACCCAAATCATGTGTTTGCGATAGAATGGTCTGGACATCCAAATCATGTGTTTGGCATAGAATGATGCGGGTCATCCCAATCATGTGTTTGCCAAAGAATCTGAGCCTGTCAATTATTGAAGTATAGGTTTGATTTATTTATTTCAACGATGGAATCTCGTGTACATACCGACACCACATTATCAATTAAATATTTCTTTAGATTTAGGTATATATAACTCAGAGTAATCTCATTATCAGTCGACATAGATATACATTATTAACGATTAAAACTATTGTGATAGTATCAGTCGGCATAGATATACATTATTAATGATTAAAACTAATCTCTTTATTTTTTTTTGTAGAATAAAATTATTTGGCTTTTGTTTTATGAAAGAAGAAAAAAATGATTAGTGTTTTGTTGATTTTTTTTTTTTTTTTTTTGTTTAAATTAAAAAGAAAATGTTAGTCTTTAGGATTAATTAGTCTAGATCTATCTTAATTCTATATCTATCCAGAGTAGAAAGGGATTAAATCTATGCAGGATTTGAGATTTGATACCCCTGGGAGCTTCATAGATTCTGAGTTAAGATGGATCTAGACTTATCCCTCTCTGCCCTTGATAGATTCGGAAGAGTTAAGATTTATCTAGAGTGGTTTCAGGAAAATCTTTGGATAATATGAGGAACATAAGATTAATTTTATCAGAAATGTAAATATATCTAATATTAATATAACCATTTTAAATATGCTAAATATGTACTAACATATGTTTAATTTTATCAATAATGTAAATACATCTAATATTAATATAACCATTTTAAATATGCTAAATATGTACTAACATATGATTAATTTTATCAACAATATGTAAATACATCTAATATTAATATAACCATTTTAAATATGCTAAATATGTTAATTTTATCAACAATATGTAAATACACCTAATATTAATATAACCATTTTAAATATGCTAAATATGTTTGAGATTTATCAAGCGATTTTAATGTTGATAAATATTGTAAAATAACTTTAATGATGAAATAAAAATTTTGAATGCAAAGTGACAATGTAATAATATTGAATGTTAGAAAATGTGAATAATAATAATGTAGCCAATTACAAATAGTCTTCATTGCGATCAATCTCAAACTATTTTCTTCTACTATTCTTATTGTCACCTTTGTTAGTTTTGTCATCTTTTCATATCAATTATATGAAAAGAACATTTGGAATGGTAAAACATTTAAATATTTAGCTAGAGTTGTTGTAGTAAACATCATACCTTGCCTCTCTTGCTCTCCAATATTAATAGGTTTAATTACTATAACACAAAAATCAATGTACATTGTGAATAACTTTTTGTGCTTACACTTAAATCAATGCATTTAGTGCAATCAATCAAGTAGGATTAGAAATAATCTACATTGAAATCAATGTATCTAGTGCAATCAATCAAATATAATTAGAAATCAACATCTACATTAAAATTACTGCATCTGTAATCAAATAGGATTAAAAATCACCTACATTGAAACCAATGCATCTAACCCAAGCAATAAAATATCATTAGAAATCAACATCTACACTAAAATCAATGCATCTAGTGCAAGCAATCAAATAGGATTATAAATGACCATCTACATTGAAATCAATATATATAGTGCAAGAAATATACTTCCCTCTCTCCCCCATCCATCTATATACATATCTCCCTCCATCTCTCCTTCTTTGTCTCTTTATCTCACCCTACCAAATACACACGCTCTCTCACTCCATATCTATCAATCTCTTTGTTCCTCCCTCCTTGTCTCCATCTATCTCTTATTTCTCGTCACATTCCATCTATATCTCTATCTCCCTCTGTCTCTCTATATCAACTCCAAAACATACACTCTCTTTCTCCAATCTATCTATCTATCATTCCCTCCTCATCTCCCTTTCTATCTCTCTCTCTTCCCCTTTCTTTCCTCTCTCCATCTTCTTTATCACTCCATCTCTCTCCATCTTCTTTATCACTCCCTCTCTCTCTCTCTCTCCACCTTTCACTCTCTACGTCTTTATTCTTACCTCCCTCTCTCTCCCCCTCCATCACCATCTCTCTTTCCCTACCTCTCTTCAATATCTCACTCTTCCTTTATCTCCCACCTCTCTCCCTCTCTATCTTCACCTTCCAACTTTGTTACTATATGCCTCTCTCTCTCTCCTTCTCTCCCGCTTCTCTCCATCTATCCTTTTTTGTCTCTTTATCTCACCCCAAAACATACACACTCTCTCTCCATCTCTCCCTTGTCACTCCCTCCCTCTCTCCACTACTCACTCTCCATGTCTTTCTTCTCCCCTCCCTCTCTCCCCATCCATCGCCATTTCTCTATCCCTCCCTCTCTTCCCCTCCAAATCCATCTCTCTATCCTATCTACCTCCCTCTCTCCTCCTCTCTTCCAAGTCCCCTCTCTCCCTTTCTCTCCTGCCTCCCTCTCTCTTGCCCCATTACTCTCTTCCTCTCTCTCCCACCTCCCTCTATATGCCCCCCCCCACCTCCCCTCTGTCCCTCTCTCTCTCTCTCTCTCTTTTCCCATCACTCTATCCCTCTCTCCAACTATGTTAATATATCCCTCCCTTTCTCCTTATCTCTCCTTCTCTCCCCCCTTGTCTCCATTAATTCTTCTATGTCTCTTTATCTCACCCTTAAACACACATACACACTCTCCATATCTCCCTTGTCACTCCCTCTCTCTCCACTTCTTACTCTCTATGTCTTTATTCGTCCCTTCCTCTCTACCCCTACAACTCCATCCCTCTATCCCTCCCTCTCTCCTTCTCATCTCTCTCCATTTCTCTCTTACCTCCCTCTCCCTTCCCCTTTCTTTGTCTCTCTCTCTTTACCCTCCAATCCTCTCTCCTTCTCCCTCCCTCTCTCATTCTCTCTCTCCTACATCCATATTTATGTCTCCATCTCCCTCTCTTACCCTTATCTACCTCTCTCACTCCTCTCCCTCTCCCTCTCTCTTCATTCCTCCTTGCCACCTCTTTCAGTTTATCTCTATCTCTCTCTTGTCACTCCCCCTATTTCAGTTTATCTCCATCCCTCCCTTGTCACTCCCCCTATTTCTCCACCTCTATCATATGTCTTTGTTCTTCCCTCCTATATATATCCATGATATATTAATATATATTATAATAGAACAAATTTAATATTGTATCAATCTAAAGCTATTAAATTTAATAATATAATATTATAATATATTAATATGAATATTATATTTAATGATAATAATAATGATATTAATGTTTCAATTTTAATGTTAGGGTTAATAATTTATTTTGCATGGTATTAATAATAATTTGGTCCATGGTATTTGGCTTATAGACTTTCTATGTAATTAGATGTTGATTTCTAATCCTATTTTATATATTTTTATTTATTTACCTTACCTCTTTATACCTCTTTTATTTATATTTATTTATTTACCATACCTCTTTTATAAATATGGTATTTTCCCCATGGTACTTGTCCCATGCTAATAAAACTCTTTTTTGAGTTTTTTTAAATATAAAGAGGTTTATGGAGTAAATATAAAAATATGTTTATTTATTTACCATATCTCTAATTTATTTATATTTTTATTTATTTAGCATACCTCTGAAGAGTAAGTATAAAAAGAGGTGTTATTTATTTACCATACCTTTTTTATTTATATACTTTTACTTACCATATCTTTTTTGGAGTAAGTATAAAAAGATGTTTTATTTATTTACCATTCCTCTGGTTTATTTATATTTTTATTTATTTACCATATATCTTTTTTGAGTGTTCTTAAACATCTTCATATTTTAAATTTACATTGTTTAAATTTATTTTTAATGAGTTTTTAATTATTTATTTATATGGTTATGAAGTTATTGCTTAAGTAGATTTTATTATTTAAAATTTCTTTAATTTTATTATTTTTATTTTGGCTTCCGATATACTTACACATAAAAAAAGAGGATATTATTGTTCATTTTGTTTTCTCGGAGATTTAAAAAAATTAAATTATGAAGAATTGATAAGAGTTAGATATGATTTTAATGTTGTGAATGAGTAATGTTACATGTTTTTTGTTTTTTTTTTAATTTTATTTTACAAAATAGTTTTTGTGTTTACCAAATAAAAATCATACTAAAAGATAGAATAATTTTTAGTTAATATGTTGAATTGAGTAAGCAAAGAATAATGTGCAAATAAATTGAAATTGCAAAAACAATTGAAAATAAACAAGACAGTAGAATAATCAAACACAAAGATTGACACAAAATTTTACTTGGTAAAAATTCTCCTCGTGTGGGAAACATCCACGGAGAAATGATACATGTATGAATACCAACCTCTCTGATTTTTTCTAAATCCGTCCACAACATATTTACAACAACAAAATCATAGGCATACATTATCCAACCAAGCTTACATGTATGAATAGCAGGCTCTCATATTTTTTCTAAATCCATCCACAACTTTTAAAATAATTACATAAGAAACTTTTTACATAAAACATACCTGTTTCTTTTATATGTTTTTCCAAAAAATTAGATTAGGAAAACTCAGATTTTTTCTAAATCCATCCACAACATTTAAAATAGTTACATAAGAAACTTTTTACATAAAACATACTTGTTTCTTTTATATGTTTTTCCAAAAACTTAGATTAGGAAAACAAATCAAGCCAAAGGAACCAATCTTAGCTATTATCCCAAGAATATAGGGAAATAGTTGGAAACTTCTAACAATATCCACCTTGAATTTTTTTACCTAATATATCATGCCCAAATTATTCATCACCTTCCTTGCAAGCCAAGCGAAACTAGGCACCATTTTAGCTTCTCTGACAAGACTGGTTTTGTGAACATGTCTGCAAAATTTTTCTTTGTATGGACTTTTTACAGAGCCACCGCTCCACTTTCATCAATAACCTGTCTTATAAAATGGTATTTAACATGTATATGTTTTGTCTTACTATGATAAACTAGATTCCTTGCCTAATGAATAACACTTTGAATATCCCAAAATACTTTCACCTTGTCTTTCATCCTTCCAAACTCACCTAAAAACATTTTAACCAAATTTCATCTTTACAAGCATGTGAGACAACTATGTATTTTGCCTTAGTAGTGGATAAAGCAACTATGTTTTGAAGCTTTGAAATATAACTAATAGCTCCACCTACGAGAGTAAAAACATATCCAGAAGTGGATCTCCTCTTGTCCAAGTCACTTGCAAAAATTTGAATCAACATAACCACCGACTGAATCACTACTACCATTATAGGCGATACAATAACTACTTGTGCCTTTAAGATACCAAGGCACCCATTTCACTGCTACCTAATGCTCTTTACTTGGATTTTCAATGTACTTATTAACAACACCAATTGCATGTGAAATATCAGGGCTTGTACTAACCATCACATACATTCAACATCTTACTGCATTATCATAGGGTGCACAAGACATATACTCCTTTTCTTCATCATTACTAGGACACAAACATGAAGAAAGCTTGAAATTGGAAGCTAAAGGGATTTAAACAGGTTTCACATTATTCATACCGAATCTCAGAAGTATTTTCTCCACATACTTATGTTGTGATAACCACAACTTACCATTTTTATTGTCCCCGTGTGTCTCCATGCACAATATTTATTTTGTTGCTCCAAGATCCTTCATTTAGAAAGTCCTAGCCAACTGACTCTTTATCCTGTTGATCTCAGCCATGGTTTTTCTTGCTAGAATCATATAATCAACATATAACACCAAAATAATGAATATTCCATTTTCCAATTTTTGAAAGAAACACAATGATCATACTCACTTATGGTAAAATTTTATCTCATCATGAAGGAATCAAACTTCTTGCACCATTGCCTGGGAGATTGCTTCAGGTCGTATAATGACTTCTTGAATTTGCAAAGAAACCTCTTCTTGTGATTCAGAACAAACCCTTATGGTTGTTCCATATACATACCCTCATCCAAATATCCATGTAAGAATGTTGTTTTAACATCTAGTTTCTCTAACTCTAGATCAAGTAATGCAACTAATTCTAACACAACTCTAATTGAATCAAGCTTAACAACTGGTGAAAAAATCTCATGGAAATCAATACCTTCCTTTTTAGAATATCCTTTTGCAACGAGTCTTTCTTTTTACTTCTAAACAATATCATCAACACCTTTCTTCAATTTGTAAACCCACTTGCAACTAGAAACCTTTTGTCCTTAGGAAGTTCCACCATATCCCATGTATTATTTCTTTGTAAGGCATCCATTTCCTCTTTCATTGAAACATTCCATTTATCGCTATCATATACTTCCATTGCTTCCCAATAACAACTAGATTCTTCATCATTAGCAATTAAAGCAACAGATGTAGCAAAATCATCATACCTTTTACGAAAACAAGTGATCCATGTAGACCTTCATACAAATTGTTGTGGTATTTCCTCAATTTCATAAGAAATTTTGGTATCCCCATATGCTTCTGTAAGATTTTCTTCATGAACATATTTATGATCGTCCTCCGTTGAAGATAATTTAGTTTCCAATTAAACTCACTGAATTTGTGGTACATCTTCCTGCTTCATTTCACCATCTACATTTTATTTTATGAGTGACGATTCGTCAAATATGACATCTCTGTTAATGATGATTTTGTGGGTAGTAGGATCCCAGAATCTATATCCGTTTACTCCATCACCATATCCAACAAATATTAGTATTTTTTATTTTGGATCTAACTTATAACGCTGATTCTTTGGAAGACTAGAATAGACATCACAACCAAAAAAATTAAGATTTGAATAATCACAAGGTTGACCTATCCATACCTCTTCCAGAATATTAGAGTTAACTGCATTTGATGGTGACCGATTTACCAAATAAAATGTTGTAAGAATTCCCTCTACCTATAATTCGTATTGCAACTTTGCATTGCTAAGCATACTTCTTTCTCTGTCTAGAAGAGTCATATTCATGTGTTCAGTAACACCATTTTGATGAGGAGTATAAATCATGGTTTTATTTCTTTCGATTCCAAATTCCTTGCAATAATTTTTGTATTCCTTTGAAGTAAACCTAGTTCCATTATCAGTTATCAAACATTTAATTGAACTGCCAATGCTATTTTCAACTAAATCTTTACACTGTTTAACAACATCAAATACATCAAATTTTATTTTGAGTAAATAGATCCACACCTTTCGAGAGCAATCATGTGTAAATGTTACAAGATATGAAGATTATCCAAAAGAGAATTTAGGAGATGGTCCAAAAAGATTTGAATGGATGTAATCAAGGATACCTTTCCTAACATGTTTTCCTATTTTAAATTTCTATCTAGATTATTTTCCATAAATACAATGTTCACAGAATTCAAATTCAGATATTTCATGCTTTGAAGTAACTTATGATCAACCAATACCTTCAACCCTTTCTCGCTCATATGACCCAAGCAACGATGCCATAAAAGAGTAGAGTCACTTGCACCTTCATATTCTATTATTTCATGATATCTTTCTATCCTTCTTTCAATCTTATAAAGGTTCCAAAACCTTTTATCCTTCATGACTACCAATATTCCCTTCATCACCTTCATAACTCCACCTTGAACTATACATTTATAACCAACATAATCTGACACTCCCAAAGATATTATGCTATTTATAAGATCAGGCACATGCCTCACCTTTTTTAATGTTTTAACAATACCTTCATACATTTTAATCATGATACTACCAATCCCAATAGTTTTTCATGTAACATCATTACCCATAAAAACAACACTTTCATCAATAGATTGGTATGAAGAGAACCAATTCCTATGAAGATACATATGATAGGAAGCACCAAAATCTAGCAACCAATTATGATGATATTGAGAATTAATATAAGTGGAAAATACCTCATCAACAATACCTGCACTAGTTTTAGTTTAATTATCTTCCTTTGTAGAGTGACGAGTCATTTTTAGCAACTTGTTCCTTTCTTTTCCAACAATCCTTCTTAAGATGCCCTGATTTGCTACAGTACTAATACTTCAACTTACTATTCTTGCGTCTAGAATTCGATCTTGATGTGTCTCTCAAATTTTTATCTTTTTCTTTTGATCGACTACTTGCCACCATTGCTTCTGATGTTGATGTTTCAAGGCTAGATTTTCGTCGAGTTTCCTCAGATAATAAATCTCACACAATAGCATCAAAGTTAATGGTATCGGTAGAACTAAAACTGATAGAGGTTACAAAATGATCCCAAGACTCAGGTAGATAGCACAATAGTGTAATTTATTTCACTTCCCCTTTGAGATTTACATCTATACTAGACAACTGACATAAAAGAGTATTGAAAGAATTCAAATGATCATATATCTTTGTACGTTCCTTCATCCGTAAACTGTATAAATGCAACTTCAAGTAGATTTTTTTTTATCAAGGACTTCGTCATATAAAATATTTCTAACTTGGTCCATAAGCCTGTAGTTTTTTTTCTCTCCAACGATGTTAAACAACACATCATTTTCCAAGCACATACATATAGAATTGAGGGCTCATACATCCTAGTCATCATCATCCATGCCCATGAATTTCCTTTCCCTGCCCAACAATGCCTTTTCCACTCCTTACTGCTTGAGAATATCCCACATATTAACCTTCTATAGCTCAAAGCTATTAATCCCATTGAAACTTTTAATTTCAAACTTCACACTCTACATCTTCGCCATTAACACAAAATTTTTCCAAAACCTCTGAAATCACTTGCTAAGTTGAGCTTCAAAATTATAACCTGCAACTAAATTGAAATTGCAGAAAATAATAAAAAATAAACAAGATAGAAGAATAATCAAACACAAAGTTTGACACAATGCTTTAGGTGGTAAAACCCTCCTTGTGAGGGAAACATCCACGAGGAATGATAATTGTTATTCTTATTATTCAAGGGATATTTAAAACAACCAACCCACACACATGCATTATCCAACCATTAAACCCACTCTCCATTCGATTTTTGTTTTATGATTGCCTCTATAGGATTACATGTATGAATAGAAACCTGTCATATATTTTCAAAATATGTCCACAACTTTTAAAGCAGTTACATAAGAAAATTTTTACATAAAACAAAAAAGTTCCTTTTATATTTTTTTTTCCAAAAAATTAAATTAGGAAAAACAAACGAAGTCAAAGGAACCAAACTTAGCTATTATCCCAAGAATATAGGGAAATATTTGGCAACTTCTAACATAGTCATTGTTCAAAAATGAGTTGAGGAAAGAACATTCAAGAAAAGAGAATATATTTTCTTAGGGAAGGGAAAAAAGTTATAACAAAATTATAGATTAGAGTTTTTTATTATATCCCTAGAACTAACAATAATGGTTTAAAGGTAGTTCTCCAAAATATATAAACAAAGTAAATAGTACAACAAATAATAAAAACGTGTGAGTAATGAAGATAAGGAAATATCCAAATCGTGTGCTTCTTTATAGTTCATTTTTAACGCTAGACCTAGAGGTGAGACCATTTCAAGGCTCCCGATGTTCCTTGTGTTAAGGATCAATGCGAAGAAACCCTTTTAAACCTTTAAGTCCATAATACTCTATTGATCATGACACACTTTATCCTTAGCTATATGAATATCTAATTGGATCTTAGGGGGACTGTGAGATTGATAGTACCATGCAGACGTATCAATGCAAAATTGAGCCTACGAGTCTCTGAGGCTAACATGAACTCCACCACCTCTAGGTATATGACCATGCTAGTGTGTCATAACAACCAAGGGAAGAAATAAGCAAGTGGGATATAGGAATACTAAAGTTAAGGGACAGATGAAATGCATACCAAAGAGGAGATTAATATCATCTTGGTGAACAAAGTGCGAGTCCTCTACCACCGTTACATGTTCCTCAACAAATTTTAATTCGTACGAGGGCGATAGGAAATCTAGTGAAAATAAATCGAGTGGAGAGCCAAGCAATGAGGAGTTGGAAATAAGTCATCAGTTTTGTCATCATCAACAATGTTGGGTCATTTTTTTTTTTATAGTTAAATTGGTATCTAAAAATTACATTAAAGACCAATTAATGAACATAGTAACATAGTTCAAGTCAGTGGTTCTCGACATTCTTCAGTGTCAAGAGAACATATCGCTAATTTGATTATGTGAGTCTGTTATAGGTTGGTGGATCTTATTGTTTTTTAGTGCTTCAATATCAACAATTACAAGTTATATTTATGTATATGTAAGTGTGTATATGTTAAAAAGGTTAGTTGTGTGATTACTGCTGGCTAAACTCAGAACCTAGACAACTTACCTATATGACTATAAGTATGTATTTCGATGCATACTACTAGGATGGAAGCATGTCCATAGAGTGGTTTAGTATCTAGTCTATTTTTCAGGGTATTCAAGAAGCGTTTTTACTACAAGTACATCAATGATATTCAAAGGTAATTATATTTTAAATGGAGGTTAAGTGGTAGCTTGAAGATGTGGTGGTGAAGAAAGAGCTTTCATTTCCTATGATATTCCAGAGTGGGTGTAAGTGTTTATAAAGACCAAAATGAAAAAATATCAATATTGTTATGTGTGATTTTAATATTTGTCATGTAAGCATTAAGGTGGGTGTTGGAAGTAATTCTTCATTTATGTTATGTGTATTATAGGTTTGTTATGCGGATAAATCCTTCTTACGGACAAGAACGATCTCCCTAGTATCCTAAGGATATCTAGAAACAAACAACCAAATGAAAACCATTTTATCTACATAATTTTTGATTCAGAATTATTAATAACAAAGTATGAGGACATGCCCCTACCTGAAGTCCAACGCTTTTCGAAATATTCTATCCAGTCACTCCAAAATAGGTCACTTCAGCATGTGAAACTTGCGATCAAAGACAGATAAAAGGATTAAAAGCACCTACAAGATACAATAATTGAGAAAACACTAATATATCTCAGTGATAAAGGAATCCAAGAATTGAAATACTCAAATAGATACATGAGAAATTCAATGAGAAAATGGAATCCATTTGTATTAACTTGTATAATAAGAAGTAACCTTACAACCTTTCACCTTGATGTTATACAGGTTCTTCCAGGGTCCTAAACAATCGTTCTCTCTCAGGTTGACAAGCCTTCTTCTCTCTGAACTAGCATAAATTTATGGACATGAGTGTGTGATCATTCTCATATAAAAAATGGATAGTATAGAGGGTATGCTCTCTTAATAAATTCTTCAGCAACTAATATGTATGTATCTACCCTTGAGACTGAAACATGAGCTCAATTTATAAGGAAATGGAGGTAGTTTCAGTTCCATGAAGAGGGGGATGGATTCCTCTCATGAAGGGATTTCAGCTCCATAGACCAAGGGATAAGCTCCATGAGTGAAGGGATAGAGCTCATGAGTATAGGATAAAGCTCGAATAGAACACACTTCTAAAAGCTTCCAGTTGGGAGAATATTCGTCCAACTGGGCTTCTAGAACTTACTTTTTCATTTATTTGACTGTTTACGGGGGTCTGCTGGTTTTATGAGAAAAACATGCGAGATGTGCCGCAGGCTATAGAGCAAATATCTGCGGATCTACAGGAAAGGGTTAGGAAAAGTGCAGAGTTAGAATTTTTAGGGTTTTAATGAGCTTTTCTCCAATTCCAATACTTGGTTTAGGAACATTAGGGTTTTTGACGTCTAAGGGAGCATAATATAGGTAGTGATGAACCTATATAGATAGTCAGATGTCATGGTGACAAAATAATGTGTAACAAATTTCCCCCTAAAGTGCGAAGTCTGAGGTAGTTCTGAAGAGTGAAGTGCTTTATCTTTCCGAGGATTGGATTGTGGACATACCGGTTGAAAGCCTATAAAAAAACATTCAATGCAAACAAATATATGTATATCATCACTGAGGTAGGCATTCCCATACTTAGATCAAAACTAACTACATGTTCTTGTACATAGATGATTTTAAAATTACATCAATAGTAGACACAGCATGGACGCATCCATCTGTCATAAGTAGTCTACTGCATCATGAATAATAAAACTCCTCGTAGCCTGGATGGTGGAAACTAGATCCAGGGTCTTGATTTATGCTTCCTGAAGTAGTACGATTCTATCCATGCGATTGATTGTGTTGAAGTCGAGCATGGTAGAAACCACTTGATTACCAGTCAATGATGTGAACTGTTAACAAGTGTGAGAGAAACCACCAATAATGACAATGGCTCTCAAAGTACTCAGTACAATCCACAAAGTGTGAATGAATGATTTGCAGTCGAACACTTCACAGAATCATTCGATCGAAGGTCAATGATGTAACCTATCATCGAAGGTGAGAAACCTGCCATTAAGGCATGCATATCCCAAGGTACTGATAGGATTCTAGATCAAATTTCTAGATGATGAGTTGTTGTCGATAAAAAGTGACCCATCGTAGGAAAGCCAATGACATGAAACCATTAGATCAAGTTTTGAAGAAATTTGTGCAAGGACTGACTCAGGGATGGTCCATGCAAATGGAGACAAATGTTTGCAATGAATGGTTTATTTGAACTGTCTCTTGAACACATAATGACAGTGTATATGGTTTGGTAACAATTGACCTAAAGCTAATACCCTGAAACTGGCTGAAGATGTTCAATGTGGTTTGATTAACTGTTAGATAAAGGATTTTTCGAATCCGGGTACAAGTGTGACAAAAAGTGCCGTGTTCAAGAGTGGTATACTGATTTTCAAAAGGGTGACAACTGGATTCATTTTCTCTCTTTTCCCCCACCATTTCTAGCAAGTAACTCTTTATTTTTGACAAGCTTGAGGAGGATAACATTTGCTTGTTGTGTAAGCTCATCCTTCGAACGAGTCCAACTTAGTATTAGAATCGAACCCTAAGAAGGAGTGGTTCATTCCTATTTGTAATCGACAGGTCCTTTACTATTAAATTTTAACGAGTCCAATATAGGTGAAACTCAATGTTTTTTAACTTTAGGGAGTTAGAAGAAAAACATAAGAAAACTCCGAGGTTGTAATTTTTCATAAATTTAATCTCTCAAGCCTGAAAAAGGATAAAATAATACAAGAGAGAACTCTATTGACCATGATTAGTCAACATATACCTTTTTCATAAATAGTCTATTTTAGTCCAGAAAAGGGGTAAATGTATATTGAAAGGACGACTATTCATTTCCTTTAACGAGTTCGAATAGTCAAGTACTCGACAATCTTTTAATGTTTAGAGAGTTTGAAAAGGGCTTAAAATAGAACTCCAGGGTTTTGCTTTTTTGTAATTTTCAAGAGCCCGAAAAAGTGATAAAAGTGTACTCATCATCAAAATAATTCTTTTCACCGGGAAAATCTGTATTCTGCACAAAAACTTGAAAGATTAAACATACATGTTTCCAATAAGTAAAAACATTGAAAATTTACTTTTTAAAGTGGAAAATAAATAAAATATAATATTTTATTCATTCAAAAAATCTTATACAAAGGAGTTTAACAAAGTCACTTTCACCTTTTGTCTTCAGAGTTGTAAATTGAGAGCTTTTTCGCAGAAAAAGTTCCGGAGTTGATAACGGGAGAACCGACCGCTCAAATCAAGATTCGTCAGAACCAGGTAATCCAAAGCACTATACTCTTCATTTATATCCAATTAAATTATCTTTTTAGGCTTTAAAATTATTTTTGAGGAGAAATTATGTTTAAAATTCCGGTCTCGGGGGTCCGCGGGTCATACATGCATACCTGTTGTTACACAGCAATTTGTCACCGTCCCTGCAATCCCCATCCCGCACATTGGAGGGCTCATTCTGTGACCTGTGATCAGAGACAAGGCTTGAAAATACTTTCATTGCATCCCTCTGAAGATGAGATTTCATTGCCCTGAAGACATCTCCTTGAAAAAAACCCTAAAAATAGCTCTTTCTCCATTGGCGCGGTTCCATAGTTCAGCCCTCGCGCCAAGGGGGAAAATCCTTCAAAGAGGGCGTGCCAATTGGTGCTCTGTCATAGAGCCGCACCCACGCCAACCATATTAAGAGGTGTTTTTAAAAAATAAAAGGCGGAAGTTTCGTCCTAACAGATCCCTGGACTGATATCTATCTTGAGTTGGGAGGTTTGGCTACGGATTTCCATAGAGAGGAAGTGGTTTGCCACCTCTCATGGAAGCTTCCTTGATGATAGGGCCAATCCCATAATTATAGGGATCCCAACTTCCCTTCCTCCTTCTATAAAAGCTTGCTCATCTCCATGGCAAGCTAATCTCCAAGTTCCCAAGAGCTTTCACATCCTTATGATGCAAGAGCCTTCTTGATTCCCTTAAGGCCAAATCCAAGCAAGGAGACTATTTGCAAGTATCCGGAGAGAGAGGCTTGTCCCATCCTTGACAGGCTTTATCGAGACATGCTCTGCTGACGACCCGCCAAAGGAGAATTCGGCGTCGAAGCTTTGGTTTTATTCTTCTTTTGACTCTTTAATGATAAACGACTATTGGTTATGGTTCCACTCTTTTTCTTGATTATGTTCATGAGTTATGTCCTCTTCGACTGACATATAGTTGTATATACTGGATTTTATGCTTGTGTTTGTGTTTTTTATTTCATGTGCAGGTGTCCGATCACGGAGATCGTGAGGATTGTGATCTGCCAGGGCAAAGGGACAGGAGCACCACCTCTTCTACAAACGACAGCGTTGGATTCCAGGTAAGCCTTCTTCGCAAGTCGGTTTATTTACGACTAGGAACCTGCACTGTAGCGTGTTTGATTGTTGCTAGACCTGATCTGGGCTAGTAGGGATTTCCTCTATCCGCAGAGGGGATTTACCTCCTCAACACCTGTGGACCCCGATAATTTCTTAAAGGAAAATTATTGGGCTACCATGGTTTTCATGTAGAGTGCGTGCGGATGTTCGCACTGTCTTTGCACGAAAACTGCGGAGGTGCCGTGACCAAATCAAAATTGATAATTTCTCACAAAAATGGTTAAAATTTCTCACTCTAAAAGTTTCTAATCTTCAAATGCTTCCATTTGCAGACTATTCCACAATGCTAGAGTGGAGAGAACACAAGCATGAAGGTACAGATGATGCGGCTATGAATGATCCAACCACAATGCGTGTGCTTAGAAATTGTGGTTTGTATAAATTCTAGGCAATTCAAGGTATGAGGGCACAAGTGGAACTGATGA
The DNA here is from genome assembly GCA_034641835.2 of Pinus albicaulis. NCBI lineage: Eukaryota > Viridiplantae > Streptophyta > Pinopsida > Pinales > Pinaceae > Pinus > Pinus albicaulis. Next base: position 473,520,305 of record CM076576.1, on the reverse strand, counting down.
CATGGCTAGTGAACAAGTGGGATGTTCAAAATCAGTGCTTTATCATTGGCAATCATCGGCTTGAACTTGAGCTAGAAGATATTTATTTTCTCACTGGATTATCCAAAAGAGGAGAAAACATTTCTTTGTTTGGAGCTAGGTAGGGTGGCCTACCCATTTCTAGTTACAAACAAGAGTTTTTCAGTGATGAAGAAAATCCAAAAGATAACCACATAGATATAAAGACTATCCTATGACTTGATCTTAAAGTTATTGCATTCACAGTAACCAGGTTGTGTGGAAGCACGGCTCCACATGTGGCCACCAAGTCTCATATGCAGACCGCAGTTGAATGTTTCAGAGGCACCATTTTCAACTGGTGCTAAGGGGTATTAGTGAACATGAAAGGCCAACTGACCAGAGAAAAAAATGCAAAGTTGAAAAAATTTGGGTATGGCACCATCCTGATCTCTTTTTCTTTAGAGAGGATTCCATTCCTCGCCCCTCAGCCTATTCTTGTCGATCATGGTGAACTTAGAGAACCTCGTATGGTACGTTGGCTTGCATTGATGGCCCGCCATGGTGGCGACAAAAGTATGGTGGTTTGGTTGACTCCTGCATATTTTATGTAGCTGCAGAACTAAATCTTCACAATTGAAGATTTCCCATATGCGAGTATAGAATTTAGAGGTGATCCCGAGATGTCCTTACCTCCAGGGGCACAATGGGATGAATCAGGTAAGCGAATCATTTTGATTTGTTTTAACTCTAATTTTGATTTGTTTTTTTTTTAAATCATCCAATACTGATAAAATTTTTTTAAATGCAGATGTTGGTCCACGATGGCTAGCTACACTCCGCCACTTTGAAAGGCGACAAATAGAGCCCATAACATTGCCACAGGATGAGGCAGCAGAAATCCTCACTGACATAGAACACAACCTTGAGAGGTTGACTATAGATATCCCTAAGACATCGACAGACGATATTCCTCTCCGTCTCTAGAGACATGTTACTAGTGTTCCAGGCTAGTTTAGGAGATTCCTACGCAAGGTGGCGCGTGCAATAGTCTGCTACCATGATCACCACCACGGATAGCGGATGATCATTGTGGATTGATATATTTTGTTTTTTTTATCAGTATATTTCAGATCGTAAGGTGTTTTAAAACTATGATCATAGACGATGTAATATTTTTTTGAAAACAAAAACTCCTATCTATGATATTACTACTTTCTCTGACTATCTTGTTCAACATGTATCGAATGCTGTTTTGGTTTACTATTTTAACGTTGCAAATGTCTATTTAGAACACGATTAGCTAATGCATCAGCCAATGTGTTTAAATTTCTTGAAATGTGCTTGTTACACCATTTTTTGGTCATCTAACCTACTATCATTAGATGGACCCAAGTACACCATGTAAGACCAATTTTACCCTAAGTAAAATTTCTTTCACTATGTAAAATAACTTAATAAAACACATTTATTAGGTTGTTTATGGTCTAAACAGAAAACCCCAAAAGGAAATATTAAACAAACCTATATTTGTTTGATTTTCCTCAAGGAATAATTAATTAAACAATAATTTAATTATTATTCATGGTCATGTTTAACCCAAAACAAAGAAATTAATTAGATAAATCTTTATTTATCTTATTATTTTCTAGGAATAATTATTTAAATCTTATTTAAATAATATTCCCTGTTAAATATGACTAAATCACCCATAAATAATTAATTAAATCATTATTTATTTGATTATCCTTCAACCACTTCCTTAAAATGATAAATAAATCATTTATTTATTTATTATTCACAAATAAAGGGATTTGACCCAAGTCAAATACTTTTTCCTCCAACAAATATAATAAAATATTCCATAAAAGGTGGATCTAGATTTTGTTAATGTTATTTTAATCATGCACCAAGATCTAGAATGACCCAATATTTTGTTATAAATAGGAGGGTTTTTCCTACCATTCTTCACCTTTTGTTGCCTATTAGATCACTCTGGATCTAAACTCTTGGTCTGACTTTGAGCCATTATCATTTTCATATTTTCCATTATTTGCTGTGTGAGCTCCCTTTGAGTTCTATCTTTGTCTGGGTTTTCTACACCAACAAGAGAGAGAAATACTAGATCTGAAGTGCTGAGGACTTCCAAGAACCCATCCCATTGAGGAGAATTGGAAACACCTTCTTGTTTTCCTCCCAGGTGCCCTTAATACAAAAGTTCTTTCAAAAAATATTGTTCTTGTCTTGTCTATTGGATGTATGGAGCAAAACCTTATTTTTACTGCTTAATGTCTTTCTATGCATAGATCTGGTTTTTTTCAGCACTTGTCTTGATCAACTAACTGCAGATCTGAAGATATTGGCAGCCATATTTGATGTTAGGGTATAAGTTATGCGTAGCTAAAGTGGTATTTTTTCGTACACTTCGACAAAAGATTCATACTAGCAACTGGCGACTCCACACGGGTTTTCAATTACGACTGCTGTCGTTTTTCATATTCCTGCATATCCAGCTACTTCACACCCTAGGGTTTCTCTTCAGCTTTTTATTTTTCCTATTTTTATGGTGCCTTTCACCTCTAAAACCCTCAAAACATTAAAATTTTTAACTTCCGTGTGTTTCTGGCCCTATTGCGCAGGTTACAGACATCAGCTGCAGCTGAGACGAAATTTTTTTCTGAAATCTGCCGCCGAGAGTGCCGAAAGTGCAGGTCGCACTTTTTGGCCCAAAAAATGTGACCTGGGTAGCGGAAAACAACCCAAAAACTGCGACTTGAGCGAAAAACAGGTAAAAAACTGCGACCTGGACTTTTTTTTGGAATTTTTCTGAAATTTTTCTGGGTTTTGTCTGAACCTCTGTCAGGGTTGTCTGGCCTCCGTCTCCACCCGTTTAGACCTATTCTTGCTCTTTTTTACTCAACTAAGTGGGAATCTAGCCCCCTAGGGCCTCAGTACCCTCCACTTTTTGTGGAAGAGTTTTAGCTGCTGTAAGTGTCTAAATTTTCAGAGTTTTCAACCATTTATTTTTCAGACCTGATACCTCCTTTTCAGATCCCTTTTAATAAGCTCTTCTCCCTTTCAAATCACCTCCTGAAGTTTTGTTTGGATCTACCTTTAGGGCCTCCTCCTTGTCCCTTCTGATTTTTTCTGATTTCCTCTTTTTTTGCAGCCATCTTGCCTCTGCCTCTTGGCTATGTTCTGCACCTATTTTCAGCAGATTTCTCCTTTAGATCCCTGTCCCTCCCAACCTCAGATCTATTGGCCTCTTTTTAGTGTGTTTTGACTATATTTTCTCCCTTTCGACTAGTTTTGAGAGACCCGCCTTTTTTGGGTTAGATTGATGCATTGTTAGCTGTTAATTTTCTGTTATTTCAGCATTATATACTATTCTCTGTAGATTTATTTTTAGTTACACAGCACACTTTTTCTTTTGCTCTCAAAATGTCAGGGTTTAAAAATTAAAATTAACGCACGCCACACACTCACCCTAAGCGAAGAAGAGCCTGGTTAACACCGTCAGGAAAAGACTTTAAAACATTGTAAAATCAATTGACACTGCACCTTTCTGCCCTTGTTTCGACATTTTAATCACTTGATCCTACACCTCCCTACCTTTTTTGGTCGTTCTTCTTCCCCTTATGCCGTGTTTGTGTTGTCACCATTGCGCCGCCAAGGTGCACATCCCGGAGACTTCTTGGCCTTCACCCTCAGTTTCCGATCGGTCGACCTACTCCTTCCCACCGTCGTCGAGTTAGTCCTCCTCCGAGTCCGCGCTCCAACTCCTCTTCTGATTCATTAGGTTCTCCTTTTACTTCTGGTTCTCCCCCTGTCACCTTCACTATGTCTGGTCCAGGGCCTAACGCTAGCGATACTCCCGACCCTAATTTCAGGACTACTACTAGCGGAACCGCCACAGGAACTACCTCGACTACTCCCTTGCTCCCCTTCCTGGCAGGCCTCAGCCTCCCCGATTTGGACCGATTGATTAACGACCCTATACACCATGACGCTAGTTGGCCTGCTATGCCGACAAAGCTCCCTTCCGACATCCCAAAGTTTGAAGGCCTCGCTGGAGAAGATCCTTCAAATCATGTTCGATCTTTCCACATGTGGTGTTCCTCGACCTCCATTACCGATGACTATGTCCGTCTTCGGTTGTTCCAACGAACGCTTACAGGCGCAGCTTCTAAGTGGTATGTTGATCAGGCCCCTTCCTCTCATACCACCTTTGCGACTCTTGCCCAGGCTTTTTTTATCTTACTTCCAGCTTCCCCTTCGTTATGACACTGGTATAGAACTTTTGACTTCTTTCTGTCAATCATATGCGACCCGCCTATCCGATCATGTCCAGGAATGGCGGAGACGAAAGAGCCTATGTCAATCCCCTACTTTCGAAGACCGTGTCTACATGGATTGGTTCCTTAGATCTCTATTGCCTCCTATCGGGAAAGATGTCACATCGCATTTCCCCCAAACCGAAGAAGCCGCCCTCCAACTGGCGTTAAAATATGACTTGATCTACACTCAGACGGGTTATGTTTATACCATTCTACCTGATCTCCCCAGACCCGGTGGTGTCAACGCACCGGGGGCACCTCATGCCGCCGACGGTATCGTTGGAGCTCTCTCTCACCCATATGCCCAACCTCCCATGGGTTATGGTTTTCCTGGGGGAGGGGGCAGCACCTCGCGCACTTGTTCCCCTCTCGGTAGCATGTATCCAGGATACTGCATGCCTCAGCCTTTTGCCCAGTCTCCTGCTTACCTCAATGTTTCCCACCCTAACCATTATCCTTATCCGCAGCCTGGTGCTCCAGCTCCTCCAGCATTTGCACCTCCTCCTCCCTTGCCTTCTCAACCCCTGCAACAACAGTCACCGCCCCCTCAAGAGCAGGTGGATGCACAGCAGGGATTCGGGGCTACCCAACCACCTGACGGACAGGCGGCCACTCAACCTTCCCCTTCTGGTTCCTCCAATTACCAGATCCTCATGATGAACTCTGATCCACCTCTAACCGTCGACCTTAACCTTCAAACTCGGGCTCGTCAGTACCCCAAGCCTCCTGCTCCGTCTGTCCCCGAGTCCCCTTCTTCAGGTTCTACGGAGCCTCTTTTGACATCCAATGGTCCCTTACATATCCCTCAACCCAAAGTCGAGGTTCATACCAAGATTCCTAAAGGACCATTACGTTGAAATGCTGCTCCTGGTCGAGCTGCTCATTCGTATAGCATAGTAGATGATTTGGCGCAGTCTCCTGCTGCCATTTCCACATTGGAACTCCTCCAATCGTGCCCTTCCCAATAGAAGGCTCTACTATCTGCCATGGGCACTGTGGATCCTGCTAATGACCAAATGATTTTTTTCGACGCCCATCAATCAGAACATCCTCCCCTTCCTGCTTCCGTAGCCTTCCAAATCCTAGTCAAAATCTGGAACGCTAACGTTTCTCGGTGTATAATTGACGAGGGGGCATCCACCTGTGTGATGTCCGCTTCGGTTTGGAAGCAACTCGCATCTCCTAAGTTGGCCCCTTCCACGATCACCCTTCGAGTGTGGGATGGCCACGCCTCCCAGCCCATTGGCCTCTTCCGTAATTTTCCTATCACTCTTGCGGGCAAGACTGTTTGCGTTGACGTAGAAGTAATCGACGCCCCTCTCGATTACAACATTATCTTGGGGCGAAGCTACACCTATGCCATGTCTACTGTCCCATCCGCGGTTTTTCGCAAGATGTCTTTTCCTCACAATGGAAAGATAGTCACCATTGACCAGTTGACGTATCATTAGCCAAAATCTCAGACCTCCCCTGAGACAACCATCTCTTCTGTAGCCAATAAGCAAACCGTCGATTATTTGACCAGTGTCTCTCCCAGCGTCTATAAAGACTCATCTTTGCTTGAAACCTTCCCTGGTCTTCCTCCTCCTCCTGTCTCTGACCCCAGCTCATCGAATGTTTGCATGATGCAATCGTCTCGAGCTGCTCTCAAGCAACCTGCTTCGGCTAGTCAGCAACCGCGCTCTCCGCAACCTGCTCCTAGCCATTCACCTGCAGCTGGTATTCATGAGCCTCTTTACCCTCCTGGAATGGTTCCTCCAAGCCTTAGCCCTTTAGGAGCCGTCCCACCTGGCCATTACCCCTCTGGTCAGATACCGTTCCTAGCTCCCCCACCAGGAGTGTACACGGTACCTATCATGGCCACCCTCTCTCTTCCTAACCTGACCCTTGGGATTCCCGTCTGGTACCTTGATCATCCAGCCCCAACCTTGCCTAGTCAACCCAAACCTTATCTTGATTTGACCCCGCTTCAACCGGTCCCCAGGACTTCTCCCGCCACAACAGTGCCTCAATCACCTCAACAGGAACCACCTCCTATTGCGACTACTTCGGGTAAGAAGGGCAAAGCTCGCAAGGGGGAATCAAAGGAAAAGGTTGCCTCCACAAACCCTACCCCTCCTCGGCCTCCAAAGCATACCATCTAGTGTGCTTTGTGTGATATTGTCGGTCACGCCACCCATACCTGTCCTGAATTGCTTCATCTCAAGCCCATGGTTAATGTCGTGTTCCCTAAGTCCCCAGTCCCGGAAGCCTCTGTTCCTTTCGTGACCACAGCCACAAACCCCCAGAATATTCACACCAACCACCCCTGTGCTTTGTGTGACCTCCATGGCCATTACACCCACCTTTTTCCTCGCCTCGAGGACTTCCGCACCTCTCTAGTCGTGGTCCACCAATTCGAGGCCAAGCGCAATGAGTCCACCTCTCCCATATTTGCGCATTTTTCTTTGGAAAAACTACCAGACATGACTGCTCCCATTGACATCCCCCCTCCTGATGTCGAGATGACAGAGCCTTCGTCTAGCATTTTCTACCTATCATCATCCATGCGACCCTCGGGGAACATTCCCTCTGAATCCTCCCCTATTGTTTCGCTTGACCTTCCTTCAGCAATCACCTTGGGCTCAACATCAGTAGATCCTTTATCTACTTACTCTTCTCTCACCCCTTGTGACGATGCGCATGTGAACCTCTCTTCTCATGATGATGAGTTAGGTAGCTTCGCCGCGTCAGGTGGTATTTCTTCCACCAGTCACCTCATCTTCTATCACGATGATGACATTATGGAAGAAATCCCCACCCCTGACTTTATCTATTCCCCCTTACATCGAACCCATGTGTTCACACCACATACACCTTGTGGCCATTACATCAAAACCCAATGTTTGGGTAAGGGGGAACCCACATTTGAGAGACCAAGAGAAGCAATTCTCCACAACTCTCCTAGTGTATCTGGTCGTGCCGAATTTAGTACCATTATTCTTCCACCTTTCGAAGAACCTCTAGAGTTCCATATCACTTCAGATCACTCTAGGGATGATACCCCTTATCATTCCCTCATCTTCCATGAGCAACCCAATCTCTTAGACATTGTTGTTGACCAATCTATGGGTTTTCTAGGAGAGCATCAGTTCATTATCTCCAAATCCTCTCTTTGGGATAGTGACACCAGGTATACCACCCCGAAAACTTAAAGTCCATTTTCTTCATATATACAGTACTAAAAGAGATTGGTAATCCTCCATTTCCTTTCTCAAAACTGCATAACCATAACGAAAACAAATGGCACACCATATCATTAAAATGTGTATCGATTCCCCTTTTTCTAAATAAATTTTGGCATGACCAGACCATGCTTGGGGGCACCTATGCCCCTCAACCATAACCCTCCTCAAAATCGAATTTCTTCACTTGCAACACTCATACTAGGGGCACCATTTGGCCTCCATACTTATCCATGCTCGTGTTGATGTTCGTCATGAGTTACCATCTCGTACTCATGTTTTCATGGTCCCCCATTGGACCTTTACTGTGTGGCAGCACCATCAAGTCACCCTTGTTTAGAGCATCCAAGTTGAGTTATCATCGCATTCATGGAGTCTATCCCGAGTCCCTTTGTACCCCGCTATAGTCCTCCATCCTTCATTGCTTGGTCTCTCTCTTGTGTCGCACATTATGGCCGTCAGTCCCACTGTCCCCTATCCCTTATGATACTGTGTCAGTCGCTGCCATGTCATTCATGCCCTTTATGCTCTAGCAAGGGAAGCCTTCCATTCGCTACTCAGTCCCCTCCATTCCATCATCATCATTGGTATTAGTCTGTCCGTCGCTCTACTATTTTCTCTCGTGCCTTAGTTGAGGATATCTCATTGCCTCACCTATGGCGGACCTCCTTCTGTCGACATCAGCTCCTTCATTCCAGAAGACAGGTCTAGAGGGCGGTGTACCTTGGTTCCAGCTTCCACTCTTGTTCGGTGCCTCGGATTATGCAAAGGGATCTCTCATTTCCCTTTGACTTGATTGTTTCTCCACTCCAGCTCCTTTCAGCATGATCGAGATCCGTATGCTTGATGGTCCAGTGATGCAGCAGCAGCTATTGGTGATGCCCGGGTGTGTGTGAGATGTCTCAGCCCTCATGAGGGGGTGGCCCTGCAGGTAGCCCCCCACATGCCCGGATGACCTCTTCATTGTAGCCTTCGATGCAGCTCCATATATTTGATGATGTCGGCCTTAGCCGCTTGCAGCGCCTCTTTGATTTGCATGTATCAGTCAGATTTTGTGAGCCCTTCCCCGCTCATAGGGGGAATTTGGGTTGTATTTGTATCTCATGTACTCAGATATTATTGTATAAGTCCTGGCTGTTATCCCAGGCACAACATGTATGTGGGATCCCTCATTGTATTTTTATCTGGCTCATGTTTATGCCGGCTGTACTTTATGGTTCGGTCCCTTGTTTACTGAACACACTATTCTTTTGTACTTTGTCTCGGCGGGCATAGGTATGCCTCCCCCGCCGCCTTTAGCACAGGTACCCTCTCATAAAAAGAGACTTGTTGCACCTGCGAATCTCGTCTCCTCAGGGTCTAGTTCTTCAGCACACTCGTCTACCTTACATTTCTCTCTCTGACTTCCCTCTTGATGTCTGGTGATTGAGTTCTTACAACGTACTTCGGTCATACGATTTGCTCCTAACACTCGCACGCTGGGGGGCAATCTGTTACACCATTTTTTTGTCATCTAACCTACTATCATTAGATGGACCCAAGTACACCATGTAAGACCAATTTTACCCTAAGTAAAATTGCTTTCACTATGTAAAATAACTTAATAAAACACATTTATTAGGTTGTTTATGGTCTAAACAGGAAACCCTAAAAGGAAATATTAAGCAAACCTATATTTGTTTGATTTTCCTCAAGGAATAATTAATTAAAACAATAATTTAATTATTATTCCTGGTCATGTTTAACCCAAAACAAAGAAATTAATTAGATAAATCTTTAATTATATTATTATTTTCTAGGAATAATTATTTAAATCTTATTTACATAATATTCCTTGTTAAATATGACTAAATCACCCATAGATAATTAAATAAATCATTATTTATTTGATTATCTTTCAACCACTTCCTTAAAATAATAAATAAATCATTTATTTATTTATTATTCACAAATAAAGGGATTTGACCCAAGTCAAATACTTTTTCCCTCCAACAAATATAATAAAATATTCCATAAAAGGTGGATCTAGATTTGGTTAATGTTATTTTAATCATGCACCAAGATCTGGAATGACCCAATATTTTGTTATAAATAGGAGGGTTTTTCCTATCATTCTTCACCTTTTTTTGCCTATTAGATCACTCTGGATCTAAACTCCTGGTCTGACTTTGAGCCATTATCATTGTCATATTTTCCATTATTTGCTGTGTGAGCTCCCTTTGAGTTCTATCTTTGTCTGGGTTTTCTACACCAACAAGAGAGAGAAATACTAGATCTGAAGTGCCGAGGACTTCCAAGAACCCATCCCATTGAGGAGAATTGGAAACACCTTCTTGTTTTCCTCCCAGGTGCCCTTAATACAAAAATTATTTCAAAAAATATTGTTCTTGTCTTGTCTATTGGATGTATGGAGCAAAACCTTATTTTTACTGCTTAATGTCTTTCTATGCATAGATCTGGTTTTTTGCAGCACTATATTGATCAACTAACTGCAGATATGAAGATATTGGCAGCCATATTTGATGTTAGGGCTATAAGTTATGCATAGCTAAAGTGGTCTTTTTTCGTACACTTTGACAAAGGATTCATACTAACAGTGCTGATATTCGATGTAATCAAATTTCCTTTTCAAGAGACGAACCTTCAAAAATAATCTCAATAACACTAGATTTTTAATTGCGTATACTCTATTTAAATGTAATACAATGAGTTCCGAATCTAACCTTATGATCAAACGTCGAATACCAAATGAAATGGAATCAGATAATAACTCAATCATTGCGCTAATTCTGCAATATTATTATTTTTTTGACCAAGGCTTACCCCATGCATAGAAACTAACTCATCAGTGGGTGAATAGATAACCTAGGATGCAGAAGAAATATTTTGTGTACTACAACAGGCATCATGAACAAAACCAATATATGTTTGAAGGGATGTTGACATCTACAATATCAAGAGTAATCAAGATAAGCAGAGATAGTAGCAAAAAATTGGCACACCTATCTAATCTAAGGCATATTAACTAGAAAAATAACTAATATACAAGTGAGATATTCACACAAGAATCAAGCATAATATCTCTTAAGATAATGACCATTTCTGGGCTTATCTAAAGAGACCCCGTCATAATCAGTCAATTCATAGGCCCCTTTGGCAAGCACTCGCTTGACAATGTAAGGACCATGCCACATTGGTTCAAATTTCCCAGCTCCTAGCTTATCGTTAGCTTGATCATATACTAATACTAGGTCACCTTCTGAAAAAACACGAGGTGTAACACTTCGATCATACTGAGCTTTAACGCATTTTTTATGAGCTTCGACTGCTAATGCAGTGGTGCACCGAGTCTCATCTAATTGTGCTAAGTATAAAAAGCGTTTTTCCTCTTCAGAGGTAGTTGGTAGTAACTCTATGGCTAATTGGGGTGACGGTATTTCACATCCAATGGGTAACACACCTTCTAAACCATAAAATAGTTGAAAAGGATTGAACCCTGTTGTAGTTTTTGCTGAGGTTTGGTATGCCCATAATGCCGAAAAAAACATGGTATTCCAGTTTGATTTGTGAGTTTCGATAATTTGTTTGATCATGGTGGTTAAAACTTTATTAACGACCTCAACCTGACCATTAGCCTGCGAGTAATATGGAGTAGAGTTATCATGGCGCAGGCCAAGTTGATCAAAAAGTTCATTCATCATTGTATTTCAAAAATGACTCCCATGGTCAATGATAGTAGCTTGGGGCACACCAAAACGTGCAATCACATGATTGAATACGAACGTAGCTGCAGTTTTTCCATCTGCCGCGAATGTAGGCATCGCCTCGGCCCATTTGGTAAAGTAATCTACAACGAGAATAATATACCCACGCCCCCCGGCCGAGTGAGGGTTACATGTAATGAAATTAATGCCCCATTTCGCAAAAGGACCTATAGAAATTATGGGGTGAAGAGGAGTTGGTGGTGCACACATCTTTCGATCAAATATTTGATAGTTGTGGAATTTTCGAACCGCAAGAATGCAATATTTGAATAATGACTGCCAAAAATAGCCAGTGCGCAATATATTTTGGGTTGTGGCATACCCATACATATGACCGCCACACGCTCCAGAGTGGCAGTCATTTAAAACCCTTTCAGCCTCTTCATGATTTATGCAACGTCAAAAAACAAAATCAACACCACAACGATAAAGTGTGTCCCCAACAATATTGTATTGCTGAGATTGGTAACAGATCTTTCGTTGATTTTAACGTGAAAGTTCAGGTTGAAAGGTTTGGGTTTGAAGATAAATGATGATATCTCCATACCTTGGATCTAATGTACTGATATGAAATAGAGACTCATCTGCAATGGGATGCTCTACCACAATTTCCGTCTCAGTATTGGGAAAGTCATACATAAGTTCTACAAACACTACCGATTTATTTGATGTAGAGTTTTCAAATTCCAAATCAAAATCTTGTAGGATAACAATCCATTTAGAGTATTTTCCCCCAAGTAATTTTTTTGTCAAAATATCCATCATTGGGTTGCAATTAGAAATTACAGTTGTCTTGCATAACAGTATGTAATGATGAAATCTTTGGACAACTTGAACTACTGCCAAGACCAATTTCTCCACATGTGAATATTTAATTTCAGTTCAATTTAAATTCGTACTTAGATAGTAAATCACATGCTCATTGTGAAATTCATCCTCTTGAACTAAAACCATTCCAATGGTGGAATTAGATGTTACTTGGTATAAAAAGTAGTCCTAGTTGTAATTGGGTGGATGCAATAACGGTGCATAGGTTAATGCATGTTTTAGAGCATCAAAAGATCGATCAACAATCTAATCCCAAATAAAAGGAACATTTTGTTTCAACAACCTTGTAAAAACTTTTGTTAACGCAACATAGTTCGGGATAAATCTACGCAGAAAGTTTTCTTTTCCTTGCAAACTTTGGCATTGGAAAAGTGTGGAAGGAGGAGGTAAATTTATGATGGCCTCAACCTTTGAGGGATCGACACAAATGCTGGCTTTGGAAATAACGAATCCCTGTAATCATCCATATTGCACACAAAAAACACACTTGTGCGGATTCAAAAGAATCCTATAATGCTTACATCTCATAAAAATTGCTCGTAAATGAGTAGGATGATCTTCCCTGTGCAATGAGTGAGTAGGTAAATCATCCAGATAGGGCTGCATAATGTGTTTGATGTCATGAAAAGCATAAGACATTTCCCTTTGAAAAGTTGCACCAGCATTCTTTAATCAAAAGGTAATTTATAATAAGAAAATGTTCCACAAGGACAAATGAACGCTATTTTTGGTTGATTAGCAGGGGGTATGTTTATTTGATTATATCCGAAAAATCCATCCATGAATGAAAACATCTCATTTCCAGCACAATCATGAATGATTTGGTCGATATAAAGGGTAGGATAATTGTCCTTTGGACAGGATTTATTAATATCCCTATAATCGACACATACTCGTATAGTCCCTTGTTTTTTGCTAATGGGAATTATATTAGATACCCAACCTGTTAATGGGATTGGATAAATAAATCCTGCTCTTAGTAGTTTCTCAACTTCAACTTTAATAGCAGCAGCTTTTTGAGGATGTATCAGACGTAAAAGTTGTCTAATAGGCTTTGCATCCGGGTATGTCTTTATTTCATGAACGATAATTTTTAGATCAATTCATGGCATTTCTTCGTAGGACCAGGAAAATATGTCACATAATTCTTGAAATTAGGCTTTATATGTATTAATTTTGTCAATCGTACAAGAAGCTCCTATATGAACATTTTCAACAACTCCTAGTTTAACTGATATGTCAATAGGAACAATTGTAGAAATGTTTCCCAAATTAATCTCAGAATCTGAATTTGAAATCGTGATTAGATTATGCGGTTCCTTGACATAATAAATTGTAAAAATCGACAACAAATCATTTTCAAATCTATCAAGTTCAGGTAAAAACGAAGATCTACGGTGTAGATCATCCCAGGGTAATTCATCCATAGACAAAATTTCACGAATACTTTCATCAGTATAAAACACTTGTTGAAAAGGATCAGAAATAAATGTCAAGGCTGAGCTTGATAGTGAAGAAGATTCTTCAGTGACCACATTCATTGGATCAAGATTAGTTGAAGGTGTGTTAGAAAATGATTATATCGCTGTATATGCTATCTCTAAAGGACTCAAAGGCATCTTGACATTGGAAGAATCCATTGCTGACTCTGAAGGCACTATCCAAGGATCATCGAATGGAATAGTACTTGATGAAATCATATTAATATTAGCAATGGTACGCAGTATATTGGGTGGATGCATAGAAAAATTTCCCATTAAAACATAATCTTTAACTAAACCTACTCCAACATATTCATAAGGAATAGTTGATTTTCCAACATGTCGAATACGATACTGTAGAGGCTGGATCAGACGAATAATATGACAATTGATCGATTTTCACAATCTTTCCCTTATGAGGAAACATGATTAACTGAAAGATGGAAGACAAGACAACGGTCATAGCATAAGACCAACTTCGACCCAGAAGAAGGTTGTAATCCAGAGGGGAATCAACTACTTCCGCATCTAGATTAACATTTTTACCTTCGACCTCTATAGGTAGATCCTGTAAAATTCCATACAGATGGAATCCTCTTCCATCAAAATCTTTAAGGATTGTTAGAGATTGGTTGATCGTTGGAGAACCAAGACTTTGGAATCCTCTTCCATCAAAAGCTTTAAGGATTGTGGGAGATTGGTTGATCATTGGAGAACCAAGAATTTTCCAACAATTTAACGACATAATGCACGTGGATGCCCCCTCATCAATTACTGTATGAAAAATTCATCTGTTTTTGGCTAATACCTGAGTCTGAAAAGCCATCTGATGGGGGAGTTTCAGTGTAAAATTTTCTAAATTGAAGACCACAAGGTTAGAATCCTGAGGATCTATAGCTCCAATGGCTAACAAAAGTAATTCCTTTGTGCTGGACATGATTGCAGCACTTCTAAGGCCGACATTGCTGAAAGGGAAATCGCCAAATCTTCAACGATGTTGTAGTTCTGAGCAGCTCTCGCATGTGGATTGAAAGCTGACTTCCGAAGTACACCTTTAGCAGGCGGTTTAATTACTAGATCAGGATTAGGTTTCTCGATATCAAGTGGATCAGAAACCGAAGGATATGTAGCTAGTGTTGAATTAGAATTTTCTACTTATTTACCAATAATAGGATTTTTACTTCCATAGTCTTGCGATCGTGTCGCAACCGTAACCTCAGACATCTTTAAAATATCTGCTGATGAGTGTGAAGAAGATCCTATCATTTTTCTATCTTGAGTAGGAAAAGGATCCTTCAACACAGCTGGTGTGGGTGAACCTTTGACGAATTTAGAGACCTCAAACCGATGTGGGCACTCTTTAGTAAAGTGTTCCTCATCACAGATAAGACAAGGATAACGAGGTTTTTGTTTATCGTTAGATGGTTCAGTTTTTTCAGTTTTTTCTTTGGGAGATGAAGTCTATTTGATTTTATTCTTACCCTTCTTCTTGTTTCTGGTTTTAGATTTAGTTGTATATGAATCTACAACGTGAATGTCGGCAAAATTTTCAAGGGAAGAATCTCCTTTCGGTGAATCAGGTAAAGTTATTATAGGAGAAGTAGTTTTTGAGGACTTCTTCTTACTTTTATTTGTGTTAACTAAACCAATTACACCATCTGCAGCATGAGACCCTAAAGGAGTTTCAGTTATTTGATCAAGACGTGGTAAATCATGATTTTTTTCGTACAAAGTACTAGACTGTGTATATAAGAGGTCTAAGTACTGATCTTGAGCAATGACCTGTTCCTCAGTAACAAATCCTCCCTTAGCAACATCTTTAGTGATCTTTGAAAGTAATGATTTTATGAATCATTCAGCCAAAATCTAATCCAGAATAAAAACTTTCACCAAATGTATTCTACATGTCCATTCATGTATGTGATCAGATATGTATGTAGACTTAGATTGTTTTAAGGAAGTCAATAATTCCATGCCATTGTCGTATCTGACTGGAAATTGAAAATGTGTTAAGAAAGCAATTGCTAAATCATTGAAATTGTTGAATAAGCCATGCGGTAATTCAATGTACCATTTTGCAGCTAAGCCTATCAATGTTCTCTGAAACAGTTGTAATCGAATAGAATCATCAATCAAAGAGTTGGATGCACATTAGAGGTGTTAAGTCATGACATGGTTCGATGGGTCCTCTCCTGATTTCCCTTCAAATTTAGGGATATCACTAGGAAACTTATTTGGCATTGGAAGCCAATATAGAAGATAATAGATGGGATCATTCATTAGGCGCGGAAAATCAGGTAAATCCAAAGTTGCTATGAATGGAAACCGATGGTTAGGGTCTTGAGAAAATTGATAACCTTGTGGAACTATACCGATACCAGGAGGAGGATATCCAGGATAGCCTGGAATAGCCTGTGCGTTTGGGATTTGAATACCTCCCGGGTAACCAGGATTAGTCGGACCATATTGGGGTTGATTCGATATCTGATACATGTAACCAGGGTACGGTTGATGCTGGTATACTGGATTTTGTGCTGTAGGCCCATATTGATACTTCCCTTGATATGTTTGATAAACAAACTGAGGTTGGCTTGTTACAATTGTACTTGTACCAGGTGGTCCCGTAGGCAGCTGAACAGTAGTATGGATTGTAGGTCCAGGTTGTGGTGTAGAGACTATAGGGATTTGTTGTGATACTTGAGGGGCTGTAGAAATAGGGGCTGCAGATACTCCAGGAATAGGTGTGGTAGCTTGAAAAAAAATTCATGCAGCAATTTGAGTTGGAGTTCTAGGTATGCTCGGACCAGGCTGCTGAACTGTACTAGATGCAAGTAATTGAATCATAGTTTGAACATGTTGGACAGGTTAGACAGGTTGGACATGTTGTTGGATTTGACTTTAACCAATTGGATAACCACGTTGATAATAGGGTACTTGCATATTAGGTTGAAAAGTTTGTTGAACTTGAGATGGGTCCCACATCGTGTTTACTCCGGGATATGAAGGTCCCATTGAAGGTTGTGTTGCATAAGAAGGACCATAACCATGTTGATAATTTGGAACATATTCTTGATAATTAGCTAGATAATTCCCACCTCCTTGAAACAATTGTTTTTTTGGGTAGAACTGTGGCCCTAAAGGAGGTTGTTGTCCCTAGAAAGACAGTTGCCCTGATGTAGGGTACTGTCCTTGAAGAGGTTGTGGACCCTGAGTTTGGTACTGTCCTTAAGGTTGATATTGAACCTGAGGTATGTACTGACCTTGAGGTATGTACTATCCTTGAGGTTGCCCCCTAGGCGGTAAATTACCACTTTGAGGTTGCTCCCCAGGTGGTAAATTACTACCTTGAGGGTCAGGGTTAGGAATGTTTCCAGACATCATGTAAATGTGTTCCACACTCAAATTTTCGGTATGTGATTCATTTGGACCAGATGATGGTATATGTTTGTCGGGAGAAGGAGATGCTCCTGAGAAAGTACCAGAAAGTGACTGGTATCCTATCGGAACAGACGAACCACCATACAAATATGATTCTGGTGATGTTGAAAACATGGATGAATCACCAGACGTGTTTAATGGAGGTCTATAACCTCTTGGTATGGCGTAAAAAGGAATTCAAGGTGGCGGATAATTTAGACCAATATTGTGTAGAAAGTCTACCAACTGAGAATACCAAGGATCTTGTTTGAAAGGGCTATAAAAAATCGATTCACTTGGCCTAAGATCTAAAGAGTCCTGATTTGGAGGAAGAACAACTTCTTCTTCACTGTCAGTAACTTCTTCAATACTAATGAGACCAGAAGGAATATTTTCAGTGATACGATACTTCACTCTGGGTGAATTAGGATGGTGAGGGGTTGGACTAATGAACTCAGAAGTAATCTCATATATAGCAGGTTCAGTTTTTGGTTCAGAAATTTTAGGATCCGAAGTTGATAATTCAATAGTTATAGAAACAAGTTCAGCTAGTTCAGAAATTGAAACTCTTCTTGGAGTACTCTCTACTATTTGAGGTTGATCTACTTCATATTCAGGATGAATAATTATTGATGTTTCTTCGTTTTCAGTTGATCCAGTCCCTCATTGTTGAGGAGGTAAATCCCCTCTGCGGACAGAGGCGATCCCTACTAGCCCAACAGGGGTCTAGCAACAATCAAACAATGTTACGACGCAAGTTCCTAGTTACGAATGAAAGACTAGAGATAGAAGCCTACCTGGATTGCAATGCTATGATCTGAAGAAGAAGCGTCCTTGTTCCTCAGCCTCGGCAGATCACAATCCCTCCACGATCTCTGCGGATGAACACCTGCACATGGAAGAAACAAACAGATACAAGCATAAAACCCAGCATACATAACTAAATATCAGTCAGAAAGGATATTACTCATATTAACATAATGGAAAACAGAGTGGAACCATAATCGTAATCATCTATTAAATAACAAACGAAGAGAGATTACAACCAAGTTCTGACGTCGTGGTCTCCTTCGGATGGGTCTCCAGTCGTTCACGTCTCGCAAAGCTCGCCAGGGAAAGGGAAAACCTCTCCAGAGTCTCTCGATGATGGTCTCCTTACTTGAGTCGGCCTTAAGGGAAAAAGAGGGCTCTTTACGGCACAAAGGCTCTTGGGAATATGGAGATTCAAAGCTTAGGCACTTCAAGACTATCAGCCCTTCAGCCCTTCATCAATGGATGAAGGCTATATTTATAGAGGAGAGGAGGAGGTTGGGATCCCTAAAATAGTGGAAGGGAGGCCTTATCCCTTGGGAGGTTCCCCATAAGGTGGAAACAAGAGGCCAAAGGAGGAAGGCCGTGGTTATTCAGGCGAAACCACTCCTGATGACTCATCCACGAAGTTGTTGTAATCGAAACTTCGCCTCTTTTTAAAAAAACTTTCCAAAAGCAGAGTGGCGCGGGTTCTTAACTGGGACAGAGCGCCAATTGGCGCGAGAGCTCGGTCTGTTCCCTCGTTAGGCGGGTACCTGCGCGGGCTACCGGCAAGAAAAACTTGTTGTTTTGAGAGTGCCTTTCAGGGAAATAATCAACAGAAGGAATGTTGTCCTCATGGAAAAGGATGCAATGATGGTATTTGCAAGGCATGCTGCTCACCGAGTGCGTAACGGGTCCTCATTATGTGGGGTGTTGAGGAATATGGTAAGACGAAGTCGAAAAATTCTTTATGTAACGGATACCCCTAAACATGAGACGAGAGAGAGAGGGTGAAATGCTTTACGAGAACGTCAATACGGCTGAGCTCCCATTTGTCCCGGAGAAAACACTAGGAGAAAGATACAACTGATATCTCAAGTACATGATGTCTAAGTGGTATGGATGCAGCCATCCGAAACAGAGTATGCTATAATCCGGATCCAGGGTATGGGCGCAGCCATCCAACTAAGATCAAACAAATAGACTCAGGTATGGTCGCAGCCATCCAATCAGTGAGTCATGTACATAATGATAATAATCCACAATCGCAGCCTGGATTACAACGGACACAATCCAGGGTCTTGCGCTCCATCTCGACCCAAACAAAGTACAAGTTCAAGCATGCGAATATGTGAGCTGAAGTCGAACATGCAAGAACATCGTGCGATTGCCGACCAGCCAGTAGAGAACGCGGACGCGAGAGGTACCACCAATAATGACAATGGCCCTCGAAAGTTACTACGGTACAATCTCGGTATGTAAATCAATAGAAGGTGGCGTCGAACACATGAGAATCACTCGATGGAAGGGCCAATGATGAAAACCTCACGTCGAATGCGACGAACCTGCCATTGAAGCATGCAGGCTCCAAGGTACCATAAAGGAGTCTCTAGATCAACTTCCTGGATAATGAGCTGAAGTCGACAGGAAGTGACCTTGATCGAAGGTGGGCCATAATGTTCCCACATCATCGACACGAGATAGAGAAACATGATGTTTTGTTGTGAATCAGGATCGTATGAGAATCAGAGGAAGGTTGATATCTGCAGAGGCCAACTTCTCTTGGTGTCTCTCGCCCGGCCACCGACGGGTGGACTTGCTTGGTATTAGCGGGACGGACGCCAGGTGGCGCGGGCCTGGTGTTAATTTTCCCCTCATTGGCGCGGGTACATAACGGGCTACCGGCGCAGGGGCAAGCTGTGTGTTTTGGGGTTCTATAAGGCAATCAACGGAAGAATATGGAATGTTGTCCTCGTAGAAATGGGATGCAATGATGAGCGCACAAGGCAGCAATCTTTGCTTGGGAGTCACATAATGGGCCCTCCAATGTGCGGGATGGGGAATGGTAGGGACGGTGACAAATTACTGTGTAACAGATGCCCCCTAAAGCATGAGGCCCGAGAGAGAGAGAGGGGTGAAATGCTTTACGAGAACATGTCCAACTGAAGGCCCGCCGTCGGAAAACCTGCACAGAAAGATACAACTGATATCTCAAGTACATGATGTATATATATGGTATGGACGCAGCCATCCGAACAGAGTATGCTATAATCCGGATCCGGGGTATGGGCGCAGCCATCCAACTAAGATCAAACAAATAGACTCAGGTATGGTCGCAGCCATCCAATCAGTGAGTCATGTACATAATGATAATAATCCACAATCGCAGCCTGGATTACAACAGACACAATCCGGGGTCTTGCGCTCCATCTCGACCCAAACAAAGTACAAGTTCGAGCATGTGAACATCGCAAGGGCACGAGTACGAACATGCCGAGGCATCGTACGATTGCCGACCGATGATGAGCGCGGCCTGTGGACACAAGAGTACACCAATAATGACAATGGCCCTCAAGGTACTACAGGTACAATCTACGGTATATGAATCAATGAGTCAAGGCCGAACACCCGCAGAATCACTCGATCGGGAGGCCAATGATGAAACCTCACGTTGAATGCGACGAACCTGCCATTGAGGCATGCAGGCTCCAAGGTACCATAAAGGAGTCTCTAGATCAGCTTCCTGGATAATGAGCTGATGTTGACAGGAAGTGACCTTGATCGAAGGTGGGCCATAATGATTCCCACATCATCGACACGAGACAGAGGAACATGATGTTTTGTTGTGAATCAGGATCGTATGAGAATCAGAGGAAGGTTGATATTAGCAGAGGCCAACTTCTCTTGAACATATAAACGGCATGACAGTGGACTTGGCAGTATGCAAACCCAAACGCCAATTGGCGCGGGCTCGGTTAATTTTCCCCCATTGGCGTGAGTACATAATGGGCTACCAGCGCCAAGGCAAAAACATGTGTTTTTAGGGGTCTGCTCAGGAAATGATCAACAGAAGGAATGTTGTCCTCATGGAAAGGGATGAAATGATGGTATTTGCAAGGCATGACATTGCTTATTGGTCACAGAAATGACCCTCCAATGGGCAAGATGGGAATTGCAGGGACGGTGACAAATTACTGTGTACGTATGCCCTCAGCATGAGGCCCGAGAGAGAGAGAGGGGTGAAATGCTTTACGAGAACGTGTCCAACTGAAGCTCCGCCGTCGGAAAACCTGCGTAGAAAAATACAACTGATATCTCAAGTACATGATGTATATGTGGTATGGGCGCAGCCATCCGAAACAGAGCATATTATAATTCGGATCCAGGGTATGGGCGCAGCCATTCAGCTAGGATCAAACAAATAGACTCAGGTATGGTCGCAGCCATCCAATCAGTGAGCCATATACATAATGATAATAATCCACAATCACAGCCTGGATTACAACATACACAATCCAGGGTCTTGCGCTCCATCTCGACCCAAACAAAGTACAAGTTCAAGCATGTGAACATGTGAGCTGAAGTCGAACATGCAGGAACATCGTCTGATTACCAGCCAATGATGAAAGCTATTAAGAGACGCGAGAGGTACCACCAATAATGACAATGGCCCTCAAGGTACTACAGGTACAATCTACGGTATGTGAATCAATGAGCTGGTGTCGAACACCCGCAGAATCACTCGATCGGAGGCCAATGATGAAAACCTCACGTCGAATGCGACGAACCTGCCATTGAGGCATGCAGGCTCCAAGGTACCATAAAGGAGTCTCTAGATCAGCTTCCTGGATAATGAGCTGAAGTCGACAGGAAGTGACCTTGATCGAAGGTGGGCCATAATGTTTTCCACATCATCGACACGAGACAGAGGAACATGATGTTTTTGTTGTGAATCAGGATCGTGTGAGAATCAGAGGAAGGTTGATATTCGCAGAGGCCAACTTCTCTTGAACATATAAACGACACGACAAAGGGACTTGGCGCATTAATCGGGACAGCGTCAATTGGTGCGGGTTCAAAGGTTAATTTTCCCTCATTGGCGCGGGTACATAACGGGCTACCAGCGCCAAGGAAAAAACATGTGTTTTTAGGGGTCTGCTCAGGAAATAATCAACAGAAGGAATGTTGTCCTCATGGAAAGGGATGCAATGATGGTATTTGCAAGGCATGACACTGCTCACAGGTCACATAATGGGCCCTCCATTGTGCGGGACAGGGAATGGTAGGGACGGTGAAAAATTACTGTGTAACAGATGCCCCCTAAAGCATGAGGCCCGAGAGAGAGAGAGGGGTGAAATGCTTTACGAGAACGTGTCCAACTGAAGCTCCGCCATCGGAAAACCTGCGTAGAGAAATACAAATGATATCTCAAGTACATGATGTATATGTGGTATGGGCGCAACCATTCGAAACAGAGCATATTATAATCCGGATCCAGGGTATGGGCGCAGCCATCCAGCTAGGATCAAACAAATATACTCAGGTATGGTCGCAGCCATCCAATCAGTGAGCCATATACATAATGATAATAATCCACAATCACAGCCTGGATTACAACAGACACAATCCAGGGTCTTGCGCTCCATCTCGACCCAAACAAAGTACAAGTTCAAGCATGTGAACATGTGAGCTGAAGTCGAACATGCAGGAACATCGTCTGATTACCAGCCAATGATGAAAGCTGTTAACAGACACGAGAGGTACCAACAATAATGACAATAGCCCTCAAGGTACTACAGGTACAATCTACGGTATGTGAATCAATGAGCTGGCGTCGAACACCCACAGAATCACTCGATCGGAGGCCAATGATGAAAACCTCACGTCGAATGCGAAGAAACTGCCATTGAGGCATGCAGGCTCCAAGGTACCATAAGGAGTCTCTAGACCAACTTCCTGGATAATGAGCTGAAGTCGACAGGAAGTGACCTTGATCGAAGGTGGGCCATAATGTTTCCCACATCATCGACACGAGACAGAGAAACATGATGTTTTTGTTGTGAATCGGGATCGTATGAGAATCAGAGGAAGGTTGATATTCGCAGAGGCCAACTTCTCTTGAACATATAAACGACACGACAATGGACTTGGTAGTATTCGACATCAACGGATCATAGGTCATGGTGACGAGGCAGTGAGCAGATGAGAGGTCAAAAGGGATTACCCAAACCCACGGAGGCAAAGTGAAACAACGAGATGAGATGTCCCCAACCCGACACGAATGCAGACAAGTGCCATGTTCAAGAGCGACATACTGCCGACGACAACGACGATGGTTCCATTTTTCCCCCACCATTTCCGGCGAGTACCCCAATTATTTTTGATAACAAGCTTGAAGGGGATAGCATATGCTTGTGATATAAGTCCGCCCTTCGGGCGAATCCATCCTAGTGCATTTAACGAGTCCTAGGAAGGAGAAACTCGGAGAACGTCATTTCGACTAAATCCGATGTCATCAAGTTTTAACGAGTCTGACAAAGGAAGAACTCGGCGTCTTTTCATGTTTAGAGAGTTTGAAAAGACAGCTGAAAAGAAAACTCCACAGGTCCCTTTTCGTAAATAGTTTCCAAGATCCGAAAAGGTAGAAAACAATATCCGGGAAAACCTCCTAGTCGCGATAGGCTAGGGTATTCATTTTTCGTAATCGATCCAGCCCAGCCCGAAAAAGGGTTAAACTTATACTGGGTGAATGTCGATTCGTGTCCATTTTAACGAGATCGAAATGACAAGGGCCTCGGCAATCTTTTCATGTTTAGAGAGTCAGAAAAGAGCTGAAAGATGACTCCTCCTGAAGGAACGAGTGGTATAAAGGGTAGAAACTGGTTCCGGTAATGATGGAACTGCTCAAAACAACTAAAGGTCAAGAGGCTGGCTAACAAAACCACTCATCACAGCGGTTCCTCAGGAATGGGTAAAACAACCAAGTGAAGGCATATGATCGGCCAAGCAGATAGTGACGATGGAGTGAGAAAACCAAGGTTCATCTGGCAAAAACAGGCTGATAAAATGGCAATCACAAGGGGTAAAGGGAAAGGTTTCATTTTTACACAAGCTTGAAATCAGAAAACTCTGCTTGAAGTTGGTTTCATTTTTACACAAGCTTGAAACAAAGATAAAATATGCTTGAAACCAGTTTCATTTTTACACAAGCTTGAAACGGAAACAAACTATGCTTGAAATGTTTAAGCATGCCCCCAGCATGGTGACTCAATTCGAGGTACATGCCCCCCAAGCTTCAGTCCATATGAAAGGCAGATGGAGTGAAGGTTCAAGTTACGAGATCAAGAGAAAGACTCGACTGGGATTTTACGAGATCTTAACAAAGACTCGAATTGAACAGGAATGTGTTTCATTATTTTAACGAGGTTGACACATTAAAAGAACTATCCTCAGGCACCCTTGTTTCATTGTTTAAGGAGCTTGACACAAGACAAGGAACTCTTCTCCGACAACCTTGTTTCATTTTTTAACGAGCTTGACACAGGAAAAGAACCATGCTCCGACAACCTCATCATAATGAATATGAAGTCATCGCTTCCAAGATTTCCACTCCCGATGGAAGGAAAACATCCTGGAAGTCAGGACCCAATGCCCCCAGAACTTGATGCACAACGGCATCATCACTGAGCACAGGCACGAGGTAGGTAGCCACATAGTTGACCTGTGGTGGGGCAGATACAACAGGTGGATAAAAACCAGGAAGGGATGATGGCGGGCCAGCTGCCACATCAGGACCAAAGAACGAAAGCTGATCAATGGTCACGATCCTTCCTTCATGTGGAAAACAGACCACACGAAAGAGGGAGGAGACAAGTGCCCCCATGGCATAGGTGTAATCGCGCCCCAAAAGCAGATTGAAATCCAAGGGGCCTGGAACAACCATCATGTCCATATGGACGGTTTTACCTCCCAAAGTAACAGGTAACCTTGGAAGGATCCCTAACGGTTGACTCGTTCTTCTGTTAAATGCCAACAGATTCTGCGTAACAGGCGCAAGCGACGGCGAACCGAAAGCTTGCCAAGTGGTTGAGGATAGAACACTAACAGATGCGCCTTCGTCTATAATGGTGCTGGGTACGACCAGACCAAAAGCCTGTACTGTGATCTCGAAAGGCACATAAGACGGAAGGTGGTATCCTACAAATCGACTCCAATCGAAGGAAGCAACCAAACTACTTGGAGGGGCTACCATCGAACCGAGATGGTCTTCCCTCGGTGTTACGAAAGAAGAAGGAGCATCCTCCACGACCTCCATCTCGAAGGTGGGAGGGGTATCCTCCGGGACCTCCATCACAGGAGGCGGAGGAACAACTTCTTGAGATACGGGGACAGGAGAATATTTCTCCAAGTCCGAAGAATCTGAAGAAACAAGAAGAACCTGAGGGATGTGAGATCCACTCGCGACGGAAAAGACCTGGTGCACCATAGAAGGGACCAACTCAAACGATCCCACAACCAATGGCTGGTTGGGGATGGATTCCTGAATCTGAATTTGCGAGGGAGCAGGATCGACCAAGGATGACTCTTGACCAATCATAGGATCAGCTGGTGGAGGACTCAAAGAAAGCTGTTTATAACCAGCCGGGAGGCGTGGTGTAGAAACAGTTGAGTTGTCCAAAACCCTCTTGGCTTCATCCATATATGGACAAAGGTGAATGGCATGGTGCCCTTCACACAACTTACAGGGATTGGAAATATTACCCTGCTTCTTAGGAGCCTTACCAGCACTAGTTGAAGACGTGCCCCCAACATGACTCTCGGAAGTCAAAGGCAATAGTGGACGACCGCTGGACCATTCTTCAAGCACCTTGGGAATGCCAGGGCAGTCTCAAAGAAGATGGTCTCCCGTGCACAACATGCAAGGAAACCTAACTTTCCGCGGAGGGTTGGAAGGTTTATCAAGAGGAGACTCATTAGAAGCAGCAGCTGCAGCCTTAGCCTCTCGCTTATCAGACTTCTTCTTCTTTGTCTTCTTCTTAGCCACTTGGTTACTTGAATCCAGACTTTCACCAGGCGAAGTAGAAGAGGAGGACGCAGAAACAGGCGAAGAAGGGGAGAGGTCCACCTTAGAATCAACATGACGTTGTTCAGGCGGAGGAACTGATTGAACAGTAGCCGAGACATTCGAGACCACAGAGGTTGAAAACAACCAAACAGGAAACCAAACAATTAACCCAGGAAGGGACAACGTTGCCATATAAGGAGCACCAACATTTCCAAAAGGAGGAAAAGGACCAGGATTCCCATCGGAGGGGATTCCTTGGTTGGTGAACTCTGGAAAAGTTGCCATCAAAAATGACCCAAAACAACACCCTAAGGAAACTAACTTTAACCAGGAATATTTCGTGGGCAGTTAATTTTTATGACATTGAAACAAAACTCTACCGTTTCATATTTTAAGAGTCGAGAAACGAGTAAAAGGTGACTCTATCACTTTCAGATTGAAAAAAAGCGTGAAAGGACAAGCGCTTGATGACCTTTTCAAATTTAAAGAGTCAGAAAAGATCGAACTGACTACTCAGGAAATACTAGGCACAAAGGGTGTACCAAATATCCGTGAACTGCAATATACACCTTGGTTTCAATAATGAAATAGAAATCAACCAAGGACTTTCCGTACGTGCAGGCAATCTCCCCGAATGCTGTGTTCGGTGTATCATGGGTATAGGGCGGCAGACTCGGCTTCCTGTGGATAAAGGATTGAAAACATAGAGGGGTCTCCCTTTATATACGCGACGGTACAGGGAGCACAAGTCCGTACTAGTGCTGTCTAAAGCCAAGAGGCGAACGACAGCTACTAGGTTTAACGACGCCGGAACACGTCTCTAACCTAGACCTTCTAAATGTGTTTCGTTAAGTTCCAATGCTGCCTTAGGTTAATTGAATAAATTTTATAGTTGATCTTCAATTATGTTTCGGTTTCAAGGCCCTACCGTATGTCATATGACAATCTCCTATATGCAGCTATATGAGAAAAGAAAACTTTTCAATTCGATGAATGCTATCTAGTTAAGGGAAGAGCTTCAAACAATGATGCAACAAACAACAAAACTGAAAACGAAACTTTTCCAAACTAGATGACTTTCACTATCCAAAAGTATTCTAAAACATTCAACGAAGCGAATTATGCAATGTAATCTATGCAAAATTCTTTTTCCGAAAACTATGCAATTGCAATCTATGCACAATTTCCTTTTTCTTTTCAAATAATAAGAATGCACTCAATGCATTTTTCGATGAAATGAGAATCTACTTAATGCATGCTTTCAATGAAAGAGAATGCACTCAAAGCGACTTTTAGTTTTCAATCACTAAACAATGTGATCTAAGTCCAATGATAAATCTCAAAAATACTTTTCGATGCAATGTGATCTAATGCATTTAAACGAAAAGGACACTATGAGACGAAAACTAAAACAACGCAAATCTTCTTAATGAAGGATGAATGCAAAAGAGATGTAAACAAACACTAAGAATGCAATCGTTGTTTCAAACACTTTGTCACGAAATCCCTCAAAATGCGACAAAACACAAAGAGGACTTCCAAAGAATGAAATCAAAACAAGGCATTCATTCCCTTTTACATCAAGCAATCATGGAAAGAAGACATTTGAAACAATGAGCAATGTAATCTATGCTCATACAGCGAAAAGACCGGAAGGGAAAGACACACTGGTGGAGGATTTAGGGAAAAAGTCTCAATTTTCATACATCCTGAAATTGGCCCGACTTGTACATTGACAAGTAGCGCCAACTGGCGCGACTTGTACACTGACAACTAGCGCCAATGGCCAATTGGCGCAGGTTGCTAACTGACAACAAGCGCCAACGCCTGAAAATGAAAAAAACAAAGAATTTCTCTCAACCAAGACCAGACTTCCCACTTCAAGCTGAATCTAAAACAAACCTAGAAGCAGAGTATTGACCAAAAGAAACTTCCGAACAAGGATAACCCTACCACCTACAGGAAATGGCACGACTGTCTGGCTGTAATCCGCGCCAGATAGGGGATGGCGCGAGTGATGACCTGGCAACCTGCGCCAACTGGCGCGACTGTCAGTGCTAAACTCGCGCCAATCAAGCCAACTATGAAAAGGTGAAAATTTAGAAAAGCAGAGGTCAGATTTGATCCTCTAGGGCTAAACCAAAAGCCAAACACAAAAGAGCCAACCCAAAAAACCAATCAAGAAAGGAGAACCACGAAACAATCAAAACGAGACAATCAAAACGAGATGATCAAAACTAGACGTTCCCCAGCGGAGTCGCCAAATTGTTGAGGAGGTAAATCCCCTCTGCGGACAGAGGTGATCCCTACTAGCCCAGCAGGGGTCTAGCAACAATCAAACAATGTTACGACGCAAGTTCCTAGTTACGAATGAAAGACTAGAGATAGAAGCCTACCTGGATTCCAATGCTATGATTTGAAGAAGAAGCGTCCCTATTCCTCAGCCTCGGCAGATC
Source organism: Pinus albicaulis (assembly GCA_034641835.2). Classification (NCBI taxonomy): domain Eukaryota; kingdom Viridiplantae; phylum Streptophyta; class Pinopsida; order Pinales; family Pinaceae; genus Pinus; species Pinus albicaulis. The sequence continues at coordinate 473,491,944 of CM076576.1, read as the reverse complement.
ACAATCCCTCCACGATCTCCGCGGATGAACACCTGCACATGGAAGAAACAAACAGATACAAGCATAAAACTCGGCATACGTAACTAAATATCAGTCAGAAAGGATATTACTCATATTAACATAATGGAAAACAGAGTGGAACCATAATCGTAATCATCTATTAAATAACAAACGAAGAGAGATTACAACCAAGTTCTGACGTCGTGGTCTCCTTCGGATGGGTCTCCAGTCATTCACGTCTCGCAAAGCTCGCCAAGGAAAGGGAAAACCTCTCCAGAGTCTCTCGATGATGATCTCCTTACTTGAGTCGGCCTTAAGGGAAAAAGAGGGCTCTTTACAGCACAAAGGCTCTTGGGAATATGGAGATTCAAAGCTTAGGAACTTCAAGACTATCAGCCTTTCAGCCCCTTCATCAATGGATGAAGGCTATATTTATAGAGGAGAGGAGGAGGTTGGGATCCCTACAATAGTGGAAGGGAGGCCTTATCCCTTAGGAGGTTCCCCATAAGGTGGAAACAAGAGGCCAAAGGAGGAAGGCCGTGGTTATTCAGTCGAATCCACTCCTGATGACTCATCCACGAAGTTGTTGTAATCGAAACTTCGCCTCTCTTTTTCATTTCCAAAAGCAGAGTGGCGCGGGTGCTTAACTGGGACAGAGCGCCAATTGGCGCGGGCTCAGTGTTAATTTTCCCTCATTGGCGCGGGTACATAACGGGCTACCAGCGCCAAGGCAAAAACATGTGTTTTTAGGGGTCTGCTCAGGAAATAATCAACAGAAGGAATATTGTCCTCATGGAAAGGGATGCAATGATGGTATTTGCAAGGCATGACACTGCTCACAGGTCACATAATGGGTCCTCCATTGTGCGGGACGGGGAATGGTAGGGACGGTGACAAATTACTGTGTAACACTCATGTTTGTCCTTTCTCAGTTTTAAGTTTTTCTAACTGGCTTGGTGTGTACTCAGGGGGTTTCCCTTGCATTCTACGTGATTGTCTAGGTAATTCAGCCACAATTAAAAATTTTAACACACGAAATCAAAGAAAATTTCAATAAAATATCCTGAAGTCTGTAAGGAAAAAATCAAATTGATCACATGCCTACAAAATCTAAGAGAGAAATCCACACACAAACAGTAGATTTCCGCACTAAAAACACTAGTTGGTGATGAAATCCAACGTCGTAGAATTTTAATGCAGAAATGGAGGTTGGAACAGTTACCTTGACAACCTGTTTAATGAAATAGTCCAGTGCAAGTTTCTCCACTTAAACCATCTCGAAGTGAAGAGAACCCTCCGGAAAGTCCAAGTGAGTCTAGTCGACGTCTGCTCCAGGTACAGTGGGACCTTCCCTCCACCATCACCTTGGAAAATAATCCTAAATTTTATAGCCACTAAGGTCACCAACGGGAACAAATATACATGGGGGAACAGTCTACGATCTGATATACACGCAAGGGTAGAGTAACTAGCTCAATCCCCTTGAAGGCTCCTTGATATAATCCAAGGTTTACCGACAAGTGGCCCTAGGCTCCTCGACAATGGTCTATCTAAGGTTTACCGTTTTTAATACATGCACATATGCTATCTTTCCCAATGAGATAGGTACGATTACCTCACTGGTTCGGACATGATCTCGTGCTTGACTCTTTTAAGAAGAGATTCCCAGAGCATACATGCTACAATTGGATTTCTCCTACCGCAAGATTGCCACTTGTTTTTTTTAATGGTCTTGGAATGTTAATTAAAACCTATTCCAATACACTAGCCTAAGCTATGTTGGTGGAAAATAGCCCTAGAAAATGTAAAAATATCTAGATTGATTTTAATTAAAGCTTTGTTTTTAATTTGGCTGTTTCTTAAGACAAAAGGTATGGAAGTAAAACTTCAATGATGATTTATGACCCAATTCAAAATACGCTAAATGCATCAATATGAGAGTGCAACTCTTTTCTTTTAAATGAAACCTATTTAAAGGAAAGATTTGAGGGATTTAGATAACTTTCAAAGCACCAATTCTTTCCCTTATAAACAAAAATGAAAATAAGACTATTTCTTTGAGAACTCAATTTCATATGATGATCAATTACTCATTCAAAATAAAATCCTTCATCAATCAGATCAGAAACTACAAATCCTTTAACAAAATTTTTCCAAAAAGAAAACCTTATTGAAAACTCCTAAGAACATAAAATTCAAAACCAAAATAAAACACTAATGTCTGAACTCTATCTATAAAGTTTTGAGGATGTTTTTCTTAGTTTGTAATCGAAATAAGAATAATTGCTACTTATCTCAACAAAAATAAAAACATTCAACAATGCTTTAAAGTGAAATTCAGGCCTTAGTAAGTTTAAGACTCTTCTAAATTTTCAAATGAAAATAAAACTCAATTTTCATAAAAGCAAGAGTTGCAACAAATTCAATGGCTCAGCAATAAAACAACAACATACTAGTAAGCTAAGTTATATGATGGTTTCTAATAGATAGCAACAAGAAAGTAGGGAAAACGCTTACTTGTAAAATGAAAATCCGATGAAAAACCACTCAAACACAAGAATTGCTGAAAGAAATTCACACATAAGACTTTGACAGTCAAGACAAGTTGTGGAAAACACAGAGAATCTGGTAATCTTGCTCTTGAAAAGAGAATTCTTAATTTTTCAAAAATTTTCCACAAGTTCGCAGGTTTCAATAGAGAACAGTGCGGTACCACACTATTCTGAACTAAAAAATGTGGAGGCTACCACACTGTTTTTAAACAAAAACTGCGGAGACCAGGAAAAACACAGAAAAAATAAACATTCAGATTTACTTTTCAGGGATTCCGGTAAGTTATCTACCCAACCCAGTTTTAGAATAATCAATAATCGAAAAATCAAACTAAAAAGTAACAAGAGAAAATAAGTTCTATTCCCCTGTGGAGTCACCATTTTGTTATGCAGATAAATCCTTCTTGCGGACAAGAATTATATCCCTAGTATCCTAAGGATATCTAGAAACAAACAACAAAATGAAAACGATTTTGTCTAGATCATTTGTGATTCAAAATTATTAATAGCAAAGTACAAGGACATGCCCCTACTTGAAGTCCAACGCTTGTCGAAATCTTCTATCCAGTCGCTCCAAAAGAGGTCACTTCAGCATGTGAAACCTGCGATCAAAGACAGATAAAAGGATTAAAAGCACCTGCAAGATATAATAATTGAGAAAACACTAATCTATCTCAGTGATTAGGGAATCCAAGAATTGAAATACTCAAATAGATACATGAGTAATTCAATGAGAAAATGGAATCCATTTGTATTAACTTGTATAATGAGAAGTAACCTTACAACCTTTCACCTTGATGTTATACAGGTTCTTCCGGGGTCCTGAATAACCGTTCTCTCTCAGATTGACAAGCCTTCTTCTCTCTGAACTAGCATAAAGTTATGGACATGAGTGTGTGATCATTATCATATAAAAAATGGCTAGTATAGAGAGTATGCTCTCTTAAGAAATTCTTCAGCAACTAATATGTATGTCTCTACCCTTGAGGCTGAAACATGAGCTCAATTTATAAGGAAATGGAGGTAGTTTCAGTTCCATGAAGAGGGGGATGGATTCCTCTCATGAAGGTATTTCAGTTTCATATACCAAGGGATAAGCTCCATGAGTGAAGGGATAGAGCTCATGAGTATAGGATAAAGCTCGAACTGAATGCGCTTCTAGAAGCTTCCAGTTGGGAGAATATTCATCTAGCTAGGCTTCTAGAACTTACTTTTTCCTTTATTTGATTGTTTACGGGGGTCTGCAGGTTTTATAAGCAAAACGTGCAGGATGTACCGTAGGCTATAGAGAAAATATCTGCGGATCCGTAGGCAAGGGTTAGGAAAAGTGCGAAGTTAGACTTTTTAGGGTTTTAATGAGATTTTCTCCAATTCCAAGACTTGGTTTAGGAAAATTAGGTTTTTGAATTCTAAGTGAGCATAATATAGGTAGTGATGAACCTATATAGACAGTCAAATTTCATGGTGACAAAATAATGTGTAACAAGGTTGTCATTGTTAGTCTCAAATTGTGGTTCTAGAAGTCATTGTTTCCTATGTGTATGCGTTCTAGTTGTGTCATGTCTGATTCATAGATCCAATTTATTAGGATCAAGATTCATAGAAGTAAATTATGTGTTTACTATATATATAACCATTGTGTTAAATAAAAAAATGAAGTGATATTTGTGATATTGATGGTACTAGAAATAGAACTGGCCTTGAAAATAACTCAAAAATCAAAGTCATCAGATGGAATTAAAACCAGGACTTCATCGTAGTTCTCGTCTCTCTGATTCAAATGATGCGAATGACACTCAAATCCGAGTTTGTATGCTCAAGTTATAGCTGGTCAAAGTTCTTGTTAAACTTGGCTTAGTGGTAGTCTTAACGAGGGAACAATTTGGCAGTGTCCTGACAGATGGAATTGGAATCTGACCACCAGAACAGGCAAATTTGTCACCTAAATTTTTCGAGTGACCTTTATTTTTTGGTGGGATATTTTTAACCATTGGGTTATAAAAAAACAAAAAAGAATATTTTTTTGGGTGGCAAGCTGCCAACCCTGCCACCTCACATGATATTATATTATATATAAATATCGGGTGGGTGGGCCACCCTTGGCGGAGCCACCAAATGCTCGGCAGAATCAACATATATTATATCTTAAAAACAATACAACAGGCTTGGACTGTGGGTGACCCACGCGCCGCCCAACAGATATACGCCAACCTCCATTAGAAAGGCGTTACATGGAAGAAGGCCAATGAGGGTTGAACCCATCCGACCCACATGGGCCGGCCCCGAATGGGTAGCCCCAATATAATACATATGCCAACCAAACATTAAAACAAATGCACCATATTTGGGGTGGGTGGGGTTTGAACCCTGTTAGCCCCCACCAAATCTACCAACCTTACCATTGGGACAATGCCCCATACATTGGAGAATCCACCCAAAACTTAATACGAACCCATTTTTTCCATTCAACAAGGGATACCAACAGTGGAGGAGCGGCTTCGGCAGCGAAACCATGAGCGAAGGTATCTTGGAGATGCAAAATATTCCCTTAGAGGGCTAGAGGTGCCAGTGTCATAATTTGAGAAAATTTTAGTCAAATTTGCACGCTTTCGTGCCAGGAATCCAACCGCGCAGTCTGTTTATGCAGTTGAGGTCTCCATTTTCAGGCCATCATTTGAATTGGAGGTATAAGAGTAATTTTTGTAAAGTTGCTTGTAATTGATTTCTTTGATGCCACTTAATGAAAGAAGGCCTCCCCACTTTTGAGTAGGGCCTGAAGACGTAGCCCACAATGGGTGAACTCTGTAATCAAATCATTGTGTCTTTGATCTCATGTTTTCTTATGATTTCCACTTATTTTCATGTGGTTTTTGAGTTACTTGGTTCATATGCTCTTTTATATGCAATTTTGAATGCATCCTTGAAGTTAAAATATCTAGATCAAGTTTAGTATCAGAGCAAGTATTTTCTATGTGAGTTGCATGAGGGAATGCTAACAAGGAAAAAGCTCCAAAAAGGTGAAGTAAATCTCAAATTATTTGATCCCGAAGCAGGGTTTGCACCACGAATATGGAACATGGCAGATGAGGATACATGAGAAGAAAAAGAGAGAAATTATTGCAAGATCTTCTTGAACATGGGAGACAAAGTTGAGAAGTTGTTATCAGAATATGAGAAGACAATGAGACATGAGAAGAAGAAAGAGTCCAAGATCATGCATCATTACACCATGAAGGTGGAGGAGGAGAAACTCATCCTTCTCCATCCACCAGTGAAAGTTCTTCTTCTTCCTCTTCTCATCATTCTAATAGGTATCATAAAAATACATCTAAGAAGCCATTTTATAAGCTAGATGTAAAGTTTGACTTGTCCACATACAATGGAGAATTTAATGCAAAGAAAATTAATAACTGGATTAGACAGATCGATGTTTATTTTTTAATCCAGTAGATCGAGGATGATGAGGAAAATATCATGGGACAAAAGTTCCAAAAAGGAAACAAAAATTGGGTAGTCTCATTTCTTCTTGGTCCAATTTTGTTTATGCATTAAAAGATCATTTTTACCCTTTCGGTTATCAAAAAAATGCTTTAATGGAATGGAAATGTTTAAGACAAGGAAAGGGTCAAAATGTACAAAGCTTCACAAAAGAGTTTAAGAAACAAGCTTTGAATTTGAACATTCCACTTGATTCTCCAGAAACTGTAACAAAGTATATTGGTGCTTTACATAGTCATCAAGAATTATTTGTTATTATTTGGGCCTACTACTATTGATGCGTCCAGTGTGAAGGCCATTCACCTTGAAATCAGGGGAAATAATGAAAAATAAGATTAGTCAAAGAAATCATATTTCAAACCTCATAATGGAAAGATCAAAGGGAAAGGCAAGGGAAAGGACAAGAATGCAGTTACAACCAAGAAGGAGGAAGGAGCAAAGCCATATTGCACACATTGCAAGAATGAAGGCCATGATGATGAACATTGTTGGAAGTTTCATCCAGAGTTGAAGCCAAAGAGATTTGGTGGAAAGGGAGAGAAAAAGATGGTGGAAACCATGCAACAGAATCTTGAATCTGATTTCGGTGATGAGACACAAATCGCCACAATGGGAATACAAGGTAACATTTATCTTCATGCAAATGAAAGTTCTGAATTACATGAAAGTACAAGTTCTTTGAATTAGTCCCTTTTAATTGAATGAAAGAGGACTGAATTGTTCCACATTATAGTCATATTGAAGCATACTAAAGTGGAAACCTTGTTTGATTTGGGTTTACAAATAAATTTTATTTCAGAATCCTTGATTAAGAAATAGTGATTAGAAACCAAGCTTCATACAAAACATTACCCTCTTGGTTGGGTGTGTTATAAAGCCAAATTACATGTAACCAAACAATATAAGGCTAGATTTTTGATTGCATCCAAACTAGTAGATTGGGTTTATCTTGATGTTGTACCTTTGGATATCTCTGGCATGGTATTGGGGAGTCTATATTTATATGACATGAAAGAATTTTTCTTTCTCCATGAAAAAAAGTATCATCTCAGGGAATATGAGGTGGAATACATTGTTAGAGCTCATCGTACCAAAGTCAGTTCCAGTCTTGTAAGTGCAGGTCGGATGAGTAGGTTGGTGAATTCCAGTGAAGGGCCCATGCTCATGGTTGTGAGAACATAGTATGTGGAGACATCTGATACTTTCCAAGGTTGTGATCCCACTCATAAAAATGAAATGTGTGAAAGTTTTTCTAACTATGATGGGCTTTTTCAGGAGCCAAGTGGGTTTCCTCCAAAGCATGAGATCCAAAATGAGATTCACTTGCAGCAGGATGTTCCTTTACCCAACATCGGTATCTACAGGTTGTTAACCATTGATATGGAGGAGATAAAGAAACAGGTGCAGGAATTGCTGAACCAAGGGGTCATAAGACTAATTTCTTCTCCATGTAGTTCACCTATTGTGTTGGTGCTAAAAAGGATGTCACATGGAGGATATGCGTAGAATATAGGGAAATCAACAAAATAACGTTGAATAATCGGTACCCTCTCCCTCGCATTGATGATTTATTAGATCAATTGAAAAATGTTTTCTATTTCACAAAATTGGACTTGCGCATTGGCTATCATAAGGTTAGGATTGCATAAGAGGTGTATGGAATATTGCATTCAAAACCAAGTAGGGGTTGTTTGAATGGATGGTGATTCCATTCAGACTATGCAATGCTCCAACCACATTCATGAGGGTGATGAATGATATTTTTAGGCCTTTTCTTGATGATATTTTACTTTTGTATCTTGTTGAAATTCTTGTTTAGAGTAGGCCATGGGATCATCATGTGATTCATGTTAAAAAAGTGTTTGATTTTTTGCAAAAAGAAAAATTGTATGTCAAAATTTCAAAGTGTGAATTTGGTAAGACCTATTTGGTTTACTTGGGTGACATTGTTAGTGGTGGAAAATTAAAAGTAGATCCTTATAAAGTTGATGTGATTGTAAAGTGACCTAAACCACCAATGTTACATAGGTTCTTTTATTTTTGGGTGCAGTAAAATACTGGAGAATATTCATTACCAACTTATATGTCATTGCATCCCCCTTACATGCATTGACGAGTGTGAAGAAAACATTTAAATGGGGAGGAAAGAAACAAAGAGCCTTTGATACACTAAAAGAGAAGGTCAACACCACACCATTTTTTACCTTACTAGACATCCAACAACATTTTGATATCGAGATAAATGACTATGGATATGCCATAGAAGCAGTATTTATGTAGCAAAGGAAAAATGTATGTTTCCATTTAGAGACATTCTCCTAATTTGTGGTGAACTATCCCACATATGATGAGGAGTTGTATGCCTTGGTTCAAAGTGTGAATAAGTGGAAACAATACTTGATAGGAAAGGAGACGATCATTCACATAGATCACTAGCCCTTGTAGTAACTTTAGTCGCAGACCAAGCTTTAACAAGCACATCATTTCATATGGATGGGATTCCTCCAACAATTTCACTTAGTAATAAAATACAAGAAGGGCACCAACAACAAAGTGGCAGACATGCTTTCTCACCCTCCTATTTCTGGATCTATAGTTTTGAAAAATTCTTCTTTGTCTTTTAAAATTTATGCTAAACAGTATGTCTATGATGAAGATTTTAAGGAGATTTATGCAAAAATGATGCATGGATTGCAGGTGGATAATTATCACTTGCAGGGAAAATTGTTGTACCACCTTGGAAAACTTTGTATTCCCACGAACTAAAGGATACATGTAATCAGAGATGCACATACCTCTCTTGTCAAGTCATTTTGGTGTAGAAAAGACTTTGTGTCATATACAGAGGTTTATTTCTTGGCCTCACATGAAAAAAATTGTGACTCGATATGTAAATGGATATGTGTTGTGCTCAGTTTGTAATCCTGCTAATAGAAAATTAAGGCTCTACACACCACTCTCTATTCCGAGCCATCAATGGAAAATTGTGTCGTTTGATTTTATAGGCAGTTTGACTTGGTCTAGGAGAGGTAATGACTATTTGTATGTCATTATGCATCGATTTAGAAAAATGTGTGTCTTAATGCCTCGTAAAAAGCATGTCACTGTAGAGGAGATTACTCATCTCTTCCAATTTGTATGGGTCCATTTTGGGTTTCCCACATCCATTGTGTCTGATCGAGACTCTCGCTTTCTTGGATAGTTTTGGATGAGTTTTTTGAGAATGATGGACACCAAGTTGAAGAGGAGCACGACATTTCATTCGTAGGCCGACGAAAAAACAAAGCTTTTCAACCGCACAGTGATACACTTACTCTAAGGCTATTGTGGAAAGCATCCCAAGTTGTGGGATGAGAAACTTACTTATGTAAAATATGCATACAACCGGGTAGTGCATTCATCCACTTATAGCTCATAATTCGAGACATGGTCTTTGGGAGAGATGAAGATTCCAGTGGGTAAGATGACAGGGAAAAAGCACATAAGTTCCTTCAACGCATTTAGATGATTCACCAGGAAGTGCAGGAGCAGTTGAAGAAAATTCATGCTTGATACAAAGCTCGACATGACAAGTACTGAGTCAATCACTAATTCAAGGTTGGAGACAAAGTGTGGCTCCACATCAACAAAGACATAATGAAATGGGAATGAAAGAAGTTGATACCAATCCGATATGGATCATTCACCATACTAGAGAAGATTGGACACAATGTTTTTCACCTCAATTTGCTAGCATACATGCAGATGTACTCAGTGGTGAACATTGAAAATTTAAAGCTTTAGGAGCCTCCTTTGATCATGGACATCGAAGAGGTTGGAAAAGTTCCTACAGTTGATGATTTTTCACCTAAATAGTTGGAAAAGCTACCAAAGGAAATCATTCTCAATAGGAAAACCATGACTTCACGATGAGGAGACATGGAGTACCTTCATATTGGTTTCAAACGAATACATCCAAGTAAGGCTTGATGGATTGAAAAGGATAAAGTGAGGGAGAAATTCCCTCACTTTCCAATTGGCTGATAAAGCTTTTGGCGGTCCAAAATCTCCTTAGTGGGGGGGAATGATTGAGATGGATCTAGAAATAGAAGTGGCCTTCAAAATAGCTCAAAAATAAAATTCATTATATGGAAGTGAAACCAATACCAGATCTTAGTGCTCGTCACCTAGATTCCAACAGTGCAAATGACACTCAAATCCAAGTTCGTATGCTCAAGTTATAGTTGGTCAAATTTATGGTCAAACTTGGCCTAGTGGCACTCTTAACAAGGAAAAAATTTGGCAGCATCCCGGTGCACGGAATCAGGCCACTAGAACAGGTGAATTCATCTCCTACTTAATTTTTCTAGCGACCCTTTTTTTTCAGTGGGAGATTTTTAACCATTGGGTTATAAAAAAAATAAAAAAATACAATTTTTGGGGTGGCAGGCCACCAACCCCGCCGCCCCACATGGTATTATATTATATATAAATATTGGGTGGGAAAGCCACCCCTAGTGGACCTTCCTAGCCCCTAATTGAGGCAACACATATTATATATTAAAAATAATACAACAGGTCAGGACCACGAGTGTCAGGTCCCCAAGTTTCGGTTATGATGACCGAGTGCGGTGGGCACACCTTGGCGCAAAGGGTGACCTACTTAGTGGACATGCGATGAAAAATTGGTTAGAGTGAGATGAAATTTGGGGATGAACGATCGACGTGCTTGGGCGCAATGTGATGGTGGGCGCGCTAGGGTGAACCACCTAGCAGACACTTGGGTGAACACGTGTGCCCGACCCACACTTAGCATTATGACAGGCAGATGTTTCACAGTGGTCATGTGACGTTTATGTGGTGGGCGTGCGACGTTGGATTTGCGACGGGTCACACAAGGGTGGAAAAATGACTAAGTATGGAACATGCTGACGATGGAGAATTTATATGGGCAGATGAGAAAAGATATATTTACTGGGCCGACGTGCAAAAATGTGACTAAGCCGACCCATGGGCATGGGCGAAGGGTCATGACTTATGAGAAAAGGGACCACAAATTTGCATATTAATATGGACAATTTGAGAAGGTTCAAAGGCATCATTTATTCATCACACATCACTTGGGATGAGCTCTAAAGTAGTTGAGCAAGTGTATGTGCCCGCCGGACGAGCGGATGAGCAAAGACGAAGGCTGAACGTATCATGGGTAGAGTTGAGTTTTTCCCGAATGCATTTCTGAACGCGTGCATTTGAGGGTGTCGACGCGTGCAGACAGGGTCGAGTCAGGTTTTTGGGCGGATCACGAGGGTGCATGTGCAGAACATGTGGAGTCGGGTTCTCCTTTCCTGAACGCATGCAACTGAGGGCATCGATGTATGTAGAACGGGTGGAGACAGGTTCTCCTGAACGCATTTCTGAATGTGTGGAGATCCGAGGGCGTCAGTGACCTAGGTGACTTGGGCTGAACGTGTTTCTGGGCAGAAGTATGAAAACACATTTTAAGGGGAAATTTTAGGTTTCTCTTGGATTGATGGGTTGTTGGAGAGCATTGTAGCTTGGGCCAAAACACAAGTGTTGAAGCATGTATTGGAAATAAGTGTAAGTGGCTTACATAGGCTTGGCATTGTATAATTATTGTAAAATTGTACATTTTATGAAACATAATATCAGACAGGCTCATATTCAAGGAGTTTCCCCTCCCTTTTATGTATGGGTGTACATGTGGATTGCATATTGATGTTTAATGTTGAATTTATTTCCGCTGCATATTGTTAAGGAACACTTGAAGAATAATTAACTAAGTGTTGGAGTAAGGCGTACTATACTCACATAGTATTGATAAAAATTAAAAGTGAGGTAGTGCTTCACCTGCTATAAGTGGTTGAAAGAGTACCACAAGTATAGGGATGTGACAACGGGTGACCAGGGCCCTGCCCAACAGATATATTCCAACCTACATTACAAAGGTGCCACGTGGAAGGAGGTTGACGGGGCTAAACCCGCTCAGACCACATGGGCCAACCCCCAATAGGAGGCCCCAATATAATACATATGCCAACCAAACATTAAAACAAATGCACCATATTTGGGGTGGGCGAGGTTTGAACTCTGTCCGCCCAAATCCTCCAACTTTACCATTGGACCAACGACCCATACGTTGGAGAATCCGCCCAAAAATTAATAAGAACCCATTCGTGCCATTTGACGGGGGAGACCGACAGTGGAGGAGCGAAAAAACCAAGAGCGGTCTGGGAAATGGAACCATGAGCAAGGGTATCTTGGAGATGCCAAAAATATTCTCTTAAAGGGTCATAGGTGCCAATGTTGGAATTTGACAAATTTATAGTCGATTTTGCACGCTTTCGCAAAAGGAATCCAATCGGGAAGTTTGTTTCTCTAGCCGAGGTCTCCATTTTCAGGCCATCATCCAAATTGGAGGTATACGGGACATTTTTATAAAATTTCTTGTAACTGATTTCTTTGATGCTACTTAATGAAAGAAGGCCTCCCCACTTTTGAGCAGGGATTAGAGGCGTAGCCCACATTGGGTGAACTCCGTAATAAAATCGATGTCATTGATCTCATGTTTGCATATGATTTCTTCTTCTTTTCATGGGGGTTTTAAGTTACTTGGTTCATATGCTCATTTATATGAAATTCTTAATGCATCCTTGAAGTTAAAAGATCTGGCTCAATTTATGTGTAACAATGTGTTTGAATCTCTATCCACTCACTTAGTTTTTTTCAATATAGGTAGAGGAAACAAAGAGGAAGAGATTCCTAAAAATAAATTGGGAATCATATCAACAACCTATAGATAGCACAACTAGCGAAGGATTTGGAGGTATTAATATGATCAGATTCAATGTTGGACATCATGCGAAGAGAGAATATCATGTCCAAGGGAGAGTTTAATGAACTTGCAAATTGAGTGACATGTTAGAGGTAGTTGTGGCCTGGAGCCGAGGGCCGCCTTCTAACTAACAATCAGCACACGTGTTACACATTGAGTCAATAAGTAATGTTATTAGAAAAGAGATATTATATTAAGATAAATATAATTAATTTTATTTTCAAAATAAAATAATGATAATTAGATTTAAGGACTTTTTTCAAATATGATAACATATTTTGAAAAGTTAAATTTTACAAACAATTTTATTAAACATAAATTTATAATATTTCAAACATATTTAGAAATAAAATTGTGATATAAAAATTAAAATTATTATATTTGTAAAATATAATTATAATATTTACTTTGATATTTTGGAATAAGGCTTCTAGAATTTTAAATTAATTATCATATATTATAGTCATATAAATTAAATGAATCATAAAAATTATTAGGCATCAATCATATATACGTTAATCATATATACATTTAAAGAACAAAGTACTACTATGAATATTCTAGGTGGATGGTAGGGATTTAATCTTAATAGATATTTTAGAATATTTATAGTTGTATTATACAAATCAATGGTTGAAATTTATCCCCAAAGTAGTTATACTCTAACCTTTTAATTAAATTGATTAATTAAAACAAATACAATATGTAACAAGTGTTGCAAGGTAGGATAGTCCCTTCCACTCTACTGGAAATTATGTTTTCAAAAAAATTGTAAATTGATATATCAAGTGGAAAATAAAACCTATTAAGGGGGAATGACTAAATTTTGGTGGGTAGTAAAGGAATAGTGGTCAATAGGAAAATCAATTGCTAGAGCCATTCCTTGGAACATAGTAATAAGTGTCAAATGAAGTGAGTTATGAATTTTTGGGCATGTGGTATTGATAAGCCATGATATTGACCCATATATCATAACATAACCTAGTTACAAATTAATCTTTCCATAGTAAAGTGGAAGTAATCTCTATGATTAAAAATCTTGTTTTATGTTTTTTAATTTTATATATGTTTAACTTATATTAATTCTTTTTCTAATAATAATAATAATAATAATAGTAATTAAAAAAAATGATAATTTAATAAGTTTTTTTTGCATTTTTAATTTTAATATGTAAGATGTATGTATCATGGAATAAACACTTTGATTCTTATTATGCATTGTTGTATATCAACATTTATTTTTATATAATTTTGGAAAAAAATATTAAAATTTTAAAAATAATTACTTGCTAAATTTTGAATTCTTCCTCTTTAAAAAGTGTAATAAAAACTATTCTCAATTTCCCTCTTTTGCATTAATTCAATGGAAAAATTAGATTCATTGTTATATCAACCTCCAACATAAAAATGACCTCTCCATAACAACCCTAGTTACAATTTTGCTATGCTTTTACCCTAATATAGTTAGGCATGAAGACCAAAATATATCTTGTCTAATTAAAAGTGGATCAATCATCACGTAATGGATTTTATTCCCTACTTGGACTAAAACATTTTGGAAGTTTTAAACAAAGAAATGTCCGGTCAATGCATTCTTTTTTCGCCGATAGGCGTATATATATGCACCTAGATGTGTTGACTTTTATTTTTTAATATTAATGGACCAGTGGGATTGAATCTGGAGGGAATATGCCACAGATATGCTTCGCCAGAGTCTAAATCAGCGGCTTAGGCATAGGGTAGCATCAAGCATTCGAATGAAAAATATTTTAAAGGGAAATAAATTTAAAAGAGTTGGCGTGGGTGACAAGTGTTAATCTGAAGCATTCCATTATCGAGCAGCTAGATCATGGTGTTTCAATGATTGACACTTCCATTCTCCCAAAGTTATATCACTATGGAAGCTCTACACTTTCATTTACGACCGATCTTCACAATGCTTGCCTTTGGCGGGCTTCTTTATCTTATATTTGTGGCTCATCGATATATGGCTATTGTAAACTTTATTTCTTCCCTTTTGTGCGTTTCTTGCCCTAAATAGGTTTTACTATTTTTTTTTTTCCTAGATCGCATGTGATGTTATAATTTTCCATCACTTATAACTCTTCCTTTTCTTTGTCTTTGGGGGCTATCTTAGGCTCCCAAATGCAGGTTCTTCATCGCTCTTTTCTTACAACAAGGGCATGAGTAAGAGGTATTATGATTTCCATTGCAAATGGATTTTTGTATTTTCCATGTTCCAACTCTTAGCTTACAATTGGTTTTTGCTCTATGTTTCTCACTAGGTCTCTCTAAGTTCTAGCCATAACTCGACTGGTTCGATCTTTCGGGGGGTTTTACCCAGGTTGATTGCAGGAAGAAAATTGATGTTATATTGAAAATACAATCATTATTGAAATCTCATTTTAGTTGCAAAACAAGAAAATAAATAACTACAATTATTTACACACAATTACCTTAGGTGTGTTTCTCTATTGTTTCTGTGGTGATTATATCTACTGGTGGATATGATGTAGATACAGACAATCTGCCAACGACTATGGATGTGCTAGCATGGATATTTAAAGAATATTGCATCGCATTTCTATTCCATATCCTATGCTACTCAGGTTCATATCCACCATTTTCTTATTTTTATCTCTGTGCATAATATAGTCCTTCTCACATGATCTCACTTTCCAGCATATATATTATTTTGAAACATCACTTTATCTCTATATATATTATGGTTATACTTGGGAAATCACTTGTAACATTTTCAAATTCCTGAATAAAAGTGATATAAAGATTACTAATAATCTTTGTTTGGAAGTGTGAAGTTTTATATCATTTGGATGGGGATAGGAATTATATTTACATAAAGAGTAGGTGTGGAAGTGTGATCTTAATAATTTTATTACACTATATGGGCAAAAAAATGCCACTCACTTTCTCAGCGATCATAATATATATTTTTCTATTAACTTCAAATCTAATCCAATCAAACATCACCTCTTTCCTAACATTCCATCCATTTATATTGATATTGTTTATAAGGAGAATATTATTGGAAATTAAATCTGAAAGTCTAGAAAAATAAAATGTAAAAATAATCTTGAAATTAGTAGATAAACCATCAAATTAACTAACAAATATAATTATAAATCAACCTAATAATATATCTGAGATCTCTTACAAAATTTTAATTCAAAAAACTAAAATTCTAATTAGAAAAACTAGAAGCATAGAACATAATAAAAGAAAAAGAAGCAATCATCATCTAAAAGCAACATTGAATATGTTTGCAACGATCATCATCTAAAGAATAGATGAATATTACAATTTAATTTTACATGAACTTCTCTATTAACCTGCAAATCTAATCCCATTAGACATAAGTCTTTCCTAATATTCCATCTATTTTTATATATAAAATTAATAAGGAAAACATTATTGGAAATTAAATCCGAAGTATAAAGAATTAGAATGTAAAAATATTCTTAAAAGTAGTGAAATAAATAATTGATCTTTTGAGTGACCACCTGCTCAAGCTTTCCAAGAAAATGTGATGCATCCTTGGAATATAAATTAATTGAAAAATATGGTGACAAGATTTCCGGATCAATCTCATTAAAAGCATCGCTGGTGGAAAGGTTTCTTGCTTCAACCCTTGACACATAAACACTGATATTTTCATGGGGTTTGATATTAGAGAGTTGTATAAAAAATATAGTGTAACATGAGTTGCAATGCTTGTGCGAAGAAGGAACAAAAATCAGGCTCATAAAGCATAAAATGACCATTTTTTAATCAAATAGCACTCCCTCAATATCGAAAATATGTTCTATTAACTATATCCTTTCCTGTTATGACTTTGTGATATCTAATGAAGAAAATAATGATACCCTTTATCATAAAGTTGTTAATGGGAAAGAGGATTAGTTTCATTGGGAGATGGTATAAAGTTGTCAAAAATTGATTTATCAGTTAGTTTAGTAATTCAATAAATAGATTATTGATATATTTAATAAATTAATTAGTTTAGTAAAATATTGTGTTTATTTAACCATTTAAAATTATTTTTTTTTTATTTTTTTTAAGAAATCAAATTAAAAGATTAATGTTCGTGTTTTATTGGCAAAGGATTCTTCATGTTCATATTTGAATCTGCGGAGGATTGAAGTCTAATCTTCAAAAATGGGCCATATTTTATGGGGCCGCAAGGCTTATACTTAAACAAGTGGTCGTTGGAATTTGATCCTACCCAAGATGTGCCCATTGCCGTTCTAGTATGGGTGCGACTTCCCCATCTCCCTCTGCATTGCTAGAACTAGAAATTCCTTCAAAGCATTAGCAACTCCCTCGGAAAATACATCGATCAAGTTGTTCGGAAAGATCATTATTCCTGTGCCTGAATATGTGTCGAAGTTGATCTGGAAGAAGGATTGCCGGAAGCAATAAATCTCATAGTCATTGGATGGTCTCATATTCAAGAGCTAGACTATGAAAAACTCCCCTTCAAATGAAGACACTGCCACGGTTATGGGAATTTTGCGAGATATTGCAAGAAAAAGGCTGAAGAACAGAGTGATAAATCGAAGGGAGACCAGTGGACCACAGTCCAGAAAGCAGGCCACTCAAAAGCTCATGGGAAATAATGCACAAAGGGGAATATCGCCGCAGTACAAGCAAATGAAAAGAGGAGCTCCCTAGTATCAGATGAGACTCCAACCCCCAAAGAAATCTCTCTCCCAGGCCCTCCATAAACAGATTTGGACATCCCGACACTAAATGAGGCCCCTTCCTCAAACAAATATGGAGGAGGAACTACCTCTCTCGGTGCCTCACATGGAAGCCCCTCTAACCCTTCATATGCATATATAACAAAGAAAAAGGTGGCTGATCCCTCTAGCTCCTCTAAGGACAAGACCTATGAGAGACCCATGAAGAGGGAAGGAAGGAAATCTCACAAAGTAGTAAGGGAAGAAGAGGCAGAATGGCTAAAAACGCAAGGCAGCCAATCCAAAATAGAAATGTCAATCGGGAGAAATACTAGAGCAAGACCTTCCAAGGGAGGTCTCCCCAATCCCTCACCTGGTAAATAATGTGGATAGTCTCTTGGAACTGCAGAGGTTTGGGGAATCAACCAAAAATCGAAGCCGTCGAAGATTTGTTGAAAATATAACCCCAAGATATCCTCTTGCTCCAAGAGACCAAAATCGAAGGGCAAGCCCTTCTCGAAACCAACAAGTCAAAATGGAAGAAAAATGCAGGCAAAGTAGTCAGATCGAGGGGCTCTTCAGGAGGTGTTGCACCACTTTGTTCTGACGAACACTTCCAGCTACTTAACTCCCATGAGACCCAGCACTGGATCTTCACTGAGCTCAAGCACCTTGAAAGTAAGTTAACTATTGCCTTATTCAATCTTTATGTTCCCATCTTTTATGCTGAGAAAAGAGAGTGCTGGAACTCCCTCTCTGAATTTCTAGATCTTCACTCCCCCATAAATATCATTTTGGTCGAAGACCTTCACATCGTCACGAAGCCAAAAAAAAGAAGGGGAGGCAACAGCAATAGAGATCCACTGTTTCCACTGGTCGAAGAGATAATGCAGCAGTGGGACCTTCTTGATTTTAATCCATTGAGAGGCCACTATACTTGGACCAACAATAGAACAGGTGCCGACCACAAATCTATTAGGTTGGACAGATTTCTTATTCAAAATTCCATTCTGATGGAGAACTTGCTTATCTCAACCAAAATTCTCCCCAAACTCACATCGGACCATAAGCCAATTCTACTTCTTATGGATCTTGAAGAAGATCTGGGCCTAATGCCCTTCAAGTTCAATCCCCTTTGGATTGAAAGGGAAGGTTTTTTAGACACATTTCAATCATCCTTGGCCAAACCTGTTAACAGATCCCCAAGTTTTGTGTGAGAGAAAAAATTAAAACCCACAAAAAATTCCTTGAAAGAGTGGTTAAGGAAACCTTCCAAAACTCCTTCTCAATAGAGAACTGAAGCAGTGCAGTCATTTGAAACTTTGAAAATGGGTATGGAAGATCTTAATATCACCCTTGAGATCCTAAACAAAGAGGTTGCATTCCAAAGCAATACCCATCGCTCCTTCAGAAGGGAAGAATAATTCTGGAGACTCAAATCCCGTAGTTTGTGGCTCAATGTCGGAGATCGGAATACTTCCTTCTTCCATCGCCAATACAAAGCTCATCTCTCTCACAACCATATTTCAGAGATCACAAATGTAGATGGATAGATTTGCAATAAATTCGACCAAATTAAATCAACAACTAAAAACCTCTTTAAAAACCTGTATGGGACTGGGAATGAAGGCAGCGTAGAAGACATTGAAGATCTCCTCTCAAACATCCCTCACCTCATCAATCAAGAAGAGAACCAAGCCCTCTTGAAACCCTTCTCTGAAGAAGAAATTATCAAATTTATTTGGGCGATGGAATTAGATAAGGCCCCCAGGCCAGAGGCTTCATGATAACTTCTACAAAGTTTGCTGGGATATTCTCAAAAAAGATCTGATGAAAATGATAAAAAGTTTCTTCAGCAAAGAAAGGGTTGGGGGAGGCATTAAATCAACCTTCCTGGCCTTAATCCCAAAAGAAGTCAATCCTGAAACCTTTGGTAGATGCAGACCCATTTCTCTTTGCGATGCCTCCTACAAAATTTTGGCCAAAATCCTTGCAAACAGAATCAAACCCCTTCTTGGAAAATTAATCTCCAACCCTCAAGGGGGGTTCGTCAAAGGTCGACATATCTTAGACAATGTCATCCAAGTGTAGGAAGCAATTCATTCCAACAAGCAACGGAAAGAGAAGGGGATGCTGACCAAACTCGACATGGCCAATGCCTTTGATAGGGTCAACCTCTCCTTCCTATTCAAAATTCTTCGATCCTTCGGCTTCCCCTTTCATTTCATCAATATCATCAAAGCCTACATTGAAAAACCCTGGGTTGTCCCTCTGGTCAATGGTCGTCCTGCATCTTTCTTCCAAGCTCAGCAAGGCATGAGGAAAGGATGCCCACTATCCCCTTTCTCGTATATTTTGATGGCAGACACTATAAGTAGGAAACTTGCTGCTGAAATGAACTTTGGTGCCCTCCCCGAAATTCGAACATATAATGGCTTGAAACCTATAAACCATGCTCTTTTTGCAGATGACTCCCTTCTTCTTGGCAATACGTTTACCCGAATAGCCAAATCCTTTGATTCTGTTCTAAAATGCTACTGCAGAGCCTTTGGAGCACTGATAAATGACAAAAAGAGCTCTGTCTATGGTTGGAATGTGGAACAACAAAATCTCAATTGCATTGCTCAGATCCTTGGTTTCGAGGGCTTTGCCCATTGGGACAACATAAAATATCTTGGCGTACCTCTTACCTCTGGTGTTAATAACAGATCCCTGTAGCAAGGTATTATCAGCAAGATCAAAGCTAAGATTGTCTCCTGGGGAGGTTTCCAGCTAACCAAGGGAGGGAAATCTATCTTAATAAAAATAGTGCTATCTGCCCTTCTTATCTACCAAGCCTCTTTCTTACTTGCACCAAAATACATTCTGGAGCAAATATCTAGTTTCTTGCGAGATTTTCTTTGGCAGGGGGGGAAAGGCAACCAAAGAAAAATACATCTGGAAAATTGGGACCTTGTAAAGCGACCAATTCATGACGGAGGACTCCAGATCAGAGATCCTTCCCTTCCTAATCTTGCTTTGGGCCGCAAGCTTCTCTGGAAATTATATGCCGACCCTTCTCACCTTGTTAGTGAAACACTCAGATCCAAGTATGCACAAGGCATCCCTCTCAGACTTTTATCATTCGGCAACTCTACCCCTAGCACGTAGACATGGAAAATTTGTCGTAAGAGCTTCAGCCTATTCAAAAATAACCTCTACCGAATTTCGGGCAATGGGAAAAAAATCCTGTTGTGGGAAGATCGCATTATGGACTGCGCTCCTCTCAACACCCGTGATGAAATCAGTAATTTACGCTGCTGGCTCCTCAACACAGGAAAACACAGATTGTTCGAAATTTCTGGTTGGGACAGCAAAGGAAATTGGCTGGCTTGGAATTTACAAATCGTGTCGGAGCATTTGTGTACTCAGCTCTCAACGCTCAAACTGCTCCTCACTGATGTTGTGACTGTCCGTAAAGACACCCCAAATAGTTGGGGATGGGGTCATTGTGGCAGTTATACTACTGCTTTAGGCTATATCGCATTGCAGCCAAAAAAAGACAGAATCCACTCCCCCAAATTTTGGAAGCAGGTTTGGGACTTTTCTGGGCTCTCGAAAGTTAATTTTTTCTTTTGGACTCTCATGCACAACAAGGTACTGACATGAGACAACTTCGAAAAAAGAAATATTTCCGAACCTCACAGATGTGTGCTATGCAGAAATGCCAGCGAGACTGCCACTTACCTTTTCATTGACTGCGTCTTCGCCAAGGAGGTTTGGGAAATTACTCTCTTTGGCTTGCAGGTTAGTCCTCCCCAGCAATGCTCTATGGCTGATCTTTACACTTCATAGTTCCAAATCTACCCTCATAACATCCCCAACAAATCTCTTTGGCACCAAATCTGGCTCTCCATCCCCAAATTTGTGTGCTGGAAAATCTTGCTTGCCCGGAATGACCTAACTTTCAATGATACTCCTTGTCATCCTGCAAAGGTATCTGCCAAAGCAAATTCTCTCCTTCTTGAATCTGTATTCCAGTAATCCCACAAAACTGACATCTCTCTCCTTCCCTCTGAAAAGATCTGGGTGAATTTCCTTAGCTCCCAACCTAAGGAAAATCCTCTAATCCTCCCCCTCCCCAACCCACATTTGAGACTAAGAGAACTAGATGATAACTTTCAAGAATGGTGGAAGAAACAAAATAAAACAACAATCTTCTTTGACGGTGCTTCCAAGGGAAATCCAGGGGCAGCGGGAGCAGGTGGCGTCATATACTCCCTCGACAGCTCAAAAAAAGAATGCTTTTGCTGGGGACTTGGTCAACACACTAACAATCAGGCAGAAATTCTTGGACTCATAAAAGCCTACCAAATTGTCCGCGATAGAGGCATCAAATATTTCCAAGCTTTCAGAGACTCAGAAATTCTCATTAAAAAGCTCAACTCGAAGGAACAGTTTAATAACATCGTTCTCAATAAGTCTTTGAGAATATTAAAGATCATTCTGCTTGACTTTTCCTCCTTCCCATTTTTCCACATTCTCATAAGCTTGAATAGTGAAGCGGACTTCATGGCAAACAAAGCATGCCTTCTCTAACTGGGAGATCTCAACATAAATGATGAAAGCACTTTCAATTCAAGAATTCCATAATCCGTGAAATTTTGTAAATCAGGAAGAACTCAAGCTGCATTGGAATGCTGTGTAACGATGGTTGATTAGGCTTAGGCCCAACCAAACCTCCTTATGAATAAAATATATCCATTCTAGTTAAAAAAAAAAAGTAGAAAAAACATCTATATTTCAATTTCTATAATTTATTTGTATAAAATTTTGTTGTATTGATTTAACTTAAGTATTTCAGAAGGTAATAAATTTATTGGTTGAAGGAAAAAGATTAGGAATTACTTTGTTTTAGAATTTTATTTTGCAATAGAATGACTTAAAGAGAAGCATTGCTAAAGTATTATAGTTTACGTGAGTTAAAAGATTATGAGAGTTGGTATTATAATAAATGTTTTAAAATTGATTTTTAATTGATTGTAATAGATTTAGATTGAATGCATTGCATTAGATTTCAATAGATTGAATGTATTCAATAGATTGCAATAGATTGAATGCATTTAGTGCATTCAACAAAGTCCAGTCAATGCATTCAATAGATTATGAATACATTGAATAGACTCAAATGCATGCCACAAATTAAATTCATTTCAATAGATTGTAATGCATTCAATAGAATGAATGGATTCAATAGACTCAATGCATTGCAATAGATTTCAATGGATTGCAATAGATTTGAATGCATTA
Organism: Pinus albicaulis; assembly: GCA_034641835.2. NCBI lineage: Eukaryota > Viridiplantae > Streptophyta > Pinopsida > Pinales > Pinaceae > Pinus > Pinus albicaulis. The sequence goes on along the minus strand of CM076576.1, from coordinate 473,469,073 downwards.
GATTATTACAATAAATTGAATGCATTAAATATATTGCAATCAATGCATTCTATAGATTGCAATTAACACATTCAATAGATATGAATGCATCAATACATTGCAAAGATTGAATGCATAGATTAAATGCATTTCAAAAGATATGAATTGATTGCAATAGATTTTAATAGATTAAATGCAGTGCATTTGATTTCAATAAAATGAATGCATTCAATAGATTGCAATAGATTGAATGGATTAAATAGATTGCATTTTAATAGAACTTAATAGATTTAGATTGAATGCATTTCAATAGATTCCAATAGATTAAATGCATTCAATAAATTGTAATCAATGTGTTCAATAAATCACAATCTATTAAATGCATTCACTCTATTGCAACCTATTGATTGTATTCAAGAGGGTTTGTTTAATTATAAATGTAAAAAAAAAAAAAAAACAAAGGGTAAACTATGATGGAAAGAAACAGTGATAACAAAAGAAAAAAATATGTAAGAAATATTTTCTGAAAGGAAGATACAAATGTAAAGGTTATATATACATGAATATAAAATTGTTTATGACTCAAATTAATTAACTTAAATTGATTTAACTCAAATTCATTCAATAGATTTAACTTACATTCATTTACCTATTCATTAAATATATTTAATTGAATAAATTTAATTAATTAATAATTTCATTTAATTCTTAATACTAAATACTTAACAATTAATACTTAATATTTAATAATTAATTATTTGATATAAATATTTATAATTATTAATATTATTAGTTTGAGTTGTCTTTAATGAGACTTTTTGAAAAGTTTTCCGGTGGCTTTTTCCTATATAATTTGTATAAAATATGGCAGGAATTCATTGAAATCACAAGTTTGATAGGTAAGCTCTGCACAATCGAAGTGTCTTAGGGGTTTTCAGGGTGTTGAATCCATATACACATTCAAAAAACCAGTTTAAATAACATAGATCAAGATTTCGTACAAAAAAATCCACAAGAAACTCCAAAAAGTCACATTAAAAACAATTCCTTATTAGTTAATAATAATAATAATAATAATAATAAGAATAAATTTATAATAATACTTAACAATTATAGTTAATAGCTAATAACTAATTATAAATATTTAACAACTTATTAATAATTAATAATAGTTAATTATGAATAATTAACAACCTATTAATATTTAATAATAATCAATTAAAAAATATTAATAAATTAATCATAATAATTAATAATAGTTCATTAATAATTAATAATTTATAGTTATTAATTGTTATTAATTATTATCAATTATTAGTATTAATACTTATTATTAATAATAATTAATTATTTTTTGTTTTTATTTTTATTAATTTATAAATATTTATTAATTGGTTAATTAATTAAACAATATTATTAATTATTATTGTTAATTATTTTTAATTAATAATAACAACAACAATAATTAATGATAGTTATAGTAAACCATGGCCAACTATGGTTCAACGTCACATTGTGATAGATTGTATCAATATGAAAATCAAGCATCCTAAACCATGGTCAACCATGTTTATTTTAGGGTTTTTAATATTTATCTTAGTACTTATATACCTTAGGCTTAAAATATTAATCTCCTGGGTTTAATATTATTTCCTTGGGTTTATAATCCCCCATGGTTTGAGTATTAACCCCTTGGGTTCGTTATTCTCTTGGGTTTATAATATCAATTCCTTGAGTTTATTAATATAAGGGTTCATATTCCTTGGGTATAATATTATTCATAGGATTTATGATATTAATCCTAGGATTTATTATCCCTTGGGTTTATAATAATGGTCACCCATGGTCAATCATGTTTAACGACATTACTAAAAGTGCTTGACATGATCAACCATGGTTAACCATGTTAATCTTTGTCACAATGTGAAACAATTTGTCTCAATATGATAATCAACCATGATCAATAATGGTAAACCATTGCCAATCATCATGAACCATGGTCAGACATGGTCAACAATGGTCCAATGTCACATTATGACAAAGATGGTCTCAATATGAAAAACGACCATGGTCTAACGTCACATTGTGACAAATATTTTCTCAATATGAAAATTAACCATGGTTAACCATTGCCAGCCATCATCAACCATGGTAAACATTGGTAAACCATTGCCAACAATGGTAAACGATTTCCAACCGTCGTCAACTATGATCAATCATGGTCAACCATGGTCCAATGTCATATTGTGAAAGAATTTTGTCTCAATATGAAAGGCAACCATGGTCAACAATGATCAACCATGTTCCAGTGTTGCATTGTGACAAAGATTGCCTTTGCCATTGCCTTTCTAAAGTCTTTTCCATTGCATTTTATAATTTCCTTTAGCCATAATAAACAAACTAAACACTCGTTAGGATGTTTTGCCCAACATTCAGCTTGGAATACACGCCCCATGACCTTGGTCTTATATTTTTAACCGGGGCTGTTATAGATAAACTAAAAAGGCTCAAGATGGAAAATTGTAAGCTAGTTATAACCCCAATTGCAATTGGTACAAAACTTAGTAAGGATGATCAAGGTTCAGATGTTGATCCAATCTTGTATAAGAAATTGGTTGGAAGTCTTATGTATTTGACGATGACAATGCCTAATATAATGTTTGTTGTAAGTTTAATTTCCAGATTCATGGAGTCTTCGAATAATACCCATTAGCTAGTTCGAAAAATGATTTTAAGATATGTTCTTGGAATAAGAAATTATGGTATCCTATATACATCTAATTCTGATTTTAAACTAATTGGATATACATATAGTGATTTTGCAGGAAACATTGATGGCAAGAAGAGCACATTTGGGAATGTGTACAATTTTGGTTTAGATGTAGTTTCATGGGCATCAAAGAAGCAATCCTTTTTAACTTTATCATATACTGAGACAGAGTATATTGCAATGAAAAAAAAAACAGGAGAAATTGTGTGGATGAAAATAAATTTGACCAAGTTGTTGCATGAACAAAAAGAACCAACTCAGATTTTCTGTGACAACAAATTTGCTATTGCATTATCAAGAAATCATGTTTTCCATAAAAAGATAAACATATTTATATGAAGTATTACTTCATTCATGAATTAGTATGCAATAATGAAATATGTATGGAGTTTTGCATATAAAAAACCAATTTGCAGACATATTTACAAAATCCTTGGGAAAGAAATTGTTTCAAACTCATAGGAAAAATATAAAAGTATGCATGATGTTATTTTGATGTCATAAAAATATTTTTTTTTCTTGTGAAATAATTAATGAGGAGAATCTTAAAAATAATTATTTGATCGTCGTATTATCTTCCACCATCGCCATAATTCTCCACCACCTCACCACACACCGACTTGGCTGGAGCATATTCGAAAGGGAAACACTGCCTTATCTTATCCAGATGTGAAGGGGGAGCACCGCCTGAAAAACAATATTCTGATTGATGTAACCGACAGGATTTTGTATAAATACACATGCTCGGCTAGAGGCGGAGATCATCTCTCAACTTTCATATTTTCTTGTATAATATTGTAGTTGTAGCTGCATTTTGGAGTCTTTGTGTGCTCTGTTTTTTATCAACTGGTAAGAACAATGGCGCTATAAATGATAATCAAGTCATAATCGACTATTCGTCATTCACAACTTCATATTCTGGATTAAGCAGTGCATGGAGCACTAGTCATTCCTATTCAAATGCCCATCAGTTTTCTGGAATTAGCGTTGTGGAGGATTACAGGAACTTGCATCATCATGGGCAGGCCACCCATCAGTCATGCTCGACACTTTTTTCTGCCTCTGACTCCCTATTTAGTGCATCAACAATGCGATGGGCTCGGCTCATGACAAGTATAACCATCTTCATGTTGTGCATGATTGGAAGGATTGTCAAAAATTAAATGATGATGTAAACCTAAGAATTCCAACACATATTGATATGAATAGTAAACATGAGTGCCATGACCAAATCGATGGAGGAAGAGTAGGTGTTCCCGATCAACAAAGTTGTTTAGGAATCTCCAATGAAGAAGTGAACGAGTTCGAATCAGAGCAGATTAGAAAAACTTGGGAGGAGGATGACGAAATATACCATATCCATATGCCCGCATGTTATGATCTCAACCAAGTCCATTTACTTACTAAAGAATTACGTAACTTTTTAGTAATGCAATCCAATTTAACTTATACATTTCAATTTCATTTTTTTTTGGATTAGATTTTGGTATCCTAGACAATAACAAGAGTAAAGTAAGTTAATTGTTTCCTTTCACTTCTATTCAACAAATTTTAAAATATTTCTAAAATCTAAAAGGTATACATTACTTCAATTTAACTCAAGCTTTGTTTTCCTCTCTTTCATCTAAGCAATCCGATGATTTATGAGAGATTCACTTCTGCTTTTCTTTAGAAGGAAGCTTTGGGGCTTCCAATAATCATCTGAGCTATTGTTTCATGTATGATGTATGTGTGCATTGTGGGAATGGAAAATGTAAAATCATCCATGGGTCTCGCTAAGAATGGAAAAGTGTAGAGAAAAAGTACTCTTCTCAATATGCTCAAAGAGTTAAATAGATTACATAGTAGCCATCAATAATAAATGACTGAATTAGAATTCAACTAAACTGAACTAAACTCAAACAAATAATCACACCTAGATTAACACCTAGTAGGTAATTGAAATTGGTTTCTCCAAAAGATTTGATCATGACCTTAGATTTAGATTTGTCAATATTGATCATGTTAAAACTAGTATGTCATTTTCCTTTTCCTTTGTAATTTTATGTTTTAACAGGTTTATGCTCCTTGGACCAACTTTTTGTATTTCATTTTCCTTTCTAATAGGTTTGGATATTCTTTGTACATTTAGTAATCTGAAATAGAATAATATGATCATGTTAAAATATTACGTTTCGTCATGCCATTTTCCTTTCTAACAGATTGGTGCTTCTTAGCCAATCCTTGTGTTAATAATATATATATATATATATATATATATATATATATATATAGATATAATAAATTTATACTGGTTAAACATTCTCCGAGCATTTACATTTAATAACCTAAAATAGAATGATATGATTTAAAAAAAAATTCATATAACTATGTACAAATATGAGTATATAGCTTATTTTATAATTCTATATAACAATATAAATATCCTAATCCATACTATATTTAAAACAATAATGATTATTTTTACTAATTTAACTAGTATAATATTAATATAACCATTTAAATTTCAAAACTAAACTCTACACAAGCTTATATGAGATAAATCACTCATTTCTTCCCTGTCTTATTTTCCTGTTGGTTCTTTCAATATTTCAAAATGGCAGTGATAAGAAAAATTAAATGTGGGTTAAAATGCTTTTCACGGCTTGATTTGCTGAGGATATTCCATATCAATCGACATTTACTCTCTTGGTTCTCTTTGGATCACATTAGCAAAAAGCGAGTGTGTATGCAATTATTTTTAGAACCTTGTTACCATTTTAAACCAGCAAACTCTTTTCATAGGTTAATGAGAACGTTGAAGTATTTAGACGAAAAGAACACATCTTGAGATAACAATAATTTTACGATGTTAATTATGAGTAAAGAAAGATTTTATTTTTATTTAAATATTTAAGCTTTTATAAAAAATGTTAACAAAATACTTAATGTACCAACCATCGCAAGGCTGTTTCAGCAGAGTTATCTGCATAGAGAGGGGAAACCAAATAGCCTCTTCAGAAGGTTTTATGGCCTAACATTGCAACAAAATTCATGAAAATAACCGTAGCAGTGCTTTTGTTATGGAGTGCTTTTAGCTGGTGAAGACTTGCGCCTGAAAAAGGGAAAAGGAACCGTAGTCTAGTTTCTTAGAAATTGCAGTCACCATAAATGCACGGGAACTCTAGAAAGTCTACTAAAGACAATTTCTATTAATTATAATTATTTATTTTATTTTATTTATTTTTAATTTATTAATTTTATTTTATTTTATTTTTATGTAATTTTAGGTTATTCAAATATTTTATTGCTAATTATAATTTTTAATTAATTAAAATATTAAATATTATAGCATCTATATTATACAAGATTGAAAAGCCCCTCTAAATCTAATAAAACTAAATTATTTATTTTAATTTTAATTAAAAAATTAATAACAATTATTTAAAATATTGATATTAAAATAATGAAATTTATACATAAATAATAAATAAATAAATATAAAATTAGATAAAATCAAATTTATATAGTTAAAAATAATAATAATAAATAAACAATTTTAAAATATTAAATTAAATACTACATTATTAATTTTTAAGCGTGGGGTCTACATCTTCATTATGTTAAAGGATAGCAGCGGTAATCAAACTACAAGCCGAGATGTGGAAAAGTCAAATACAACCGATATCATCCTAAGCTTTTCGATGTATCATTCTAATGACGACAAGTGAAAAGTCAAATACAACCGGTATCATCCTAAGCTTTTCGATGTATCATTCTAATGATGACAAGTGACCTGAAATCCCTTGAACATGCACAAGAGAGGATGAATAATTTATTAAAAAGATTATCATAGGTTGTGGAGACCATGGTCGACATCATGAGACACTTCTTTGGCGTTGTTGGAGAAAATATATGAGTTGCTGCAACCGAAAATTTAGAAATGGCATGTAATCACTGAGGCTGAAGTTGTTGTTCTGGATATCAAGATGAACAAGATGGAAGTAGAATTCATCAAAGGAAGAAAAAGGATGATATGGGCTACAGTGTATTGTAGGATCACTAAAAAGAAGATTATAGGAGCAACTTAACGAGAATTCAAAGGGCCATGATGATGTTGTTGAAAGAGATCTTTTGGACATGTAAGCATAGTGAAATACCAAAGAAAGAGGAATTTTTTTTATAATACAAAATTATTATTGGTTCTTAAAAAAAATAAATTAGGGTAAGAGATTTGATTTTTATTTATACTTGGTACATGTTGTATTAAGATGGATTGGAATTGTTGCGTTAGCCAATTCCTGCGGGAAATAGCAAGTTCAAAAATTCAAAAGAGGGGCTGCTCCAGGAGGGGAAACCAACCCAAGAAACTTGTCCATGTATCAGAAAAAATAATGTTCTTATAGGGAAACCAACTTTAAACATCGTTATACAGTGCAAAAAATAAAAATTCAAAAGAACTAGACCATAACAGAGAATAGTGACAAGTGGGAACCATGATCTTGTTGCTTCTTATCATCCTGCAATGACTGTTGAGGTGACTCTTCCTCGATGAGGCACCTGTACTCAGAGATGTCGTCCTCGAGCTTGGACAGCTGGGTGTCCAACGATGGAGAGGAAGTCAAGAGGGCACCTGTCTCAGAATACTTGCCATCTTCATCAGAGCTACAGCTGCCATCACTGTTCGAGGCGTCCTCAACTAACTTAATTGGCAGAGCCACCATTTTGCACGGAAGATTGAGGGAGGTAGGAGACATGGTGGACTTGCGCATCCGTTTCTTGGAGCATGAGCCAGAGGACCTGGAAGAGGCTTCACGAAGGTGCATGGATAAATGAGCAGAGAGGCTATGTGGATCCCAGACCTCAGGCGAACCAAATTCAAATACAAGTCCGTAGTTCTTCCAGGCATGACGTGAATGGGTGGACGGGAAGGGAAGTCATGACCTGCACCTCTGCGGCACCGCATGCAGTGGCGTCGTGGCATGGCGGAAGAAGAGTTGCAGGATTGTGAAGGAAGCGGAGGAGGAGGATAGGCTGTGTGACAGAGGGAAGTTCGACACATATGGGATGAGGAATGTTGCAGGGCCTCAACAGGAGCGGAATTGGTGCAGGAGGAGACAGAGCCAACACTGAGAATAACAGAAATGCCAAAGGGGAATGTTTGAGGGACAATGCCATTGTCCATATATGGCAGCAGGTGGAGTAAATTCGTAGATGGAGGAATGAATGCGGAGAGGATGGAGTAAATTCTCACCTGGTGCGGAGAGGATGCGATAGACGGTTCAAGGCTGGCTGAGTAAATATCATTCATGTCGCAGTTATTAATAACCACGCTGTGGCCATGTGCCTCCTCGTGACGAGGACAACTGCCACGCGACGGCTCTACCAAGTGGTTGCTGGCTAGATCTCTAGAGAACACCCACATCTGGGGTTAAATTGTTTAATTAGTAATTCTAATTATAAATATAATTTTAAAATAAATCTTTCAGGAAATCACATGAGAAGTTTTAGAACCGACATGTTTCGAACTACTAACTGTAGTTCATCATCAAGATAATGAAAACTCACTGATCTGACTATCCATATATATATCATGCAGAGAAAAGTGATGGTCAAAACCTATGGAAAAATAGATGTTAAAAAATGGTCAAAAATGAAAATAACCAATAAATAAATGAATGAAAACGAAATAAATCCCATCGTAAAGCAATAAAATAATAAAAATAAAAACCAAGTCAAAAAACAAATAAATAAAATAAAAATAAAAATAAAATAATAAAAAATTAAAACTAACAAAATAGTCAAAATGATAAAAATCATAATAATGACTAAGTCAATAAAAATAAAATTAAAAATAAACATTAAAAAATAAAATAAAAATAATAAAATAGATAAATAAATAAACGATATATATATATATATATATATATATATATATAATAAAATCAAAATTAAAAATAAAGAATTAAATAAAAGGATTTATAAAAATAATACTACCTAAAATGAAAATAACCAATAAATAAATGAATGAAAATGAAATAAATCCCATCTAAAGTAATAAAATAATGAAAATAAAGACGAAGTCAAAAAAATAAAAAAAAATAAAAAATAAAAACAAAATAATCAAAATTAAAACTAACAAAATAGTCAAAATCATAAAAATAAATATAATTATTAATTTAATTTAATTTTTAGTTTTATATAATTTTACAAGTTAAAATGTTTTATTGTCTTTTTTTTCCAAAGAAAAAATCAAACCCATCTATTGATTAAGTAGAAGGTTACATAGTATATGCAAGAGCATTCAATGAACTGCATTTTCCTTTCTTCTGAGTAAAGGAACAATGAAGTTGCCACTGGGAAGGATGATGTTTCTATCGATCCTCACAACTTTGTCCAAAAAACAAAAATATACATTTTTGTGTCGTCTCCTTTCAGCCCCCAGGCTTCCACTTTGTTGTGGAGAGGCCTGAAACAGGGATGAAAACAGACTATGTCTGTTGCAATAATCATCATGACTTCCATCATGACTAAAAGTTGGGAGGTCGATACCATTCCCACTTTCACCGAGTTCTTATGACAACATAAATTTTAAAGTCGATACAGTCTCCCGGATCTCCTCAGTGAGGAAAACAATCCGAAACAAAGACAATAACAAGAGTAGTTAGCTATAGTATCAATGCGAAAAAACCAAAAACAAAAAATATAAAGATCAGTACTGGCATATAAATGGAAAAAGGGAAACTCAAGCTCAACGGGCGAAAGGAGGTTGATCGATCCCTCAGATCTATCCTCCTTCAATCGCTACAAAGACCCATTGCCCCATATCTTGTCGAGCATTTTCCTTAGATAAGATGTCTGCTGCATGATTCCATTCCCTGTAGATATGGCAAGTAGATATCTGGTTAAAGTAAGCTTTTACAATATTTACTTCATCAAGAAAAGTAGATAAAATGAAATTTTCACATCTTAGAGTGCCATTAAACCATTTGATGATGTTCATAGAGTCCTCGAATATCTGGACATCTCTCATCTTGAGAAATGAAAGCCAACATAACAAAAGATGAAGAGATTTGAGTTCAGCAAAATTGTTTGTCCCTTGGCCAAGCCCAATTGAAGCTTTCAAAAATTTTCCAGATAGCTCGTGAATGACTAGTCCAGCCCCGCATCTGTTTTGAGGGTCAGAGGCCCCATCAAAGTAGGCCCATGGAGTATCCCCCCTAATGTGCTCCTGAAAGATGACTCTAGGTTGGGGAGGGGAAGTTGGGATGGGATAAATTTATAAATGGACGCACTTTCAATAGCAAGTTGGTTGATTGGGAAACAAGAATCTTGAAAGATGATTCGATTTCTGGCTATCCAAGTCCCCCAAGCAACAAGGAGAGGGATATTCCTGACCCTATCATTTGGAGAGGCTTGCCACCAACATTCCCAAGAAGCCCTCACATCATTACCTTCCCACGTCTGAGACATTTTAAGGAGCCTCAACGTTTCTTTCCAGAGTCGCATATTGAATGGAAAGGTAAGAAAAAGGTGGTGTGAAGACTCCAAACTGGTTTTACATAACGAGCACCATCTAGGCCCAATCTTCCCCCTACGTTGAAGAAAATCCTAGGTGGGGATCTTGTTATGGAGAATGCACCAAAAGAAAAGGTTGCTTTTTGTCAGCCCCTTGCGAGTCCATAGGGACTTGTACCACCATTCTTGTTCCCCCCAGCCTTTCTGAGCCATTAGCCATTTGTATCCAAACTTAGGGGAGAAACTACCCGATGGAGCGTGGACCCATTTTAATTCATCATGTCTCTCTTGAAGTCTGATATTAGAATTTTGAAGATCATTTATGAACCCCTGTCACTCCTCAAGCCACCTGTCCTCTAGCTGAAGGGCTTCCCTAGGCAACCACCCTTGCCTCCATATCGATGACTGACCGTGATTTGCAATGTGGTTTAAGGTTCTGATACCTCTTCACTCTAGATGGTCAATGAGGTCATGGGTGAGTGCAAATATCCCCGAGCATCCCACCCAAGGGTCACGACCTATTCGAACCTGAGTGCCATCCCCGACATGCCAAGCAAGCCCCTGTTCTATGATCTTTATCGACATTACAGTGGATTTCCATATAATGGATGCATTTTTTGTATTCTTATTCGACATGCGCATCCATTCCAGGATTGGCATAGGATTAATGTACTTTTGGTTTATGAATGTCGTCCAAAGGTTATCTCAGGAAATGAGACGCCAACCTAGTTTAGCTGCAAGAGAGGTCGTGAAAGAAGGAAGCTCCTTAATTCCCCAACCTCCCCATGATTTGGGACGAGCAATCTTTTCTAGGGCCACCCAAGGCATCACCCGCTCCTCCTTTGAGCCAGACTAAAGGAAACAGTTGTAGATTTTGTTAATCATTGACAAAGTGCTTCTGGGAACCCATGAGAGGGCAGCCCAATAGGTTGGGATAGCCAAGCCAACCGATTTTATCAACACCAACCTCTCGGCTCTGGAGAGCCATTTGAAGCTCCAGTGTTTCATTCTAGACTCTATCTTGGTGATTAGCCAATGCCAATCCTGAATGCGGTAAGAGTCCGACTTTAAGAAGAAACCCATATATTTGAATGGATCCTTCAAGGTTTTGTCTTTGAACTGTAGAACCTCTGATAATCTTTCCATTTCTACTACAGATAAACCAGTTGTGGTGATTGTATATTTCTGACGGTTTATGCTGAGCCCTTAGATTTTAGAAATAGATCCAGAATTTCTTGAAGGAGTCTAATATATTCTAAACAACCATTGCTAAAAAGGAGGATGTCATCAACAAATAGAAGGTGGGTGACAATTTGATTTACAACAACTTCAATCCCTTTTAGAGCTCCCCTACGCTTTGCCTCATGAATCATCAAACTGAGACCTTCCGCTGCTAGAAGAAAGAGCAAGGGCGAGAGGGGGAATCCATGATGGAGACCTATTTAAACATTAAAGAAATTTGAAGCTGCCCCATTGATCAAAACTGCTATGCTGGAAGAAGTGATGCATCCCATTACCCAATTTATGAAATCAATCCGAAAGCCTAGATGGGTAAGAAGGAGCCGGATATACATCCAACTGATTCTGTCATAGGCCTTAGAGAGATCAATTTTGATGATAAATCCTTTTTTCTTGCTCAATTTTAAACTATGAAGAGTTTCTTGAGCAAACCCCACCGCCTCATGTATCTGTCTTTCATCCAGGAAACCGAACTGCTCCAAAGAGATATTGTAGGAAAGAAAAGGCTTGAGTCGATTTTCAATCACTTTTGCAATGATTTTATAGGTACATGTGTAGAAATTTGAATAACTAATATATTATTCACCGAGATTCTCCCGATCACACACTATTTTATCTTCATGCACAATACAAAATCTCTTCTACCATTGATCATTAATTGCGGAAATAAAATCAATTGCATGCGCACATTAAAACCATAAAAATTCACACATATGAACACAATATTTCATGGGAAAGCTTAAAGTTGAAAACCCCAAATATATGTATATTATATGTCATAGAGATCATGTAACAATCATTATACAAAGCTCCTCACAAGCTCTCAGTACAATCTCCAATTGCTACACACTAATCAAGCTAGATCTAGCAATGCACATGCTCCAATCTTTGCCACCTGATAGCCTGCCTCTATTGCCTAATCAATGCTGAAGAATGGCTCATAAATAAATTCGAACCACGTGTCTTGTACTGCGCAATCCTCATTGGCTTCTCCAATCACTGGTTGTTGCAAATCATGCAACAGTATAGTCACAACTAATAGTCACACTGCTCTTTCACCTATCTCTTCTTACCGGTTCCACTGGAATCATCTTATGCAATCGGTTAACTGATGGATTCTTTAGTTGATTAATGAGTTTATAATTAGTGAATTAATTATTAATTAATTCACACCACTCTCACTAGTGTATCAATAAGTTAGACTAGATACAACTAGCTCAACTATGTTTATATTAGTTAAACTGAACACAACTCCATTAACTTCCTCAATCAACTCCACGAAACTCTCTCACATGAGTTCTAATTGAAGTATCCATGAAATAGCTCCACTTAACCCTTAGGAATAGCGTAATTCCTTCTGTCAACTACTGTGCCACATCTGTGCACTTAACTGAAGTGCTCCAAGAGAATAAGATAATGTTTATAGTCCAAATATTATTAAGAGCTAATAATATTCGACATATCTATTTTTAGACTGGAAATCTAAAAATATATTCCACCCAATATGTCTAAAAATAGAAGTACATCTATTTTTCCAACTTGACCAACCCTCCACAAATAGCATCCTGCAACTCATAGAATATGATCCATATGTCTAGAAATAGACATAGTCTAAAAATAGATTTTGCGCCAAAAATAGCCTGCGGGCCCACTTAGTGAAGGTGACTTATTTCCACTAATCTCATCATCTTGTTGCAATCTCAACAAAAGGTACATAGAGAGATGGGTCTGAAATCATCGAAAGACTCCGGGCGTTCCTTTTTTGGAATAAGAGCTAGGAAAGTAGAGTTGAAGGGTGAATAGATAGTTCCTGAATTTCTTAATTCTTCCACCACTACTAATAAGTCATCCCCCAGGAACTTGAAGAAATGTTGGAAGAATTCCACCGTCCAGCCATCCAGACCTGGACTATTGTCCTTCTGCATTTCCCTAAGAATATCCTCCACTTCTTCCTTAGAAACAGGTTCCATGATATTGTCATTTCCTTCATCATCTATGTATCTCGGGAAAAATTGTGCCACCCTGATGACTTCAACGATGGTCACCTCCCTTGGGGCCCTAAACTAAGTTTTGAAGTGTTTTACACCTAGGGCAGAGAGGGCTTCAAAGGAGCGAGCCTCCTCTCCTTCATCCGTCCTCATACCCCACATTGTATTGATTTTTTTTCTCCCTTTTGCATAATTCTGAAATTTTTTTGTATTTTCATCTCTTTCTTGAAGCCAGACAACCCTGCTCTTAAGGCGCCAGCTCTCCTCTTGAACCAATAGGATTTTATTCCTAGATTCCTCCAGGCACTTTATGTGGTCCCTTGCTTCAATGGAGACATAGCCAGCCCCCTCTGGGCTTTCAAGGAAATCTAGTTCCTCATTGATCCTTCGAAGGTCTTCCTCCTCTTTAAACTTCTTAGCATTTTCCCATTCCAGCGTTTCCATTTTCATTTCTTTGAGGTTCTCCATAAAATTCCTACAATGATTTCCAGGTTCCCTTGGCCAGTATTTCCTCTAGGTGGCATGGAACAAGGATATAAAAGAATCATCTTTAAGCCACGAGGATTTAAAATTGAAAGGTGCACCAGGCTTCTTGTTAGGGCCTTTAATTTCAAGAAGTATGGGAAAGTGATCAGAAATCCCTCCTTCACCTACCCAATGCCGGAACATCGAGATTCTAGCCACCAGATCTTCATGTAGAAGGAAGCGATCAAAATTATTTGCTACCTTGTCCTCCCTCGCTCTTCTATTTCGCCATGTCGGTCGGGGTTTTATCAAGCCTGCATCCACCAGATGTGTGGATGGAAAATGATTGGTGAAGAAATCAGTCAGTGGGTCAGCCCGTGCAGATGGACCCCATGATTCTGACAGACCAAGGGAGAAATTTAGATCTCCACCCAAAATTAGATTAGTATTTTGAAGACAAGCCTTTGCAAATAGAATGTTCCAGTACTTCATCCGCTCCTGGCATGGGCAATAAAAATTTAGCAATAGGATAGAATGGCAAAGCTCATTCGAATAGACTTCCATAGCTAGAGAGTTTTCAAAGCCCCAAGAGGAGATTTCCTTCAATCGCCCATACTTTATGCCCAGGGCCAAACACCCCGGTCTTCCATGGGCATCCATTGCCTGGAATCCCCATCCCGAGAACATATTTGTAAGCGATCCTACCACCTCAGACCCTGAACCCAAGGTTTCCTGAAGCATAAGGACCTTAGATGAATAGGCTTTCATCAGTTCCTTCAGGGCTAGTTTTCTGGGTTGACTAGCTAAACCCCTATAGTTGTATGAGAGAATGATCATCAAGGACCCTAAGACAGGGTCTGCACTGCTCTAAGCACCCCGGAGAGGGAAATCTGCTTCCCATCCGCAATATCTATTTTGGCTTTAACTTGAGCCTTTGAGAGGTTTGATTTCCTGCCTCTCAGTTTCCTAGGACCAACCGAGATGGGATTGGACTCTAAACCCCCTATGTGCACTCCCGACCAAAATGTTTTAATCAAGGATCGAAGATTATAAGGGGGCTTCTCAGGGATAGGAGGTAAAGGGGAGGACTGATCGAGGGAAATCTCAGGCAGAGAGTCAACAGAAGGGTGAGTGATTGATGTAATAATGCTATCCAGGGACTCTATGACATATTTCATAGGCATATATTCCATTTTTGGAGGCCTGGAATGACCAGGCATTGAAAAAGAAAAATCAGCAGAGAAAAATGAGGAAAAAAGAGAGGGGTCAGAGAGCAGAGGCATACCCTCCTGAGATGCTTCAGCAGGATCAGCTTCAGGTGTGGGGTCAGCTTCAGGTGGCAGGGACTGGTCGGGGGTCGGAGCATCCAAAACAATCTGTGAGTCCTCTTAGGGCCCGCCAGGGATTACGTTTTCAGATGCTCCAGGGCCCTCCAACCCTTCCATTAATTCACCATTAGAGATCCTGGGATCTTCCAACCCAGAGGAACACATTGGCCCTCGATTCATCCTTTTTTGATGTCTCTTCTTTGGTGCCCCAGAGGGAAATCCTTTGTCAGGTGGCCATACTTATGGCAGCGGTGGCATCAGAACATCATGTGTTTATAGTCCAGAATCTA
Organism: Pinus albicaulis; assembly: GCA_034641835.2. Lineage (NCBI taxonomy): Eukaryota > Viridiplantae > Streptophyta > Pinopsida > Pinales > Pinaceae > Pinus > Pinus albicaulis. Next base: position 473,453,517 of record CM076576.1, on the reverse strand, counting down.
AGAGTATTCATAATCTTTGTATTTGAGCCGCATTTCCTCCGCTAACCCTGCCTTAGGATTTAGATTTACCAGTATCCTTGTAGCACTCAAGTCCTTGGTCTGCTGAAACGTCATGTCTACTTCCAGATAGTGGCCCAAGGTGTTCCCAATAAAGCAAAAGGCAGATTCCATCCAGAAGGGGATAGGAAGGCCTAGTAATCTGACCCATACCGACGAGTCTTCAATTTTCTCTCTCTGTGCATAAAAAAGAGGAGTCCATTTCTTGAATAGGACAGGTCTCTTCCCGAAGTTCCAATTATTTTCCATCACCTAGGCTAGGTGTTCACCCCTCTCAAATTTTATCATGAACCAACCCCTGGCAAGGGTTTGTATCTCAGTGGGTTGGCACGGATCTTTAGACCATACCGAGTCCGTCCATTCAGAAATGTAGTTTGCAGAATATTTCTTGCCCCAGACTCTGCCCACAAGGATTGTTTTCATTGCTTCCATTACTTCATCGATGTGTATATCCACACCAAGAACACAACATGAGAACTCTTCCAACCTTATGATCAGGTTAGATTTTTTCCTTTTCGTTCCTCTAACCCTTCCTCTTCCACCTTCCTCGCCTTTGAACTGCCCTTCAGTCGCATCTAGGATCTCTAGATTTGGCGACCCAGGTCGCCCCTCCTCTTTATTTTTCGTGCCCTCCTCGACAGATTCTCCAGGTTCCTTAGATCCTACAGTAGGCCCGAGGGACCCTAGGTCTTCCTTGTGGCTGTCTTCTATCCCAGGAGCTGCAATGCCTCCAAGTTTTCCTTCGGATAGTATGGGAAAGCTAATCTTCTGTCTCGGCCTTGACTGAAACGTGTTGAGAATGCAACAAGATGATGGAGCTTAGTGAAAATAAGTCGCCTTCACTAAGTGGGCCCACAGGCTATTTTTGGCGCAAAGTCTATTTTTAGACTATGTCTATTTTTAGACATATGGATCATGGTCTATGAGTTGCAGGATGCTATTTATGGATGATTGGTCAAGTTGGTGAAAATATATGGACCTCTATTTTTAGACATTGGGCGGAGTCTATTTTTAGACTGCCAGTCTAAAAATAGATTAGTCGAATATTATTAGCTCTTAATAATATTTGGACTATAAAAATTATCTTATCCTCTTGGAGCACTTCAGTTCGAGCTACAGATGTGGCACATGCAGATGACAGAAGGAATTACACTATTCCTAGGGTTTAGTTGAGCTATTGCATGGTTGACTTCAGTTAGAACTCATGTGGCAGAGTTTGGTGGAGTTGATGAGACAGTTGATGGAGTTGTGTTTGGTTTAACTTAGTTGAACTAGTTGTATTTAGTCTAACTAATAAATACACTAGTGATGAGTGGTGTGAATTAATTATTAATTAATTCACTAATTATTAACTCATAAATCAACTAAAGAATACATCAGTTAACTGCAGTGCATGGACAGTTCAGTGGAGACCAGTGGAAGAGATAGGTGAAAGAGCCGGTTTATTATCAGTTGTGACCATAGTTGTGCACGAGATTTGCACACACATTGATTGAGATTGCCAATGAGGATTGCACAGTTGAAGCCAGTGGGATTCAAACTTGGATCTCATCTTTATTCATCTTGGATTGCACAGGAGAGGCAGGCTAACAGGTGGAGGAGATTTGAACTTGTGACTTGTTCAGATTTGAGCTTGTGTAGTGTGTAGCATGTGAGATAGTGCTGAGAACTTGTGAGGAGTTTTGTGCTATGTATTGTTACATGTTCTCTATCATTATAATATACAGATAGTTGGGGGTTTTCAGTATGGCTTTACATTATCATGTGTTATATGTGTGCTTGATTATGTTTTAATGTGTGCATGCGACTGCTTCTAATTCCGAAAATTGATGATCAATGGTAGAAGAAGTTATGTACTGTGCATGAAGCTCAAATAGTGTGTAATCACGATAATCTAAGTGAATAACTCATCTATTATTAAAATTTCTACATGGTATCAGAGCGAAAGTTGATCATCGGATCTATTACAGTGATTACATTTTATTTCGGTAGGCAGAGTCTGTAAGAGGGCCAGGTAGCCTCTGGATTCATCCTTTCTTTGAAAGGTGAAAATTCAGTCATGCCCTATTCGATTTGGGGGGGAAGAAAATACTTTGTTCTCACAATTTCAGATCAGAAGCGGTTGAGTTTTGAGCTGGTGGAATTCGAATTTGCAGCAGTGTTTTCTTGGTGTCAAAGTTGAGATGTCTTTCAACGGATTGTGATTGGAGTATGCCCTTGAGGGCAGCTCGAATTATATTCCATGGAAGGACATGATGGAGGTTTTGTTAGATGACAACGGGTTGAAGGAGTTCATAGATTCTGAAGTCCCAAAGCCTACTGATGCTGCTCAAGTTGAGGCTTAGCAAAAGAAGACAGCAAAGTGTCGAAGGATTCTGTTGGAGGGCGTGAAGGATCACATTGTATCCAGCCTGCATGGAAAAGATTCTCCATACTTGATGTGGAAAGCGTTGACAGATTTATTCCAAAGAAAGAGCAACCAGAGGAAGTTGGTGCTCAAGGACAAACTCAGAAACATAAAGATGGAGAAAGGCGACAGTATGCCCAAGTACCTCACGAAGTTCACCCAATGCAGGGATGAGATGGGAAGTGTGGGGGTGACTTTAGATGATGAGGACTTGGTGATCTTGGCTCTCTCATGAAACCTTGAAGAGTTGGCATTCCTCTCGGGACTCGGGAGAAAGGTCAATGAGTCGGGAGAAATTTCCGGGATGGGGCGACTTTGGTCGGATCTTGTGCAAAAAGAAGAAAGGCGGAGTACCGGAGACGGATCTTCTCAAGAGCATGATGAAGAAAATTGCACTTTGGCTGCCAAAGCAAAGAAAGGGAAGAGCAAGAAAGCTTCTCATTCCGGTGCGAAAGGCAAGAAGCAGGACATGTCCAAGGTGAAGTGTTTTCACTGTCACCAACACGGACATTATGCCACAAATTGTCCGCAGAAGAAGAAAAATAAGCAAGCTGCTGGATCTGCAGTGGGAGAGGCCTTAGCCTCGCAGTTTGAGCTGGATTTTTCGCTGATTGCATGCTTGGTCTCAAGTGTGATGGGATCAGTATGGTTCTTGGACAGTGGTGCATCTTTTCACATGACAGGAGATCGAGATTTGTTTTCTGATCTGGATGAGAAAGATCTTGGAGTGCACATCGAGATGGGCGATGATGGTAGATACAGTGCGACCAGTATTGGTACCATTTCCTTTGAGAGGGAGTCTGGTAAACCCTTCGTATTGAAGGAAGTGATGCATGTTCCAGGATTGAAGAAGAATCTTATCTCTGTGGCGATGTTAGAAGACAAGGGATGTGATGTTGTCTTCAGCGAGGGAAAGGCTTTCCTGCGCAGTAAGACAACTGGAGAAACCCATAAGATAGGGGTTAGAGTCAAGAACCTTTATCAATTGCAGGTAGATGGCTGTGCAACAATGGCATGCAAGGCAGAAGGAGTGGTGAGCCGGGATGATGGCGAACTGTGGCACCAGAGATTGGGCCACCGTCACCATGGAGCTTTGAAGATACTGCAGCAGATTTCTACTGGGCTTCCTAAGGGTACTCTTGCGCAGTCAGATCAGTGCAAGGGATGTACCTTGGGAAAATTTGTGAAATCCACCTTTCACGAGAAGGATAGTCGCGCCACGACGATCCTTGAGATAATTCACACAGACTTGTGTGGACCTTTCTCAGTAGCTTCGACAGCAAAGCACAGGTAATATGTGATCTTTGTTGATGATTTTTCTCGGAAGTGCTGGATCTTCTTCATGCAGAGGAAGAGCGAGACATACTCAAAGTTCTGTGAGTTCAAGGCGCTGGTTGAGAAGGAATCGGGGAAGCAGGTGAAGGATCTTAGGAGCGACAATGGTGGTGAATTCATCTCTGGCGAATTCAAGGACTTTTGCAGCGCAGAAGGAATTCGAAGAGAGCTCATAGCACCTCATAACCCACAACATAATGGGGTTGCTGAGCGGAAGAACAGAACGATCGTGGGTGGGAGATGTTGCATGATCGGGGCCTACCCATTCACTTGTGGGTGGAGGCATGCAATACTACGGTTTATGTGCAAAACCGTTGTCCTCATAGGATACTTGGCATGAGTACACCCGAGGAGGCGTTTTCTGGTAAGAAGCCTGATATTTCCCATTTGAGGATTTTTGGTTCACCTGTTTACATTCATGTGACGAAGGATGCCAAGAAGAAGCTGGAGCCAACTGCAGAGGTTGGGATATTTTTGGGGTACACTGATACGCCCCACAACTATCGTGTTTATTTTCCAGACAGTCGCAAGGCTGTTGTGCGACGGGATATCAAATTTCAGGAGGAGAAAGCCATGAAGTGTTCGCTTGAGAGGGAGCTACACTTGCATGCAGATGAGGAGCTATTAGTTCCTAAGGATGAGTCTCAGGATGTGGATCAGCCCACGATAGGGAAGTTCATGGGTGGAATAGACCACTCATGCGGGCGCCCTGACCATCGGCGAGAGGGAGGCGGGCGCACTGCGAAGGCGAAGCAGCGCTCAAGATCGAAGGTTGTAGGACCTGCAACACGGCCTGAGACGAACGGTCACGGACGAACCTCTGGATACATGGCTCTTGTGAGCAAGTGTATCGTGACAGAGCCATCCTCTTTCGAGGAAGCTGTGGAGGACCCCGCATGGGTAGATGCCATGGTGGAAGAGTATGATTCGATTTTCAGAAACAGTGCATGGGAGATTGTCTTGAGACCGGAAGGGAAATCAGTGGTGGGTTCGAGATGGATCTACAAAGTGAAGCAGGAAGCTGATGGGAGTGTGGAGAAGTACAAGGCAAGATTTGTTGCCCGAGGCTTTTCACAGATAGAGGGGATCGATTATGAGGAGACCTTTGCACCTGTCGCAAGGTATTCTTCCATACGGACGATTCTTGCTCTCTTAGTGCAGATGGGGTGGCACATTCATCAGATGGATGTGAAGACTGCGTTCCTCAACGGAGTCATTGAGGAGGAGGTGTACATAGAGCAGCTCGAAGGTTTCGATATCTTCAGCAGCGAGTCGCATGTGTGCAGGCTCAATAGAGCGTTGTATGGGTTGAAACAAGCACCTCGTGCATGGTACACACGGATAGACAGTTATTTCACCGGACTTGGATTCTTCAAGAGTGAGGCGGATCCTAACCTATACCAGATTGTGGTGGAGGGTAAGTTGCTGATCATTGTACTTTATGTAGATGATTTGATTTTGACGGGTGATGAGCTGTTGATACTTTCATGCAAGGAGGATCTTGCTAGAGAGTTTGAGATGAAGGAATTGGGCCTCCTTCATTATTTCCTGGGATTGGAAATTTGGCAGCACAGTGATGGACTATTTGTTTCTCAGGGTAAGTATGCCCGGGAGATACTGGAGAAGTTCAACATGCATGGCTGCAAGCCTGTTGATACTCCTCTTCCTGGAGGTTGGAGGAAGGAGGATGCTACTTCAGCGGAGGTAGTGGATGCCACTGTTTATCGACAGTTGGTGGGGTCGCTTATGTATCTAGTCAATACACGACCCGATATATGCTATGCTGTTAACCAGCTGTCACAAGCTATGGTTAAGCCTACCAAGCTCTTCTGGAAGGCAGAAAAGCATGTATTGCGTTATCTTAGAGGCACATCGGGATATGGATTGTGGTACAGACAGGAGGATGAGGTGAAGCTATGTGGCTTCACGGATGCAGATTGGGTAGGGAGCCCAACGGACAGAAAGAGCACATCTGGAGGGATCTTTAGTATCGGGTCGACAAAAGTTTCTTGGTACAGCAGGAAGCAGATATCCGTGGCACTCAGTTCAGCAGAGGCTGAGTATATGGCAACGATTTTGGCTGCATGCGAGGCTATATGGATGAGGAAGATCCTGGTCGGGTTGTTCAGGTCACACTTGGAGCCTACTGTGATTTATTGTGATAACCAGAGTTGCATTAAACTCTTGGCTAATCCAATATTTCATGATAGATCCAAACACATCGACATTAGGTACCATCATATCAGAGATTGTGTTCAGCGGAGAATCATGTTACTTTCATATATTCCCACGGAGGATCAGGATGCTGACATCTTGACGAAGGCGCTCACCAGGAGCAAATTCGAATTCCACAGAGGCAGGATAGGGGTTGCAAATAATCCATATCTTGTTGAGAGGGAGTGTTGAAAATGCAACAAGATGATGGAGCTTAGTGAAATGAAGTCGCCTTCACTAAGTGGGCCCGCAGGCTATTTTTGGCGCAAAGTCTATTTTTAGACTATGTCTATTTTTAGACATATGGATCATGGTCTGTGAGTTGCAGGATGCTATTTATGGATGATTGGTCAAGTTGGTAAAAATAGATGGACCTCTATTTTTAGACATTTGGCGAAATCTATTTTTAGACTGCCAGTCTAAAAATAGAACAGTCGAATATTATTAACCCTTAATAATATTTGGAATATAAACATTATCTTATCCTCTTGGAGCACTTCAGTTTGATGCTTGGATGTGGCACATGCAGCTGACAGAAGGAAATACGCTTTTCCTAAGGGTTAGTTGAGCTATTGCATGGTTGACTTCAGTTAGAACTCATGTGGCAGAGTTTGGTGGAGTTGATGAGACAGCTGGTGGAGTTGTGTTCGGTTTAACTTAGTTGAACTAGTTGTATTTAGTCTAACTGATAAATACACTAGTGATGAGTGGTGTGAATTAATTATTAATTAATTCACTACTTATTAACTCATAAATCAACTAAAGAATACATCAGTTAACTGCAATGCATGGACAGTTCAGTGGAGACCAGTGTTAGAGGTGGGTGAAAGGGTGAGTCTACTATCAGTTGTGACTATGGATGTGCATGAGATTTGCACACACATTGATTGAGATTGCTAATGAGGATTGCGAAGTTCAAGCTAGTGGGATTCGAACTTGGATCTCATCATTATTCATCTTGGATTGCGCAGTAGAGGCAGGCAGACTTGTGGAGGAGATTTGAACTTGTGACTTGTTCTATATCTCAGCTAGTTTGTGTGTAGCATGTGAGATAGTGCTGAGAGCTGTGAGGAGATTTGTGCTATGTATTGTTACATGTTCTCTATCATTATAATATACAGATAGTTGGGGGTTTTCAGCTGTAATATTTCCCCATTACATACTGTGTTATATGTGTGCTTGATTATGTTTTAATGTGCACATGCGACTGCTTCTAATTTTGCAAATTGATGATCAATGGTAGAAGAGATTATGTATTATGCATGAAGCTCAAATAGTGTGTAATTAGGATAATCTCGGTGAATAATTCATCTATTATTCAAATTTCTACAAAACGACCCTCTAGGGTTTTTAGACAAACCTTGGTAGCAACCGTCCCCAAGCTTGCCGCTTCGTTGCCCTGTGAGAATAACATTTTTTTCCAGGGAGGAAAAACCCTACCACCGTGCAGGATATCGAAGCAACAAAGTGGCTTCATGGGAAAAACCCCTGCCCCAATCTACCTCTCTGTGGCTTTCGCCCAGACAATCTTTGAAACCAGTAGAGCTAAACAACCCACAACTAGCTACAATGTCTTCCAACCCACCAGAACAAAAGTGAATTGAAAATTTACGTTGATTAGATGCAGATTGCGGACGAATTTGGTGCAAAACGCCCCTGATCTGAGCTAATAGTTGAGTCGAGCCGTAGCCAACCCCTTCCTTCCACGCACAGTTAAAAGTGCTTTGCAGACTCTCTTCGAGTGGAGCTGCATCGTTCGAAAAATTCCAAGCCCCAACATGAGCCTTGTCTTTCTGACCAGATTCACCCAAGATCGGAAAGAAGTGGTCCAAATTCTTCGCCAATACCTCCTGACCCCATACAACAAGTACATCTTCCGGCGATGGTTCAAAATCAACGGAATCCCATTTAAAGCCCATGGTTTCCCAACATATTAGTGCCTAAACCGCCCACTCTACTCCACAGAAACCCTAGCACCAACCTCTTGTGCTCATACCACCGACAAACAAGGAGGTTAGGGTTTGCGTTTGGGGGACGACCATCCTAAACCCGCTTTAACCTGACCGGAACTGTCCAATCCCACCTGCAGCATGGTCGTCTGTGAGGAGCCCGTGTTTCTGTACGGGTCTGACACTCTGGGCCTGTTGGCGCGCTGTGAGAAATCTTCCAGATGGACCCTGAAACTCCTTAAGAGCCACCAGACCCTAGTCCAATCGCCATGGTTAGTGTTTCTCATCACGTCCCCAAAACTCAGCTCAATAATACCTCCCAAAATGTTTTATTGTTAATTATAATTTTTAATTATATTATTTTATTTTAACTAGTCAAAATGTTAAATATTACAACATTTGTACCATACTATATTTTATTTCTTGATTAAAAACATTAATAATAATTGTTTAAAATATTTATATTAAAATAATGGAATTATATATAAATAGTAAATAAATAAATATAAAATTAGATAAAATCGAATTTATATAATTGAAAAAAATAAATAATAAATAAACAACTTTAAAATATTAAATTAAATACTATAATTTTTTTTTTTTTTGGTAATTTTGACAAGACTACCAAAGAATACCTAAAAAAAATCAAAGTTTTTTTAAATGCAGAGAGAATGGTCAAGAAGCATAGACATGTTAGAAAGTAAAAAACACCACGAAAAGCTGTATATTAACGTATTTTAACATAATCAAACCTTATGCTATTATAGAAAAATAAATATAAGGTCATGATCAGACCCAATGGATGAGTTTACAATTGGCCGTTCCCCACTACACGCATCATATCCTTATTAGTCCATGCCGTTAGGTGGCTGGGACTATAGTAATCGAAAAGTTCTATCTAGCATTAATCTGTATTAATATTTATGGATAGTAATCTAAGTTTTTAGTACTTAAATTTTAGCAACCTATAAAATTCACTAATTAATTTCTGATGACCAATAAAATGATTTATAGTCTTATTAGCCTCTTCTAGAGGCGGGGAGGCTATAACATTGGATTATAACTATATGTGTCTATTCATAATCAACAACCTCAAACAACATTAGTTCGCCGATATTAAATGTTATTTGTTTGGAGCCGTCTATTTAAGTTATAAAAATAAGTTGTGGAGGAACTATTACCTACGCTGCAATATTACTAATTGTCTCGGTGTCCAATTGCAGAATAGGCATTTGTTGAAAATTTGCATGGAAGTACCTACCCACCTGCCTTCACTTAGAAAGACTCAAATACTATATACCATCGCAACCTAAATTTTCTTTCACTGTTTGCCTAAATAATATTTTCACTATTTTCCTTCATTAATTTTTTCCGAATTTTCCAGAATTGCTGCTATCTCTTTGGGTGCTTTTGATGTTGGTTACTCTGCAGTTTGGACAGATAGAAATATTTTCAACATTTGATGCTCATCTCTCGGCATTAAGATCTCAAGAAGAGAAAAGGGATCCACGGTTTATTGGGTCGATTTGTTAACTGAAGAGCAAGATGAACAATGAATTTCCTGTCACCTATAGGTTTTGTTTCGGTATTCGGATCTCAGGGAATTGTGAAACTTCTTAGGAGATGAAAGAACAGAGTCTGCCAACAGCAACAATAATGCATCTCAGCAAAAGGCAAAAGGTTTTGAAAACTAACGCATAAATTTCTTGGAGAGAGTTTTCTTTAAATGAAAGTCATTTCGTAATTTTTCAATGCAATGAGCTTTTCAATTGTGATTTCTGATACATTTGTTACACCGCCACTTTTATAGTTTTTCTTTTGAGATCGTAATGTGTAAAAACAACCTCTGAAAGTGCTTAGGAGAACAAAACAGGCCTCCTCTAAAAGTATAAAATGAAAGCAGTGATTGTTCTTTTAACAATTATTTTGACGTGCAAATTAATCGTTCTAAATGCTAAAATGAAGTATTGTTTTTTCCCACAAAAAATCTTAAAATGAATTATTGTTTTTTCCCACAAATTAACCTTAAGTGCAATAATATATTTTTGTGTGGGATTTATCTTGATTTTTCTCCTTTTTATTGTTTGTTATTGTTTCAAGTGTGTTTTCCCCTTTCCCGAAGATAGAATTCCATTTTACAGGACAACAATTTTCTCAAGTTGCATTCTCAGGTACCCTCCCATGGACCCTGCCTTCTCAGATTTTCAAGAAATTCTCTTCTCACATTTTCAAGAAATTCTCAATGTTCGATGTTCAGTTTTAAAAAGCTGGCATACGCTTCCATCTGGCTTGTTCTTCTAGAATGGGCATTTTGGCTTGTTCTTCTAGAATGGGCATTTTGACTTGTTGGTTCTTCAGGCAGCAGGGGCCCTTGTATGTTTTTCAATATTCAATGGGCACTATTTCAAAGCTCTGGTCTGCAACCCTCTTATGCAACTTATTTTGTTTGTTTGGTTTTTTTGAATGAAAAAGAGAGGAGAGTAAAGTTTCAACTTCGATTGAACTTAGAGGGCATGTGACTAAATCATAGATCAACCACTTACTTGTCAAAGCTAGAGTTGTGCCAATGTTGTCTGTCTAAATTAATAAAGTGTATCTGGGGTTTAGCCAGGCCCGAAAAGAAAGAGAAGATAGTGCCAACTTTATTTTCCTCCACAATACAGGTCTCCCAATCGGCACTCAAACTGACCATTGACCACTAAATATTTCTTCAACTCAGCACATTATTACCAGGTAATAGAGGTATTTCTTCTTTATCTGTCTATTATAATGGGCAGGGGCAAGGGAGGCAAAAGAAAATAGAGTAGAACCCAAAGTAGACGCTAGAATCAGAAGTACTGAACCATGGGCTTTCGAGTTCTTCAGTCCCTTGGCTATGGAAGATAGCTCCCTTGGCTATGGAAGATGGCCATCCCAATGCCACGATAACGCATCCATCTGATGCATCCGATACAAAAGGAACTGAGCATGCTTCAATAACCATGTAAAATTCAATGGCTTTTCAAACCTTCTTACTCTGCTTTTGCAGGCTATGACTCTTAGATTCAGGGTAGAGTTCATGGCTAGATTCTCGGTATGATGGGGTCAATGTCTTTCTCTTCCCGAAGACAAAAAAAGTTGTCAAAAATTTCTCCCCCTCCAACATTAACCCAAGTGTGATAATTAATGGAGCACTCAATAGCAGACACGTTGAAATGCATGCAAGCTCAAGTGACAAATTTTTTATTTTATTTTGATTTGATTTTATTTGTCTAATTTTTATTAAATTGTTAAATTTTTAAGTTATAATAAAAAATGTAAAAATTTATTATTTAAGCTCGAAGTGAAATTTTTTTTCTTTTATTTTGATTTTAATTTATTTATATAATTTTTTATTAAATTATTAAAGTTTTATTTTTTTATTATATGTAAAATTTATTATTCATCTTAATCCCCTGCAGCGTGCTCATATTACTCAATAAACCAGTTCGACAAGGGGTTCAAGGTAATTTCGGTCAACCATGCTAATTCCATGCACCTGAACTGTTCACTTGAAGCTGTTAGAAACAATATTCATTTTTGCAAGGAAGGAGTGGGAGCAGTGTTGTCGCAGGACAGAAAAGCCATTGCATATGAGTCGAGGAAACTAAAAGATCATGAACAATGCTATTCCACTTATGATCTAGAGTTGACCATATTATTGCACGCACTCAAGGTATGAAGGCACTGCTTATTGGGAAAAAGGTTTGTGTTGAACACAGATCATAGCAACTGGACTAGCTATTTTAAACAAGATGATTTGAATGAACATCAAGCAAGGTGGAATGCATTCCTGATTGAATTTGATTTCAATATTCAATGTGTTAAAGGTAAGGAAGACCGTGTTGTCGATTCCTTAAGTAGGAAATTACATTATGTGTATGAACTCTACTTTAACCATGTGAAATTTAAGTTCTAGGAGCACGTGAAGGAGGCAATGGAAAAAGACCCTGAATATCAATTGTTATGGCAACAAGCATATGAAGCAAAAAATCAAATTATAAGATCAATAGTGAGCAACTCTTGAATTTTAGAGGAAATATATACATCCCAAATCAAATCATATTAAAAGAGTTTATCTTGGATGAGTATCACCAAAGCTCTTATTCTGGAAACCCTGGTTACCAGAAAATGCTAACAACAATTAAGTAAGCTTATTTTTGGCATGGAATGCGTAAAAATATTGTTGAATACTTGAATAAATGTCTATAATGTCAATAGGTCAAGGTGGAACATCAACACCCAACATGCTTGTTGCAACCTATCCCTATACCAGAATGGAAATGGGAGGTCATATCATTGGATTTTATTACGGGCTTACCAAGATCAAAGAAACAAAATGACTCTATAATGGTGGTCATTAATCAACTGTGCAAAGTAGCTCACTTTATTCTAGTATAGTCCAATTACAAAACTGTGCATATTGCAGACATCTTCATGAGGTAAGTGTTTAAATTGCATGGCATCCCAAAAATAGTCATCTCAGATTGAGATGTAAAGTTCACCTAGGCCTTTTGGAAGGCACTGTTTACTAGTCTGGGCACACAAATCCAATTTAGCACAACATACCATCCAAAAATGGATGGATAGACCGATCAGGTGAATCAAATCTTAGAATACATGCTATGCATGTATGTGATGTAGCAACCCACAATGTGGGAAGATTATTTACATATAGTAGAATTATCCTACAATAATGGATATAAGGAATCCCTTAGGATGAGTCCCTTTGAGGCCTTATACGGAAGGCAATGCCGAACACCCATCAATTGGAGCAGTCCAGAAACCAAACTAATGCTTGGACCGCAAATGTTTGATGAAATGGAGCAAGAAGTAAAGAAGATCCAACAAAATCTAAAAGCTGCCCGGGACAAGCAAAAGGTATTTGTGGATCAAAAGAGGACATATCAGGAGTTCGAATTAGGTGATCATGTGTATGTGAGAATTAGACCCAATAAAAGCACCTTAAGGTGGGCTACCTGCGTCAAGTTGGCTCCCACATTATGTGGACCTTTCAAAATCTTGGAAAGAGTGGGACCGAAAGCTTATCGATTAGCCTTACCAGGTCACATACGGGTGCACAATGTGTTTCATGTATCAATACTGAAACGATATGTGCATGATCCAAAGAAGGTAATACATTGGCAAAACATCCAGGTAGGAATAAATTAGGTTTTATGATCTATAAAAGGAGGTAAATATTATATTAATTGATTAAAACTTTGGTAGTTGTAGGTCAAACCGGATGACGAATTTCTGGTTGAGCCTCAAAGTATTCTCGAGCAGAGAGAAATAATGCTCCAGAGGCGAGCCATCACCCAAGTTAAAGTGCAATGGAATCACTTTGGCCCGGAGAAGGCTACTTGGGAAGATGAAGGATTTGTATGAGAGGCTTACCTAGAACTATTAACTTGCATGAGGTAGAACACCGAGGATGATATTTACCTCCAGTGGGGGAAGATGTAACACCCACATTAATTTCTTAAACTATTTTTAAATTATAAATTTAACTTTTTAAGTAAAAATAGGATTAACGAGTAAGTTAATTGAGTAATGAACATGATTTATTTTCTTTTTGAATAAATAATTATTTATGGTGTGGTTTCCATAAACTTATGGTAAATATTTCCAAGATTCCAGAGTAGTTAGACAAAAAAATTATAGTCAGTTACCTTTTCCTCTAAGGATAAAAGCGAAATCCTAGTGAGGAAAAGGGGTTCGGTGTAATGGGAAGTGAAATTCAGAAGGATTGAAGGTGAGAGTGATCCAGAGCTGGTTGGAGCCAGTGGAACTCTGCAACTTGACAGTGGAGAAAATTCCAGACAAAAGTCTTGAGGTCTACTCTAGTAACACTGCTAATGAATCCTACTCTGGTGAGGAGCACGGGGGGAGATGAGGACGTAATTTCCTCTCTCATGGTTGGGAGGATACCATCAACTTAGCTTAAGTGAGATAAGTATTATAACCCCGAATTAAGGAGAAAAAAAGAGGTTTAACATGATTTTATTAAAATATTGTGTATCTTTGTAAACTGTAGAATTAATTACAGTAGATTAGCAACTATATGTTTTCTTCTACAGAGAAGCCAAAAGGATTGAATATGGAAGAGAGATGTTCCTTTAATTAATTACTGTATGATTGTATTTTTCATAGAATTCCTTAAGTGGATCATAAAATGAAATAAAAATAATTACATGTGTAGAAAAATTCTATGAAGGTATGCAAAGTAGTTATGACAAAAAGAAAATTGCAGGTCTGAATCTGTAGGAAACTACGAATTGACTAAGAATAATTGGGATTGAAGAATGGAAGGGATAGTTTGTCCATCCAAGGAGAGAAACCCCAGATTGAACATCCTATCTTAAAAGCTATAGTTAAGTACATACACAGACTATGGGTCAAAGAATTAAAACCCATTTTAAACGATGGTTCAGACATCAATAGTTCCAATAATTGAAGGAATAATATTCTTGAAAGAGGAAAAAAATGCTAAAACAATTATTATTATACTGTGTATGAAATAAAACACAATGAAACAAATAAGGAGCTTGTCTATGATTCTAAGGTACTCAGTTAACAATAGATACAATAGATACCAGACCATTAAAATGGAAAACTTACAAACATAGAAAAACCTATAGAAGGAAGTGATCGTATATGCAATGCTATGTATATATATGTATGTAAATTGAACTACTAAATTGACGAGGGAGCATGCCTGAGTGAAACCACACTTCCTGTGTGAATTTAGTAAGCCTAAATAGGTAAACCGAAAAATATTAAACAATAACAGGAAGACCAATCCATATGTGAGCTAGATAAATATTGAAATTTTAACTGCATGTATACCATGGAAACTGAAGGGGAGAATTCCAAGTGGAATGTCGAATAACCATAAGCAACGAGCGAATGCATGTAAATACTTAACAAAGAAACTTCTTGATAGAAACCCAAAATCTAGAAAATAAATTATTATAAAAATATATTCAATTACTTCTGGAAATTTTCCAGCTCTGAGACAAACAGAAGGAGGCTCTAAACTAATAATGTATCATAACTTAACAAAATAAACAATACAAAGACTCTTAGCCTCGATCATACAATATCAAGAGAAGACTTAACTTTCACTGCACTGCAAGATATATACATCGATACGACTAGCAGTATGCCCAACCGAGGGTCGGAAATTATTATTCATGGTGGAAGAGCCTTAGTGGCTTCATGATAGTACTTAGGCAATAATAATACATTTTAGACCCTCACACAGAGACGAGTCTTAAATAGAAATTGAAAATGAAACATCAGAGACCACTCAGTAATTTCCAGAAGTACCTGGAAGAGGAAAAGGCCGAGTAGCCATTAACCTTGGTGGGATGCCAAACCATAAAAATTCCTCATTGACAAAGTTTAGGGTTTCGTAGTTACCTGTAAAGAAAAGAAAAAAAGGTTAGAAGACCCTGGGTTTTCCACATTAGAGGATATAACTAACATAAAACTGTAAATTTGGATGCATAATAGCATTTATACCTCACAGTTACAGCCGTATTTGATTTCATAAACCTGAGCCAGAAAGATTCATTACACAAACAGTTAGAATAAGTCTATGGCTAAAAAAAACGATGAAAATTAACAATCAAAGAGGTGAGGGTGAAAACCCTACTTCATTTTTACTTGTCTGGGTCGCGCCATTGGGGGATAGCTAAAATTTCCAGTAGAAAAGATTAAAACCCCATGGTGAACTGAGGGCATTGAACCTAAATTTACGAATCCTCTGCCAAAGGCGCAAGACTGCATAAGAGATGCATAATAATACGTTAAACTAGCAATCATAATTTCGTAGCAGGATTAAAAAAATATATAAACCGTAAAGATGTGACATAAATTCAAAGATGCGAGTTAGCCCAACAAGATAATACACAACAAAGAGTACATAATGATTTAATCAACAAGAAATTCTCACTTGTCATCTGACGAGACGAGGGATGGAGAAAAACGCCTTGAATGCACAGATTGCAGAGCTCAAGATGCTCTTGCAACATTTCGCAAATGATAGAACCGTTAGGGTTTGCGGGGTAAGGACTATACCCTAACTTCCCAAGAATGATACACAGTCGTAGATCAAAGAATGGATAGATGGTGCAGATCAAAACAGGTGTCATACAAGATCCGAAGGACGTCAATCAACTCCACCAAGATATGCAGAGTAAAACCCGTGTACTATGTATTAAATGATATGCCATTCATTCCAATACAGAGATAATCAATCACAGAATCCAACAAAAGAAAATGATTCCTTCATAGAAAAGGTTTTATTTATATGCATAAGTCGCATTACCAACATGTCTCAATCAATGGTTTGATTACTATGTATAAGTCCCATTACCAACATGTTTGAATAATCAAGGCACGGATAATATATGATTTATGATTAAAGAATTTAGTTTAATAATATTACAGTTGTGATAGAAATGTTTGTACATGGTAATATGAGTAAACAAATTTTTTTTTTTACCGAAGACATGTTAGATGTTACAGAAAGCCTCTTTGAGCCCAATAAAACTAAACTTTTTTATTTTATTTTTGATTAAAAAAATTAACAACAATTCTTTAAAATATTGAGATTAAAATAATGGAATTCATACATAAATAATAAAATTCGATAAAATAAAATTTATGTAATTGAAAAAAATAAATAATAAGTAAACAATTTTAAAATATTAAATTAAATACTACACTGTTTTTTTTAAGCTTGAAAAATTATATCTTCATTATATCAAAGGATAACAATGGTAATCAGCTATAAACTACAAACATCAAGCAAAAATGTGGAGAAATAAAATACAACCGACATCATTCTAAGTTTTTGGATGTATTCGAAGCATGAACTTGTTAAAACATTTTTAAATGCACAGAGAATGGTCAAGAATCATAAACATGTTAGAGAGGAAAATGACATCAGGGAAAACTATTTTTTAACATAATCAAATTTTATAGTACTAACATTTTCATTGAAGTGTGAAAAATGATCGCTGGAGAACCTGGAGCAGCGGAGGGTCAACCAAGACAATATTCCACACACAAGTTTTCTATTATCTACAAATCTCTATTATAGAAAAATCTCTATTAATAGTCAAGCTCACATAGAGAACACTTCCGACGCATAACTATAGACAAATCTAACTTCACGATCAGACCCAGTGGATGATTTTACAATTGGAGTTCCCCGCTACACACATCATATTGTTATTTTACAATTCGCGTTACCACTGCAGGCATCCTAATGAAAACAATACCTCCTTTTTTTTTTTTTTTACTAAGTTAACCCTACGTTTTTTCTAGTTCTGCTATTGGATAGAAGACCAATCTATTTATATTTACAATGTAATTTATAGTTTCAATCTCATTTCTTCACCTCTATGAGCATCTTTTCAAAAATCATGAGAAATTAGTCAGTTACAACTACCTTTCATAGAAATGGTCATAGATGAATGACTTCTTTAATGAAATTGAATCCAAAAATAATATCTAATGTAATATTTATCATCAAAATTATGGAATTTTAAATCCATCCTCCACCCCTCCTCCCATAAGAAGCAGAAGCCCATATCTTCCCTTAAATTGAAGTTAAATATACATTTTAAATCTTAAGAATAAAATCTAAGTGAAACAATTGAATTGACACATGTATTCTTGTCCATATAGATATCAAATCTATCCATCAAATTCTATAATAGAGTTGAAATTTACTAATCCAAATTCAATTGTCTGATTACATCACTAAAATTTTGTCTAATTATTTATTAAGTGAAATGGATTTGATCAAGATGAGAACATGTGGACAAATGAATATTGTACATTTCTTCATCCTCCTCCAAATTTTTTATAATCTTCTCTACTTCAAACTCATCATACTTGAACTCCTTTGCTTCATCATTGGAGATTCTTGAACAAATCTGTTGATCGGGAACTCCTACTCTTCCTCCTTCGATCTGGCCATGGCACTCCTATACTTTACTATTCCAACGATCAATATGCATTGGAATTCTTAAGTTGACATCATCCCTCTAATTTAGAGGATCCTTACAATCATGCACAACATGAAGATGGTTATAGTACTGTTGAGAAACCCAAGTAATTGTTGATGCAATAAATGGGGAGCGAGAGACATAAATAAGTGGCGGGCATGAGTGCCCATCATGATGCAAGTTCCCATAATCTTCCACGACGCTAATTCCAGGCAGCCGATGATAATTTGAAGAGGAATGACTAATGCTCCCTACACTGCTTATTCCACAAGTTGCACCTCTGAATGATATATAGTCGATGATGACCGGATTATCATTTACAATGCCATTGTTCTCAATTGACCCTGTCATGCATGTTGAAAGCAAGACACTTGTCTAATGAGTATTGCGCATAAGCAGTTACATGTGCTATTTATGTGATAAACAGATCTCCTACAAAGAGTGTGATGAACAAAGTACCAAAAGAAGCATGGTTAGGTATGCCATGCAGTGTATCTCATTTCAAATTTTTTGGATGTGTAGCCTATTCACATGTGCCTAAGAAAATAAGAGACAAATTAGATGATCAAAGTGAAAAATGCATATTTACTAGTTGTAATGAGCATTCAAAAGCTTACAAATTGTATAACCCTGTCACCAAAAAGACAATCATTAGCAGATATGTTGTGTTCAAAGAAAAAGAGTCATGGAATGGGACTGTAGACACACTAACTGATGCACAGGCACCATTGATGGAAGAGGATGATGTAGCAGAAAAGGAGCAGCACGAATCAATAGAGAAGACACCAAACATAGTCACACCAGAAAGGACTCCAAGATTTTAAGAGTAGCATGGATCTTCAAGCAGATCAATAGACTAGAATTCTCAAAGCAGCCAATCAGGTAATGAATCAAGCAATGGTAAGAAAAATATGATAAGTTTAAAAGATATTTATGATGATTTGGATGTTAGTTCAAATTTTGCATTGTTGGCATTCCAACCTTGTTCGTTTGAAGAAGAAATCAAAGATGAAAATTGGGTACAAGCCATGATTGAAGAGATAGATTCTATTGAAAATAATGATACATGGGATTTGGTTAATTTACCAAACAATAAAAACCTCATTAGTGTGAAGTGGGTGTACAAGACAAAGGTGAATGAGAAAGGTGAGGTTGACAGATTTAAAGCAAGACTTGTAGCAAAAGGATTCTCGCAGCAACCGGGAATAGACGTTGGGGAAAAATTTTCTCCAGTAACCAGATCATTAGGGGAATTTTGAGGTCTAAAATAGGCCTCCTAAGAAAATTATAAAATAATAGTGGAAAAAATCAAATAAGATTTGATGACATCATCAAATTTTAGAGGGAAAAATGGAAAAACTACTTTGATATTCTGTAAAGTGTCACTTATATATACTCTGCTGGATGAATAATTTCATCCAAGGAGTACCCATGTTGCATACTTTCGATGGGTCCTACTACACGAAAAATGAGAAATACATAAAAAAAACGTGATTACAATCACGTTTTTTTATGTATTTCTCATTTTTCGTGTAGTAGAGTTCATTGAAAGTATGCAACATGGGTACTCCTTGGATGAGGAATTAAATTTCGCATCCAACGAGTACTCCCGCTCGAAATTTGAGTAAAAATTTTGGGAGATAAGTTGAAAATACGAGTTGAAAAAGTAGTTTTATTATTTTATTATTTTTTAATATTTTTACCCTTCTATTTAAAAAATGGTAAATCATCCCCCATGGTTGACATCATCATCTTGAATCCTATTGGTTGTTATAAAGTTTATTTTTGTTGTACATTTTTCTTAGGAGGCCCATTTTAGACCTCAAAATTCCCCTAATGTTGGATACTGTAAGAGCAATTCTAGCAACAACAACTCAGAACAAGTGGAAAGTATATCCGATGGATGTCAAATCAGCCTTCTTGAATGGAATTCTAGAAGGAGAAATTTATGTGAAACAACCTCCAGGTTATGAAGTTGAAGGAAAAGAAGATAAAGTTTATATGTTGAAGAAAGTGCTCTATGGACTGAAACAAGCACCTAGAGCATGGTATAGCAGAATCGAAAGTTACATGATTAAGAATGGATTTTGCAGAAGCAGCATTGAGCTTGCCTTATACACAAAGGTAAGTGAGCATGGACAGATTTTGATTTTTTTCTTATATGTTGATGACATGATTTTTACAGGCGATCTTGAGCTAGATGAATTTAAGATGACAGATCTTGGTGTCATGAAATATTTTCTTGGCATTGAAGTTGAGAAATTTGAAAAAGGAATTTTTATTTGTCAAAATAAGCATGCTAGAGATTTGTTGAAAATATTTATGATGGATAATTTCAAACCTGTACCTAAACCAGTTGCAACAAGTACAAAGTTAAGAAAGGATGATGAAGGATCATATGTCAATCCAACTCTATTCAAAATATTGGTTGGAAGCCTCATGTATCTCACAGCTACAAGACCAGATATTATGCAAGGAGTGAGTTTGATTTCCAGATTTATGGAGACTCCAAAAGACACACATTGGAGTGTTGGAAAAATAATTCTGAGATACATAACATGAACTAGAGATTATGGCATAATGTATACAATTACAAAAAATAAAGAATTGATTGGATTTACAGATAGTGATTTTCCAGGAAGTTTGGATCATCAGAAGAGCACATCCAGTTATGTGTTTCATCTTGGTTCAAGTGTGATATCATGTGAATTTAAGAATAAGCCTATTGTGACACTATTATCAGCAGAAGCAAAATATGTAGCAGCAACTTCAACAACATGTCAAGCAGTATGGTTAAGAAGAGTATTGGATGGAATCAAGAAGAAACAACAAGGATCATCAACGATATACTGTGACAACACATCAGCGATTTCACTATCCAAGAATACTGTGTTTCATCAAAAGAGCAAGAATATTGATACTAGATATCACTTTGTTCGAGAACTTGTGAGCAATGGAGAAGTTCACTTGAAGCCTTGTAAATATAGTGATCAATTGGCTGATATATTTACAAACCCATTAGAAATAGATGTGTTTGAGTTTCAAAAAAGAAACTTGGGTGTTGTAAGCCTAGCTGAGACAAAGACCAGAAGGCATATTTGAGTTTTCATGAGTTATGTTTTAGTTTAGCGTTCATAATTAAGGGTGAGTGTTAAAATATGTAATTAATTTCTGCATGCATTGTTAGACAATCAGTTAAGTAAGCATTGAATTAGTTGAGTTGAGTGATAGATGAATTTGGTAAGTGAGTTAGAGAGTCAGTTAAGTGAGTGATGGTCAAGTTGAGTTATGTGATTTTGTGCATGTCAAGTTAGGTTAAAAACCCTTCACCGGGTTCATTGTATTCATTGTGATTGAGTGAGATTGAAGTTCGTTGATTAATAGAAGAGCCACAGCTTGTGTGTTTCGTGTGTGAAAGACTTGTGTTATTGTGTGTTTATGTCCTCTTCCTATCCAGAAAATTGGTATCAGAGCTATGGAAGGATCACAAGATTTGTGGGCGAGCAGAGCCAGAGAAAAAAGGCCAAGAGGAGAAGGCTGGCAATTTTTTTTTTTTTTTTAATTTTGCAAAAAATTTGAATGGATAAGGAAGTGCGCAAGTACGCACATGTTTAGTCCAACAAACGCGTAAGTCAGCACCTTTCCTATTGAAAAACTGTGCAACTGTCGTAAAACTTATGATTTTCCAGAAATCAGGTTTATTCTACCGTGAGTAGGTCAACGCATGAGTCAAGCTTACATTAGTTTTAAAAAAAGAAAAGGGAGTACTTATTTTTTACACACATTGCTTCAAGCTTTTAGAAGGAGTACGTATTCCTTTTAAAAAAGAGTATTTACATTTTCACAAGGTTTGAATTATTTAAAAGGATTTTTAAAGGTTTGAAAAAGTGAGAAATAATAATAAGTCTTTTTTTAAAGGAGCTTATTATAAAATATATTTTTATATATAATTTTTTTTTAACAAAGATTTATTATATAAAAAAATATTACATTATGTTTTTCTTGTAAGGAATTTTTTTAAGGAGCTTTACAAAGCCTTCATATCAAAAAGAGAAATTTAGGGTTTTTATCATAGAAGATATTTTTTTGAAAAAAGATAGCCTCATCAAGTTTTCAGCCACAACTTCCTTCTTTCACTGGGAAATATTATGATGTGTGGCCTATTAAAATGGAGACCATGTTAAAAGCACATGATGTTTTGGATCATGTCAATTTTGGGTTTGCAGAACCTCAAAACGACGTAGAAGAACGATCCCTCAGTAATGCAGACAGGGAACAATGGAAGAAAGACAAGCGGAAGAATGCACAAGCGTTGCTTCTTATCCATCAGGGAGTGGAACGAGCAGTGTTCCATAAGATAATGATCACGTCTTCAGCAAAGGAAGCATGAGAAACTTTGGCGACAAGATATCAAGGTATGGCCAAAGTCAATATTGTTAAATTGTATAATACTAGGATATTTTGAAAGTCTTCAAATGATGGAGACAGAGGACATGGATTCTTTCATGAATCAGGTCATGTCTGTAGTCAATTAGTTAAAAATCTATGTTGAAGATATTAAAGATCGAATAGTGATTGAGAAGGTTCTTAGATCTTTGTCTACCAAGTTTGATGTTGTGGTAGAAGCCATAAAAGAAGCCAAGGATTTGGATAAACTAATAGTTTATGTGTTTATGGGATCACTTCTATCGCATGAGGCAAGGATAGATAGAAATAAGGATTCCACTTTAGAAACTACCTTCAAAAGTCAAGTTTATATTTCAAGAGGTCGAGGCAGAGGTCGATCGAGAGGCAGAAGATGAGGCGGCAGTTATGGTGGTCACAAAGATGGCCAAGAATGGCATGAATCTCAAAGTGGAAGCAGCATCAGCAGAAGCTTTCACAATAATCAAAGGTTTGAGAAATCAAACTGGTGAAATTTTATTATTGCAATAAATTTGGTCATTATGCTCGTGATTGTAGGAAGAAGATAGCCGATCAAGGAAATCAGAGAGCTAATTTTAGTACAGAGAACACTAACTCCATGTTCCTAGCATGCAACACCATGCATGAACCATCTGATAAGGTATGGCTTTTAGACAGTGGTTTCAGTAACCACATGTCAGGAAATAAGAATTTGGTTGCAAATTTGGATCAATCGGTGAAGATAGAGGTAAAGTTGGGGATTGAAAAGACTGTGGATGTAGATGGAAAAGGAGTGGTCAACATTATGACTAAGACGGGGGAGCCAAAGACAATATCATAGGTATATTATGTCTCTGGACTTAAACACAATTTGATAAGTGTTGGTCAAGTGACATAGAAAGGATACAGAGTTATCTTTCAAGGGAAAGAGTGTGTTATTTATGACAGACCCCCAGGCAAGTAGCTGATTGCAAAGGTCTAGATGACGAGGAACAAACTATTTCCCCTAATTATGAACTACAACGATCAGGTTAGTTCTTTTACAACTACATGTTCTAATGATTACTGGTTATGGAACTTTCAGTTTGGACACTTGCATTTTGCCAATTTAATATTGTTGCAGCAGAAACAAATGGTTAGAGGTTTACCTCCCATCAAAGAACCTACTAGCACTCGTGAGTGTTGCATCTTGGGAAAGCAACACCGTGAAATATTTCTGAAAGGAGTTTCATACAGAGCAAAGAAACCACTTGAGTTGGTGCATACATACTTGTGTGGACCTATGAGGACACAGTTGATTGGTGGAAGTTGTTACTTCCTCAATTTTATTGATGACTATAACAGGAAGACTTGGGTTCACTTCTTGAAGCAGAAGTATGCAAATTTTACAAATTTCATAGAGTTCAAAGCCTTAGTGGAGAACCAAAGTGATCGAACGATCAAGGTATTGAGATCAGATCGTGGTGGAGAATATGATTCGAAAGCATTCCAATTATTGGATAGTGCAATCGTTGATGTTTTGTCACAGTATATCGTTGTTCATACTTGTTGTTTATGCTTGAGTCCATCCAATACTCTTATTAACCATATTGCTTGACATGCTGCTGAAGTTGCTGCTACATATTCTGCTTTTGCTGATGATAGTGTCACAATAAGCTGATGCTTAGATGCCCATGCTATCATGCCTGAACCAAGATGAAACACATAACCGTATGTGCTCTTTCGATCATCCAAACTGCCTGCAAAATCACTATCTGTGTATCCAATCAAATATTTCTTTTCTGTAGTTTCATACATTATGCCATAATCTCTAGTTCCTGCTATGTATCTCAGAATTATTTTTCCAACACTCCAATGTGTTTCTTTTGGAGTCTCCATAAATATGGAAATCAAACTCACTCCTTGCATAATATTTGGTTTTGTAGTTGCGAGATACATGAGGTTGCCAACCAATATTTTGAATATATTTTAATTGACATCTGATCCTTTATCATCCTTAACTTTGTACCTGTTGCAACTGGTGTAGGTACATGTTTGCAATTATCCATCCTAAATATTTTCAGCAAATCTTTGGCATATTTATTTTGAAAAATAAAAATTCACTTTTTGAGATTGCTCAACTTTAATGCCAAGAAAATATTTCTTGAGACCAAGATATGTCATCTCAAATTATTTCATCATGGCTACTTTAAATTCATATAACTTAAGGTCACCTGTAAAAATCATATCATCAACATATAAGCAAACAATTAGAATATGTCCATGCTCATTTACCTTTGTGTATAAGGCAGGCTCAATGCTTCTTCTGCAAATTCCACTCTTGATCATGTAGCTGTCAATTCTACTATACCATGCTCGAGGTGCCTGCTTCAGTCCATACAACGCTTTCTTCAACCTGTAAACCTTGTCTTCTTTACCTTCAACTTCATATCCTGGAGGCTACTCCACACAAATTTCTTCTTCTAGAATTCCATTCAATAAGGCTGATTTGACATCCATATGATATAATTTCCGCTTGTTCTGAGCTGTTGTTGCTAGAACTTCTCTTACAGTATCCAATCTGGCTACCAGAGAAAATTTTCCCCCAAAGTCTATTCCCGGTTGCTGCGAGAATCCTTTTGCTACAAGTCTTGCTCTAAATTTTTCAATCTCACCTTTCTCATTCACCTTTGTCTTGTACACCCAATTCACACCAACGAGGTTTTTATTTTTTGGTAAATTAACGAAATCCCATGTATCATTCTTTTCAATAGTTATCTCTTCATCCATGGCTTGCACCCAATTTTCATCTCTGATTGCTTCTTCCAACGAAGAATGTTGGAATGCCAACAATGAAAAATTTGAACTAACATCCAAATCATAATAAATATATTTTAAACTTCTCATCTTTTTCTTACCATTGTTTGATTCAGTACCTGATTGGCTTCTTGGAGAATTCTGGTCTATTGATATGCTTGAAGATCCATGCTTCTCTGAAAATCTTGGAGTCCTTGCTGGTGTGACTCTGTTTGGTGTCTACTCTCTTGATTCTTGCTGCTCTTTTTCTGCTACATCATCCTCTTCCATCAATGGTGCTTGTGCATTGGTTGGTGTGTCTACAGTCCCATTCCATGACTGTTTTTCTTTGAACACAACATCTCTGCTAATGATTGTTTTCTTGGTGACAGGGTTATACAATTTGTAAGCTTTTGACTGCTCACTATAACCAGTAAATATGCATTTTTCACTTTAATCATCTAATTTTCCCCTTATTTGATTAGGCACATGTGCGTAAGCTACACTTCCAAAAACTCTCAAATGAAGAATACACAGAAGAATGTGTTCCCCCGACAACACAAAGAATGCAAAATTACTGTGGAAATTAAAATTCACAGATAGACAGAGGGCAAGAGCAATAGGAGTGAAAATTTATTTTTTTATTCAACTCAAAAAACATATATAAATTACATATTTTATACAAAATTTGGCTAGAGCTTGAACATTCAAAGCAATTCAATGCGGGAATCAGACATTAAACAAAAAAAGCGTCCTCTGCTTTGATCTGCTGTTTCTACACGAAAAAACATGCAAACACACATAACAACAGACCTGAAATGCTATTGGTTCCACTTCCGAAAAAACTATCGCGTTCAACGCTTCATCACAAATCAATGATCTTAACTTTTAGCATTTGCGTTTATGGGAAAAATCTTAAGTTTTGCAATATGCAATGTGACGTGGCACATCACATCACATCTAAAACATAAGTTTTTTCCCATAAGTGCAAATGATAAAAGTTAAGATCTTCGATCTGCGATTTGCGATGAAGCGCCATACGCGATGTGTTTTTCGCAAGTGGAACCAATAGCATTTTAGGTCCACTGTTATGTGTGTTTGTACGTTGTTTTGTGTAGAAACATCAGATGAGAGCGGAGGACGATTTTGCAGTTGAACATCCGATTACCGCATTGAATTGCTTTGAATGTTCAGGCTCTGACCAAATTTTGTATAAATTATGTAATTTATATATGTGTATCTGAGTTGAATAGAAAAATAAATTTTCGCTCATGTTTCTCTTGCGCTATGTCTGTCTATGAATTTTAATTTCTACAGTAATTTTTCATTCTCTGTGTTGTCGGGGGAACACATTCCTCTGTGTATTGTTTGTTTATTATTTCCAACATGGTATCAGAGAAGGTCTAGGCTCTCAGTGAAAGAACGAACTCTATTTATTGAAGAATCTGTAATATTTTTTGTAGAAACAAAATTCTCCAGCAGTGAGAAAGCTTTTACAACAGTGAGAAAGTTTTTTTATTTTTGTTTGTTACACAATCAAGATGGCAGCAGTAGGAACAAGCCTGCCAAATCCACAATTACCACAGTTCAATGGTAAGAATTATGATTATTGGGCCATTACAATGAAAGCCTTGTTTGCTTCAAAAGATATATTGGGAGCTCATGGATAATGGTTTCCAAGAACCAACAGATGCAATAACACTTAATGCTTTGACACAAGCACAAAGAAATTTGTTGAGAGAAAATAGGAAGGACTCCAAAGAAATCTTCTATATTTTCCAAGCAGTACATGAGAGTAGTTTCCCAAGGATTGCAGCAGCAACAAAGTCTAAGGAGGCATGGGATACCATCCACACAGCCTACCAAGTTATGGGAAAAGTAAAGACATCAAAAATTCAAATGCTGAGGAGAGATTTTGAAACTCTCTGCATGAAAGAGTCTGATAGCATAGACTCATTCTTCACACGTGTGATTGGGTTGGTTACCCAAATCAAGTCTCATGGAGAGACACTTGAGGAAAGAAGAATAGTGGAGAAAGTGTTAAGAAGTCTACCATCAAGATTTGATGCCATAGTAGTGGCGATAGAAGAGACACATGATCTCTCACAATTTTCAGTGGATGAACTTCATGCATCATTGATGTCTCATGAGCATAGACTGAACAGAGCAACGAAGTCCTAATTGGAGCATACATTCAAGACACAAATGTATTTTGGTCAAGGTATAGGTCGAGGAAGATCAAACTACCGAGGAAGAGGAAGAAGCCCACACAGAGGTGGAATAAGTAGCCTTGCAAGCACAAGTGGAAGGGGTAGCAATCAGAATCCAAATGAAGGCTCAAGCCAAAATCAAGCACAAGGACAGAGGTATGATAAATCTCAAGTCCAATGTCATTATTTCAAAAAGTATGGGAATTATGCCAATGAATGTAGAAAGAAGAAAATTACATCAGTAATAAACCGAGTGTAAATTTCACAAAAGAAAATCAGAACCATGGTAATGTGCTTTTAACTTGTAATGTAGCACAAGAAAAACAAGAAGTTGTATGGTTCTTAGATTCAAGTTGTAGTAAATATATGATTGGAAACATAAAAATGTTTACCAATCTGGATGAGAGTGTGAAATCTGAAGTGACAACAAGGACTGATAGTAAAGTCTCTGTCATGGGGAAATAAAGAGTAAAAATACTGACAAAGAAGGGAGAGAAAAAGTTTGTGCCAAATGTATATTATGTAAGTAGCCTGAAATGTAACCTTCTAAACATTGGACAACTCATGAATAAAGGCTACAATTTTTTTTTTTAAGAATGATGCGTGTACAATCATGGAAATACCTCCAAGTAGACAGGTCATTGCAAAAGTGCATATGACAAGAAATAGGATGTTTCCTCTCAATATTAGAGTAGACTTGAAGGAAGGAGGTATTGTAGCAGCAGTCACACAAGAAATCTTTCAAGAAGAAGTGAAAGATGAAAACTGGTTATGGCATTTGAGATTTGGACATCTCAATTTCGAAGGTTTGAAATTATTGCATAGAAAAAGCATGGTAAAGGGATTAACACTCATAGAGAAACCAAAAAGCCTATGTGAAGGCTACATCTTGGTAAAACAATACAAATAATCATTTCCAGTAGGAAATAGTATAAGGGAAAAAGCACCCTTGGAGATTGTCCACTCAGATTTATTTGGACCAATGAAAACGCCATCATTAGCTGGCAGTCATTATGTTTTGACATTTATAGATGATTACACAAGGAAGACATGGGTCTATTTTCTAAAACATAAAAGTGAAGTGTTTGAACAGTTCTACCACTTCAAAGCTCTTGTTGAGAAGTAAAGTGGAAACTACATAAAAGTGTTGAGAACTGACAGAGGTGGAGAATATATCTCCAAAGAATTCCTACGTTTCTGCAGGGAGCATGGAATACACAAGAAGTTTACCACAATGTATACACCTCAGCAAAATGGTGTAGCAGAAAGAAAGAATAGGACCATCATGGACATGGTAAGAAGTATGTTGAAGTCAAAGCATTTTCCAAATGAGTATTGGGAAGAAGCTGTCAATTGTGTAGCTTATATTTTAAATAGATGTCCAACCAAAGTTGTTATGAACAGAGTTCCAGAAGAAGCATGGAGTGGAACAAAGCAAGTTGTCACTCACATGAGAGTGTTTGGATGTGTGGCATATTCACATGTCCCAGATTAGTTAAGGAAGAATTTGGACAGCAAGGGGGAGAAGTGTATATTTATTGGATACAGTGATGAATCCAAGGCCTACAAGCTCTATAATCCATCAACTAAGAAGGTAATAATCAATAGAGATGTTCAATTCAATGAAGAAGAAGCATGCAATGGAATTTTAGAGAAGACAGTGAATGTGAAGACATATATTTCACATGAAGACAAAGAGGAATTGATTGCAGAAAATAATTCCTCAATGGTGGTTCCTCCTCCATCTACACAAGCTCAATAGAGCACACCGCAAGAAAACAACAGAGCATCAGTGCAGAACCAATAAAGTGCTTCTCCAAGCACACCACAGGGATAAGTAACTCCCTCGAGTTCAAGTGCAACTCCAAGCACATCTTCAGTAAATACAAGAAGAACAAGATTTAGAAATTTAAATTAAATTTATGAGCAAGAAGAAGTAAATAGTAATGCTGGTCTGAATTCTTTATTTTCTTTATTTTGTCATGTTGATGACCCAATCTATTTTGAAGATGAAGTAAAAGAAGAGAAGTGGATTAAAGCAATGAATGAAGAGATATGAGCGATATAAAAGAATGACACATGGGAGTTAGTGGACCTCCCACAAGGAAAAGAAGTTATTGGAGTGAAATGAGTCTATAAGACCAAGAACAACATTGAAGGCAAGATAGAAAGGCATAAAGAAAGGCTAGTTGTCAAAGGATACAAGCAACAAAAAGGAAGAGACTATGAGGAAACCTTTGCACTAATTGCAAGGATGGAGACAGTGCAGACAATGTTGTCCATAACAGTGCAACAAAAGTGGAAAGTTTATCAAATGGATGTGAAATTAGCATTCTTGAATGGAGTGTTGAAAGAGGAGGTATATGTTTAACAACCTCCTAGCTATGAGATAGAAGGCCAAGAACACAAAGTGTGTAAGTTGAAGAAAGCTCTTTATGGGTTGAAGCAAGCACCAAGAGCATGGTACAAAAGGATTGATGCTTACCTGATAGACAATGGGTTTGACAAGTGTGATGGTGAACTCACACTCTACATCAAAGAAAATGACGATAAAATTCTTATTGTTGTTTTATATGTAGATGATTTTATTTTCACACGCAATGATGTTTCTTTCATTACTAATTTTAAAGTAGTCATGAAGAGTGAATTTGAAATGACTGACTTGGGTTTATTGAGATATTTTTTGGGCACAGAAGTAAAGAAAAATGAAAAGGGAATTTTTATTTCCCAAGAAAAGTATGTTGAAGATTTTTTAAAGAGGTTCAATATGCATAACAAAAAAGCAACAACAATTCCAACTGTCATGGGGTTAAAATTGAGCAAGGAAGATTGTAGCAAGAATGTCAATCCGACATTTTACAAGAGCATGGTTGGTGGTCTAATGTATTTGACTGCAACTAGGCCTGATATAATGTATGAAGTAAGTTTGATATCCAGATTCATGGAGACACCCAAGGAGACACATTGACAAGCAAGCAAGAGAATATTGAGGTATGTGAATGGAACAAAGGAGTATGGTGTTCTATACTCCACATCTGATAATTTTAAGTTGATTGGTTACACTAACAGTGATTGGGCTAGAAGTGTAGATGACAGAAAGAGCACATTAAGGTATGTTTTTCATTTGGAATCGGGAGCCATTTCATGGGCTTCCAAGAAGCAGAAAATAGTTTCATTATCAACAATAGAAGTTGAATATGTAGTAGCAACAGCAGCAGCATGCCAAGTAGTTTGGATGAGAAGGATGCTGAGAGATTTATGTCATGAGCAAGACAAAGGAACCATTATTTATTGTGATTACAACTCAGTAATTTCATTGTCAAAGAATTCTGTTTTCCATAAGAGAACAAGGAATATTGATGCAAAGTATCATTCTATAAGGGAATTGGTTAACAATGGTGAAATTGTTTTGCAGCATTACAGGTCAAAGGAAAAATTTGTTGATATCCTCACAAAGCCATTGGGACAGAGAAGTTTTGGTTATCTCAGACAGTGTCTGGGAATGAATGATGGTGGAAGTTGTGATTAAAAGGGAGTGTTGAAATTACTCCCAACCACCACCATGAATAAAAAGTGGCAGCAACCCACACTAAATTGAACTTTTGTTGCAGGGAAGGACACAACCTAGTTTGAAAATATAGAGACGTTTTCTCTCAATCCACGCAAAATCTGAAATAGATTACCGACACCCATACTCCGTGTTTAATTCCCTTCCGCTGTTGACTTACCGTTGCCCGCACTTTTCCGCCCACAACTTTTTTTGTTTACCACTTAAAGTTTCATTGTAAGTTATTTCCCTGCCGATGCGATATTGGTGGGACCCACCACATATCCTCACCGCATTAACCAAACCATGTAAAAATTCGTTATTTTTTTTATTCCTTACCTTTATGCATATCGCACTTCCCATACTTTACTGCATCGTCGCCCACACTTCACACATTTTTTTTTTTAACCTTTTAAGCCGCCCGCAGCCGCACACTTCGCAAAGTTTTTCATTTAAGTTTTAAAGCCACCTGCAAAGTTAAGTTATATGTGATCCCATGTGATCGCAAAGGGGCATGTGGCAAGCTCACGAGGATAGTGCAAAAAGGCACATCGAAAAGCTCAGGAGATAACGAATAGCGCCCGCAAGTTATTGTTTTTAAGTTGCGATGTGATGTGCCATGTCACATCGCACATCGCAAAGTTTAAGTGTTTCTTGTATCGCGCAATGTTAAGATTAAAATTGCTGATGAGCGATTTGCGATGGGGCGATGGATGCGATGTGGTTTCACAGTTGAAACCCATAAAATTTCAAGTCCACTTTTATGTTCTGAACGCGTTTTGCACAATGTTTCGTGTGTAAACAACAAATTAGAACGGAAGGACGGTTTTGTTGTTGAACGTCCGATCCAGTATTGAAATGCATTAAAGTTTCAGGTTCTGACCAATTTTGTATAAAACCTATATAATTTCATATTGTTACTGTGAAGAAATGAAAAATTAAAATTGGTTCCACTCGTGTGTTTCGCTTTCTGTCTGTGTATAGTTATTTCGCATTTTAGCGCATTCTTTGTGTTGGTCCAAGAAACATAAACTTGTTAAAAGAGTACACACAAAGAATGGCCAAAAAGTACCAATGTGTTAAAAAGAAAAATGACATGATAGAAACACTGTATTTTCAACATCATATCATTCTATCTCAGATTACTAGATGCGGAAAGAATGTCCAAGGAGCATAAACCAATTAAAAGTTTTTCTAAATGAAGAGAGAATGGTCAAGAAGCATAGACTTGTTAGAAAGCAAATAACACCACGAAAAGCTGTATTTTAACATAATCAAACTTTATACTATTATAAACAAATATAAGGTCATGATCGGACCCAATGGTTGAGTTTACAATTGGCCGTTCCCCACTACACCCAACATCTTGTTATTTTACAATTGGTGTTCCGTTTTGTTTTTTGTTTTTTCTTAATATGCTAAGCCTAGGCTTGGGTTAGCCTTTGAAGGAAGACTGATCTACTCAATGTTTGCTGTCTTGTCTAGCCTGGTAGCCCTTAGAAAGTTTAATTCCATTCTTGACTCTCCCTTGAGAAACTCTGATTATTATCAGAAGCCCCAGAGCTGCCCTCCAAAAAAACTGAGGGAATCTCTGGCAAGTTGCATGACTGTTTCAGGATTGAGTGGTGGAAAGGAAGAAGACCAAGGTAGAATTACATTGAAATTATGTATACATTTTAGTTCTTGAGAATATTTTAGAATCTATTCTTGTCCATCTAGATATCAAAATTTATCCATCGGACATCTAATTCTATAATAGAGTTTAAATTTATAAATTCAAATTCAACTGGATTGCATCACTAAAAAATTACCTAATTCTTTAGTAAGTAAAATGGATTTGATCAAGATCAGAATAGGCGGACATATGGATATTGTACATTTCATCATCCTCCGCCAAAGTTTTTATAATCTGCTCTACTTCAAACTCCTCATACTCGAACTCCTTCGCTTCGTCATTGGAGATTCCTGAACAACTCAGTTGATCGGGAACTGCTACTCTTCCTCCTTCGATTTGGCCATGGCACTCCTGTACTTTACTATTCCAACGATCAATATGCGTTGGAATTCTTAAGTTGACGTCATCCCTCAAATTTAGAGGATCCTTCCAATCATGCACAACATGAAGATGGTCAGACTGTTCAACAACCCAAGTAATTGTTGACGCACTAAATGGGGATCCAGAGACGGAAATAAGTGGCGGGCATGAGTCCCCATCATGATGCAAGTTCCCGTATTCTTCCACGACGCTAATTCCAGGCAGCCGATTATCATTTGAATAGGAATGACTCATGCTCCATGCACTGCTTATTCCACAACATGCACCTGTAAACGATATATAGTCGATCTTGACCGGATTATCATTTACAACGCCATCGTTCTCAATTGGCCCTGTCGTGCAGTCGCTTTCAGCCACAACTGTCATGGTGATGCCGGTGGAACCGAGAGAGTAATTGGTAGGGGCGGGGCCTTCATGTGGCTGTATTATAGCCCTGCATGACTCTGTTATGAATCCATTGGAGACCAATGCTTTTGAAGTGTTATAATTATGCAGGCCTTGTGTTTGCAGACTTGGAGATATAAAAACTGCTTGACTTGAGACGCTCTGATGGGTATACGAATTTGCAGAATCCCATAGGTGAGAAATTAGGTGATTGTTGGTGAAGTCGCTATGAGCTGAAAACTGACTTTGATTATCTTCTGTGGCCACCAAATTGAAAGGGAAGATGGGCGTCCGCGTGACTCTATTGGTATCATTACGATCAGGCAGGATATTAGATTTCATATTGATGGATGAGGAGGGGCGGTGTTTCAGCTTCTGCTTATTTTTCTTGATGTGAGTGTTCCAATAGTTCTTGATTTCGTTGTCCGTGCGGCTCGGCAAACAGGATGCAATTTGAGCCCACCTGCTTAGCGTGGTCGTGTTAATGGTGAAACGAGCAGGGAGTAGAATGTTCAAAGAAAAGAAATGAATCACAGAACAAAGGTGGAATGGAGAAAAACAGAAAGAAACCTGTTTCCTTGAATGGATTGCAAGTGTATAATGAGCTGTTCTTCCTCCCGCGAGAATCCACCGCGTTTAAGGCCAGGGCGCAAGTAGTTAATCCATCTCAGCCTACAGCTCTTTCCACATCTCTGCATATTAATTACCATTGAATCGTCACTGTTATTAGGAATATATCGATAAAACATGAAACACTGTAGTAAGGGTAGGAAGGGTAGGAAGAAGGAAACCAGCAGCCAGAAATCGGTTTCTCGGAGCTCTGTGGTCGCTCTTTAGTTCTGTGTCGAGCGTATTTCCGGGTTTCTCAAAGTTTAGTCTTTAGTTCTGTTTCGAGAGAGTTAGTCTTTAGTTCTCCAGCAGAGACACTTCAAGCTCCACATCGGACACCAGGAGTGGGGAAAAACTTCAAAACAATCCTGTAATCGCAGACTTGTAATCGTAGGAACAAATGGTCTATTTACAAATGGCTCAATGAAAGCAGGAGACACCAATTTCTAAGAAGGAGGGTTCTGCGAATTTTAGGTTTCTGCGCTTGTGGAGGAGTCACCAACCCTTATGATATTCTTTAAGATTATTCAATGTTTCAACTCCCATTCCTTCTGGGAATGTTTCAACTCCCATTCCTTCTGCAGCAAGGGAAGAGCGTCGCTACTTGAAGTGCGGGTGAGCTCTTGAAGGCCGCCTCTGTAGGTTTTTTGGTTTTCGAGGTCATGCTATTGGATGGAATCATGCTATTGTCTGATATTTTGTGGAAATAATAGAATTTGATGGTAGTTATGAATTATATGGATGCTTTCGAGGTTGTTATGATAGTTTTTCTCTTATTCATTGCCATCTATATTCTTATTTCCATTTACTACCAACACAAGTCGAATGATTAGCCAGGAGGTGTATAAGTTACACCAACTTTCTTCATCACAGGAGTCATCAGAGGATTCAAAAAATCTGGAATCTACGTGTTTTGCAAGATGGAGTGCTTTATCGAGTAAGTGGGTAGATACTCTAATCATATCTAGGCCCTGTAAAAATTTTGGTTTTCGATTATGTGAAAGGTGGTGGGCTATTCCTGGGTGTTATTGTTGCTGTTTCTGTCATTTTTAATGGCATACTAATTCGCCTGGTTTTTCTGATGGCTCCTTTCCATCTTTGTACTTTCGGTGATCCATTTCTGGTTAATTTCAAAATTTTCCGGGATGTCAGACTGGAGTTTCACTCCTAGGGGAAGCTATCGGATGTAGGTTATTGAATGCAGCCTGATTGGTTGGTAAGGAGGTGTCAAATATTAATAGCTTATGGTTGTCTGAAAATGGAAGGGATATGAGACTCAGTACTTGGCATCTTTGAGTTTTTCGTAATCACAATAGCTTTATCTTTCTCTCGAGGTTATATGCAGACTTCCTCATTTATGTACACTGACAGTTACTAAATATGGGCTGCCAGAAACTATAAGATTGATTGCTCAGATGATCCGTTGGAATATTTCCCCTATGGGACTGTCATGCCTCATTAGGTGAACGGTTTTCTTCCGAATATTATATTGTTGTGGCGGCTTACTGAATTCATCAGTCTATTAAGTGACTGACAAATCTGTCTCTGGGTGGTCATTAGGATTTTTTCTAGTCAGACGAACTAGGGGGAGGGTCCCCTTGGGATTAGACTTTCCTCTTTCGGATTTTTTCTACCTCTATTATAAGTCCTCTTTTAGGTACTCACCCACGGCAAGAGGTGTGGCGGCACCTGATATCTGTCACCTGACATTTTGGCTTTAGTGAGATTTTTTGGGATTGAGTCGCTACCTTCATTATTCCTCATTACTTTCTTAGGTGTACTTTGCTTATCTTGGATATGAGAGTTTTCTCTTCTCCCATATTATTATCATTGCCATATCTCTCCTAAGTCGCACATAATATACCATTTAGTTTAGGTAATACTCTAACCTTTTAGTCCGAAACTCCTGATGAGGGTCCCCAGGTGTAGCTATATTGTAGATTCAATGTAATAATATTTTACAGTGACGACACTGATATATCACCTGTACTTCTCACGGATTAGAACTTCAGGAAATTTTTTACACGCTTGAATGCCTTCACTTGGCGGTAATGTTATGGATATTTTAAAATCAACACCGGCTCAGGATAAGCAGACAATTGAACATGAGATTGATGATTTAATCATCCAAAGTGCCTTTGAAAAAAACAAGCCAGAAACCACGAGCACCCAAGAATGTTGTAATAGAAACACACGCAGAAGACGACGTAAGAACAAGAAGAACTATTACAAACACAGGATGGAGATAAATGAAATTTATTTGGACTATGAAGATTTGCATAGGAGGGTGGCAAGCTTGCAGAAACATGCTGTAATTGGCCGGTGGATGTTTCCAGAAAATAGCGATTTAGACACAGCTGCATGGATCAAGCAACACTGGAGCCCCATCATAGGATATGCACCCAAGGTTAGCATATTGATCAACGGATGGTTTTCCTTTCATTTTATGGATCAGTGTGATGTTTTCAAAATCATCAGCGGAATGTGGGTCAGAGGCCGAAGTTATCTGCAGTTGGTGTCGTGGTATTTGGGTTTTAACCCAGTAATGGAGGCGCCGCGTAGCAGGATTGTTTGGGTAAAGCTACTGGGTTTTCCTCTTGAATTATGGACCTTAAAAGCCCTGAGACAAATTGGGGACTCCATTGGATCGAAAAAATACATTGACCCAAGCATCATTGGTGCAAGTGACAAAAGAATTGCATGGTTACTTGTGGAGATTGATTTTGTGGGAGGCTTGCCAGGAGACATTGATATTTTATGGGGGAAGAGAAGGCATAAACAATGTATTGATTTTTGGGGCATTCCCTTCCGATGTCTTATATTCCACAAAACCGGACATCTTAGGGAACATTGTCCTCTTCGCTTACATAGGGTGCGGTCATCTGAGGCTGCCTCTGATGCTGATGGAAGAAGATGTAATCATGCTACTGCGGGCGCTCCAGATGGAATAACACCAGGTATTCCTTCTCCCATGTCTTCGGAGGACGTAGCTTTTGTATCTGCTGTGAGAATTATGATAGGCATGTGCAGTCTTTGAATTATTCTGATAGGAATTTGTCTAATAGAGCCCCCATAGATTTGAATAAGGTTCTTCCACCAGAATCCAATTTATCACCCTCTGCTGATCATTCTAGTCCACCAAATATGCAAGGTCTCCCCTACAAACCTATCACCATTAACTCTACTCAGGAGCTGACTACACCAGACTCTCATCATGGGGTGGATGCCAATATTTCTATTCTATCATATAGCCATCCTATAGATCACGATCCTCTGCTTTTTCAATCTATTAATTATTCGGTGGGTGGCCCATCAGCACCACCCACCACTTCTGTAGTACGTCCAACCATGTCGCCCACCTTATCTGAACCTATTGCTACCGAATCTCCCCCTGAATCCCCTAGGAATTCGGTTGGAAGTGACATAGACTCTCTATTGCGCAATCCTAACATTGACCTGGCTGCCTTGACGGTTTTTGATAGACCTCCAAAGGATCCGCAACCCTGTGTTTTTCAACCTATGAATGTCAATGTCACAGCTAGGAAAAAATCAAAGGCTTCAAATAAACAGGTTAAAGGCAAGTACAAATCTATCTCTCTGTTCACTGATGGAGAGGACAACTTCACAGACATACCCATATCGGCGGGTGATGTCAACTGGGATGGATCGCGGGCGCTTAGAGCAAGTCACTTGGATTTGGGTTCGCCATGAATCATATTTTATCTTTGAATATTCGGGGTTTAGGTGATGCCCCCAAATTACATTGCCTACGAGAATTGATCGTTGACAGTAAGTGCAGCATCTTTTTGGGACATGAGACTTTATGTAAGCGGGAAAAAGCATTAAGGAATTTTCTTAGATACAAATCGGGATGGTCTGGGGCGGCTATAGACTCAAATGGCCACTCTGGAGGATTAATTACAATGTGGGATCCAGGATGGTTTACATTTAAAGCTTACAGGTTTTTTGGTGGGATTCTTCTCTCTGGCCACATGAGAGGTATGGTTGAATCACTTAACATTATTAATATATATGTGCCATATGTGGGTAGACAATCCTTCTGGATTAAGATGCGAGATTCAGGTATTCTAAGGCTTCCGAATTTGATTATGATGGGGGACATAAATTTGACTTTACAGTGTGATGAAATCTGGGGTAGGGATGCTAGAATGGATCCACTTTCAAATTTCTTAAATGACATGTTTTTCAACTTACAGATGGTGGACATAAGACCTTGCATGATGATTCCCACATGGACAAACAAGAGAAGAGGGGAAAAATATATTGGGAAAAGATTGGACAGGGCTGTGGTAAAGGATAATCTCATAGATCAATGGGGGACTCCCAGAGCAATGGTTATGGTCTCCGATGTATCTGATCATATGCCCATTTCCTTATCATGGAATGTGTGGCGTTTCAATAGGTGACTTCCATACAAGTTTAATCGAGTATGTCTCGATGACGAAGAATATATTAATCTGGTTAAAACTATATGGCAAGTGGATGTCGATGGTGAGGGTCTGCAGATTATAGAACGTTTTCATATCAAACTTCAAAGGCTGAAAGCTGCATCTAAGAAGTGGGAAATGTAGAAAAATGCATATCTCAAGGCAGAGTTACTGGACATTAAATGTCGGATGGAGGCTATCTATAAAGATTTCATAAATAAGGTTCCGTATGAGGCATCATATGTCATTCTTGGACAGCTAGGGAAGAGAAAGAGGGAGATTCTGGGTATTGAAGAGACTACATGGAAGCTTAAGAGTCGGATTGATTGGCTAAAGGAGGGTGACCTCAACATGAAATTTTTTCATAAATATGCATCTGACAGAAGGAACAGAAATGCGATATGGAAGATTAAAAGGCCTGATGGTACTTTTGCTATATCTACTGAGGAGATACAAAAAGAGGCCTTTTCTCATTTCTCAGCCTTTTATCAAAAAGAAATGCCTGCTGATCCAGAAAATCAAACATGGATATTGAATCATGTACCGAGAATGTTTAATGAGGCGGCCATCGCTGCTCTCGAATAGGAAATCACTGGGAATGAAGTGCACAGGGTCCTGAAATCTTTTGTGCATGACAAATGCCCGGGGCCGGATGGATGGCCTGCGGAATTCTTCACCTTTTTATTTGATCTTATTGGAGCCGAAATAACGGAGGTGATCGAACAAATTAGGGAAAGAGGACATATGCCTGCAAATTTCAACTCTACCTTTATTGCTCTAATACCCAAGGTGGCTGATCCGCAATCATTTTCTGACTTTAGGCCGATTGCCTTATGCAATATCATGTATAAAATCACATCAAAGATCATTTCAAATCGTATCAGATCTATTTTATCAGACCACATCAGTTTGGAATAGTATGGATTTCTTCATGGACGCTCTATTCATGATGCGATTGCCATTGCACAAGAAGTTCTCCATTTTGCCCATATCAGGAGCAAGGAAGCATTAGTTATGAAAGTTGATCTGAATAAGGCTTATGATTCAGTTGATTGGTCCTATATAAGGCTTCTATTACTCAAGATTGGATTGCTAATCAGAATCATACGATGGATCATGACATGTGTTTCTACGGTTAGATATGTTGTACTGGTAAATGGAGTACCCACTCTCTTCTTTGGCGCTGCCAGAGGTCTCCGCCAGGGATGTGCCCTCTCCCCACTTATATTTATTCTTGTTCTAGATGGTTTTAGTAAGCTCATACATCATGCTGAACATCAGGGTTTCATAAAAGGTTTCTCCTTTTCTGGAACTATATCCATCAATCATTCTCTCTTTGTTGATGATATGTTACTATTTGGATATCTCAAGAGGAACCATTGGTTTTATATTCATTTGCTACTGAACAGGTTTGAATCTGCAACAGGATTAGGAATTAACAAAGACAAATCTTTTCTCCTATATGACAAAGGGGATTTACATGAGATTCTCTTCATAACTGATTTCTTGGGGGTTCATACTCAACTGCTTTCTGAGGGGTTCAAATATCTGGGCTGTTATTTAAAAACCTGTGGTTATAAGAACAGAGATTGGATGTGGTTAGTTGAGCGCTTTAGAACTCGTATATACATATGGAATCACAAATGGCTGACTATGGGGGGACGACTCATCCTTATCCAGGCTGTATTATCACAGTTGATGGTCTACTGGGGCCACCTCTACTATCTGCCTGCCAAGATTGTGGAGCTGATTAACAGGATCATTTCTCAATTTCTGTGGGGAGGCACTAAACTTGACAAGAAATATCATCTCTGTCAATTGAACGTCATATGTAGACCTATAGATTTCGATGGCTGTGGTGTATTAAATACTAGAATATTCAACATTGCACTGCTAATTAAATTCTTTTGGCGTGCTATTGATGGTAATAATATATGTAGCGCTATTGTGAGATGCAAGTATATTGACGGAGATATATTTCATCAGCTAATATGCCGGGAGCTGAGCTGTCCATCTAACGTCTCTGTAATATGGGCCGGTTTCAAAAAGATCCTAAGATTTATATGTGATCGTGTCACTTAGAGTTTTACTGATGGTGGAAGGATTCCTCTGGCCTTCAAAGATATTTCTGGACTCCCCACTGACTGTTCTATCTCCCCCCGACTCTTACATCATCTCTCACACCGGGGGTATATTTACCTATCTCAGACTATTTCTGAGTGGTCTTTTGGAGCTCCGTCTTTAAAAAATGCTTTACAGTTGGGGTTGTCGGGGGATGACGCTACCGAGTGGGAGGCTATTCTGGTATCTATCAAGACTGCTGGTTTCTGTCATTCTGCGGGAGGTGAAAAAATAATCTGGAATGGGCCTATGAAGCATGGAGCTATCACTGTTAAAGACACCTACAGGTATATCATTCTCTCAACATCTGGCGATACAATTTCCAAGATCTTCTACCCCTACTGGAAGCGTAGGATTCCTACCAAGATTACCCTTTTCGGATGGATGGTATGGAGGGGTAAAATTCTTACGTGGGATAACCTCAGAAAAAGGGGTATACATGGGCCGAATCGATGTGTTATATGCTGCCAGGAGGCTGAAAGCATTACGCACTTGTTTTTCACCTATTGTGTTATTAAGAATATATGGAGATCCCTTACCCCTCATATTATGGATCCAAATTTGTGTGCTTCTGATTTTATTTCGGCTGTTAAGGATTGGGACAAGCTCAAAGGTAAATATAAGTCTATTCCTTTCTACTTCTTTTGGGAAGTGTGGATCGGTAGAAACAATCTCATCTTTGAAAACAAGCCTTTTCTTCCGCATATTATCATTTCCAATATTATGAGCTGGATTGTAGATTGGAATGTTCCCTCTCAATTGGTGGCAGACAAATCCATTAGGAACAGACCACATGAGATTCTTCTCCCTGCTATTTACTTTGATGGGGCATCTACTGATGGCATCACAGGATGTGGTGTCTCGGTTAAATTGTCCCAGCGGGACAGAATTCATATCTATTGGAATGGGGGTCCTGGTACAAATAATAAGGCGGAAATCATGGCGCTATGGGGTGGCCTACTGGTTGCATCCAATCTCCAATTACAGAACCCCAATTTCTATGGTGACTCTAAGTTATTTATTGGATGGATATACAACAGATGTGATTTCACTGTGCCGGTTTTGAGGGGATGGATGCAGCGGATTCGTCGCCTATGGCAGATCTTAAAATGTCCCCCAATAACTCATATCTATAGAGAGAATAATACCAGGGCGGACAGGCTCTCAAAAAAAGGTATCACTGCGGATTTTGGATATATGAATATTCTTCAGTACAAAGATGGGGTACAGATCTGGACTTCAACAATACCGATTTCATGATTCAGGCACCCAGGATCTATTGCTTTCATCATCTCACAACTTGTTTTATCTTTTTCATTATGTTTTTTTTATTTCATCTTTTCGGCCATAGTTGTCTTCATTACTCCAGTTTACTCTATCTATACAGATCCTTTTGGAGGCTTCTAACTATACAGGATATAGCGCCCCATTTTCTCACACAGGCAGATGACCAACAACAAATGTTTACAAGCGAACCAGCAGACAATTATATATTTTTAAACTCTGTTGATACTGGGTGACACATATGGGTCATTCTGGTGCAGAACATGGTTTTCTACGCTCCTTTTCTTCTTCAGGCGAGGCAACATATGATACATGAACAATGTTTTTTAATGATTGTGCTTTTCAATAGATCCTATCTATTATGTATGATGGTTGCTCCTATCCTTTTCTCCATCTGGTACAACTTTTCGACTCATCTACATCAAGCGAGCGGGACATGAGGAGAACATTGTTTTTCAAGCGAGCCTGTAATATTTTTACAGTCACAAGTGAGCCTGCTTATTGAACTGGTATGCGTGGAATTTTTGAGTTTGGTCAATGTATTCAAGCGAGCCTGTCTTCTAGTTTTCCTGCCGAGTATACTTCATAAGATTTTTGCACCTCTTCATCAAGCGAGCGGGTTATGTCCAGTTGATTTAAGTCACCCATTACAGACTGTCATGATGGATTCATGACTAGTCTGTATTGGCGATGCATGGTTCACAATCTGCCGGTTTGAATGCTGATCTGTGTCAAGAGAGCCTGTAAGGTGGTTTGCACATGTATGCATGCCCCATGTGAATCATGGATGAAGCTTTTTGGACAACATTTTTGTTAAGTTTTCTTTCTATGCATCCATCCTCTTTTTCTCATTGCCATGAATTAGCATGCATTTGTATTATCTTCGCAGGTGTTTTATGTATACAGGGATGCACAGAATGAATCTGGTTGGGTCTGTTTTATTACTACCCGTAATTTCTCTTACCATGTACATCGAATATCTTCTCTTCAGGAGTGTATTCTGTATGTATTTGGAAATCTGGGTTTTCTCACTGTTTTGCAAACATCTGAGAATGTAATGATTGAACATGTACTTTTATATATATCTCTTAATATAAACAACGATTTTTTTCTTCTGAAAAAAAAAAATTGTCTCATAAATATTTTGAATGGGCTAGATTTACTTGATTGTTGATTTTGGTTATATTTCCAAATTTAATTGACTAACTAGAAAAAAAAAGATCAATTTTCTAACTCACTATCCATTTCATTCCAAAATTGATAATCAAAGCAAGAATAGCTGATAAATTGATTAGACATTGAAATATATTTCCCTCTATGAATGGGTTAGTTTTATATTTGATGTAATTGCAATACTTAAACATTGGAGTAATTTGTCCTGCCTCTTTTTGGACTATAGGGTAGTGCGACAATTCGGGTAGTTCAATTGACCATGGGCCTCTATTTGGAAGCATCATGTTTAATGAAATTTCAGGTTCAAACCTCTAGTAAATTAATAAAAGGTTTAAATATTAGATTATATTAAACAATTATTTTAATTATTAATCAGAATACATATATCAAAATTAAGAATATTTCTAAAATCCTTACTTTTTAAGGCAACATTTATAACCTTATTGCAATCATGACATACTCAAAAAAAATGTTTAATCTTCATTGCAATATTGCATTGAAAAGAGCCTGAAATGAAATTAAAGCGAAAGGTGGTGATCAATTCATAAATGATTAATTACCAGCTTGTTTGGCGACATAGGTCCAGGAATAACCCTGCGAGCCATGGTTGATGATATAGGCGATAAGTCTCTCATCTTCATCAAGTGACCAGAGACCCTTTCGTAACTTCGGTTTGGAGGGAGGTGAGGGCACACCTTGCACTTGGGTATCCTGCGGCCACTTCATTACTTTAGCTTGAATGCCTGTGAGCATGTGGTGCGATCAGATTGGAAGTGCTGATTCTTAAATGT
Source organism: Pinus albicaulis (assembly GCA_034641835.2). Taxonomy (NCBI): domain Eukaryota; kingdom Viridiplantae; phylum Streptophyta; class Pinopsida; order Pinales; family Pinaceae; genus Pinus; species Pinus albicaulis. Next base: position 473,409,710 of record CM076576.1, on the reverse strand, counting down.
TAAGGGCTTTGGTCGGCATGGAAGTGGGCCATTAAATAAACATATATAGATTCAAACACTGGTCTGTGTAACGCTGGGATGGAGATGGAGCACCTGATTTTCCAATTTTTATTCGTCGTCCTGCCCTTGCTTCCTATTATATTATTGTTCCTTTGCGATTCTTCAACGGTATCGTACCCCATTTTCTTCGCCAGAAAACCTCGAGGTATATAATAATTTTCCACACATGGTTCATGACTTGGACATGAGCATCAAAACGGGACAACATAGTCAGATCGTTGAACGTTAGATTCATGATTTGCAATTGCACATTTAGTTGGAAGTTTTTTTAAACCGTGTATTATATTTGATATTTTTTTTTGGATTTAACTAAGTTAATTAGGTCATTCATTTATGACTATTTTATGATGACTATTTTATGATTATTTTTATGAGAAGTAATATTTATACTGTAAAGAAATGGGATTGAAACTAGTAAAATGAATCACATAACATCAATCATCACTTCCTAGGCTTACAATAGGCTCAAGTTGACTTAACTGTAGAGTTTCCCCACAATCAAGTCCACTTAACTTGCTGCCCATTTACATATAGAAATTTTTTTGTCAAACCCACTTAATTAATTATATATATTAAAAATTTATACTTTGGTAAAAAATTGAAAAAATAACTTATTCCTATATACCATAATATTAAAAAACACAAAACATTAAATAACATTATATTGTAAAAACACACTCAATGTTCCAAAAAGAAATACTATTTTACAATGTAAGATAAGTTTAAGGATGGAATTTGACAGGTCATGCGGTGATTTGTGTCTCTAATACGTTTAAATTTTTTGTCAAACTATCCTTAAAATAAGTGAGAAAGTGTGAAAACCTGAATCTGTTTTGAAATTCTACCTTTCGAGTTAGGTTTGAATTAAGATCGAAACAGATTTTCCAAATCTTACGTTTGAATTAGGACCGAGATAGGTTTCCGTTGCATGATTAATCATCTGTCAAACCAGACAAATCAAATAAAATAAATCTTAGTTTTGAATTAGGACCGAGATAGGTTTTCCTTGCATGATTAATCATCTGTCAAACCAGACAAATCAAATAAAATCTTTGAACATTTACTGTTCGAACCTGATGTGGGTCATCCAAATAATGTGTTTGCCATAGAATCTAAATCTGTCAATTTTTTTTTTATTTTTATTTTTGTAAATTGGGTGAGTTCATGCCATTTTCTATTTATGTAAAAGACAGGTTACAAAATATAAAAGTCAGTCTGAGGCCTCAACCTGCCCGAAGGAAACCAGGTGTGTTGGCCGTCTAAGAGCATGGAAAACGTTCCAAAACTGAAACTGTTTCATCTTTCTATACTTAGCATGTGCTATCTGTCCTAGTAATACTGTTATCACATTCTTAAAGCCTAAAGCAAGTACATTCTTATCAAATAAAAGCATCAAAATTCTGAAACATAAAACTTCTATCCATTAGAGGAAGAAACCGGGACTGAATCTTTGACACTGGACCCAGACATTTCAGCCTGTTGAAACTGCTGGAGCATCTTTTCCATTCTGCCAACTCTATCATCCATTCTATTCAGTCTATCAGCTGCAAATCTGTCAATTATTGAAGCATGCGTTTGATTAATTTATTTTCACGTTGGAATCATATTACTTAAAAAGATAAGGCTGCATTAAACGTACACCACATTATAAATTATTTTATATATATTATTAATGATTAAAACTATTATGATTAATGGTTTGGGGAATGAAATTAACTTGGCTGTTTATGAAAGAGAAATGTTTAGTGCTTCGCTGAGTCTTTTCAATTAAGAAGAAAATATATTTTTTAAGATTAATAAAAAATTAGGATGTTATTGTTATTTATTTTGTTTTAGAGATTTAAAAGAAATAATTAAATTATGAAGAATTTATTAAAAAATGGTTATGATTTTTAATGGTTTGAACGAGTAATGTTGTGTATTTTTTTTTATGCTATTTTACAAAATCATGTAAGTTTAATGAGTTGTGTTTTTCACATGGAAATTAGATCAAAAGATAGAATAATTTTTTTTAGTTATTCATTGTTTAAAAATGTGTTAAAGAAAAACCACCTATGAAGAGAGAGTATAGGTGTAAGGGAAAAAGTTATTTAATAGAATAACAAAATTATACACTAGAGTTTTTGATTGTATCTCTAGAGTTACCGAGCTTATCTTGATTGCAGATTCTCTTTTACTTGTCGACATGGCTAAGTGTCTTGCATTCTCTTCTGTTTGTTGATGCGGCTAATTTTCCCAGTCCGTTTATGTTACTGTCTATGTCAATCATCCGACATTGTCGTGCCCGAAAAAATTTCAAAATAAAAAAGTTGTGGTTTCTGGTTAGGACGAGCTAAAATTAATGCACACCTCTATGTCAGTTCCCCTCCCGCCCAAAAAAAAATTCAAACTCAAAGTTACAAATCTCCATTTTCTCTCTGAAACAACTTGCAAAAAACAAGTCTAGGGTTGAGGCCGATGTTTACATTGTTAGTAGGCTAGTTGAAATGGTAATGATTCTTCAACATTGAAGAAGTTGAGTCAACCCACTCCAAAGTTAATGTTGACTTACAATTGTTAGAAATTGAATTTAGTTCCTATTTTTTTTTTTGATAGAACCCAAATTGTTGAATCCTTTGCCAGATGTATACTCTGCAATCGGGATAAGGGTTGCCTATACTTTCTTCGCCAAACCCTACATTAGCAACAATCGAACCCTTATGAAATTTGATAAGAAGGAAATAGGGATTCATTTTTAAAAATTATATGGGTTGGTTATTTGGGATCTCGACATGATAATTCTCTCAACCCAGGAAGGTGAATCATGTGACTGATGACCATAGCATTCAAAGCTTTCTTATTTTGAACATATTGAATGCTATGGTGATAATGTTGGCATCATGGTGTAATATGTTGTCCTTGATGGAAACCTATTTGTTGAAGATGTAAACTTGATGTATCTACATGCCAATTCAGATGTGACAAAGAAAGGAATTCTAGTCAGTGGCAGAGGAATGATGAAGGTAAAGTTTCAAGAAATATACAGAAGTTTTAGGAAGGGAACCCGCATATACCCGCGGGTTCAATGAAGCCAAGTCATGCATATATCCAAAATTTGTGTATACACAGTTTTTGTGAAGAAAAGTCCCGTGTACACATAGGTATAAAGAAGAAAAGACGCATATGAGTTGGCGCACTAATTTTAACAATACTGAGGTCTTTGCTATGGTATTGGCCCTTAATATTGAGTGCAGTAATGGCTATTTGATCCCATCCAAGAATACCACTGGAACGTGTGTGGTTTTTAGCTCATGGTATTGGCTAAGGCTCAAACTATATAAGGAGGAGAAGATCATAGTACAAGTGTGTGCACATGAATGAGAATTGAATGAATACTTCAGTCCGAAGTATATCTACATGGATTGGGCTATATTTAATAGATAGATTTGATATTTTGATGCACCCATGAATACAATAATGGATTAGGTTCTTTAGACCTGAAATGACTATGTATTTGCATGATATGTTTATGAGTTGTTTAGATTGGTGGTATGGCGCATAATTACTAAAGTAAATGATATGATATGAGAAAGTTTGATGCTCTAAAGTGTTGTGCAGTCCTGTAATCTTTACAGATCTATACGTTGGTTCGTCACGGTGAAAGCGCGTATACCTACGGGTTTGTTTCAGAAAAGGCACATATGGAAGTTAGGGTTTTTCTAAAGATTTTTGAAGAAAATGTCTGATCATTTCTGTTGTGTTTCTATTGTCTGTCAATGAAGTCTTCATGTAGATATGAATTATTTGAATACTGTTTATATTGCTAATTAATTATGTATAAAGATGATAAGTGTTTGGTTGATTGAGAATGATGGATGCTGCTAACTGAATAAGGGTTCTGTAAATCTCACAAAGTGTGCCTGAATGTCTCTGATCTGTTATGAGTCTGTTTAGATCTGTAATTTCATTATATAAAGATCTATACATAGGTTGCTCCACAGAAAAGCACGTATACATGCAGGTTATCGTAAGTAAAGTAGCATATATAATTTGTTTTATGAATGATCAGGGTTGAAGTTGATTCTATGTGTTAATACAAAAGTCTGGGATTAATGATGTGATCTCGTTACAATTATCTCACTAGTTTTTTTGAAGATTGGTTGATGGTAATTAGCATTGTTATACAAATGGTGTTGTGTTGAAGCTGTTGGATATAGTGTGGAAATTTATGAAACGCAGTATGCAGTGGTTCTGAGGGTTGAAGTCTTCAGTGTGGAAGTCGAAGCTTCCTGCCAGTAGAAGTTGGTGATCTTTTCAAGGGGTTGAAGCTACCTTCTAGTAGTGACTGGTAAATGAGATCATGAGGTTGGAGATCCTTTTAGTAGCAGCTGGAAAATGAGAGAAAGTTACAACCTTTTGCAGGTGGGTGCTTGCGTACTGGTATGAGTCTGCATCAGTACAACATTGTAAGCAGTTTTATATATAATAAATATTGAAGACAGAGATGACCATAATAGTGGTTTTCTCTTGACTTGGGTTTCCACCTTAAATATTGGTGTTCATATGTAATGTCTTTTGTGTGATGATTTACTCTGTTATTACTACACATATCTACTTCTTAAATGTATGATGCATACTGATGATTTGGGCTAAGTAAAGTTTCTAAAGATATTTAAACATTAAATTTATATGGGCATATGCATGTTTCCTTTACAAAAGCCACGTGCATACGCTAGTTGGACTAATTAGAGGCACAAATAGAAATCAATAAAATGAAAAGAAAATATTGTGATTATTGTAAATACTGATTCACCCCCCCCCTCAGTATTTTTCCCAACAATTGGAATCAAAGCAGGTCGTTCTGAAGAAGCTTAATCGCTGGAAGGAAGATCATCCAAGATGAGCAATCAAGATGGAACAACATGTATCACACCACCACTCTTCAACATAAACAATTTAATCTTCTGTAAGACAAGAACAAGATCCTATATTCAGTCTCTTGGAGCAAATGTTTGGGTAATAGTTGAATGCGATTACCAATATCCAGCTACAGTTCCAATAGATCCAGCAACAAGGAAGAATTATGAAACCAATGCAAAATCTGTCAATGCATTATTGGGAAGTGTGAATGAATCAAAATTTTTCAAAGTTATGCAGTTAAATATAACAAAGGAGATATAGGAAAATATCATTCTGAGCTATGAAGGTGATGCCAAGGTAAAAAGTGCTAAACTCCAATCTCTCACAACTCCCAAAAGGGAAATAAAAACAAACGAGGATGATGATAATGAATGTTTTCCCTCATCAAATAAAAATAATATGGAAGAAGAACCTAATGAAGCATCAAAATAAGATACATTAGAAAGAGAAAGGGCTCCATGCAGGTATGTTCAAAAGAATCATCTGGAATCTCAAATTTTGGGAGAAAAGGAATCAGGGATACAAACAAGAATAACACTTGTAGGATCTCCTAGTTATCTAGCACTATTATCTACAATTGAACCACATAATGTAAATAATCAAGTTAGTAAAGATGAATGTTGGATTAAGGCCATGAATGAAGAACTGGATCAAATTGAAAAGAATAATACTTGGGAATTAGTTCCAAGATCTCATGATAAAAATGTTTTTGGAACAAAGTGGATATTAAAAAAATAAGTTAAATGAAAATGGAGATGTAATTAGAAACAAATATAGACTTGTTTGTAAAGGGTATGCTCAACAAGAAGGTATAGACTTTGAAGAAACATTTGCACCAGTAGCCAGACTTGAAGCCATAAGAATGTTCCTTGAATTTTCAAGTTTTCAACAATTCAAGGTTTATCAAATGGATGTAAAATCTGATTTCCTAAATGGTTATGTCGAAGAAGAAGTTTATATAGAACAAAGAGAAGGATTCATTTTGGAAAATGATGAAAAACTTGTTTGCAAACTTAAAAGGCCCTATATGGTCTAAAAAAAGCCCCACAGGCATGGTACTATCGTCTTGACAAATATCTTCAACAAAAAGGTTTCACAAAAGGATTTGCAGACAGTAACTTGTACACAAAAATTGAGGATGATAAACTGCTAATTATTGTTGTTTATGTTGATGACATTATTTTTGGGAGTAATGAAGAATCCATGAGTCAGAAATTTTCTTCTTTTATGCAGCAAGAATTTCAACTGTCTTTACTTGGGAACTAACATATTTTCTTGGTTTACAAGGGCAACAAGAAAAATATGACATCTTCCTCTCACAATAAAAGTATCTCAAGCAGATTCTGAAGAAGTATGGGATGGAAGACTGCAAACTTGCGAGCACTCCAATATTGATCGGATGCAACCTAATTTCTCATGATGATTCTCCCATGGTAAACCAACCAAAGTATATATCTATGATTGGAAGTCTGCTTTATCTAATAGGGACTAGACCAGATATCAAGCATGCAGTTGGGATTGTTGGATGATTCCAAGCCAATCCAAAGGAGTCACATCTTCGAGTTGTAAAAATAATATTCATATATCTACAAGGAACTCAAGTTTTTTGTTTATGATATCCCAAGAATGTTGATCTTACTCTTCATGCTTAAAACTATGTAGACTGAGTTGGAAATGTTGATAACCAGAAAAGCACTAGTGGAGGTGCATTTTATATGGGCCCCCAATTAGTATGCTGGTTCAGCAAGAAACAAAGTTCCATTGCCTTATCTACAACAAAATTAGAATATGTGGCTGTTGCATTATGTTGCACACAACTTATTTGGATGATGCATACATTACAAGATATTCAAATTAAATTTTCTTCTCGCATATCCATCGTATGTGATAATACAAGTGCCATCACTATCTCGAAAAATCCTGTTATGCATTCCAAAACCAAGCACATTCCTATCAAGTATCATTTTTTACGAGAACAAGTGCTTGAGAAAAAGGTTATATTGGAGTATTTTCCCTCCAAAGAACAAGTTGCTGACATATTTACTAAACCTCTTCCCAGAGAAGCATTTGAATATCTCAGAAAAAAGCTGGGATTTGTCTCTACCTCACTTATCTAATCTATTTGATTTCAGAATATACACAGGTTTCATGACGCATAGTCGCGTATGGATCCTTCTGCCATAAAATCTGTGGGTCAGCCTTCAGAACAATCTTTTTCATGTTGCTAACATATATGGTTTGTCTCTGTTGCTTAGGTGTTAATGGGTACAGTTTCTGGTTTTGGTTTTCAACTTACATCTCCTTTCCTTGATATTTATCTACTCGATGAAGATGCTTTCATGAACTGGTTATTGAAAATGTTCAGGATGCACAGGTTTAGGGGGAGCATTAGCTTTGTTGGATATAATACATTGTTGGCATTCTGTTGGTTACTGAAATGTGTTTGATTATCTCTCTCTATTGAGGTCCTTTGGTATTGGCTGTAATGTCATATTTGCAATTTGATGTAAGGGTCATGTTGAGACCTATGATGTAAAGATTGTCATATTCAGTCATGTAGGTAATTTTTGAAAAATGTAAACCCACTTGATTGGGTAGTTGATTCAAATATTTAACCCCACTTGGTTGGGTAATTGACGTATGTATGCGTCCTTGGTGATAGGAAAGGTTATAGAGTCTTGAAAATATGTTTTGAAGCTTCAACATGTGTTCAGGGGGAGTATGGTCCGTATAGTGCAACGCTGATCTCGACATTCTTGTATCGGTTCACCCTTTTCTCTTGATGTCAAAGGGGGAGAGTAACTTGGTGTTTGAATAATGCTAACTTGGTGTTTGAATAATTCTTATGATTGATGTGTCTATCAGGTATCTACAAGTTGTGGCGATCAAACATCAACATGGTTTCCATCAAGTCCAAAGGGGGAGATTGTTGGCATTATGATGTAATATGTTGTCCTTAATGGCAAACTATTTTTTGAAGATGTAAACTTGATGTATCTATAGGCCAGTTCATACGTGACAGATAAATGAATTCTAGTCAGTGACAGAGGAATGATGAAGGTAATGTTTCAAGAAATATACACAAGTTTGATGAAGGGTACCTATGTATACCTGCATGTTCAATGAAGCCAAGTCGTGTTAAATTCTACAAAGACGTTTATTAAACATAAATTTATAATATTTCAAACATATTTAGAAATAAATTTGTAATATAAAAATATAATTATTAAATTTGTAAAATAAAATTATAATATTTACTTTGATATTTTGGTATAAGGCTTCTAGAATTTTAAATTAATTATCATATATTCTAGTCATATAAATTAAATGAATCATAAAAATTATTAGGCATCAATCATATATAAGTTAAACATATATACATTTAAAGAACAAGGAACAATATTGTTAACTCTTAACCATGGAGATTTAGCTCCATTTTACTATAGGGAGTCTTAATTTGTAAATAGGCTTGGTTACTATAACATGGGACAATACCATGTCTTATCCCAAAAACCCATAAGTAACTTAGTATGAAAATTATTCATATAACATTTTTTAATTAATAAATTTAGTTAAAAGGACAAAAAATACATAACTACTATGGAGATAAATCTCAAATTTTTATTTATGTATACTACTATGAATATTGTGGTAGGGATTTATTCTCAATGGATATTTTAGAATATTCATAGTTGTATTATACAAATCAATGGTTGAAATTTATCTCCAAAGTATTTATGCTATAACCTTTTAATTAAATTGATTAATTAACACAAATACAATATGAAACAAGTGTTGCAAGGTAGGTTAGTCCCTTCCACTCTAGTGGAAATTATGTTTTCATAAAAATTGTAAATTGATATATCAAGTGGAAAATTAACACCTATTAATGGGAAGGAATAAATTTTGGTGGGTAGTAACCACTAGTAAGTCCGCACATTTACATTTTTACTCATACTAGTAAGTCTCCAAATACTATAGGAAATTTGGGTGGTTTTCCTATGAAAATTAACAATGAAAAATCACTATGTAAATATATAAAAATCATGACATTATGCCCAACCATACACATTACATTTTATTCTGCAAAGGATGCAATAAGACCTTCAACTTATGGTCCAATTAGATGTTTGAAAAATATTTTTTTTTCAATATATTGAAAAATAATTTTTTTTTTCAAAGTTAAACTTTATAAGTTGCATTGATAATACTAAGCCAATAGTGGTCAATAGGAATCGATTGCTAGAGTCATTCCTTGGAACAGAGTAATGAGTTTCAAATGAAGTGAGTTATGAATTTTTGGGCATGTGGTATTGATAAGCCATGGTATTGGCCCATATATCATAACAAAACCTATTTACAAATTAAAACTTTCCATGGCAAAGTGGAAGTAAATCTCCATTGTTAAGAATCTTGTTCTATGTTTATTAAATTTATATATGTTTAACTTATATATTAATATTTTTCTAATAATAATAATAGTAGTAATTAAAAAAATGATAATTTAGTAAGTTTTTGTTGCATTTTAATTTTAGTATGTAAGATGTATAATGGAATAAACACTTTGCTTCTTATTATGGATTGTTGTGTATCAACATTTATCAATCATTTAATTTATATGTCTATATTAGTAAAAATATAATTATAATACTTAATTTTTTCTATAATTTTGGAGAAAAATATTAAAATGTTAAAAATAATTTCTTACTAAATTTTGAATTCTTCCTATTTGTCTTTAAAAGGTGTAATAAAAATTATTCTCAATTTCCCTCTTTTGCATTAAGTCAATAGAACAATTAGATTCATTGTTATATCAACCTCCAACATAAAAATGACCTCTCCATAACAACCCTAGTTACAATTTGCTATGCTTTTACCCTAATATAGTTAGGCATGAATTCCAAAATATATCTTGTCTAATTAAAAGTGGATTAATAATCACGTAATGGATTTTATTCCCTACTTGGACTGAAACATTTTGGAAGTTTCAAACAAACAAATGTTCGGTCAATGGATTCTTTTTTCGCCGATAGGCGTATATATATGCACCTAGATGTGTTGAATTTTATTTTTTAACATTAATGGACCAGTGGGATTGAATCTAAAGGGAATATGCCATAGATATGCTTCGTCGAGTCTAAATCAGTGGCTTAGGCATAGGGTAGCATGAAGCGTTCAAATGAAAAATAATTTAAAGGGAAATAATGTTAAAAGAGTTAGCGTGGGTGATAAGTGTTATCCTGAAGCATTCCATTATCCATTTTCGGGCGGCTAGATCATGGTGTTTCAATGATTGACACTTCCATTCTCCCAAAGTTAGATCATGATGGAAGCCAGATGCTTTCATTTACGACTGATATTCGCAATGCTTGCCTTTGGGATTACTAAATCCCAACGAGGATGGATGGCTATTCCTTTGAATCTCGACGGGGAGCACAGTGGTATCATCAATGGCGGGCTTATTTATCTTATATTTGGGGCTCATTGATTTATGGCTATGGTAAAATTTATTTCTTCCCTTAAATTATTAAATGAACGGTTATTCTCTCCCAAGTAACGATTTTTTTTACAGAGTCATGCCCCCATTTTCCAATTTTTTGTTTCCAAAATTTATCTTTTGTGCGTTTCTTGCCCTAAATGGGTTTTCCTCCTTAGGGTTTACTATTTTTTTTCTTCCTAGATCTCCTGTGATACTATAATTTTCCATCACTTATAACTCTTCCTTTTGCTTGTCTTCGGGGCCATTTTGGGACGCTAAATGCAGGTTCTTCATCGCTCTCTTCTTACAACATGCGCATGAGTTAGCGGTATTATGATTTCCACTGCAAATGGGTTCCTTTATTTCCCAGTTTCCAAATATTAGCTTACAATTGGTTTTCACTCTATGTTTCTCACTAGGTCTCTCTAACCATAACCCGACTGGTTCGATCTTTGGGGCGGTTTTACCCAGGGTGATTGTAGGTAGAAAATTGATGTTGTATTGAAAATGAAATCATTTTTGAAATCTCATCATAGTTGCAAAGAAAAACAATAAATGACTACAGATCTTTACACACACAAACCTTATGTGTGTTTCTCTATTTGTTTATGTGGTGATTATATCTACTAGTGGATATGATGTAGATAAAGACGATCTGCCAACGACTATGGATGTGCTAGCATGGACATTTTAAGAACATTGAATTGCATTTATATTCCATCTCTTGTGCTACTAAGGTTCATATCCATCATTTTCTTATTTTTATATGTGTGCATAATATAGTCCTTCTCACATTGTGTTAGTGTGTTTGGTGCACGCATGTACATAATCACACCAACTTAAGGGGTGTGGTTTACCCACTTAAGTTATTGGTCATAGGCAGAAAAAGAAGTGGATTCAAACAAGTTAGTGGAACAATATAGAATCATAAACATACTAGATAGAGAAATAGCATGCATGTATAAAAAAAATTAAACTAAAACTAAAACAAATAAACAAAAGCTTTGAATAGAGTCAAACAACTGCAATAATCAAAATGGTGGCTCTTCAGCCCCTCTTATTGACTGCTGGTAGGAAATGAGGATGAAACTTTAACCCTCTTGCCAAAGGGCCCTTAGAACATGAGTTCTAAGTCCCGATGCAAGGATGTTTTTACTTCTAAGCTTGCCTTGGTGCAAAGTCTCCCTCTCTCTATTGTGGTGGATTGAACTTGTTGGATGACCAAGAATTGAGTCCCCTCTATCTTCAGCTCCGGATCACACACTGCTGGTATTGCTTGGGAAATTCTGGCCAACATAACAATGTGTTCTCAAGTTCTTCATCTCATGGTGGCCTTATATAGGAGAATTCAAATCCTCCTTCCCTCTCTTGGTACATTGTGGATGGTGACCCAAGAGAGGGGGATGATTCCTTTATGTGCCACAAATATTCCATTGTGTGCTCCCTTGATGTCTAAGGAGGCTTTAGCGGCTGTCCTTAGGCGGCTTCAAGTGAGGAATGACTGTCATGGAGTGTGCTTTTTGTGGTCCCGGAAAGTGACTTTCACCACTCCCAGGAATGTGTGCATTTCGGGTCAAAAGGCATGCAAAGGCGCTCTTCATGAAGGATTATGCGCACAAAAGCATTTATGACTTGCTCAAATTTGATTTTTCCTTAGATCTTAGAGATTTTTAAATACTTTCCAGATTCTCTAATGTCTTTCAGCCCTGTAAATCCTTCTGCTTTACATTACATAATGTCGTCTTCTGCTTCTATGATTTTCCAGTGTTAACAGTTGCCCCCTAATGTGTGAGGTCTAGGAAGAACTGTATAGCCGAAATACATTATATTTTATTTTCTATATATTGTGTGTAGAGAGAGAGAGACTTGCGTGAAGCTCGGAATTGGAAACACCCTGCACCGGTTCGAAGAATGACCATGTCTTATGGGACCCCTGTAAGCAAATATAATACAATATATATACAAATTTTCTACGAGGTAGGCATGTCCCATGCTCGTGATGTTGTGGCTATTTAAATAAATCTATTTGACAGATACATATTCTTTTTGTGTTGCTAATATGGTAGTGATCTGGTGGTTGCTGACGACGACTGCTGACGCCCTCCGAGGTGTTTTTCTTTGACAATAGGTGGCATGTGGTACCCATATGTGTAAAATTGGTATGGAATATAACTGCGCATTGTATGCATAGGTGATGGCTAGGACCTTCCCGTGTAAGCATTGCTGAAAGAGACACTTGTGAAGGCACAAGTCTTCGACGAATTTGATCAAAGTGCAATGGTTGTAAGGTATGATACCATCTTGACATGAAAGCTTTTGTTGTAGTCAAATGTTAGGAGGATCGATGATATCTGTGGGTAATGATGTCTCCCACAATGCCACCCGAGGATGCCCCTTTTATGGAGAGGGGTAATCCAGGGTATCGCTTCCTTTCTGGAAAATAGGTGTTGAAGTCGACAAAAAGGAAGCATCAACTGAACAAGGGGTCACTGACATGAGGGGTCAGGGACCTGGATGTGATCGTTTTAACATAGGAATGTTGGCGAGAGGTGACTAAAAACTAATGATGGGGATTCAGTGGAACAAGGTCAGAGTGTACTAAGTAGCTTGGCGGTAGTCATAGTTATTTCTGATGGGGAAATCCCTAGAGTCGATAGGACTTCCAGGGTGGGTAAAAACTGGCTATGAATGTCATGGTGGCTTGTGCATGGGGGTGTGATACTCTGATCGAGGGTGTTCAGGGACTGCTGCCATGGTATAAAAGATGGATGAGAGGGTGGGGGACGTAGTGCACCATTTGCGGTATTTGTACACTTACCAAAAGAATAAAATAATGGGGTTTGGTTTGTAAAAAACACAGAGACGGGTGTCCCAAAACATGACAAGGTTCACTCACTGATGTTGTGAGGAAGGTGTTTTGTTGAGGGTGGGGGACCCATTGGTTGGTCTCATGTGTGGGGTTGATGAAGAGGATTAAAAATTATCACAGATGGGATGCTGGTGGAGGTATGGTGGGCCAATGCGAGGCATGGTAGTGCACTTTTGATCTGCTTATACAACCTGGTCATCTGGGAAGGGGGTTTTTATTTTATATGGAAAAACTTGACCTTATGCATGGTGGATGGGTGGGCATGAGGTGCTTCCTGGACTAAAGTGGTATGGCCATGGTGTCACTTTTGTTGTGATATATGGTCTAATGTGGGTGACAAGGGCCATGGGGGGGGGGTGGGGGGGAGGCTTTACCGACCAATGAGGATGTTTATCATGTGTAGTGTGAGGTGATGATAAACATGGTCAGATATGTGGAACCTATGGTTGATTTATGATGGAGAAATGATGTCAGGATATGCAGAGTTTTCTGGGACTCTATCATGCTGGGGGTAGAATGATACCTACTCTAGAACTTTCAGTGTATGGAGTTGTGAATGGTTTGCGAGCTTTTCCTGCAAAAACAAATACCTCAAGTGAAAGCATATTCTTTATCAAATATTATTGGAAGTCATGAGATTTAAAAGGAATATGAGAGAGGGCATACCCGTCAGTGCTGAAAAATTATTTTTTCGGAAGAGCGAATGTGTGGCATTTCCTCTGTTCGTCATGGAGTGCTGATCACGGTGCAACTTAAGGTTCAGAGAATGGACCTTCTGATATCTCATTATGGTTCTCCAAAGATTTTTTGAAAGGGTGATATATAGGTGAATATGGCCCTAATTCAATTCATTTGTAGTTGTTGAGTTCTTGAGAGGTCAGAGGCTTCTGCGTAGCAATTCTTGCCATTGCGGTCAGCCTGAGCACCAAGGATTAGCGATATCATGGCTAGGTAACCTCCATGACGTCCTGAACTTTAATTTCTTTAGTCTGATGGTGTCGGGGTCTGTAAAAAAACTTGGTTTGCGTGGATTTTGAGTTATTTTTTCCCTAGATTGCCCGAGAGATCAGGGAAAAAACATGCCCTCTATGTGCATTTTTCAGGGATAAGGGTGCTTGAAGTGCTCTATTCCCCTTATTTGGTGCGCCTTAAGCGTGCCTGTGGAAAATGCAGATGCACCCTTAACACACCTCTCTAAGGGACAGATGCGCAAAAGGTTGAGGCAATTTGTTTTTGAGTTTTGCCTATTTTTGATGTTTTTTCTATTGTTGATGGGTTCCTGTTTTGATGACAGGTTGTTGTGGAGGGAGCGGGATTGGCCCGAGCTTCGTACTGCATTGGCTGCTGATGCTGGGGCGTACCATCAGCTAGCGCAATGGGGGCTCCTGAATTTCGCGGAGAACGAGCTTCTTTTGTCGTAGGACTGATTTCTTCGTTACTTGATCCAGCATTGGCACAGGAGGCACAACATGTTTGTGTTGCGTGGGACTAACGTGGCCATCTATCCTAAGAGGGATGTATATTTTGTGACTGGGTTACTGCCTCATGGTGAGGTGCTGAGGTATCCACTCCCTTGTGGGAGGGTGGAATTGGAGAGGTTCAGGAGACGTCATTGTGGTCGTGTGCCTCTTATGAAGGGGTGCATCAGCATTACATTAGTGACAGATCTAGCAGAGTGATGTGCTTTGGCGGTGATTGTGCGACTTGCAGGGTCTTCAACTCCATATCGGGCATCTGGCCCACAGGTTGGAGTCTTGCGCTGGCTAAGGGCCAGATACTTCTATGATTTTTCCTGTTTTTGCTATGACGGGATGGTGATTTAGCTCAACAAGGTCTGCAATGGATCAAATTTATTTGCGTATGCTAGCATTTTGTGCAAAATTACGTATGATAGGGTAGTGCTGCTGAGACCAGTGGTGGTGGTGCCTCCTGGGGGGCCACGGGAGCCTCGTATGAGGAGGTGGGCTCCGGTGATGCCGCGAGGTGGGGGGGGCATGGTGGGGAATTACTGGAATGCCACGAAAGAGGCCTGGTTCGAGGTGAACCCCCAGATGTTTTCCATTCCCATATGCAAGGATGGACTTCCGAGGGGATCCAGAGATGGGTCTCCCTCCTAGTTATGCTTAGGGGCCAAAATGTATGCTTTTTATTTTTTCTTCATTTATTTGAGTATATATGCACTTATGTGTTTTGCTGTTGACACTGAAATAGTTTTGTTTACTCTTGCAGATGTTGGCGAGGTAGGTCTCCCCGTGGTTTGATTGGTCGGCCACGGTCCTCTTCGGAGACCTAGGGAGATCTAGGAGGGTAGGGAGGAGATGTTGTTGGAGGACTTAGTGGTGGTGCTGGCCCTTTTGGAGAAGGTAGCAGCTCGGCCATTGTCGAGGCTGCGGCCAAGAGACCTTGTGCTGATGAAGAGGCGGCACATGTAGATGCGACAAAGGCTCGCAATGCGGAATTGACTGCTCATGTGTCAGTTCTAGAGGATGCCTGGGGTCGAGTGGACCACTTGACCCAGGGGATCCCTTCTCGGGGTTTTATGGATGACCTCAAGGAGGTCTAGCTGGAGACGGTGATGGCCCGAGAGTGGGACTATCGGTCTATTTTACGTCAGGTGGCAGTCTCATTTGTGACGGCGGCTCCAATGGTGGTACGGGGAGTAGTTGCGGGTCCAGGTGCCCCTCCTGAGGGGGCACTGCCCTAGAGTATACTTGTACACGGGGAAAACACCCATTATGAGGATGCTTCCCCTATTTTTGACGAATTTTGTGTATCTTTGGGCTGGTCGATGGGTGAGCGACACTGTTTTTTGTAAACAGACACATACATCATGATATATATATGAGAGATGTTTTTTGTAGCTCTACATGTTGTGTCACCTATTTCAGTTTATGGATGATTTTATGCTGATGGATATCTATTTTTTTGGTTTTTTTATGTATGATGGGTTTTCCGAGATGCATTCTAGTTTAGAATATTGTTAGCTATGCAATCAACTATTTGGTTTGACTCCTTGGTACATGTGTAAATGTAATATAGTGAAATTGTCTACTTAATATTTTTGCATGCAAATATTTTCTAAATAGATGTGTATTTCTTGTCTCAAATGTTTGTTTTAACTGCGACACTACTAACTGGGAATCGAGGTAGACATGCATATGGAATATGCCTTGATGGAGGGTGTCGCACATAAGTCCGATGACGGGTCATATTCTGCCTAATTGTTTGTTGCTGAACCGATGCACACACCATTTGTGTAGAGTGGTGATTGGTCAAGGTGGTAGATGACCCAGGCATATGCGGCTAAAATTTGAGACCATCTAGATGCTCCGTCAGAAAATCTGAAATAAGGTTCAAGTTGGTGATCCATGGCGGCACTTTGAGCATGTTTAATAAGTATGTTGGTAAAAAATTTTCAGTTCGTCGGTTTGTGTACATTTACTATAGGGGAGGGCTATCTTGGCCCTTATGGGTAAAATTTCTTGAGGTAAAGGCCATTGACGGGGTTGCTGAGGCATGTCTCGTCCGGTTCCGTCAAGATGTATGTCCCCTGTAGGAGGAAATGTTTGATGATATAGGGTCCTTTCTACAAGGTTTCAAACTTCCCTGGCCCTAGGGCTTCTTTCGCGACATCATAGCGAAGGACTAGTTATCCCTCGGTGAATGAATGAGTGTTGATGTGGTGGTCGAATGATGTTTTTACCTTTTTCTTATGGGCCTCATTGTGTTGCAGTGACTGTCGTCGACTTTTTTCAATGAGATCTAGTTGTACCAGGCACTGTTCTAAAGGTTGGGTATCATCGAGGAGTTTGATAGCGGCATGAAAAGTTGGGATCTTGCGGAAATCAATGCAAAAGCGCAAGGTACCTTGATCTTTTGCAACAGGAATAAGGTGGAAATCCTAGGACGTGGGGTCAGCTACAATCCTATTTCCAATATTCGATGATAAAAGTCGTATATGGTGAATTGTGTCATCGACATTCGATGGGGGAAGAATCTCTATGATGGGAGTTTGCGTAAGTGCAAGGTTGGGTTCCTCGCTAGGATGGTCAATTTCCTATGGGTGGAAATTGTGCCTACTGCAGAGGTGCCTGAATGTTTCCATTAGCGGGCATAGCTCTGGTGCGTGATTTTTGCCAGTGCAGATAGTACATGGTATCAGTGTGCCAACTGAGTATATTGTATGGGAATCGACACTACTCGTTGTCCCCAATGTGGACGCTTGGAAAGGATCTATTGTAGAAGATGAGATCTTCTGCTTCCATTTCCGTATTGTTGGCTTGGGTGTGTCTAAGTCTTTGGGGGAGTGTAGACACAACATTGCTCTTTCCGCTCTTAGCTTGGGGAGATGAACACATTTAATCATATGGTGAAAGTGTGAAAAAATCCGACAATAGGTACGCGTTATCTTCTCTTGGTTAGAGAGGATTTTCTGAGGGAGAGAAGAGACTATGCAAAAAATATTTGCAAGGGTCTTCAATTCTCTGCACTGATTGACCTGATGGTCATTCAAGTTTCATAGTATTCATGTTATCCTAGGCTTTTCCTGGGTCATTATTGGTTGGTGTGTTGTCCTAGCTTGCCCATCACGGTCGTGTGGGTGTGGGGTCGCTGAACCGGAGGTGGTGTACCTTTTATACCACTCACAGAGGTCATCCTGTTTCTTCTCTATGGTATGAATCATATTGATGGTGAGACGAGTTCGCGAGATATAAGTATAGTGTCGTTCATAGTGATTTCCTTGAAATATTAGGAAAAATATCCTAGACATGGGGGTCCCATCGTGCTCAGTTTGTGGTCTGGTAGGGTACCAGCATCGTAACGCTGCTAAATCAGGGAAAGCGGTGACCACATGATTGGGTGTTTTGCATAACGTGCATGTTGGTATTATCTATAGAGAGTGGTTGGGGGTAACTAGGGGTTCCCTAATTGGTCACTTTTTAGCTGACAAGAATAGGATGGATATGCTCGTCACATCCTCCTGGTTTGTGGAGCTTTCAGTGGATTTTGTGTCCATGTCATCTTCTTGGGAGAGGTGGACTATGGCTGAGCGTATACTACTGAGGGATAGCCGGAATCGGGGGATATAGTGACAATTATCCAGAAGGTGATTGTCGGTGCATAAATTACATGTGAATTGCATTGCCTACAATCTGACGTAGTAAACCCGTCCTATAGGATACCATCTATGGATGAGTTCCAGGGCTGCACATTCTTCGAGGAAGTGACCACATTCATTGCATAATGTGCAGCGTATAACAGGAGGGGGCATGACTAGGGGCTTTCTGGTGCCCTTCCTTCTTCCTGTAGGTACAGGATGGCACGAGGTTCATCCCTGATAGATTGGGTGGGGGGATCCTTTTGATAGGATCACTCGATGGTGTGTAAGGCATCCCTATATCATGGGATCTCTTGGCAATGATGGGTACGGTGCCCATAGTGGCTGCAGATAGCGCATGCGTGATTGGTATGCAATTATTTACCTTTACCTTTGGTGGAAGGTTCCTTTTTACGGGAACATGGCGTCGCAATGTCTATCTCAGAGCCGAGGATTGGTTTTAATTCATCTAGCTCTGGGAAGATATGGGTGAGATGTCCTATTACGTCGCATATGGTGTAGACTGGTGATTCCCGTTGTATGGTGGGAGTCTCCTTCTTCTTTCCTCTCTTTTCAGTTTTATTAGTCGTAATCACCGTTTTTGCATTGGAAATTTCCTTTGCAGGGGTGGTTTCAATCGTTTCTTGGACGGGTGGGGACTCCTCGGCGCTGAGGGGCTTCAACCCTATGGCAGTGATGTGAGTGGCTCTTGTTCCCGTAGGGGGGATGAGATACCAAACTGGTATTTCCAATAATATGTTTGGTAACACCAGTGTTGCCAAAACCTGCTAGGAGACGAATCCAATTGGGGGGTAGAGGAAAGGGGTTTGGGAAGTGGTGTAGGCTAGAGAGGCTACTGTGGTCGATGACTCGGTGCCATTACTTCTCGTGTTCGTGTCCTGACTAGCTTCATCACTTGATGTGGACATCATGCACATCGAAACCCCTGTGACATCAGGTGATGACTCAAGGATAATGGGAGGATATCCTAGGAATGATCCTAGAACAGATGATGGTTTGAACTAGTCAGGGCCATATTCTTGGTACTGTAAAAGTGCATCGGAGGATGTATCTACAGAGGGTAGAATTACATCAGTCTTTGTTAGGGGTCGCTTCTCGCTATGCATCAATTGGTCTATAGTAATGATACGGTCCTTGTGGGGGAACATCATAATGCAGAAGACAAAGGAGGCTATGGCTGACATGGCATACATATAACTCTGATTAAGGTGTATGTTACAATCCAAGTGAGCGTCCAAGACTTCAATGTCTATGTGGACCATATTTCAGGCTAAGTAGACCAGGATGTTTTGGTAGAGGCCGACGGGGGTCGAAGGATGACCGTCGTATGCTCTAAGCGTGATGACTGAAGGTTTTAGTTCAGGAGACCCTAACTTCTGGCAATTTTTTTTTGACATGATGCACGTGGATGCACCCTCGTCAATGACACATTAGTGAATGGTGATATTTTGGACCGACACTAGTATCAGGAAGGCGACCATGGAAGGAAGCCTGGGGGTGGCGTTGTCTACGTCAAAAGCCATTAGGTGTGTATTGGCAGGGTTGATATCACCTAACGTGAAAATTAGGGTTTTCCATTGTTTTGGGCATGACTGTAATACTTCCAAAGCTGACATAACAGTGGGAGATTGTGCTAAATCGTCCATGATACTATAATTATGGGCCGCTTTGGAGTATTTTCCTGCTCGCCTATTGGGTCCCTTCGCCATATTTGGCAATGGTTCGATAGGCATCTTTGAAATGGTCAAAGGTGAAGTCGGTGCACTAGTACTTGCCCCTGATGCATTGGTGTCTAGTGGGGTGTCGTAATTGCGATTCCGTGTTTGGAAAAACATCTCTTCGTCAGTCATGTAGATTTAGTGGTTGCTTTTCCCGGAGTCGTCTAGATTTTGTTGCTGAGTTCTTACGGTCCCTTGATGGGGGAAAGGTTCCTGCATCATAGATGTTTACTAGGAAGATCCTCCTTATCCTCAGTTACTCTGTAGCTTCTTTAGCTTAGGGAGATCAAGACAGTGGTGAGTATAAGGCCATACTCACCACATATTGAACAAGGATGGTTTGTTCAAAGAGGTGGCCTTTTGCTCTGCCATTGGGCATTAGTTGGCTCCTGGCTCTGATTCCGGTTGGAGTTGCCTCCAGCCTGGGATCACAACAAGCGTTGATGGTTATTACCCCCCTATCAAGGATTCCATTTGGGCTTGTTTTTTCCTTTTTTCTTCACCACGTTAGGAGGGTAGTTCTCCTGGTTATATTGGTGTGGTTGGTTTTGGGAAGGCTGCACAAATTTCACCTATGCATTAGTCTGCATAGGTGGGTCTTGTGCTGGGGACTGAGCATAACGCGGTCCTTGGTTTACACCTGACTGTTGGAGGGGAGCTCTTCTGTCAGTGTTTCTTTCTGCGTACTGAGTCCCCTGAGTTGGAGGATAGGGTCCTCCCTGGTGATACTCTTGCACCCTATTAGTCAAATTTTGATGAGGCATATGATGAATTTGAAAATCAGGTTAAGGTACGTTCTGGGTAGAACTATACGTGTAACCAGGGTTTTGACTACTGCTGCCTAAGTAACTTTGGGTTAATGACCCAATTAGTTCGTCTGCAGAGTTCGACGCGCCTGAAAATTATTGATAAGTTTGCAGGCACGAGGCATTGGGCAAGATATTGTAAATGTATCCTGACTGCATATAAATCAGCTCAAGCTGCTAGGCTTTGTTGATGGCATCCTCTTCGGATATGGGCCTTTGCTACGCCACATCCTTTGAAATATCTGCAGTGAGAGTTTTCAGGAACAAAGATAAGAGAACCCGATCGTCGAGTTTAGCTTTACATAAACTACGATGCTACCTCCATTCATGGAGATGGTCCGAGATATGGACAACGGGGGTTTGTGTAAAATGTGTCAGTAATTCCATTCCAGAATCATGGTGAATGGGTAACTGAAAATATGTTAGGAACGTGGTGGCGAGGGCGCTAAAGGTTCCATGTGTAGCAAAGGGTTGCTCCATGTACCATTTTTCCGCTACTCCTGTCAGAGTGCATTGAAATATTCTCAATCGAATAGTGTCATCAATGATATTGTTCGATGAGCACAACAAGTGAAAGGTCATGACATGATTACCTGGGTCTTCCGCTTGCTTTCCTTCGCATTTTGTAATATCTGAAGGGAGCTTCATGGGCTTGGGAGGCCATGTAGGGTTGTGTGCGATAGGGTCATTCGTTATTTTGGTTAAATCAGGTAGATTCAACGAAGCTAAGAAAGGTGACTGGGAGGTTGACACCATTGCAACTTGCGAAAACACAAAGTTCTGGTTAGGAAGAGGGTTAGTTTGTGACATACCCTGCTGTGTATTCGACCGGCTTCCCGAATGGGTCACAGTCCTCTGCCCCCTAGGGGTCATGGGAGGAGTGGTGTGTTTTGTGGTGTCAGGAGACCGACCAGGGTTCCCAACTAAGGATGCTCCAATAAAGGATGAACCAATAATGATGGCAGCAATTTGTCTTTGACGCCTAAACGACGAAAGCCCTGGAACCCATCCCGGTAATGGGGGGAGGTCCAAAAGATTCCTAGATCAATGAGATCCCATTGGGTTATTCTAGTGTCAACTAGGTCTGGTTTTGGAAAACTTTGAGATGATAGAGTCTATGATCAAAGAAAAATTATGGTCACATACATAAAACAAAGCGAAAATAAAATAAATTTTCCCTTTAAATTAATTCTATGTGATCAAGCAATAAAAAAAGTGGTTTTTATTTATTTGTGGATGATACTAAAATCCTAGAAGAGCTATTCATCCTCACAAACTCAAATGTAACTGGGCCTTGATAATATATCTTGTGAGTGCAGGCAGAACGCCCCTTTAGAGCTCGTGACGCCCCCAGTCAGCCGAAGAAAATCCACCAAGGTAAGGGTAGAGGGTCTGGCGCTTGCCTGCACCGTCACCTATCGGGAAATGATGCCCTAGATTTGGCCACTAAGTACCACCATCCCACGTGAGCATTCGAGTCTTGGGCTTCCTGGTAAGTCACCTAACAGTACTGAGTATCAGCCAAGTCAAGTAGCTCTGACTGATACCTGCTCGCATTGCGCCTAAGCCTAACCCCCTCTGAAACGGGTCTCTACCGCGCTCGGGTTTTCTTTTCTATGGGATGATAGATGGATTTGAAGCTTCCTAAACAATCAACTTCTATTTTTCAAGATGAAGAATGATCAAGGTGGCTTATTGGGTGCCTACCCCCTTGATCCTAACTTAAACTATAAATTCTTTTGTGGCCCCTGTGGGTATAATTTAGTGAGTTTGGTTATGTTATTTTTCTATGTCTTTGCTTTTCTTAGTGGGTGGAAGTGTGCGAGAAAAAAATTTGACAAGAAAATAGTTTGAATGTGTGGATATGCGATGATCCTTTTCAAAATCCTCTATTAAACTATGCTGTATTGTTCCTTGCTCAAAAGGAAAACATGTGCGGATATGGGCCGCTTTCTATTTTTTCTAGTTAATCTATGTGATCAACTAAAGGGAGATGGCGAGTTGTGAATAGAGAGTGTTAATATGCTTGCCTTGGATCACTAGATGGTGCAAAGGCAATAGAGATTACTTACTCTTCTATCGACAATTCAATCCTAGTCCCAAAATCCTAGAGAAAATATTGAACTAAACTAATAACTTTTACACTAGAAAAAAGATACTAGCTAAGCATGCGTGGACTTGGGCCACTTACTTGGGCTAGTTATCTATGTGTGTTGGTACCTAAATTTGCAAAACATAATTTTTTTTCGGAAATGCAAGTTAATTCCCCCCTACTTAAACTATGTGTGAACTTTGAAAAAATCAACTTCAAATAAAACTGACACTAAGCCTACAAAAAGCAGCTAAGAGTGAGCTTTAGCAAGCTGCGGGGTACCTCAACCAGTGCTGGCAGATGTATTATGGCCTGCCAAGCACTTTACAAGTAAGAAAAGATAGAAATGTGGGAGAAATTTCTCTTTATGTCTTTTTCTCGCAAAAGGCTGAAACAGGTGCCATGTCTGTGCATGGGTCAGCTCTGAATGCGTGCCCTGGGCATGTCTGTGGGAGGGAAGCACACCGATTCCTGCAAAAATGATCTTTGGAGCTGTTCTGCTTCAGTCTGTCACTTGGGATGAACTAGGGATTGCAAGAGGAAAAAGGGGGAAATTAAGCTCCACTCCACATCACAAACAGGGGTCTCTCCAAAAAAGGCACAACCACAT
This sequence comes from Pinus albicaulis, assembly GCA_034641835.2. Classification (NCBI taxonomy): domain Eukaryota; kingdom Viridiplantae; phylum Streptophyta; class Pinopsida; order Pinales; family Pinaceae; genus Pinus; species Pinus albicaulis. Next base: position 473,386,058 of record CM076576.1, on the reverse strand, counting down.
AAACTTGGTAATAAATGTTAGTGGAGTTTCCAATCGTGTGTTAGTGTGTTTGGTGCACGCATGTACGAAATCACGCCAACTTAAGGGGTGTGGTTTACCCACTTAAGTTATTGGTGACTGGCAGAAAAAGAAGTGAAGTCGGGAAAGTTAGTGGAACAAGCTAGAATCATAAACATACTAGCATATATAAACTAAAACTAAACTAAAACTAAAAAAAATAAAAAAAATCTTTGAATAGAGTAAAAAAACTACAATAATCCAAACGGTGGCTCTTCGACCCCTATTATTGAGTGCTGGTAGGAAATGAGGATGAAAATTTAACCCTCTTGCCAAAGGGCCCTTAGAACATAGGTTCTAAGTCTCGATTCAACGATGTTTTTACTTCCAAGTTTGCCTCAGTGCAAGGTCTCCCTCTCTCTACTGTAGTGGACTGAAATTGTTGGATGGCCAAGAATTGAGTCCCCTCTATCTTCAGCTCCAGATAACACACTGCTGGTATTGCTTAGAAAATTATGGCCAACATAACAATGTGTTTTCAAGTTCTTCATCTCATGGTGGCCTTATATAGGAGAATTCAAATCCTCCTTCCCTCTCTTGGTACATTGTGGATGGTGACTCAAGAGAGGGGGATGATTCCTTTGTGTGCCACAAATATTCCATTGTGTGCTCCCTTGATGTCTAAGGAGGCTTTGGTGGCTGTCCTTAGGTGGCTTCAAGTGAGGAATCACTATCCTGGAGTGTGATTTTCATGGTCCCGAAAAATGACTTTCGCCACTCTCAGGATTGCGCACATTTCGGGTAAAAAAGGCATGCAAAGACGCTCTTCACGAAGGATTATGCGTGCAAAAGCATTTATGACTTGCTCAAATTTTATTTTTCCTCAGACCTTAGAGATTTTTAAATAATTTCCAGATTCTCTAATGTCTTTCAACCCTGTAAATCCTTCTACTTGACATTAAATAATGTCATCTTCTGCTTGTACGATTTTCCAGTGTTAACACACATGATCTCACTTTCTAGCGTATATATTATTTTGAAACATCACTTTATCTCTATATATTATGAGTACAATTGGGAAATCACTTGTAACATTTTCAGATCCCTGAATAACAGTGATATAAAGATTACTAATAATATTTTTCTATAGATGGGACATTTTATATCATTTGGATGGGGATGGGAATTATCTTTACATAAAGAGTAGGAGTGGAAGTGTGATCTTAATAATTTGTTTACAATATATGGGCCAAAAATGCCACTCACTCTCTTAATGATCGCAATTTAAAATTTTCTGTTAACTTCAAATCTAATCCAATCAAACATCAAGTCTTTCCTAACATTCCATCCATTTATATGTATATTTTTCATAAGGAAAAGATTATTGGAAATTAAATATAAAAGTCTAAAAAAGTAAAATGTAAAAATATTCTTGAAATTAGTGAAATAAACCATCAAATTACCTAACAAAATATAATTATAAATCAACCTAACAATATATGATATCTCTTACAAAATTCTAAAATTCTAATCTGAAAAACTAAAATTCTAATTAGAAAATCTAAAAACATAAAACATAATAGAAGAAAAAAAAGTAATCATCTAAAGCAACATTGAATATATCTAGAATGATCATCTAAAGAATCGTTAAATATTACAATTTAATTTTATATGAACTTCTCTATTAACTTTCAAATCTAATTCAATTAGACATAAATCTTTCATAATATTCCATTCATTTATGTGTATATAATTAATAAGGAAAACATTATTAGAAATTAAATCCGAAAGTATAAAGAATTATAATGTAAAATTATTCTTAAAAGTAGTGAAATAAATAATTGATCTTTGAGTGACCGCGTGCTCAAGGTTTCCAACCAAATGTGATGCATCCTTGGAATATAAATTAATTGAAAAATATGGTGACAAGATTTCCTGATCGATCTCATTAAAAGCATCGCTGGTGGAAAGGTTTCTTGCTTCAATTCTTCACATGGAAACACCGATATTTTCATGGGGTTTGATATTAGAAAGTTGTATAAAAATATAGTGTAACATCAGTTGCAATGCATGTGCGAAGAAGGAACGACACTCAATATCAATAGGCTCATCAAGCATAAAATGGCCATTTTTTAATCAAATAGCACTCTCTCAATATCGAAAATATGTTCTATTAACTCTATCCTTCCCCGCTATGACTTCGTGACATCTAATGAAGCAAATAATGATACCCTTTATCAAAAAGTTGTTAATGGGAAAGAGGATTGGTTTCATAGGAGAGGGTATAAAGTTGTAAAAAATGATACCTTTATTATAAAGTTGTTAATGGGAAAGAGAACTAGTTTCATCGGGAGAGGGTATAAAGATGTCAAAAGTTGATTTATTAGTTAGTTTAGTAATTCAATAAATAATTTATTAATAGATTTAGTAATTCAAATATACTTTAAATTGTAAATTTATTAATTAGTTTAGTAAAATATTGTGTTTATTCAATAATTTAAAATTATAAATTTTCTATTTTGATAAATTAAATTAAAAATTTAATGTTTAAAAAAATAGAAAAGATATCTATATTTCAATTTCTATTTGTATAAAATCTAATCAATAAAATTTAATTGTATTGATTTAACTCAAGTATTTTAAAAGGTAATATATTTATTGGTCGAAAGAAAAAGATTAGAAATTAATTTGTTTTAGAATTTTATTTTGCAATAGAAGGACTTAAGGAGAAGCATTGCTAAAGTATTATAGTTTACGTGAGTTAAAAATATATGAGATTTGGTATTATAATAAATGTTTTAAAATTGATTTTTAATGTGGATTTAATTGATTGTAATGGATTTAGATTGAATGTATCACAATAGATTTCAATAGATTTCAATAGATTTCAATAGATTGAATGCATTCAATGCATTCAACAAAGTTCAATCAATCTATTTGATATATTTTAAATGCATTCAATAAATTATGAATGCATTGAATAGATTGAAATGCACACCATAGATTAAATGCATTTCAATATATTGCAATGCATTCAATAGAATGTATGGATTCAATAGACTCAATGCATTGCAATAGATTTCAATGGATTGCAATAGATTTGAATGCATTGGAACATATTGCAATAAATTGAATGCATTAAATATATTGCAATCAATGCATTGCACTCCATTTAATCTACAAAAATCTATTGCAATCAATTCATATCTTTTGAAATACATTCAATCTTTGCAATTAATGCATTCAATAGATTTGAAAGCATCAAAAGATTGAATGTATTTTAAAATATATGAATTGGTTGCAATAGATTTTAATAGATTAAATGCAGTGCAATTGATTTCAATAAATTGAATGCATTGAATGAATTAAATAGATTGCATTTTAGCAGAATTTAATAGATTTAGATTGAATGCATTTCAATAGATTCCAATAGATTAAATACATTCAATAAATTCCAATCAATCTATTCAATAGATTGCAATCTATTAAATTCATTCAATCAATTGAAATTTATTGATTGAATTCAAGAAGGTTTATTTAATTATAAATGTAAAAAACAAAACAAAGGGTAAACTATGATGGAAAGAAACAGTAATAGCAAAAGAAAAAATATGTAAGAAAGATTTTCTCAAAGGAAGATACAAATGTAAAGGTTATATATGCATGGATATAAGATTGTTTATGACTCAAATTAATTAACTTAAATTGATTTAACTCAAATTCATTCAATAGATTTAACTTACTTTCATTTACCTTAAATTCATTGAATATATTTAATTGAATAAATTTAATTAATTAATAATTTAAACTAATTTTTTATACTTAATACTTAAAAATTAATACTTAATATTTAATAATTAATTATTAATAAAAATATTTATAATTATTAATATTATTAGTTCGTGTTGGTTTTAATGAGATTTTTTAAAAGTTTTTTGGTGATTTTTTCCTATATAATTTGTATAAAATATGGCCGGAATTCCCTTGGGGTTTTAAGGGTGTTGAATCCATATATATAGTTAAAAAACCACTTTAAATAACACGGTTCAAGATTTTACCTCAAATTTTTCTGCCGGATTCCGTCCAAAAAATCCACGAGAAACTCCAAAAAATCACATTAAAGACAACTCCTTAATAATAATAGTAGTTAATAATTAATAATTGATTATAAAAAATTAACAACTTATTAATAATTAATAACAATAATTAAAAATATTAATAAATTAATCATAATAATTAATAATAGTTAATTAATAAATAATAGTTATTAATTATTATCAATTATTGGTATTAAAACTTATTAATAATAATAATTAATTCACTTTTATTTTTATTATTATTAATTTGTAATTATTTTAATAATTATTTATTAATTGGTTAAATAATTAAACAATATTAATAATTATTATTGTTAATTATTTTTAATTAATAATAACAATAATATTAATTAATGGCAGTGATGGTAAACCATGGCGAGCCATGGTTCAACATTACATTGTGAAAGATTGTATCAATATGAAAATCAACCAGCTTAAACCATGGTCAACCATGTTTATTTTAGGGTTTATAATATTTATCTTAGTGCTTATATACCTTAGGCTTAAAATATTAATCCCCTAGGTTTAATATTATTCCCTTGGGTTTATAATCCCTTGTGGTTTGACTATTAACTCCTTGGGTATTCCCTTGGGTTTATTAATATAATGATTCATATTCCTTGGGTATAATATTATTCATAGGGTTTATCATATTAATCTTAGGATTTATTATCCCTTGGGTTTATAATAATGGTCACCCATGGTGAACCATGTTTAACGACATTACTAAATGTACTTGACATGGTCAACCATGTTAATCTTTGTCACAATGTGAAACAATTTGTCTCAATATGGTAATCAACCATGCTCAACAATGGTAAACCATTTCCAATCATCATCAACCATGGTCATACATGGTTAAAAATGGTCCATTATCACATTATGACAAAAATGGTCTCAATATGAAAATCAACCATGGTCTAATGTCACATTGTGACAAATATTTTCTCAATATGAAAATTAACCATAGTTAACCATTGCAAACCATCATCAAACCATGGTTAACATTGGTAAACCATTGCCAACAATGGTAAATGATTTCCAACCGTCGTCAACTATGATCAATCACGGTCAACCATGCTCCAATGTCATATTGTGACAAAGATTGTCTCAATATGAAAAACAACCTTGGTCAACAATGATCAACTATGTTCCATCATCGCATTGTGACAAAGATTTCCTTTGCCATTGTCTTTGCCAAATTCCTTTAGCCATAATAACTGAAATGAACAACCACTAGGATGTTTTTCCCAAAATTCAGCTTGGAGTACGTGTCCCATGACCTTGGTCTTATATTTTTAACCAAGGATGTTATAGATAAGCTAAAAAGGTTCAGGATGGAAAATTGTAAGCTAGTTATAACCCCAATTGCAATCGGTACAAAAATCAGTAAGAATGATCAAGGTTGGGAATGTGTACAGTTTTGGTTCAGGTGTATTTTCATGGGCATCAAAGAAGCAATCCATTATAACTTTATCATCTGCTGAGGCAAAGTTTGTTGCAGTGAAAAAAAAACATGTCAAATTGTGTGGATGAGAATAATTTTGACTGAGTTGTTGCATGAACAAAAAGAACCAACTCGGATTTTCCGTGACAACAAATCTGCTATTGCATTATTAAGAAATCATATTTTCCATAAGAAGAGTAAACATATTTATACGAGGTATCACTTCATTCATAAATTAGTCCAATAATGAATTATTTAGGGAGTTTTGCAGATCATAAGACCAATTTGCAAAGATATTTACAAAACTGTTGGAAAAGGAATTGTTTGAAAATCATAGAAAAAATATAGACGTATGCATGATGTAACGATATTTTGATGTACTAGGAAAATTTTGTTTTTTCTTGGTGAAATAATTGAAGAGAATCTTAGAGATAATTATTTCAGCATCGTATTATCTTCCATCGTGGCCATAATTCTCCACCAACTCACCACACACTGACGTGAATGGAGCATATTCGAAAGGGAAACACCGCCTTAACTTATCCAGATGTGAAGGGGAAGCACCGCCTGAAAAACAATATTCTAATCGATGTAACCAATTGGATTTTGTATAAATACAAATGCTCGGTAGAGGCAGAGTTCGTCTCTCAACTTTCATATTTTCTTGTATAATATTGTAGCTGTAGTTGCATTTTGGAGTCTTTGTGTGCTCTGTTTTTTATCAACCGTTAAGAACAAAGGTGTTGTAAATGATAATCAAGTCATAATCGACTATTCGTCATTCACAACTGCATATTCTGGACTAAGCAGTGCATGGAGCACTAGTCATTCCTATTCAAATTACCATCTGTTATCTGGAATTAGCATTGTGGAGGATAACGGGAACTTACATCATCATGGGAAGGCCACCCATCAGTCATGCCCGACACTTACTTCTGCCTCTGACTCCCTATTTAGTGCGTCAACAATGCGATGGGCTCCTGACAAGTATAACCATCTTCATGTTGTGTATGACTAGAAGGATTGTCAAAAATTGAAGGATGATGTAAACCTAAGAATTGCAACACATAATGATATGAATAGTAAGCATGAGTGCCATGACCAAATCGACGGAGGAAGAGTAGGTGTTCTTGATCAACAAAGTTGTTTAGGAATCTCCAATGAAGAAGTGAACGAGTTCGAATTAGAGTAGATTACAAAAACTTGGGAGGAGGATGACAGAATATACATTATCCATATGTCCGCATGTTCTGATCTCAACGAAACCCATTTACTTAAGAATTGTGTAACTTTTTAGTAATGAAATCCAATTTAACTTATACATTTCAATTTTAACTTATTACAAATTTTGTTATTAGATTGATAGATTTTGGTATCCTAGTTGTCAATTGTTTCATTTCTTTTTTATTTAACGAATTCCAAAATATTCTCAAAATTTAAAACATATACATTACTTCAATTTAACTTTCACCCATTGTGAAGCAATCCAATGATTTATGAGAGATTCAATTCTGCTTTTCTTTAGAAGGAAGCTTTGAGGCTTCCAATAATCATTTGAGTTATCGTTTCATGTATGATGTGTGCATTGTGGGAATGCCAAATGTAAAATCATCCACCGCTCTTGTTAAAAATTGAAAAGTGTAGAAAAAAAAATACTCTTCTCAATATTTTCAAAGAGTTAAATAGATTATATAGTAGACATCAATAATAAATCACTAAATTAGAATTCAACCAAACTGAACTAAATTCAAACAAACTATAACACTTGGATTAAATTTAAACAAACTATGACACCTGGATTAACACCTAATAGATAGTTGAAATTGGTTTCTCCAAGAGATTTGATCATGACCTTAAATTTAGATTTATCAATATTGATCATGTTAAAACACATTTTTTAGTATGTCATTTTCCTTTTTAACAGACTTACGCTTCTTGGACCAACTTTTCCTATTTCATTATCCTTTTCCTTTGTAATTTTCTGTTTTAACAGGTTTACGATTCTTGGACCAACTTTTCTTATTTCATTTTCCTTTCTAATAGGTTTATACATTCTCTGTACATTTATTAATCTGAATAAAATGATATGATCATGTTAAAATACTTCCTGGCAAAGCTCAATGATCCGCCTATGCAACAAAACAATACCCGTGCAAATCAGCTATCAAAAAAAGGCTTCTCTCCCCTTCCTAGCAATATATATATCCTGCATTACTGTGGCTCCCCACTGTTACATGATTTTGTTGTCCCATCGCCATGAATGCTACAGAGCTTTTTTCGATGTTTTTTTAAGGTTTTTCATAGTGTAGTCTTTGCTATCAAGCGAGCCAGATCTGTATGTTGTTTTCTCCTCCTATCTTTTAGAATGTGTTGGTGTACAGTGAGCCTGAATGCTTCTCCTCCAGCAAGCGAGCCTGTATACATTTTCTATCCTTATGTCCATCGTTGTTTATTTATCTCGTTGCCATGTTTTTTTGTTGTTCATATTGTTTATGTCGGAATCTCTGTTATGCTTATATATAGACTCACTATGAAGATATGGATATTTACTATCTTTTTCTCACTCTTGTTTTTAGAATGAAGTTTATGAGTTGATCTATATAAATGTTAATCTTTATGATAGAGAAATTATATCTCTGAAAATTAGTCTGATGCCATATGCTACATACATGAAGCAATATATTATTTATCTCTTTAATATGAACATCTTTTTTTTCATACCAGCAAACTCTTTTCATAGGTTAATGAGAACGTTGAAATATTTAAAAGAAAAAAATAGATGTTGAAATAACAATAATTTTCGATGTTAATTATGAGTAAAGAAATTTTTTTATTTCTTAAAAATATTTAATCTATTATAAAAAAATAGATAATGTATACTTATGGTGGATCTCAGCCATCCTTACAAGACTGTTTCCAGGAGAGCTATCTGCCGAGAGAAGGGAAACTGGCCAAATAGCCTCAGAAGGTTTGATGGCCAACATTGCAACAAAATTCATGAAAATAATAGTACCAATGCTTTTGTCATGGTGTGCTTTTAGCTAGTGAAGATTATGCACCGAATCGTTTTTCACAAAGCGAAAAAGGGACTGTAGCTTAGTTTTTTAGAAATTGTAGTTTAAGTAATTTTTTTTTTAATGTGGGAAGTGCTTAAAAGATTTTTTGAGAGTGCTAGATTTATATATGAATTAAAAAAACTAATTTAAACAACATAAATTAAGATTTCAACTCCAAAAAAACCACACTTAAAATAACTCTTATTAATTATAATTATAAATATAATTATTAATTTTATTAATTTTATTTGATTTTATTTTTAGTTTTATGTAATTTGACCCAATTAAAATGTTTTATTACTAATTATAATTTTTAATTAATAAGAATTTTTATTTTGTGATTCATAAATAGTATAAAAAATCTTTCGGTAATAATCACATTCAAGAATATTTTGTCTACAGGTTTTCGAACCACCCAGTGTGGTTCATGATGAGGACAAGATCTTGTCCTGATGATGAACCAAATCCACAAAATATTCTTGAATGTGATCATCACCTAAATTTTTTTTATATAATTTTTAATTATTTTATTTTAACTAATCAAAATGTTAAATATTTCAACATCTATACCATACTAAACTGGAAAAGCCCTCTAAATACAATAAAATTAAAATTTTGTATTTTATTTTTATTAAAAAATTAATCACAATTATTTAAAATATTAACTTGAAATTCATACCTAAATAATAAATAAATAAATATAAAATTAAATAAAATCAAATTCATATAATTGAAAAAAATAAATAATAAATAAACCACTTTCAAATGTTAAATTAAATACTACATTATTTTTTTAACCTTGGGAAACTAAATCTTCATTATGTCGAAGGATAACAGCCGTAATCAAGCGACCAGCATTAAGCAGAGATGTGGAGAAGTCAAATCCAATCGATATCATTCTAAGCTTTTCGATGTATCATTCCAATGATGACAAGTGACCTGAAATCCCATGAACATGCACAGGAAAGATTATCATAGGCTGTGGAGACCATGGTCGACATAATGAGGCACATATTTGGCGTTGGCGTTGGAGAAAAAATATGAGTTGCTGCAACGGAGAATTGAGAAATTGCATGTAATCACTGAGGCTGAAGTTGTTGTTCTGGATATCAAGATGAACAAGATGGAGGTAGAATTCAGCAAGGAAGAAAAAGGCCATCAGGATGACATGGGCTACAGACTTGTAGAATCACTAAGAAAGAAGATTAAAGGCGCAACTGAACGAGAATTCAAAGGCCCAGGATGATGTTGTTGAAAGAGATTTTTTGGACATGTATGCATAGTGAAATACCAGAGAGAAAGAGGAATTTTGTTTATAATATAAAATTGTTATTTGTTAAAAAAAAAAAAAAATTGAGTTAAGAGATTTGATTTTTATCTAAACTTCGTACATGTGGTGTTAAGATGGATAAAAGTGGTGTGCTGGACCTGAAATACTTGATTACTAGATGCGCAAAGAATGTCCAAGGAGCATCAACCAATTAAAAGTTTTTTTTAAGAGAATGATCCAGAAGCATGGACCTGTTAGATAGGAAATAACACCCCGAAAAGCTGTATTTTAACGTATTTTAACATAATCAAACTTTATACTATTATAGACAAATATAAGGTCACGATCGGACCCAATGGATGAGTTTACAATAGGCCGATCATATCGTTATTTTACAATTGCTGTTCCTCACTATGAGAAACTCTACTCAATGTTTGCTGTCTTGTCTCGCTTGGTAGCCCTTAGAAAGTTTAATTCCATCCTTGACTCCTCCCTGTGAGAAACTCAGATTATTATCAGAAGCCCCAGAGCTGCCCTCCAGCAAAACGGAGGGAATCTCTGGCAAGTCACATGAATGTTTCAGGATTGAGTGGTGGAAAGGAAGAAGACCAAGGTAGAATTACATTGAAATTTACACTATACATTTTAGTTCTCGAAAATATTTTAGAATCTATTCTTGTCCATCTAGATATCAAAAATTATCCATCGGACATCAAATTCTATAATAGAGTTGAAATTTATAAATTCAAATTCAACAGGATTGGATCACTAAAACATTACATAATTCTTTAGTAAGTAAAATGGATTTGATCGAGATCAGAACAGGCGGACATATGGATATTGTACATTTCGTCATCCTCCGCCAAAGTTTTTATAATCTGCTCTGCTTCAAACTCCTCATACTCGAACTCCTTCGCTTCGTCATTGGAGATTCCTGAACAACTCAGTTGATCGGGAACACCTACTCGTCCTCCTTCGATCTGGCCATGGCACTCCTGTACTTTACTATTCCAACGATCAATATGAGTTGGAATTCTTAAGTTGACGTCATCCTTCAAATTTAGAGGATCCTTCCAATCATGCACAGCATGAAGATCATGGTTAGACTGGTCAGCAGCCCAAGTAATTGTTGACGCACTAAATGGGGAGCCAGAGACGGAAATAAGTGGCGGGCATGAGTGCCCATCATGATGCAAGTTCCCGTAATCTTCCACGACGCTAATTCCAGGCAGTCGATTATCATTTGAATAGGAATGACTAATGCTCCATGCACTGCTTATTCCACAACATGCACCTGTGAACGATATGTAGTCGATCATGATCGGATTATCATTCACAGCGCCATCGTTCTCAATTGACCCTCTCGTGCAGTCGCTTTCAGCCACAGCTGTCATGGTGATGCCGGTGGAACCGACAGAGTAATTGGTCGGGGCAGGGCCTTCATGTGGCTGTACTGTAGCCCTGCAAGACTCTGTTATGAATCCATTGGAGACCAATGATTTTGCAGTGTTATAATTATGCAGGCCTTGTGTTTGCAGACTTGGAGATATAAAAACTGCTTGACTTGAGACGCTCTGATGGGTATACGAATTTGAAGAATCCCATAGGTGAGAAATTAGGTCATTGTTGGTGAAGTCGCTATCAGCTGAAAACTGACTTTGATTATCTTCTGTGGCCACCAAATTGAAAGGGAAGATGGGCGTCCGTGTGACTGTATTGGTATCATTACGATCAGGCAGGATATTAGATTTCGTATTGCTGGAGGAGGAGGGGCGGTGTTTCAGCTTCTGCTTATTTTTCTTGATGTGAGTGTTCCAATAATTCTTGATTTCGTTGTCCGTGCGACCCGGCAAACAGGATGCGATTTGAGCCCACCTGCTTAGCGGGGTCGTGTTAATGGCGAAATGAGCATGGAGTAGAAAGCAGTGAATGTTCAAAGAAAAGAAAGGAATCGCAGAGAAAAACAGAAAGAAACCTGTTTCCTTGAATGGATTGCATGTCTATAACAAGCTGTTCTTCTTCGCGTGAGAATCCACCGCGTTTAAGGCCAGGGCGCAAGTAGTTAATCCATCTCAGCCTACAGCTCTTTCCGCATCTCTGCAACCCTGCATATTAATTAGCATTGAATCGTCACTATTATTAGTAATATATCGATCAAACATGAAAGTAAGTTGTCTCATAAATATTTTATGATTTTGTTGAACGGAATAGATTTACTTGATTGTTCATTTTGGATATATTTCCAAAAACTCACTATCCATTTCATTCCAAAAATTTCCAAAATTGATAATCAAAACAAGAATAGCTGATAAATTGATGTAGACATTGAAATATATTTCCCTCTATGAATGGGTTAGTTTTATATTTGATGTAATTGCAATACTTAAACATTGGAGTAATTTGTCCTTCCTCTATTTGGACTATTGGGGTAGTGCGACAATTGGGGTAGTTCAATTGGCCATGGGCTTGTTCATGAAGCATTATGTTTAATGAAATTTCAGGTTCAAACCTCTAGTAAATTAAAAATTTAAACATTAGATTATATTAAACAATTATTTTAATTATTATTCAGAATATTAAGGATGCATTAAGAATATTTCTAAAATCCTTACTTTTTAAGGAGGCATTTGTAACCTTATTGCAATCATGACAAACCCAAAAAAATGTTTAATTTTCATTGCAATACTGCATTGAAAAAAAGCCTGAAATGAACTTAAAGTGCAAGGTGGTGATCAATTCATAAATGATTACCAGCTTGTTTGGCAACATAGGTCCAGGAGTAACCCTGCGAGCCATGGTTGATGATATAGGCGATAAGTCTCTCATCTTCATCAGGTGACCAGAGACCCTTTCGTAGCTTCGGTTTGGAGGAGGGCACACCTTGCATTTGAGTATCCTGCGGCCGCTTCATTACTTTCGCTGTACGAGTGAATGAATACCTGTGAGCATGTGGTGCGATCAGATTGGAAGTGCTGATTCTTAAATGTTAAGTGCTTTGGTCGGCATGGAAGTGGGAACTGGGCCACTAAATAAACATATATAGATTCAAACACTGGTCTGTGTTAGGTTGGGATGGAGATGGAGCACCTGATTTTCCAATTTTTATTCGTCGTCCTGCTCTTGCCTGCTATTATATTATTGTTCCTTTGCGATTCTTTAAGGGTATCGTACTCCAATTTCTTCGCCAGGAAAACCTCGGATGTATATAATAATTTTCCACACCTGGTTCATGACTTTGACATGAGCATCAACACAACAGGGGACAGCATGGTCAGATTGTTGAACGTTAGATTCATTATTTGCAATTGCAAATTAAGACTGCTTTTTCATTTCGACGAATTTTTTTTTAATGCAGTGCATTATATTTGATATTAATTTTTTGGGATTTAATTATTTAAGTATTAAGTTATTTATCTATGACTATTTTCATGAGCGATAGTTTTAACTAACTAACTTCTCATGATTTTTGAATAGTCTACTTAGTATTGCATGAGGTGATGCTCATAGGTAAAAAGTGGGATTGAAACTAGTGAAATAAATGACATTGCATCAATCATTACTTTAGGGGCTGGCACCGTGTAACCAAGAATCCCAAATGGCCTCTCACTCAAGCAGAATTAATTGTGGAAATTTCCCCACAATCAAGCCCACTTACCCTGCTACCCCATTTATATATATTAAAATTTTTATCAAAACCACTTAATTAATTACATATGCGAAACATTTATGCTTAATAAAAAGTTGAGAAAAATATCTTATTCCTATCCGCGATAATATTGAAAAAAAAAACATTAAATAATATTATATTGTAAAAACACACTCTCAATGTTCCAAAAAGAAATACTATCTTACAAATCTCATGTTCAAGGATGGAATTTGACAAATCATGGAGTGATTTGTGTGTCTAATCCAGTTAAGGTTGGGTTTTCCTAATCTTAGGTTTGAATTAATGTTATGTTTGAATTAAGACCGAGATAGGTTTGCCTTGCATGATTAATCATCTGTTGTCAAACGAGAGAAATGAAATAAAATCTTTGCAAATTAACTGTTCGAATCTGATGTGGGTCATCCAAATATTGTGTTTGCCATAGAATCTCAATCTGTCAATTATTGAAGTATGCGTTTGATTAATTTATTTTCAAGTTGGAATCATATTACTTCAAAAGAGACGGCAGGATTAAACTATGGTGCCGCGTGGATTTACGTACACCAAATGATCAATGATTATATATATATATATATATATATATATATAAAACTATGGTGCCCGCGTGGATTTACGTACGCCAAATGATCAATGATTTTATATATATATATATAAATAAAACAGTAATCAATTATCAGTCGGTATATAAACATTATTAATGATTGCAACTATTATCATTAATGGTTTGGAAATTAACTTGGCTGAGTCTTTTTAATTAAGAAGAAAATGTTTTTTTTTTTAAAGATTAATAAAAAATTTAGGATGTTATTGTTATTCATTTTGTTTTAGAGATTTAAAAAAAAAAAATTTATGAAGAATTTATAAAAAAATGGAAATGATTTTTAATGGTTTGAAGTAATGTTATTTTTTTTATGCTATTTTACAAGTTTTATGAGTTGTTATTTGAGTTTTTCACATGAAAATTAGATCCAAAGCTAGAATATTTTTAGTTATTTATGGTCTAAAATGAGTAGAAGAAAAATTACCTATGAAAAGAGAGAGTATAGTTGTATAAGTAAGGGAAAAAGTCATCTAATAGAATAACAAAATTATACACTAGAGGTGCCGAGCTTATCTTGATTGCAGATTCTTTTATGCTTGTTGATGTGGCTAACTCTCTAAGTCCATTCTCTTCTTCTTGTCGACGTGGCTAATTGTCCCAGTCCATTTATGTTACCATCTATGTCGATCATTCGACATTGCCGTGCTCGAAAAAAAAAAAAAAATCGAGAAGTTGTGGTTTGTGGTCAGGTTGAGGAGAAATTAGTGCACACCTATCTGTCACTCCCCCTCCCGCCTAAAAAAAATTCAAACTCAAAGTTACAAATCTCCATTTACTCTCTGAAACAACTTGCAAAAAAAATGTCTAGGGTCGAGGCCGATGTTTACATTGTTAGTAGGCTAGTTGAAATGGTAATGATTCTTCAAAATTGAAGAAGTTGAGTCGGCCCACTCCTAAGTTAATGTTGAATTACAATTGTTAGACATTGTATTTGGTTCCTATTTCTTTTTTTTTGACAGAATCCAACTTGCTCAATCCTTTTCCAAATGTATACTCTACAATAGGGATAAGGGTTGCCTGTACTTTCTTCGCCAAACCCTACAACAACAACTATCGAACCCTTATGACATTTCTATGCAATCTTCTGTTCAGGGAGGGAGTGGATTCAATTTCAGCGCAAATAGTCAGAATCAACATAAAACATTTGATAAGAAGGAAAAATGTAATATGCTTCAGTAAAGAAATGACACCCTTTTGTAATGATGCTTGATAAAATGACAAACTAGAGTAACATACTTCTTAATATATGGAAAGAATGCCATAAAATAATATGAGCATAAACTTGATTATAATACCCATATCCATAAAATCGATAAAGGTGCATGATTAAAATATCCATAAACTCCATAAGCATAAAGGTGCATACGATGTATTATGAATCTCCATTTAAATACACATAAATGGACTTCAAGAGAACACTTTATTACTATTCAGCCCAAGGTAGTTTGACCATGCGTGAAGGGTGGGAAATCAGATGGTAAAGTGGAATCATGAGCTTGGCACGATATTAACATAGAAAATTAAAATGATGCACAATTCTCCCTTTATTGAAGAAATAAAATAAACTAAACCAGCTACGGTGATCAGAGAAACCACTAAAGTTGGGTTTGCTTACTAGGGTGAGATTCTAAAATCTCACCGAAGAAATCTTGAGGATCTCACCTGAAATCCTCTCCTGAAAACTCGCCTGAGCCCTCAAAAATATCACAAAGAAAGATCCCAATTTGTTTTTCCATGAATTGCTCTCATTCCTCCTCCTCTTTTTATAGACAGCTACTTAGAAAAACCATGGGAAAATACCTGGGGTAAAAACAACCAAAAGGAAAAACCATGGGCAAATAAAAGAAATACCATGGGCCAATACCATGGGTCAATTCTATCCACTTTGACTGGATAAAGAAATGGGATATTACAAAAAATGGATTCATTTTTAAAAATTATATGGGTTGGTTATTTGGGATCTCGACATGATAATTCTCTTAACCCAGGAAGGTGAATCACGTGATCGATGACCATAGAATTCAGAGCTTTCTTATTTTGAACATATCAAATGCTATGGTGATAGTGTTTGCATTATGATGTAATATGTTGTCCTTGATGGTAACCTCTTTGTTGAAGATGTAAAATTCATGTATCTACAGGCCAGTTCAGATGTGATAGACAGAGGAATTCCAGTCAGTGATAGAGGAATGATGAAGGTAAAGTTTCAAGAAATATATGCAGGTTTGATGAAGGGAACCTGCGTATACTTGCAGGTTCAATGAAACCAAGTTGTGTATATATCTAGAATTTGTGTATACGCAGTTTTTGTGAAGAAAAGTTGTGTGTACACGTGGGTACAAAGAAGCAAAGTCACGTATGAGTTGGCGCACTAATTTTAACAATACCAAGGGTCTTTACTATGGTATTAGCCCTAAATATTGAGCATAATAACGACTATTTTATCCCGTCCAAGAATACCACCAGCAAGTGTGTGTTTTTTGACTCATGGTATTGGCTAAGGCTCAAACTATATAAGGGGGAGAAGATCATAGTGCAATTGTGTGCACATGAATGAGAATTGAATGAATACTTAAGGCTGAAGTATATTTGCATGGATTGGGCTATATTCAATAGATAGATTTGATATTTTGATGCACTCATGAATACAATAATGGATTAGGTTCTTTAGAATTGAAATGACTATGTACTTTCATGATCTATTTATATGTTGTTTAGATCGGTGGTCTGGCGCATAATTACTGAAGTAAATGATATGATCTGAGTAAGTTTGCTGCTCTGAAGTGTTGCACAGTCCTGTAATA
Organism: Pinus albicaulis; assembly: GCA_034641835.2. NCBI lineage: Eukaryota > Viridiplantae > Streptophyta > Pinopsida > Pinales > Pinaceae > Pinus > Pinus albicaulis. The sequence continues at coordinate 473,369,119 of CM076576.1, read as the reverse complement.
TTTACAAATCTATATGCTGGTTCGTCATGGTGAAAGCACATATACCCGTAGGTTTGTTTCAGAAAAGGCTCGTATGGAAGCTAGCGTTTTTTTGAAGATTGCTGGAGAAAATGTCTGGTCATTTATGTTGGGTTTCTGCTATCTGTTAGTGAAGTATTCATGTAAATATGGATTGTTTGAATACTATTTATACTGCTAATTAATTATGTATAAAGATGAAAAATGTCTGGTTGATTGAGAATGATGGATGCTGGTCACTAAATAAGGGTTTTGTAAATCTCACGAAGTGTGATTGAATGTCTTTGATCTGTTCTGAGTCTCTTCAAATCTCTAATTTCACTATATAAATATCTATACGCAGGTTTCTCCACAGAAAAGTGTGTATACACGCAAGTTACCATAAGTAAAGTAGCATATACAGTTTGTTTTATGAATGATCAGGGTTGAAGTTGATTCTATGTGTTAATATGGAACTCTTGGATTAATGATGTGATCTTGTTACAATGATCTCACTGTTATGTTTGAAGTTTGGCTGATGGTTATTAGCATTGTTCTACAAATGGTGTTGTGTTGAAGCTGTTGGATCCAATGTGAAAATTTATGAAACGTGGTCTGCAATGGTTCTGAGGGTTGAGGCCTTCAGTGTGGAAGTCGAAGCTTCCTGCCAGTATAAGTTGGTGATTAGTTAAGGGGGTTGAAGCTCCCTTCCAGTAGTGACTGGTAAATGAGATCAGGGGGTTGGAGCTCCCTTCCAGTAGCAGCTGGAAAACGAGAGAAGGTTGCAGCCTTCTGCAGGTGGGTGCCTACGTACTGGTATGAGTCTGCATCAATACAACATTGTAAGTAGTTTTCTATATAATAAATATTGAAGACAGAGATGATAGCAACGATGGTTTTCTCCTGACTTGGATTTCCACCTTAAATCTTAGTTTTCATGTGTGATGTCTTTTGTGTGATGTTTTACTCTATTATTAATGCACATATATACTGCTTAAATTTATGATGCATAACTGATGATTTGGGCTAAGTAAAGTTTCTAAAGATTTATTTGAACATTAAGGTTATCTGGGTATACACATGTTTCCTTTACAAAAGCCGCGTGCATACATTAGTTGGACTAATTAGAGGCACATATAGAAATAAAAAAAGTGAAAAGAAAATATTTTGATTATTGTAAATACTAATTCACCCCCCTCTCAGTATTTTTCCCAACAATTGGAATCAGAGCAGGTCCTTTTGAAGAAGCTTATTCGCTAGAAGTAAGATCGTCCAATATGAGCAATCAAGATGGAATAACATCTGTCAGACCATCACTCTTCAATGGAAATAATTTAATCTTATGGAAGACAAGAAAAAGATCTTATCTTCAGTCTCTTGGAGTAGATGTTTGGGCAATAGTTGAAGGTGGTTACGAATATCCAGCTAAAGTTCCAACAGATCCAACAACAAGGAAGAACTATGAAACCAATGCAAAATCTATCAATGAATTACTGGGAAGTCTAACTGAATTTTTCAAAGTTATGCAGTTAAATACAACAAAGGAGATATAGGACAAAATCATTCTGAGCTATGAAGGTGATGCCAAGGTAAAAAGTGCTAAACTCCAATCTCTCACAGCTCCCAAAAGGGAAATAACAACAAACGAGGATGATGACGATGAATGTTTTCCCTTATCAGATCACAATAATATATAAGAAGAACCTAATGAAGCATCAAAGGAAGATACATTAGAAAGAGAAAATGATCCTTCCAGGTATGTTCAAAAGAATCATAAAAAATCTCAAATTTTTGGAGAAAAGGAATCAACAATACAAATAAGAAGAACAGTTGTAGGATCTCCTCGTTATCTAGAACTATATCCACAGTTGAATCACATAATGCAAATCAAGCTAGTAAAGATGAATGTTGGATTAAGGCCATGAATGAAGAACTGAATGAAATTGAAAATAATAATACTTGAGAGTTAGTTCCAAGACCTCATGATAAAAATTTTATTGGAGCAAAGTGGATATTCAAAAATAATTTAAATGAAAATGGAGATGTAATTAGAAACAAAGCTAGACTTGTTTGTAAAGGGTATGCTCAACAAGAAGGTATAGAATTTGAAGAAACATTTTCACCAGTAGGTAGACTTGAAGCCATAAGAATGTTTCCTGCATTTTTAAGTTTTCAACAATTCAAGGTTTATCAAATGGATGTAAAATCTACTTTCCTTCATGGTGATTTGGAAGAAGAAGCTTATATAGAACAATCGGAAGGGTTCATTGTCGGAAATGATTAAAAAAAATTTTGAAAATTTAAAAAGGCCCTAAATGGTCTAAAACAAGCCCCACGGGCATGGTACTATCATCTTGACAAATATATTCAACAACAAGGTTTCACAAAAGGATCTGCAGATAGTAAATTTACACAAAAAATGAGGATGATAAACTGTTAATTATTGTTGTTTATGTTGATGACATCACTTTTAGGAGTAATGAAGAATCCATGAGTCAGAAATTTTCTTCTGTTATACAACAAGAATATGAAATGTCTTTACTTCTGGAACTAACATATTTTCTTGGCTTACAAGTGCAACAAACAAAAGCTGACATCTTCCTATCACAAGCAAACTATCTCAAAAAAATTCTGAAGAATTATGGGATGGAAGACTGAAAACCTGTGAGCACTCCAATGGTGACCAGATGTAACCTCAATTCTCATGATGATTTTCCCATCGTAAATGTTATGAAACCAACTCCAAAAATAGAAGAAAAGAGAGATCAATTCCTTATAAATAATCCAGTTCGAGGGGGAAAGCTCCTTTACATTACATAAATGAACAATTCTTGGATGATACAAATGAAAAAACCTCCTTCTATATATAGGAGTCCATGGGGTCATAATATAATCCTAGCTGACCTAACAATAATAATGTAAGGGCACAATAATACGAATATGGGGGTTACAGGGGTACACCAATAACAATATGGGGGTTACATGGGTACAACAATAACAATATAGGGACCTAACATGCCCCTCTCCTTCAAAAAATTATTGTCCTCAATGCTTGAGTAGCTTTGGATGCTTCTGAATAAAATTCTCATCCTCCCATGTAGAATCTTCAGTGGGTAGGTTCTTCCACTTAATGAGATACTCTAAAATTGATTGATTTCGCAGCTATCGAGTTATTGTTTCCATGACTGCTTCAGGTTCCAATATGATTTTTCCTTCCTCATCAAGTTCTGGAAATATTGTTTGAACTAGAAGTTTGTCACCTATAACCTTCTTTAAGCATGAAACATGGAAAACTGGATGCACTCACAAAGAAGTAAGAAGCTCCAATTTGTATGCCATAGTACCAATATTTTGCAACACCTTGTAAGGACCAAAATAATTTGGCGATAATTTATTATCCTTCTTAGCTTGGTTGAGGGACATTTGTTTGTATGGTTGTAGCCATAAAAATACCCAGTCTCCTACATCAAAACTTCTCTCACTGCAATGTTGATCTGCTTGTTGTGTCATTTGATTTTGTGCCAAATTTAGGTTATCCTTTAAGAGTTGGAGAACTTGTTGTTGATGCTCGATGTGATCTTCCACTACTTGAAGCTTAGAATTTTCTTGTAAAGATGATGTGATGGACGGTGGATGATATTTATAAAGTGCCATAAATGGGGTCATTTTTGCTATAATATGGAAGGAAGTGTTATACCACAATTCAGCTAGAGGTAACCACTAGACCCATTGTGTTTGTTTATTGGATACAAAACAATAAAGATATCCCTCCAAAAATTTGTTCGCTATCTCATTTTGACCATCGGATTGAGGATGATAAGATGAGCTACGAGCTACTTGAGTGCCCAAACAAGAAAATAATTCCATCCAAAAATTTCCAGTAAAAATGGGATCTTTGTCACTTACCATAATCTTTGGGTTTCCATGCAGCTTTTGAATTGTTTCCATAAATGCAGTACCAACTATACTTGCTTTAAATTGATGAGATAATGCACAAAAGTGTGCATACTTTGTAAGTTTATCAACTACCACCATGATGACACTATTTCCTTCGGACTTAGTTAAACCTATGATAAAATCCATTAAAATCTCCTCCCAACGTTGATTTGGAATGGATAAAGGTTGTAGAAGACCCTGGGGTCTTAATTGTATCAATTTTATTTTGTGGGAAAACCAAATATTTCACCACAAAATTTTGAATATCAGATTTAAGGCCATCCAAAAAAATTCTTTCTTCACCCTGTGGTAATTTTAAAAAAATACTGAGTGTCCTCCTAAAGGAGAAGTGTGCAATTCCAAAAGAATATTTTGTTTTAGTTGGGAATTCTTACAAATATATAAGCGATATTTGTACCATAAGGAATCATTTTTCGAACTAAATGTATCAGATGTACTAGGATCTTGTTGCAACTTTTGAATGAGAGTCAACACTTCTTCGTCCTACTTCCATTCATCCGTTGCTTCGGTTATCCAATCTAGTTGGATAATAGAAATGGCATAAAGCAATGCTTCCACCTCTTCATCCCTTTTTGAGAGTGCATCTGCAACAACGTTTAGCTTGCCTTTTTTTGTAGATGATTTCAAAGTCATAACCCAACATCTTTGTCACCCATTTTTGCTACTCTTCTGAAGATAGTCTTTGTTCCAAAAAGTGTTTAAGACTATCATGATTAGTTTTTATCTTGGAGTGTCTTCCCATAAGTTAAGGTCAACATCTCTTTAGTGCATGTAGTATTGCCAAAATTTCCTTCTCATAAATAACTTTTTGTCAATACTTTCCTTTGATTGGATGACTCTCAAAAGAAATGGGTCTTCCTTCTTGCATTAATATAGCACCAATTCCATTTATTGAGGCATTACATTCCACAATAAAGATTTTTGTGAAGTATGGTGTAGCTAAGACTGGTGCTAGGCACATTGCCTCTTAAAGATGTTCAAAGGCCTTAGTCGCTTCAGGAGTCCATGAAAATGCATCTTTCTTCAATAATGTTGTTAGAGGTGCTGCTATTCTCCCATAATTCTTAACAAACTTGCGATAGTACCATGTTAACTCGAGAAATCCTCACAACTGATTTATGGTTGTGGGGACTTTCCATTCCTTAATGGCTTTAATTTTGTTAGGGTCTACCTTAACACTCTCGTGAGATAAAATATGACCCAGATATTCCACCTCTTGTACTCCAAAGTAACATTTGGAGGTTTTTGCATATAATTGTTTCTCCTCCAATAGCTTGAACACCTTGTCAACATGTTGAACATGATCCTTCCAAGATCTACTGTAGATTAGTATATCATCAAAAAATACTAACAAAAATTTTCTAAGGAAGGGTTTGAAAATGGAATTCATCAACCCTTGAATGTAGAAGGTGCATTGGTAAGGCCAAAAGGCATGACCACAAATTAATAATGACCCTCAAGAGTTCAAAAAGTTGTTTTCGGAATATCTTTAGTCTTCATTCTAATTTGATGATATCCTAAATGAAGATCAAATTTGGTAAAATAAATTACTCCTTGTAATTCATACAATAATTCATCAATAACAGGAATGAGAAATTTATCTTTAATAGTGAGCTTATTGAGCTCCTTATAATCTGGACACATGTGCTATGATCCATCTTTCATGTGCACCAATACTACTGGAGCAGAGAAAGAACTTTAACTAGGTTAAATTATACCGAAATCTAACATTTCATAAATCATACATTCAATTTAGCTCTTTTGACCATAAGGATATCTATAAGGATCACAATCAATTATAGGCGGGAGTCCTTTGGGAGTTTCAAATAACCTAAAATTATAGTCCAAGAATTTTTGGAGATCTGGAGAAATAGATGATTTTGATGTTGGAACTTCTATTGAGCATAATTGTGCAATTATGCCTCGTTTTTCTTTCTTCAAAAGATTTTTCATGACATTAGAGATTATTATATTTCACAGATTCCCTACGATACCTCATAATTCGACTTCCTTTCCTTCAGAAAAAAAATTCAAGAAAATTTCTTGAAAATTAAAAGCTATTGTCCCCAAAGATTTGAACCATTGTAATCCTAGTACAACATCAGCACCTCCCATTGGAAAGGAAAGAATTGCACTATTCAATACATATTCCCCCATGGTTAGCTTGATATTATGGCATATTCCAAAGCAATTTATAGTTCCTCCATTTGAAACCATCACTTGACGTTCTGGTGCTTGGTATAGGAAGCAATTCAATTCCTTGGCTACCTTACAATGAATAAAATTATGGGTACTACCTGAATCAATCAACACTACTACCTTTTTCTTCTTGATATATCATTTACCCTTATATTCAATTTTTGGAAGTCCTCAATGTGCTCCCCCACTGAACTCTTTTTTTTTTATATTTATCAATTGGCTAAAAAAAATGTTGCTCTTTGTATCCTCATAACATGCTATCATTTCCTCTGTAAAAATTGACCAAGTGACAATTTTTTACAGAAGAAAAGCCATCGATACCATACAAATGTATTTTTTTCTAAGTATAAATTTGCAGTGCATACCTTTTGTGTGTTTTTCACATTATTGAGATCAAAATATTGCTCCATCTGTAGTATCCACGTTACGAGATCCTTGCCATCAAACTTCCTCATATTTATCTTTGGAATATTGGGGGTCTTCCATCCAACATTTGAGTGTATGAAATCACGATTAACATTTATTTTTTTCTCATATTGATTTTCCTCTACTATATTTTTTCCATTAGGAATCATTTCTTGTATCAACTTTGTCAAGCCTTCCATGTCTGTTTTTATATCATTCTTTAGGTCTTCCATTTTTTCCTCCATGTCTTCCATGCCATTCTTCAAACCCTCCATATTAGCTTCCATGCCTTTCTTCAAACCCTCCATATTAGCTTCCACGCCTTTGTTCAAACCATCCATCTTCTCTTCCACGCCTTTCTTCAAAACTTCCATTTTAGTTTTTGTTTCTTTTTGCAAGAGTGAAATTTGGTGTACTTCCTCTTGTAATTTTGATATATCATGTTGCACTTATTCATCTTCATGAGTCATGGTAGAGTATTCTGAGGGATTAAAGTGTGTTGAATTCCTTTTAGGGGGCATTTTAGAACCCAATAATGATATCTATGCTTCAATATGCCCTTGGAATCACTTCAAACTGATTTTTCAAACACAACTTATGCAATTTGAAAAAAAATATGCACCTTTTTCTTGCTTTTAAGGAGCTTGATATTGAAACCGAATTATCTCTATGATTTTGGATCTTCAATATCTGAAATCAGATCTTGTAGTAGCCCTTTGAATATTTTTTTGAATGCCACAGGTTTGTCCTGATTTGAATGCTTCAAGACAAAGTTATGTCCAAACTCCCACAATGACCTAATTATGGACTAGTTCAGTAGAGTGAACTTGTACAACATGCCACGTGTCACTGTTTCCTCCTTTGGCTCTGAAATTCATACACAAAAAACTACAGTCCGTGTAATTTTAGCAATTTTTTATAGAATTCCAATCCGATGCTCAGAGAGAGAGTTATGGTGATTTTCCCAAGGTCACCTCTTTTAGATGAAATTCAAGAGCCTGAAAAAGCCATAAATTCCACAGATCATATCTCTAAAAATATTGAAAACCAAGATCTGAAAATATCACACGAAGTTCTTTAGGATTTTGGCTTCACGTGGTAAAAATTTCAGCTTCTGAACCTTAGTATAAAAAACGTTATAATGAAAATTCCACGATGACTTGTTTGGATCAACGAAAACCTAAAATCCAAAGCTCTGATACCAATTTTATGAGACCAACTCCAAAAATAAAATAAAAAATATATCAATGCCTTAGAAATAAGCCACTTCAAAGGGGAAACCTCCTTTACATTACATAAATGAACAATTCTTGGATGATACAAATGGAAAAACCTCCTTCTATATGTAGGAGTCCATGGGGTCACAATATAATCCTAGCCGACCTAAAAATAATAATGTAAAGGCATAATAATAAAAATATGGGGGTTACAGGGGTACAAAACTAACAATATGGTGGTTATAGGGGTACAAAAATAACAATAAGGGGGCTCCACTAACAATATAGGGACCTAACAATAAACCAACCAAAGTATAGATCTATGATTGGAAGTCTGATTTATCTAATACGGAATAGACCGGATATCATGTATGAAGTTGGGATTGTTGGATGATTCCAAGCCAATCCAAAGGAGTCACATCTTCAAGCCATAAAAATAATATTCAAATATCTACAAGCAACTCAAGATTTTGGTCTATGGTATCCCAAGAATGCTGATCTTACTCTTCATGCTTACAAAGATACAGACCAGGCTAGAAATGTTGATGACCAGAAATGCACTAGTGGAGGTGAATTTTATATGGGGCCTTGATTAGTATCCTGGTTCAGCAAGAAGCAAAGTTGCATTGCCTTATCTACAACAGAAGTAGAATATGTGGCTACTGCATCATGTTGCACACAACTTTTTTGGATGATGAAAACATTACAAGATATTCAAATTAAATGTTCTCCTCCCATTTACATCTTATGTGATAATACAAGTGCCATCAGTATCTCAAAAAATATTGTGATGCATTCCAAAACCAAGCACATTCTTATCAATAATCACTTTTTACGAGAACAAGTTCTTAAGAAAAAGGTTAAATTGGAGTATGTTCCCTCCAAAGAACAAGTTACTAACATATTTACTAAACCTCTTCCTAGAGAAGCATTTGAATATCTTAGACATAAGTTGGGAGTTTTCTCTACCTCACTTATTTGATCTGTTTGATTTCAAGAGATTAAATTCGATACACAGGTTTCATGACGCATAGTCACGTATATACGCAAGTTTCTCTCTATACAAACACGTATGGATCCTTTTGTCATAAAACCTGTGGGTCAGCCTTCAGAACAATATTTTTCATGTTGCTAACATATATGGTTTGGCTCTGTTGCTTAGGTGTTGATGGATACAATTTTCAGTTCTAGTTTTCAACTTACATCTCCTTCCCTTGATATTTATCTGCTTGACGAAGATGCTTTGATGAATTGGTTGTTGAAAATGTTCAGGAAGCACAGGTTTAGGGGGTGCATTAGCCTTATTGGATATAATTCATTGATGGAATTCTATTGGTTACTGAAGTGTGTTCGATGATCTCTCTCTATTGAGGTCCTTTGGTCTTGGTTATAAAGTCATATCTGTAATTTGATGTAAGGGTCATGTTAAGACCTATGATGTAAATATTGTCATATTCAGTCATGTATGGAATTTTTCAAAAATGTAAACCCACTTGGTTGGGTAGTTGAGTCAAATATGTAACCGAAATTGGTTGGGTAATTGATATATGTATGCGTCCTTGGTGATAGGAAAGGTTATAGAGTCTTGCAAATCTGTTTTGAATATTCAGCATGTGTTTAGGGGGAGTATTGTCCATATAGTGTAGCATAGATCTCGACATTCTTGTATCAGTTCGCCCTTTGCTCTTGATGTAAAAAGGGGAGAGTAACTTGGTGTTTGAATAATGCTAACTTATTGTTGTAATAATGCTTATGATTGGCGTGTCTATCAGATATCTACAAGTTGCGGTGATCAAACACCGACATGGTTGCCATCAAGTCAAAAGGGGGAGATTGTTGGCATTGTGATGTAATATGCTGTCCTTGATGGCAACCTATTTGTTGAAGATGTAAAATTGATGTATCTACAGGCTAGTTCAGATGTGACAGAGAAAGTAATTCCAGTCAGTGACAAAGGAATGATGAAGGTAAGTTTCAAGAAATATATGTAGGTTTGATGAAGGGAACCTGCGTATACTCACAGGTTCAATGAAGCCAAGTCGTGTATTTATCCAAAATTTGTGTATGCATAGTTTTTGTGAAGAAAACTCACATGTACACATAGGTACAAAGAAGAAAAGTTGCATATGTGTTGGCACAATGAATTTAACAATACCAAGGGTCTTTAGTATGGTATTAGCCATCAATATTGAGTGTAGCAATGGTTATTTGATCCCATCCAAGAATACCACCGACACGTGTTGGGTTTTTGGTTCATGGTATTGGCTAAGGCACAAACTGTATAATGAGTTGAAGATCATAGGGCCAGAGAATGGAAAAATTCAAGAGGTCACTTCACCCAAAAATACACCTACGACCTACACAAGAAGGCACTCCACAAGGCTAGCATCCATAAAAAAATAATAATCACCCACGTACCTCCAAGAGGAAGAAAAAAAGGCGCAACATCAAAAACATGGTATGGTAATGGAAACAAGGGTTTTCTATAAGAAACCTAGACAGTGCTATAGGAAACCAAGACAGTGGTGCACAAAACTTAGAATTTTTTACAAGAATAGAAAATGTCAAGGGAGAAGAGAAAAAAATGAAATTAGAAGGGTAGGATGCCCAAGGTGATTAAAAAGAGGTAGAATTTGAGGAGTGGGATGTAAAAGTTGAGAAGCAAAAGACAAAAGAGGACGAACCAAAGGAAGAAATAGCCTCTCCAAAAATTGTCCCAAAATAAATTACAACAATTCAACATCCTATCCCATGGCCAAACTTGAGCTTCTATCACACATTCACTGAAGGAGGGAGGTTTATCCCTAAAAATCTCTCCATTCCCCTAGTTTATGAGCTAGAAAAGGAGAGAGGGTACACCCACCAACGGATGAAAATTTCCAAAGCTAGGAATGTGGAAAATGTGGGGGTCATGGAAGAAAAACTCACTAATATGGGGAGATATTTGGCTGATGTGAGACTTAGGGAGGAAATGTTGAAAGAGAAGTTGCAAGAGGCACAAGCAGAGAATGAAAGATTTAATGGCCAATTGTAGCAAAAAGAAAATAAATTTCCACCATGGCAGACCAGTGTATGGATGAAATGCAACACAAGAATCCCTCAAATTCTTATGCCATTTATATGAAAGAGAAGTGGCTACAGTTGTAGATAAAAAATTTAGTATCACACAGGTCATTGCCTTTCGTTAATTGTAGGAAATGTATATATTTCTGCAAGTAGTATAGTATAGAAGATAGGTCCAAATTATTGGAGTCCTACATGCACAATCATTTCCTAACTCATCTGGACATTTAGGACCCAAACTCTAGGTTGGGGGATATGCAACAGATGGTCCTAGCCTCTTGAATGAATAATGAAGAAGCCAGGAAAGAGGAGGTCAGAAAGGTGATCAAGAGAGAAGGAAAAGAGCCACTCCAAATAAGGGTAGAGCTAATCAACCGTAGAGGGTTCATAGGTAATCATTCCTCCAAATGATAGGAAATGATGCCAGCCTTGAAGACAGATATCTCAACACCCAAGCACAATAAATTGCATATTATGATGAAATCTCTAGACTACTGGGAGATGACTACATGATGGCATGTCAGAGAATATGGAATGGCCTCCCATTTAGCCTAAGAAACCCAAAGTATCATACTCCAGATAGATTGAGAAATGCCCTAGAAAGAATAGCCTTGTAAAAAATGGCCATGCAAACAATGAAGATCACTTAACTTGGATTAAACTTAGTACATATTTGTTGTTGGGACTGAGTGAAGGAAAAGATCAAATTGAGGAGGACAATGAATGAGAGGAAGCATAAAAGAATGCAGGCTTTTACCTACCTGAAGGGACTCCTTCCATGATACCTTGGGATGCCATGAGAGAAGCCACAAGGGCTCTAAAAGAAATCAAGAAAGAGGACTGAGTTTCTCAGAGGATGAGGATCCATTTTGTAGGGGGTGATGATAAGCACCATCATTACAAATATTCTAAGGGGTCAATTGCCACCTTTTTAGCTTAATTATTCTCTCTCTCTCACACATTTAATTTAATTTTATCACATTTTTCTTAGTGAGAATGGTGTATTAAGGGTTTTCATGATTCGAGGCCTAATCTGGTTTAAATGCGGGAAAATCAAAGGAATAATGCCATTTTTGAGAAATATTTCATAATTAGGGCTCGGAGTAGACAACAAGGAGTGATTGTAGGAGGGTTGACCACCTTATTAACTCCTAAACACTACTAATATCTCTTCAAGATTCTCCTCCAACAACATGAAATTAGAGCCAACCAAGCAAGTGAATGATCAAAGGGAGCCAAGCTCCACTAATCTCGAGTTCCAAGGGAAAAAAGACCTACTTTTTAGGGATCTCTTGGTAGCTCCGCTCTAGCATAAATAGGCCAGAGCAAGATATTACTAGGATTATAATTTTGGATATAGCTAGAGCACCCTTCGATTTTTTATTAGACATTTGTGACTTTCATTGTTCATGTAAAAGACTGGTTATGAAAATAAGATGAAAATTTGGTTTCTTCTCTACTGAGTTAATTTCAGGGAGCTGACCTTGTGGGTTAGGGACCAATCCATTGGCCTCAGCCTCTCTTGTGTAATTGTGCTTTTATTTTATGTTACAACAGTTGATTTATTTCATTCCATGTTTGGTAGCATATAAAACATTAAAAATGTGTGCTAATCCTCCCTCTCTCACCTCTTTCATTGGAGCTTGAGGAGGAAGTTCTTCCACCAGAGACCAAATATCTTTTCATTTTATGATTTCTTGGAATTTAAGTTAGACAGTTTTACTTTTCTTATCATGAACATGTTGTAGGTTTAAAGGTAGATTTTTGTTTCAATTTCATAGGTAGGTTTATTTAAATTCAACTCACCTTCTCCACCATTTTTATGATAATTTTGTCAATGATGAATGTAATAACATGTATCTTGATTGAAGGTTTGGATAACGCAGTAGAGAAGGACCCCTTCAGCACCATCACCTTCAGTCTTCACCCTTCACCAACCAAGTTCCATCTAAGTCACCTACAATCCTGTTTTTGATGTCACCATTACATCACCGAGAGCAACCATGAGGGTGCAAGACAGGCTTTGTGAAAATTTATGATCCTTGCCATGGGGTTGGCTACACTTTATCTTCAAAGATCCACCTTTCCCCCACCTCTCCTAACATTTTTCTCATCATTTATAGCCTCAAACTCCACTCAACCTGTTTCATTTAGCTTTTCAGGACATCCTGTAGCAGCTTCCTATAGCAGTGCCAAACACCCTCTCCTTCAGCCCAAAATCATTCTTCCACCTCATCTAAGCACAACCAAGCCACTAATAGACCTTCATCTCTGAACCTTTGGTCCAGGGTCCCTATTAGACCATCCAAGTGCCTCCTTTTGCTGCACAATAGAGTCATTTTAAAGTGTGATTAGTCTATTACAATATGCATAATTAAACACAGTAGTTGAGCATTAGTTAGATAGGACTTAGTTATTTGCTGATTCAGCATGTATGCTCTATATTAGTTTCTTTTTTTTCAATTTAATTTAGTAATATAGACTATGAATTCCACTTAGTTTAATTTCATTTTCTTGCATTAGCATAAGTGTGAATCTTTCTTTCTTGCAAATACTTCGATGCATCAGTGTGATCTAGAGTATTTCCTTTCCATGCTGATAGAGTAATGGTTATGATCTATTTCTAGTCTTAGAATGCATTTAGAAGTGTGACAAAATTCATTTCATAGAATTAAATGTACCATTAACACCTCATTGTAGAAATAAGATTAGGATGGCATGAGCAGAGCTCATCTTCTTTGCATATATCACTATCACCTGCAAGTTTGTACGAACCCCAGGTTGATAAAGTAAAGTTAAGTAACCTCTGCAAGTTTCAAAACTCTTGGTTCAATACCAAGGCTCACCACTTTGGACATCACAACCTCACACAAATGCACTTAACTATAGAATGCTCACTTTACCTTCAAACAATCATCAAAAAAATATAGATTAATCCTTCAAGCATCACATATATCCTTATTTCTTTCTCCTCTTAAGAGGGAGTATACAACTTTAAACAAGGAAATCAACCATGATTTTCACAACATGTTAGATTAGAGATATCACATAACATAATAGGTTACTTAAAGCATATCAAGGAACCATGCATATTCATGTAAGTAACATTGTAAATCATGAGGATACTAAAAAACACATATATCCATACGTTAAATCATGACCATCAAGGAATATAATGAAAATATTTCACCATGATCATATAAAGAACTTAGAAACCTTCCTAAGGTAGATATATTCCACATTCACAAGACATAAATTGAACACCTAATTTGATAACTCACCATCATAATTATGGAAGTAATTTTCCCAAAGTTGTAAATGTATAAAGATGATGTATGAAATCTAATATTAGTCCTCAATGATTTTAGGTCAATGGTCATGGATATATTAGAAAAATTTCAAATGAATAGGAAATTTGCATCCACATAACTTAATAAATTCATAATCACCAAATATATACAAGTTATCTGGTCATCCAAGATTAAATAGTGAATTGAGCATTCTTACATAAATGCCACATGATTTTTCATTATTCTTAAGCACAATAAGGAATTTAGCCTATAATCTAACATGCACAACTAATAATACTTATATGAATAGCTTGAAATGGATGGTAACTAAATGAGGGACTTCTACTCTCCACGCAACCATAGGCCATCTATACTATAACCTTTCTTGCAGCTGACGACCCTCGAGCCATATCCAAGGTTTGAGGGAATACTTACACAGGGAAATGGTTCACACGAATGGGTTGAAAATGATTTCAAGAGATGGAGTACACTGTTCCAGTGCCTCACCAACTCAAAAACAAGCACACATTGTTTAATTCACTCGTTGAAGTTCACAGAAGTCACCTAGGCTTAGACAATAATTCAATGGTTATAAAAAATGGCCACACATATTATCACTTAGGCTCATAGAGAGTACAATATAAAAGTAATGGAAAAACACTATAAAATAGGGGAATATGAACCACATGAGGCTGACCACTCATACTATCAAGGAATCTAGAGCACCCTTATTATCTTTTTCTTCTATCTCCACATACCTATTTTTCCATTATCTCCTTCCTTTTAAGTGGCCACTAGAGCTCAATTTGGATCTTCAGTTTGTCCTTTTCTTGACCTACAAGAGGGAGCCCCCTAGAATGGGCACCTCATGACCATTATTACTTCATAGTCCAATAACTTCCCTTCATCTATTGTGACGTGGTTCAGTTTCTGATGCCACCTCCTCACTCTTCAGGTAAGGGTGTTGTTTCCACTTCTTCACTTTTTAACAATCATCAATGAGCTATATCAAATTTAACTCAAACCCAATTAAATCACATAAAAATTTTTAGACAACTAAATCACTAGTACACAAGCAACATCAATATTTACTCAAATGGAAGGAAAATGGGCTTTAGGCATTAAAGTGGCTTCAAGTAAAATATGTGAGCAAGAATGTTTCCCTTTAGTCTAGGGATTTATAAGTTTATCCAACCTTCAATTGTGTTAATTAATAAATTACTTTTTAAATGAAAATGATCATATGTTAAATTAGAGCTTCAACTATTCATCCTTCTTCCACAACGACATTACAATCATAATAATCATTATAATCAATAAGGGTAGCATGGGGGAGTGTTACACAATTTCTTGTGAACTTAGTGGAATATCAATTCATAGCAGGTTTCCAATACAAATTAGGCACAGATGGGATAATTCATCTTTTTGTATTACATGAAATGCCTTTGATACTATCATAAGAACATGTTGGAGTTGTAGGATGCCACTATGAATGAAAAACTATCACACAAAATATTCTACATGCAGGCATTTGGCGGCCAACTCTTCACAATATTGAAAAAGAATTATGTGAGAGCTATGATGTATGTCAGTGGCTTGGAAAACCATCTAGGAGGGATGAAATTCACTTATTTACACAAGTGTCATTATAGGTGGCACTTTTATGCTTGAATTAATTATAATTGTAGCACATATGATTACAAAACAAATGTGAAAAAACACAAATTGTTCTCCTCTATTCTCAAGGATGCAACCCTTCGTTGGTTCATGAGCCTAAAAGGGGGTGGCATCACTTCTTGGAAATAGATGCAAAAAGCCTTCAACAATAAGTAATGGGATGATTGCAGAGCAAGATACACCAGACACAAGATATTCAAAATTTCTCAAGGAGTGGATGAATCTCTAGAAGGTTTCAAGAAAATATCTTAGTTAAGTTACAGAAGAGCACATAATTGTACCCTATATCCAAATTCCTTGAAATTAGTCTTGCTATGAGGAATCAAAGAATAACTAATGGAGACTCTCAACATGTTGGACAAAGGAGATATTTTTTAACTCAACTATGACCACATCATAGAAATATTCAAAAGAAATTTTAGAGCTACTAGAAAAGAGGTAGAACAAAGAAGGATTTGGTATGTCCCTCTTCCTCCACCACAATTGCTGAGAATTAGATAGGAGGTATACTAGAGGATTTAGAAATTAATACCTTACATGGATTTTATATGCAAATGGATACACTACACATCAAGAAAAAAACAAGAAGAAGAATGAAAATTAGATATATTTTTCCCTAGATGCACTAAAAGAAATCTAAGGAATTATTTCCACTTAGATGTAATAGAGATATCTTTGCTAGTTTTTAAATCTATGTACTAAGGGGAAGAAGGGAGCATGGAGCAACTTTTCTTTGTTAATCAGAAAATGCTTTAAGGCCCCAAATAGCATTGGCAAGGTATGAAATGACCCTCCTCTTTCAATAAAAATTATAATGCCCATTTTCAACCTTGGTATCCACCTATATCTTTGCCTTGTTATACTCTGATTCCGTGGCCTTATCCTCACCAAAATTTCATTCCTCCTTTCTAGCCATATCAACACCAACCTCCTCAATATGGAAATCTATCTTCAAGATGGAGGAATCAAGAAACCTAGTCACCTGAGTTAATTCCTTCTCCTCCTTAGTGATAATTACCCCAAAATAATCCTCCAAAAAAAACTTAGATGTGTTCCCAACCGAAAATTAGTCTTAACAATAAGCAGACTCAACCTATCTACGATGGAGAAACCTCTTATCCAACATATCATTACTTTGAATTTAAGGAATAAAATTGAAGTCTGGTATGGTTCTTCTGAATTCTCACCCACATTCTCCAATGGAAAATGAAGAATAAGAGAATGAATATCTTTCACCTAAAGTCAAAAAAATCCTTATCTCGAAAGGTTGACCACTCACAAAGCACACACCTCGGAAGAAGCTAAAATTTTGGGGGAATTGAAAATTGTATGTGTTAAAATTCCTCTCCTTCATGCCATCAAATATTTTCTTATATACAAAAAAATCATAAAATATGAATGTATTGGAAGAATAGGGAAGAGAAAAAGTGATTCCCTTACTATCAATGTCATAGGGAAACTACTTGATCCTATTCTTGGGAAAGTCATCATCTGAAATTATTTTGATCCTATAATTACGATAGTATATTTCCAATCAATGATATTTTAGTTCCTATCACTCTCATTGACTTGGGAGATGCAATAAATGTCATGATAAAAGAGAC
Source organism: Pinus albicaulis (assembly GCA_034641835.2). NCBI lineage: Eukaryota > Viridiplantae > Streptophyta > Pinopsida > Pinales > Pinaceae > Pinus > Pinus albicaulis. The sequence continues at coordinate 473,351,710 of CM076576.1, read as the reverse complement.
TATGCTTAATCTCAAACTCCAAGGATTGATAAGGAAGACTACCACAAAGCTACAACTAGTTGATAGATCCATAGCAGCACCTGAAAGACTTATTGAGCATGTTATAGTGTCCATTGATTATTGGGAATATCCCACAATTTTCCTTGTTCTTCAACCCAATACCAGTTTTAGTGCATACCCTCTTATTTTAGGAAGACCTTGGTTGGACATTTTTGATGCTTGCATCAAATATAGGGCTAGAAATATGACAACCACAAATGGGAAGTCTAAGAGAAAACCTTATAGTATATCCCCCTTCAACCTCTCATTGAGAATGCCTTTCATGTTTACGTAGAAGAAGAAGAAGAAGAAGAAGAATAAGAAGAAGAAGAAGAAGAAGAACACCTTTATCTGTCATCACCTTAACCTATCTTACCTTAGAAACCACCATTGGAAATAGACAATTACATGAAGAAAATGTGATTGAAAATTTTATGCAAAATAAATATCTTGCTACCATGACTATTAATGGCTTCAAATAAGAATCTACATGAGATCCTTGATTCTCTCAAGATAGTTCATGGGAATATCTAATAATTGTCGGTTCTTACCAAAGTAATGTGAAAACTATTGAAATTATCCCCTCCAAAACTTTGAAAATCAACCCCTTTCTTTAAAATGATCAAGAGGATAAATTGCTAATTGTTTTGGGGAAAAATATTGATGCATTTGCATGTGATTACAAGTAAATGAAGAGAGTCCATCCTTCTGTATGCACTCATCATACATACATCAAAGAGGAACACAAACCTTTTCTCCGACCACGAAGGTGAATGAAAACTACACTATAATGCATTGTAAAATAATAATTGCAGAAATTATTAGATGAAAGATTCATCTATCCAATTTCAGATAGTGAATGATTTTCTCTCTTAGTTATTGTCCCTAAGAAGAATGAAAAATGGAGAGTATGCATTTATTACAGGGAAATCAACAAATCCACCGAAAAGGGCCATTTTCCCTTTCCCTTTATTGACCAATTTCTTATTGTTCTTGCAAGAAAAAAATTCTTTTCATTTTTGAATGGATTAAGTGGGTACAATCAGATCTATATTACCCATAAAGATCAAGATAAAGCCACTTTCACATGCCCATGGAAAACCTTTTCTTACAGAGTTCTTCCATTTGGTATGTGTAATGACCCTGCTACATTCCATAGGGTTGTATTGAGTATTTCCTCTTAGCAGCTAAATAAAGCACCTCCAAGTGTGAATAGGGATTGGTCCATGTTGATTCAGTCAACTTAGACCAAGTCAACAACGCTGTTATGGAGGAGTGGAGATTGATTAAGGAATAATGAAGTTTTGGAGGGAGATGAATCTCGTGAAGGAAATGAACTAATTGAGTGGGGCCAAGGGAAAGCAAGCTCACATTCTATTTAAGGAAGAGGATGGAAACCATATGAGCTCATGTTTTAGATTATTATTTTGATATTGGTCTGCTTAGACTATTTTCTTCCTCTTGCTGTTAAGTAGGGTTGCAGTGTTGTTTAGCACCAGGTGTTCCCAAGCGGGAATCCCACCTATTTCCTTGAGAGGCCTCTTGGAAGAGTATGGTATTCATTTCCGTTTTCAGGCCAAGCTACAACTTCTTCATTAGTTCAGTTTTTGTAGGTTATTGTGCTATGTTGTAGGGTGCAACAATGGAGGGGTTAGAATCCCACTTTTTGAGCTAGTTTCTCAAAGGAGGAAGGTTTCCTTCTCTTGGGAGATATGTTTCAAGAGTTCTTGAGCGCCTTTAAGATCCTTGGCATCAAGCCATACATTTCCCATCATTTCCAATGATGTTCCAGCTAGGGAATGCGTTATTTTTGAAGGCAGCTTCAGTGACAGATCTTGTGGTTTACTTGCAGTGTTTCCTTGTGATTGAGGGGTTCATTCTTTCATGGGAGGAGACATTTGAGGGGATCAACATAAGATATCTTATAATTCATCCTTATACACTCTTTTTCTTCAGTTTTGCAGTGTATCTTCAGCCATTGGGCTTTATATCCCATCTTGTATAGAGTGTATTTCTGAAAACCATTTTTCAGGTTCTTGTAGGAGTTTGTATTGAGCTTAGATCTGTATTGAGCATATATTTTGAGTCTTATAACATCCCTACATATTTTTTACATCATTTTTTTGTAGCAGTGTGTTTTTAACTACGCTATAGCAGTCTCCTCTGTTTTTGTATTATGCCAGCAGTTCAATTATGAAGTGATTTCTTATGGGAGGCTTGTTCCTTCATTGTATATGACTCATGCCTCACTGCTATGTATGTATTTGTTGATATAATACATGTTTTAATGTCTCCATATTGGTATCCCATGTTTATGAGTTGATTTACACTGCTATTTCCAGTTTTGTGTTCATGTATTGCAACATTCCCATTTTGGGATATTACAGTGGTATCATAGCATAATCTTGGCTCAGCTTGTGGATCTCAGCCATTGTGATATCAAGAGAAGAAGGAGAAGAAGAGATGTACATAAAGGACAAAGAGAAGACTCCTTTAATTGGAGGAAGAAGGGAAGATAAGCTCTGAAAGCTTCTTTCTAAATCTATATAGAGCATTAAAGGATATCTCAAGAAAATGAGAAGGGAGATGGAATCTCCAGAGGAGTTTAGATCTAGAGCCAAATCTAGATTTGCACATGATAGGTGTGAGCATGCAGCTACACCCTATTATGCATAACGCAGTCAAATGCCTAGATCTACCATGAGAGTGTTGAAAGAAGAGAAAATGCCAAGGAGGGAAACTCTTAGTGATTTTCTGCAAGAGTATGAATCTCAAACTGAGAAGTTTAGAGATCATATCACTTTCCAAGAGTTTTGCAAGATCAAGGTGGAGAGGAGCAAGCAACATGACATGGATATATTTTCTCTATCTAATTTTGATGGATCACCAACATGTTCAGCCAAAGCTTGGGTGGAGGAGCTACACACCTATTTGCAGTAGCATCAAGTTTCTAAAGATGAAGCCATCAAAGTTGCAGCCCTACATTTTGAAGGTAAGGCTTATGCTTGGTGGATATTTGAGTCATTTTCATTAAGAAATGCAAATACTTCTTCTTATGCAAGGTTCACTAAGAGATTAGTGGAAAGGTTTGATGGAAAACATTATGAAACATCATTGGTGGAGCTAAACAAACCAAAACCAACAAATCCTTTGCATGTGTTGGAGGAACCTATAAACTCAACTCCACTTCAGAAAACTGTTGGAAAATATCACATCTTGCATAACACCTTGCTAGAGGTAATATCTATGTCTCATATCTTTGGACAAGAGGGCATGAAGGTTCCTTTTTCAAAAGAGGATCCTCTTATTGAGCAGGTGACTCTCGTTCATATTGAAGAGGAAGAGAAGGATGGGGGCAACAATGCTATCACATCTAGAGCATATATAGTCACTCATGTAGAGGAAGGAGGAGCACATGCTCCAATAGGAGGAATTCTTGTTTCATTGCAAGAAATTCCCCAGGATCTCATATATGGAGGACAAAGCACAATTAATGAGCAGCATGATTGCGAGACATTGCATATGGAAGGAGAAGGTAGGGAGGAAGGTGAACATCACTTGATGAGGAGCACACACCCCTATCTATTTTAGAGAGCTAATGAAAAAAAGAGGCAGAATGATTTGCACTGTGAGGGCAAGGGAAAAGTTTCCCATCCATATATACAGTCTACTCTTGACATTGATGTCTCATTACATGGAGGCATTCTGCCCAGGAGGCCACCAGATCTAGAGTTGGTAAGAGACATCTTGCCATTTGGTTCACCACTCTTAGATTCCAGAGAGGTGAAGACTTTGGAGTAGTCTAGTACAACGCAAAGAGTTTGGGATAGACTCAAGGAGGAGGGAGACATTCTCCCATTTTCAACATCACCCACTCTCACTATATGTACTATTGACAAAAGTTGTTGCAGTGATGGAGGATGGCACCTTCATGGTGCAAGGGAGCTGCTCCATGGATTTCGAGAACAAAGGGTACTTCCTTTGAGGAAGGAATCCTCCATACATTGGAGTATATGGAGGCCACTCATGCTTACATTGGCTAAGATTAGGGGGTTGTTTTTGGATGGTAGCTTCTCATGGGAGGCCAACTTCCAAAAATCATCACTTCTATTTGAGCATGAGCAGCTGCATGATCAGCATGGCAACACTTTGGAGGGTGAATTTGGAATGTGGGATTTCAAAGGAGAAGACAACAACATGTGGGGAGCTTCAGATTTCAGATCTTCAGCACTGCCTTTTAGGAGGGTTGATCCATATTGGAGATCTCAACTCTTGGTAGAGTACTCCAAGGATCTTGGTGCTTGCATGATTCTTGATGACTCGGAGGGAGATGACAGATATATGGTGGATGATGTGGTCATCTATTCTTATGGCAGAGTCTTCTTTCCTAAATTTTCTGAACTCAAGGAGAAGCTGCTACATGCAGCATGTGAGGACTTCCTCTCTATGCACTTTGATGCATATCATTCTTTGATGGAGGAGTTCACTTGGGAGGGCATCCGGCATGATATATTTCAGAATATGGAGAGATGCATAGCTCGGATGCTGATGGAGAGGTTGGCACAACCACTTCGCTACTCATTGAGAGTGAGGGAGAATTTCCAGTTGAGCCATTTCAGCTCAAGGACCACAATACATGGTGGAGAAGGTACAATTTTGGATTATGTTTTTTAATTCTTTACTTTATATGAGTAGCATGTTGTACCAAGGAGGATTATCCCTTCTTGCCTATTATATGATGATGTACTTGAAGCCAATTGCAGCATTGAGATTGGCTATTTTATTGGTGGTTTGTGGGGGAAGCCATATGATTCTTGGTATGCACCATTGACACCACGTTGTCCCTTCATGCTTCTATCTTATAGGATGATTGTGGCAGAAAAAAAGTGGTTGGGAGAGCACTTGTTATTACTTTTTTTTATGAAGGCAAGGAATGCACTGCGTTGGTTCCATGTGTGGAACTATGGTCCACTCTTAGGTTGTCATATGACAACTTGTTTTCATTTGTTTTTGCTTCCATGTATTGCTGATATTATTATGTTCATGGGGATCTTTGTTTGGAGAGTGCTAGATGAGTTGGATATGCCCATTGGGAGTATGATTCTCCCTACTTTACATGTGGTATGTTTCAGGAGAAACAATGGGAAAACCATGATTTCCACATCACGCCTCTTGTCTTCATATGGGAGGAGCCATTTGAAGAACTTGAGTTCTTGGAGGAGGCACTTCATGGGTGATTTATTTTGTGGGGTAGCTTGGGCCATTCTTGGAGGCCACGGAATTTCAGCCCAAGATCAGCAACAACCCCACACTTACCATAAATGGAGAGAGAAACAACTTGGATGGAAAAATCTGATCTCTCCATGCAACTCCAATACATTGCATAAACCAGGGGTTGATGATTTATTTGATGAGCTACTTAGAATGGATCATTTCATTTGGATGATAGCATGGGTGTGGGAGTCACTCATTGAGAATGAGATTTCCCATGTTTGTCATCACTCCTACCGTGAGGAGGCCATTGGAAAACAAGGAGGTTTCTACTTACACCTTCCACCTTTCTATGATGTGAGCCAAGTGGCTTTGCATACTTGGGAGGAAACATTGGAGGGTAGATTTATTGTAGAATATTTTGAGCAGTGGTGGGGACTATTGATGATGAGATGACAAGAGGAGGAGGGGAGGAATTTTTCTCTCCTTATACAGTTGCTTGAGGACAAGCAACATTTTGGAGGGGAGGACTGTAATATTCCAAAAATTTAGCCTTCAAGATAAATGGAATATTATAGTTGTTTTATAACTAGGTAGGTGAATAAGTGGGTGGGGAGGCCCATAAGTCTCTTTAGCAGCAATAAAAAAAATTCAAGTGTGAAAGGAGACCCTCTTGGCAACTAAATCAAGCACTTCCAAGTGTGAACAGGGATTGGGCCATGTTGATTCAGTCAACTTTGACCAAGTCAATAGCGCTATTATGGAGGAGTGGAGATTGATTAAGGAATAACGCAGTTTTGGAGGGAGATGAATCTCATGAAGGAAATGACCTAATTGAGTGGGGCTAAGGGCAAGCAAGCTCAAATTATATTTAAGGAAGAGTATGGAAGCCATATGAGCTCATTTTTTAGATTATTATTTTGATATTGGTCTGCTTAGACTATTTGCTTCCTCTTGCTATTTAGCAAGGTTGCAGTGCTGTTTAGCACCAGGTGTTCTTGAGCGGGAATCCCACCTCTTTCCTTGAGAGGCATCTTGGAAGAGTACAAATTCTTCATCAGTGCAGTTTCTACAGGTTATTGTGCTATGTTGTAGGGTGCAGCAGTGGAGGGGTTAGAATCCCACTTTCTGAGCTAGTTTCTCAAAGGAGGAAGGTTTCCTTCTGAGATTCCCTGAGAAAATTTAAGATCCTTGGCATCAGGCCATACATTTCCATCATTTCCAGCACTATTCCAGCTAGGGAATGTGTTATTTTTGAAGGCAGCTTTAGTGGCAGATCTTGTGGTTTCTTTGCAGTGTTTCCTTGTGTTTGAGGGGTTCATCCTTTCATGTGAGGAGACCTTTGAGGGGATCAACATCAGATCTATTATAATTCAGCCTTCTACACTCTTGTTCTTTAGTTTTGTAGTGTATCTTCAACCATTGGGCTTTAGATCCCATATTGTATAGAGTGTATTTCTGAAAACCCTTTTCTGGGTTCTTGTAGGAGTTTGTATTGATCTTAGATATGTATTGAGGATATATTTTGAGGCTTATAACAGCCATACATATTTTGTACATAATTTTGTTGTAGTAGTGTGTTTTTAACTGCGTTGTAGAAGTCTCAAAAATTTTTGTATTGTGACAACAGTTCAATTGTGAAGTGATTTCTTATGGGAGGCTTGTTCCTTCATTGTAAATGACTCATGCCTCACTGCTATGTATGGATTTGCTAATATAATACATGGTTTAATTTCTCCATATTGGTCTCCCATGTTTATGAGTTGATTTACACTTCTATTTCTAGTTTTGTGTTCATGTATTGCTGCATTCCCATTTTGGGATATTACAGAAGATCACTACTAGGTTTTCCTCTATGAGTTGGTATGTGGAAAGAAGGCCCTGATCTCTATTTAGTTTGAGTATAAAAAATTAAGAATGGCACCACTAATCAACATGGATCTCACCAAATTTCTAATATCCATGGGTTAAATTTTCATGTAATAAAGGATAATAAAGGAAAATAAGACCAAGGTCATGGGACACATATTCCAAGGTGAATGTTCGGAAAACACTTTAGTGAGAATCACTTGTGTTTCAATAATGGCTATTGAAATTAGAAAATGAATTGGTAAAGGAAAAGATGAAATAATTGGAATTTAATTATGGGAAAAAAGAAAATAAGAGAAAATGGAGGTGTAGAGACACAAATTTGCATGTAAGGGAAATTAGGGAAAAAATGAAGGAAAATGAAGAAGAAATGCGACATCATTGATAAAAATGCATCAAAGAAATAGTTCACAACATTTGTCAGTTTAAATTTTGGCTCTCTTACACTCTTGCACATTTAGAGCATTATTAGAGCACTTTAGCATTCAATTGAGTATGGAGAAAGGAAATAAAAAGAGAAAAGAAAGTAAAATGAAAAGAAAAGGAAAGCAAGGAGAAAGTTGGATCAACACCTCTAACACGAAGATATTGGAGGTAACATGTTGCATGTGCTATTTTCTTGTTTGGATGTGAATGCATGGTACATGCATTTGGTTATTTGGTTCATTTGTTGTCATTGGCATGGGTTTTTCATAGTTTGACACTAGTTTCATCCTTACCTAGCCATTTTATAGATATGCATATTGTGATGGGATTCATTCTTCGTTATGCTTTTGATTGTGGGAAGCTTTTGGATCTAGGTGAGGTGGTCCCAAGAAAATATGAAGGGTTGGGGTGGAGATGGTTTTCTCTGGGAAGACCTCAATAGGTAGTGGAGATAAATAAATTCCTCAAGGTATGGCGAAGGAATTCTCAGGCATCCAAGCTTGGGTTGGTTTTTGTGATCTCGAGACTGGTTTAGGTGACAACATGGTAGATTGAGAGTGGAGGTGGTTTAACATTTGGATTATTTGTTTCATTATGTATTTGTTTATCCCATGCTATCACACATTCATGCTGGAATATGTCACGGGCTTGATTTCCTGAAATAAATATTTGGTTCAACTGAATATATGGTCGGGTGTTACATGGAAGTCGCTGCCTTGGTTGGATTTTGCATAAGTTAATATGAACTATTCTTTTACTGTAATGAATGATAACATGTACTTTTGATTGTGTGGATTTTATGGTTTATTTCTCATGGTTTCTATTATGGTTATATTTTGGTTATAAGCATGGTTCTATGATGTGCTCTAGCCATGGCTATTTTTCATGATTTGATAGTTTATTGAATGGTTGATGAATGCATGGGATAAAAAGTGCTTTTGGAGATAGCTTGAGACAAAATTGAGCCTTCTTGGTGATTATGATATAAATTTTAGGATTTTATGATCATATATGTATTCATGACTTGTAGCTTATGGGTGAATGTATGAAGATGGGTTACAATTTCGTGAGAAACGTGATCGAAAATTTCAATCTCCCACAAGTTCAACCGAAGTTTTCAAATGTTCGGCCAAAATTTTTCTACCGTTAATCGAGCTTATTCCTATTTTTATGTTGATGGCAACGATAAGTGGATTTTTAGCTATAGGAAGAAAATCGACATTAAAAGTTTGATTGAAGTTTTAAAAAATTTCGACCGAACTTCGTTTTTATAAATATAGCAGCCCGCAGGCTGCAAGAAGTTTTTGACTGATTGTTTGTTTGTTTGTTTTGTGTGATTTTTTATTTGCATGTTTGGAAGTGACTGGTAGAGAGCGTCGAGAGTTTTTTTTTTCACTTGTAGAGAGCTGGGAGGTGTGTTTTTTGTTTTGTTTGGTGGTGCGTTTATGTTTTTTTAATCTTTTTTTTGCATAATTTATAATTTTTTTTTGCACTGTTTGTAGGTTTTAGCATCTGCTCTTCTCTGCATCTTCTTGTGGCAACAACATGCTAGTTCAACTTGTTCATCCTCTTTCTTGGTTGCAAGTATTATTTCGGTTCGATGTATTCGTCTGCTTTCTCTATTCCAAAGTTTGAGGTATTCATCTGGTTCTCGGTTGAAAATTATAAAATATGTGTAAACAATAGTAATTCTAGAATTGAAATTGGTTATTAATACACTAATTGAATACAAAATAAGAAAAATAATAATAAGACTATAATTTCAATAATTAATGCAAAGAAAAAACGTGTTATTATTATCAACTCCAAATGCATTCATACAGTTCTCCTTGAAGCTTCCGATTTCTTAGTGGAATGACCAAACAATGGTGCTAATCACTCCAAGAATCACTACCGAATCCCTTCTTCTCCCTCTAGATTCGAACCCCAAATATAGAGCCAAGTCTCTGTATAAATAGATTTCACAACACGTCTCCTAGAAAATAGAGATACCCCTTGACACATTACAATTGATTGTTGTAACCAATTTATTTCTCAAACATATTTGAAAAATAGTTTTTTTTATTATGAAAAAGGCTTGAATGTGTAGCAGTTTTTTGCTGAGTAAGTTTATTGGTTAAAATTTTAAGATCCTTGTTCATTTCAATAGTTGTCTAGTCTAATCCCTAGGAATTGAATATAAATTCCCTTTATTCTCATAAGGATCCATTGGAGTTATTAACCCATTAATAATTCCTTGGAGAAGCCAATAATAGACTGATGGAAGATCGATGTTCGATTGGTCTTCTGCGTTGAATTTGTGCTAATTCTTCAGATTTGATACTTGACGAATTGAGTGGCTTGAAGCTGATCTGTTGAGTGGTAACAAAGATATCGAGGTCCTTTCATTTTCTAGATGAAACCATGAAAAAAATGAAAAATGGCCCATTTACTACCTTGCGATTGAAAATATTATGTCAGCAGCTCAAATCACTCTTTAGGCTCTCTTCTGCATGTAATTAATTTCACTAATAATATAAAATCCTACCACAAAGATGAAAAAAATAGTTTAAAATGAAAATGGAAAATCAAATATTTTTAAAGAGAAAGAATCTATTTGTTGGGGTCAATTCTGTTCTGTAGGGAGCACCATCAATGGAAAAGTATAGTTCTAGAACCAATATAAATAAAAACGTAAGAATGCACATAACAGAAGCCAATAATAGATTTATGGAAGATCAGTGTTCGATTTGTATTCTACGTTCAATTCGTGCTAATTCTCCAGAATTGAGGCCTGGTGAATTGAGTGGCTTCAAGATGATCTATCGAGTGGTATCAAAGACTTCAGGGTCCTTTTAGTTTCTAGATGCAGCCATGAAAAAAATGAAAAAATCCCCGTTTACTACCTTGCGGTTGAAAATATTATGTCGACATCTTGAATCACTCTTTAGGCTCTCTACTTCATGTAATTAATTTCTCTACTAATATAAAAACTTTCCCAAAAGATGAAAAAAATAGTTTAAAATGAAAATGGAAAATCAACTAGTTTTAAAGAAACAAAATCTATTTGTCGGGATCATTTTTGTTGTGTAGGGAGCACCATCAATGGAAAAGTATAGGTCTAGAACCAATAAAAATAAAATAATAATAATGCACATAACATAAAATTAATTTAAATGATGTATCGTGTGAAACCTTGTTAATTAAGTGGAAAGCATGCATGGTTGGAACCCTTCATACGTTGAAATGACTAGTTAAGGGCATACTAATTAATAAAATACATTAATACGCTCCTTCCTTTCTGAAACTTTATAACATATTGCTACAATTACCCCGAGAACATATTAGTGTGGCAAGAAAGACAGTTCCCTACTATCGAACAATATAAGATCATACATGCATCATTTTTTGAGTTTTCTTGAAATGGTTTCTACTATGTTTGGTACATATTGGTCGTCACACACATTGAAATGGAAATTTATTTTTTGTGTAGCCACCATAATTCATTCCCAATGTAGTGCTCAACTCTAGCCTAATATTTCTTTGGAAAGGTTTTCTGATCAAGTTTCTTCTTAATATCTTCGAGCTTAATTTATGATTAGCCTTTGCTATGATTTTATCTTTCAAAGCCAAGCTTGAATGGAAATTTTCTAGTAGTGCATTTCTTTTTTGATTTTGTGCTTCTAGATTTACCATGTATGAGGTCTTCCATTTGACATTTATTTCAAAAAATTTAAATTATCTTTGAATTATTGCTAATTATTCTCTAAAATTCTGAATATGCTCTACATATAATCCTTATCTCATTATTTCAAAATAAATAATTAATTCTTTAGAGTCTAATCTTGCTAAAAAATCAGAATATATCTCTTCATTGAGTTTATGAATGAATTGTCCAGTTTAAAATTTTTCTCCGATAGGAAACTTGATTTTTTATCTAAGCATTTTATTTCTTTATCCCTTTCTTTAAGCACAAATGAAATTATAGTTTTATCGTTTGAACCTTGAGACATTTAACAATTAATTTATACTTTAAATCACTAATTAATATTCTATGAGTACTATATGTAGTTCTTTCAGTTGTAAATTTATTTTCTAGTTTGTTAAACTGTATATTCAATTTATTTAGATTTATTGTTTCTTGCACCAAGCCTCTAGATACTATATTTCTAGCTTCTTGGAGAAATTGTCTTTTTTCTTCTAGTGGAATTTGATTTTTCTAGGCGAGAATGCACAACTCCATTAGATGTTCTTTCTATTAATGGTCAATCAGATTTATACAATTAAGTGACTCTTCGTTTCATTATCCAAAAGCCATTTCATCTTTGTATTCTCCTAATTATTTACAATTTTATTTATAGCTTGGAAAAAAATATTAAAGGATTATGTTTGACATTAGCCCCATTCATCCAAACTGGAATTTCTAAGCCAAATCACCATTCTGAATTTTTCAAATTCAATCTAGAGACGATTATTATAATACCAAGAACATTTGAAGTTCAGTAGAGGATAACATCACACTGTATCAACCATTAGATCATTCCATGAGAATATATTGTTTCTTTCTCTCTCAATATTCAATATCCAACATTTTGACATCTGTTTTCCCAATTATGTAGCTAGATGTCTTTATATATATTATTATTTGAAGCTTTGGGTTGGTCCTCAAATTGAGATTTCGGCGTTTCCTCAAATTGAACCTAGAGGCTATCAGTATAAAACCAACAACATTAGAATCCTGGTAAAAAATAACATCCCATTGTACCCACTACTACGCCATTCCAGAAGAAAATATTGCTTCTTTCTTACTTAATATCAAAATTCTAGCATCTATTTTCTGACTTATAGTAACTCTATGTTGGTATATTAATTTGTTAGAGTATGACAAAAATTTGATGAAGGGAGAATGCAAAAACCGAATTTATCTTTAAAATTAAACTTTATTTAATATCAACATTCTAACATCTATTTTCTGAATTATAAACTCTATGTTGGTGTATTAATTTGTTAGATTATGACAAACTTTTTATTAAAGGAGAATGTGAAAACCGAATTTATCTAAGTAAACCTTATTTAATATCAACATTCTAGCATCTATTTTCTAAATTATAGTAATTGTATGCTGGTATTTTAATTTGCTAGAGTATGACAAAAATTTTGATTAAAGGAGAATATGAAAACTGAATTTATCTAAGTAAACTTTTTTTAATATCAACATTCTAGCATCTTTTTTTTGAATTATAGTAACTCTATGCTGGTATATTAATTTGTTAGAGTATGATTTATTTATTTATTTATTAAAGGAGAATGTAAAAACCAAATTTATCTAAGTAAACTTTATTTAATACCAACATTCTAGCATTTGTTTTCTAAATTATAGTAACTCTATGTGGTATATTAATTTTTTACAGCATGAAAAAATTTGATTAAAGGAGAATGTGAAAATCGAATTTATATAAGTAAAATTTATTTAATATCAACATTCTAGCATTTGTTTTCTGATTTATAGTAACTCTATGCTGGTATATTAATTTGTTATAAAAATTTGATTAAAGAAGAATTTGAAAACTGAACTTATCTAAGTAAAATTTATCATGTGTATTATAATAGTATTGGTTTATGGAACCAGATTATAGTTAGTGTAGTGAAGTATCTTTCATTTTTATGAAGCCCCTTGGATTGAAGAGGTAGTAAGCTTGATTGTAAAAATTTTCTGATAATAAAATATTTTGTTCGTTGTAAATGTTTCTCTTTGTTAGGGTCTTTTTTATATAGGTGGTTAGAAATTTACAAATGTCTTAAAAGAGAAAGATTCAACTACAAGTGGGGAAATGTATGAACGGACAAAAGAGTAAACTTCTGAGACTTAGAAAAGCAATTGGAAAATATGTGAAGAAACCCATAATTCTCATGTGGACAACAATTACATGAATATTTTGGAAGTAATTCTAATAATGATCTATATAAAGAAAAAAATGAAGTCGAAAGTGAAAATTCAAAAAGAAAATGAAAATAAAAATAAAATTAAGGTTTATAAATTTTTAAAAGTATGGTTGTATGCTATCCTAACACATATAGGCTAATTCAGAAAAGAGGAAGATACAACTACAATTGGGGAAATGTATTCAAATGGAAAAAAGAGTAAACTTTTGAGACTTAGCAAAGCAATTAGAAAATACATGAAGAAACCCATAATTCTCATGTGGAAAACAACTACATGAATATTTTGGAAGTTCTTATAATCATGATATATATGAAGAAACAAATGAAATTGAAAGTGAAAATTCAAAAATAAAATGAAAACAAAAATAAAAGTTGGGTTTATGAAATTTTAAAAGTATGATTGTATGTTATCCTAACACATATAGGCTAATTTAGAAAAGAGAAAGATACAACTACAAGTGGGGAAATGTATTCAAATGGGAAAAAGAGTTAACTTCCTAGACTTAGCAGAGAAATAAAAAAATATGTGAAGAAACCCATAATTATCATGTGGAAAATAATTACATGAATATTTTGGAAGTTCTTCTAATAATGATATATATGAAGAAAAAGATGAAGTTGAAAGTGAAAATTCAAAAATAAAATGAAAACAAAAATTAAATTTAGGTTTATAAAATTTTAAAATTTTGGTTGTATGCTATCCTAACACATCTATGCTAATTTATAAAAAAACAAGGCACTCTCACAGGGAGATTAATGAAAATTGAGATGCAAGAGTAGTTGAAAGAGAGTTTTCTAAAGAAGAGGTCAGACACTCACAAATTTAGGTAAAACATAAAATGAAAGGCATGAAAAATGAAAGAATGTCATCAACTTTTCATTTGATGGGCATAAAGGATTTGAAATTCCAGGCCTATTCTTCACCTAAACTCTATGCGGCCATTCTACTTGACCAACGTCAAAATTCACTCAAATCTTCAACACATCTGGACACCTTCTTCTTCAATCACCACACATGAGGAGTTTACCCTCCCTCCACTGCTAAAAAATCCTAAATATCCCTTCCTTTCACTACTGAACAGTTCCTTAGGAAACACTTCCTTCTCTTAACCAACTGAACATGACATATTATAAAATGAATTCATAAAAAATATTTTTTTCAGAATTTTGAATGTCCTAGGCTTTCTTACTTTACCATACCCCTACCTGGGTATCAATTCACATATATGAATTTAGACGTCATCGCATACATATCAATTGAGATATTGAAGCATAACTCAAGGAATTATTATCCAATTCCTTTCATCTCACATGTTATATTGGCATGAACAATTCATACATGTACGGTTTCCATCAATATATCTAATGTTACCTGATCAACAACATTAGTATAGCAACAACATTATTATCATGATTTGGGACATCATCTTCCACACTATCTATATCTGGTGAGCTGTAATGTTTTGAAGGAGGTTGATTGGATTTTCATTAGGGATTTCCAATATCCCGTGTTCTTTTTAATAGCAAGGATTCCTTCAAAATCACATGCATATCATGTTTATAAAACTTTTAGCTAAATGTCTCTATCACCTCATAGGGGTCCACTATAACCTAACCAACCATAATGGCTAGGATGTGTTGTTACTAATTTATCCCCTGTCCTTTTTAATAGTAAGGATTCTTTCAAAATCACATGTACATCACCTCTATAAAATTTTTAGCTAAATGTGTCTATCACCTCATAAGGGTCCACTAGCACCTAACCAACCATAATGGCTAGGATGTTTTGTTACTCATTTTCATTGGTAGTAAATTATAAAAAGTTTAGCTAAATGAAATGGAGGTCCTAGTGTTTTTGGAAACCATGTACATGCAATTTATCCCATAAACTTAACCATGTACATGTCATTTATCCCATAAAATTTAAGGCATTTGCTAGTGTTTTTGGAAACCATATACATGTCATCTCTCCCATAAAATTTAAGGAATTTGCAATAAATGTTCATTTAATATTTTATTGTGGTCCTAGTGTTTTTGGAAACCATGTAAATGTCATTTCTCCCATAAAATTTAAGGCATCTTCAATAAATTTTCATTTAATATTTTATTGAATTTATTTCTTTCAGGGATCAAAAATCCTACTAAACATGGTTGAAAAATGGAAATTCTGTATATATGTTTCTTGTTATCCCAATCTAGGGAAAGCAATGATTACATATGTGCTATGAAATATTGTGACTAACAAAGTCCTCCAAAGGAAAATGAATATACCTCGAAGAACAAAAAACAATGAAGCATATTATATTGCATTGATAGAAGACTTGGGAACAAATAGGGAGTATGGATAAAATTGATTTGTAGTTTTCATAAATTCTGAACTTGTGTGCAACCAGATGAAATGCATGTACCAAGTTAAGAAGGAGAGGCTAAAACAACTGCATGGAAAAGAAAACAATATTGTTAGGCAATTTCAATCATTTAGTATAACACATTGTGAAAATATTAATAAGATGTTTGGTGATCTATTGTATGGGGCAATGCCAATTAAAGATTCATCTATCAAAGATGAATTAGTATAGTATGAGATAATGCCAATTCAAGATTCATCTGTCAAACACGAATTAGTGTTGATATTCTCTCCTTCAAAATTTATTGATGGACATTATAAGATATCTTTGATATGTGTGTTCTTTTTACTTATAAATGTGTCATATTTAATGAGAATGTTTTTTTTTTTTCAATTATATACCAAGTGCTTTCCCAACATGTAAGCAGAACTTTGTGAACTTCATGTTTTTGAAAATTTTGTATTTAATTTTCAAACTGTGCACCCACTATGTAAGCACAACACAACTTGGTGAACTTCATGTTTTAGAAAATTTTGTATTTATTTTTCAAAATGTGCAGGACTTCAAATTTTTTTTTTTTTTTAAAATAGTCAAGTGAGTTTTACACATCAATTTGTGCTTTGAAAGTTTTGTGTTTTACATAATTTGTGTTCAATTTGTGGTGCAACATTTGTGTAAATTACATTAATTTTTTGAATTCTTTTGATTTTTTTTTTTAAATAATAATTAAAAAAATAATTATAAATGCATGAGGTAACATTTTAAACATCATGTATCTATGTATTTGTAGATAGATCCATATATATCATGGATGATCATTTTCCACATGATTGTTCGAGGCTTTAAACATCATGTGTGTGTGTGTGTATATATATATATATATATATATATATATATATATATATCATGGAGGATGATCATTTTCCACGTGATTCTTTGAGACAAACATCAATAGAATCCCATGCCTCTATGAGAGAGGGGGATCATGGATAGGGGGATGTTCATGGAATTTATATTAAATGTGCACATTTTTAAATGACATTTGAAATATAATCTTATCCCCATACATACATGTATACACATGGAATTGATTTTTTATTGAATATATAATCTTATCCCCATATATACATGTATACATATGGAATTTATTTTTTTATCAATTTTGTGAGTGAAATTAATTTTGAATAAATTTCATTTCTTAAGAGTTCAGAGGGAAAGAAAATCTACTCAATCACTGGAGCCTGGCCATGGTTCATGCAATCATGGTATGTTTCATGCAATATAATCAATCATATGTATGTATTTATACATGTATGTATATTTGAATTGCTTAGAAATTCATATTTTTTGATGAAGCTTCCCTCTCGCCGCATGAGGGTGGTGGTGGTACACATTCCCCTAGTGGCCAATCAATAGGTGGTGTCCAATCGCGTGAGGGTAGTGGTGCACATTCCCCTTGTGGCCAATCAATGGGTGGGCATGATGTTGCTCAACCATCTCAAGGTGGCCATCAATATGAATATTATTGTCATTCAATTATTAGTTTTTAAAATTATTTATATAATTTTTTCTATGGTTAAAAGGAAAATTTGTACAATTTTTTTTACATGTTTTTTTATTTATACATAATTTTATATATTATTGCATAGGGTGAAATGTTGCTCGAAAAAGATGTAGGCTAGATCGCGTAATTCAAGAAGAAGGATGTACACTAACCACGACTTATCCTTATGAAATTCTCGATTATCTACCTTGGGAAACAAACATTCAACAATGAAAATTACAATGGCGTGAAAATCTTTATTCCAAATTGGAGAAAGATCTTGTGTATTTGAAACTCCCTATAGAGAGTCAAGAAAGCTTACAAATAGTTGCACACTCTTTAAGCACACTTGTAGATGTTTACAAAAATATTGGGCCAACCTGATACTTTTGTAGAAGCAATGAGGAAAATAAAGGAAACAATACTGGGTCTCGATACATGGGATGATGTTAAAACCTGAGTTACAAAAGAAATGGAAAAATATATGCTTAATTTCAAAGAAAGGCCGAAAAGAAAGATGTTAAAGGTGCAATATTTAAAGCACCCTAATATAGCCTGCCATTTATATGATAGACACCTTGCAGCCTATGGAATACTACCATGGAATGAAAAGGTTCTTATTTATTTTGTAAAATTATTTTATTCATAATTATTTTTGGAAATAAAACTCAATTATAATGACCTTCCTTTTGAATTTTTTGGTCCTATGAAAGATCGATTATGTGACCGTAGGGGCGCTAAACGTGAAACATGATGTTGAGTCGCCTCGCCCTGAGCCACCCTGGTAAGCTGTCCTCCTCCTGGGGAAACTTTGTGGTCAAAGATGGATGTCACTTCCAAAATTAGTCGAGAAATAAGGGATGCCATTATAGACAATGTTCACACTGGACTTGGTGGAATTGATATTTTCCTGAATCGACAAAGAGCACAAGATAATGAACATGCTAATTTTGTGTATAGTACAGATGATGAGATAGAAAGCATGAGTGTTGAAGAGCTTAGAACATATGCAACACATTTTTGCAATGGTTGGAAGGAATTAATTCTTCATGAGGAAGAGGGCATGGGATCTATATGTGTTAATGGTTAGGGTGAATATTTTAATGTAATTTGTAATTTACATATACATGTTTATTTGTATGTGTTAATATAACAAAAATGTATCATATGTTGACCATTTGTAGTTAACATGCTTTTTAAACGAAAATTTTGATAATATCACGGTCCAAGGTTCATGTTCTAGAAATCAAGATGATATTTTGGGAAATGTTAGTGTTTTTTAAGAGTTCATGATGTTGATATACAGTTTTTATTCTATTATTTTATCGGTATCATGATGACATATTTTTAAAAGAAATAATTGTGTACACATGTATATAATTAAATGTTAATAGATTCTGATTCCGTCTGATGTTTTCGCAATGGAGCCACCTTCTTCTTCCGTGTTAGGAGATGTGCCAAATAATCCACCATCACAAATATTCAATTTTTCACTTATGTTTCAAGTTATAAATCGAAGTGAAAGTTTCATTAAAAAATGAGATCTATATCTTGAGTTATTTTTTATTTTTAAATTTTTTAATTTTAGGTTTGTGGAGATGATTTCCCTTCTCCAAGGACTTTAGCAATGAATTGTATGATGGAGATAGGAACATCCAAAAAATTTGAAGAAGTTTTCTAACATTTTATTTAATATTATTCCATTAGTTTATGCATTTTCATTTGAAAATTTTTCATATATATATATATATTGTATAGTTTATCGTGGAGGATGCATTGATGTAGGGCCAACACGAGACAATGGAGGGGGAACTACATGAGTTATTGTATGAAATTTTCATTTTTTTTTCATTTAGTTTCTTTTATTGAAGTTCTACATTCTCATTCAATTTTAAAACATTAAATTTTAATTTTAATACATGTAATATAAATTTCTTATAGATGTGTGTGTGTGTGTCTATATATATATATATATATATGAAATTAGGGCCAACACGGAACAATGGAGGGGGAACTACATGAGGTATTGCACAATTTTGTTTTTCATTTTGGTTTTTTTATTAAGTTTTGCATTCCCATTAACATTTAAAGCATTAAATTTTAATTTTAATACACATACATAAATTTCTTATACATGTGTATATATATGCAATTACACATTGTATAGGTTCCCCATTCTTCAGGTGATAGTACAAGGCGCCTATTGGAAAATACATTGCAACCAAGTTCTCTATTTGATTGATGGACACAACATTTTATTTGATTTATAACTTAAACATGTGTCATATTTACTTTTATATATAACTTGATACTTGTAACACTTGATACATTGTTATGTTTACTTTTATTAAATAATATATTTTTTGGACATAATTTACATTTTGGATAGTTGAACTACATTTACTTTTATTAAATGATTTTAAATTTTGGATAGTTGTTACATTTGGCATGTGATCACATGTTGTTATGTAATGTTAGATGATATTAGATTATGTTTTGTTTTTAAAAATTGTTTTGTAACTTGTTATTTAAAATGAATCTAGATTGAAATTGAAAATTACAAAACACATGTGGTACATGTTATGCATTTGAACATGTGTGAATGCTATATAATTAGGTGTAAATTTATATTAAATGTGATATTTAGGTACATTTTTCATGATCATGTGTCATTTAAAACAACAATATCTACGGTTTTACATATTTAAGTTCATGAATATATGTAACAATGATTGAAGTACATTTTCATTTAGTTGTTACATTTTGCATACATGATGACATGTTTTTAAAATGTTAACTTAGATTCAATATTGGATTAAATGTTTTGTTTTTAAAGCTCAAGTTGTTTTTTCATTTGTTATTTAAAATGAATCTAGATAGAAATTACAAATTACAAAACACATGTGGTACATGTTAAATGCATTTGAACATGTATGAATGTTATATAACACATGTCTATTAAAAGTGATATTTAGGTGTACATTTTCCACATGATCATGTGTCATTTTTAAAACAATTATAGATGATTTTAGATATTTAATTTCATGAATATGTAACAATGATTGACGTACAGTTGCATTAAATTACATTACATTTTACATACATGATGACTTGTTGTTATAATGTTAATTTAGTTTCAATCTTAGATTAAATGTTTTATTTTTAAAACTCAAGTTGTTTTGTCATTTGTTATTTAGTTTGAATGTAGATTGAAATTGCAATTAGAAACACATGTGGTACATGTTAAATTCATTTGAACATGCATGACTGTTATATAATTAGGACATGTCTATTAAAAGTGATATTTAGCTGTACATTTTTCACATGCTCATGTGTTATTTAAAACAATCATAGATAGTTTTACATATTTAAGTTCATGAATATGTAACAATGATTGAAGTACATTTTCGTTTAGTTGTTACATTTTTCATACATGATCACATGTTGTTATAATGTTAACTTAGATTCAATCTTAGATTAAAAATGTTTGTTTTTAAAGCGCAAGTTGTTTTTCCATTTGTTATTTAAAATGAATCTAGATTGAAAGTGAAAATTACAAAACACATGTGGTACATGTTAAATGCATTTGAACATGTATGAATGTTATATGATTAGGACATACATTTATTAAAAGTGATATTTAGGTACATTTTGCACATGATCATGTTTCATTTAAAACAATCATATATGGTTTTACATGTTACAGGTTAAATACATTATATTTAAGTTCATGAATATGTAGCAATAAAATCAAATTTGCATTTAATTTATACCTTTTGAATTTGAAATCATTCTTATAATGTTAATATAAAATACATATAGATGTACATCTAAAAACAATTATAAAATTATAGGTGTACATAGATGTCTCAAACAATCATAGAATTTTAAAATTGTATTAAAAAATATCCAGTATACAATATTTTTCATTAATGTGCATAGAAAGGCTGCTATGGATGTGAGTTGATAGTAAACTTTAATATAATAAAACTAGAAATTACAAAACACAATACACATTTTTCATTCAAGAATGAATATTATAATTTTATTTAGATGTCTAAAATAAGATCATAACTTAAAATTTTCATTATATCAAATATGCTAGATACATACATTTTGCAATAATGACATAAAATTAACTAGCTCATACCAAAGAATGTATGGAATCATTTAAGACTAGAGAATGTACATGTATAAATTACTACTTGTGTGCATGTGCAAAAAAAATGTACATGTGCAAGCACTTGTACATAACACAAAATATACATATAATAATGTAAGACTTAAGAATGCACAAAAAAAAGGATAACAATTTGTACTTGAGTTTTGTAAGTTCCCTAAGATGAATTCAAGGAGAAGAAATTGTTGGGTAGTTCAGTCAAAAAAATTCTAATGGAATGCAATCCTCAATGATCTTTTCATGATCAGCTTTTGAAATTTTCCATTTCTTAACTTTCAATTTTTTCTTTGATTGAACTTATATCAAATTTATGTGTGCTGCACACACCAAGTGACTATATTGGAAACTTATGACATCAGGTTCATAGTCTTGAAATTAAACTAAATTCTGACTTTGATGAGTTTGTTGGAAAAAATAGTCTTTCAGTATAATAGACCCTTTTTCATATATAAACTTGTTATTATCATATTTTTCTAATAATTTCATCTTTAGGTCAATGCAACACATCAAATTATACTTGACATTTTCTATGTTGTTATCAGGTGCAACTACAACAAAAACATATCTTTTGCACAATAAAATAAGTAAATAAATTTAGATCATAATTAACATGGAAATTTAACTTTTAAATTAACATGTGTACTTGATTTTCTATCTATTTCTCACTCTCTATAATTTGAAAACAATTGAAATGTTACCTTCTCTAACAAGATCAGAAACTCGATCACCTTGAGATGATACTATAGTCTCCTATGATTGCATTTCTTCAAAGTTTGCAACAAACATTTTCCCCTTTTTATTTAGTTACGTATGTTGCCAATATTTTACATACATTTTTTTCACAAACATCATTGGATTATGTGTTGTCTATGCAAACATGAAAAAAACAAGAATATTTTCTTTTATCAAATGCAAACACTTTCTGGTACTCCTTTTCTTTAATTGAATGAAATTTTCGAGTCCCTTTTATTGTTTCAACGTCATTTCCAATTGGTCTATTTACATCTTGGACCCCAATATTCCAATAAGAATATATGGAAAATTGAAACAAGAATATAAATATGTTATTTAAAATACAATCAAAGATAACCATTGTAATAAATAATGTTTAAAATTAGAAAATTAATAAAAATTAGATCATATATATATATATATATATATATATATATATATAAATATGAAATTTAATTTGTATGTCTATACATGTACCTCCATACTTCCCTTGACCGGTTAGTCTCATGGCTTAGTGCAGCAATGCACCATTGAAAAAATTGTTCAGTTGAGACAAGTCAGTGTGCAGAGTTGTCCATTTGATATCTTCAAAGTGCTCATTTTATACATGCCCTTGCACCATCATGTTCTCTTTTTCCATGAATAGTATCACAGAAATTCCAACAATGTTTAATTTAGGTTTTCATATAGAGATGACACAACCAAAAGAATGATCGTGAAGATTTGAATTGACTCGCGCATCCATACGACCATATCTAATGTTCATTGAATTTTATTCCATGACATTTCAATGAGTCATAAATCTTATCGAAACAATGTTGTACAAAATGTGTATCATGTGTACGATCATCATTGATGTAAAAGTGATATTCTTTAATAACATGTCGATTTTCACTTGTGCTTTCTATATGATCAACAATTTTTTTCAGTGTCTCTATATAGAATATGCACAAGCATAGAGACTAAGTCAGAATGATAGTATTCACTCTGTATTTCATTTTGTGGAACAAATGTGTAATTCTATAAAAAATAAACTATTTACAAAATGGTCCCTGGTGGAAAAAATTCATGGGATTTTTTGAATTGCAAGTCCTACCATCGAGCTCTATGGGAATGCTTGGTTCACTTAAAAAATTCTACCTCAAAATTTCACAAAAAATCTATCACAAAAAATGCTTCTTCATGTAAATAAATCCTTTTAGCACTTGTAGTACTACTTGAACCAATCGATGTATGAACATATTCATATCTTTTCCATTTCACTTTTATGTTGGACAATGATTGATTATGTATACCAATAGGATATTTTTTGTGAAATAAAGTCAAATTTCCACAATGATAGCTTTTTTACCACTAACACATTTTTTTTTGGTAAAATAATTCATGGCTTTCTCTTGCACATAGAATTTGGGATATGAAATCATGGATAGTGGAAGGAGGAGGTGAAATTTTCCAAAATGTTATACCAAAATTAAGGAATGTGTCATAATATAACTGAAATTCAGGATGATAATGAAAACAAAAAGTGTCACATAGTGTGATAGGTTTAACATACCATGGTTTTTGTTGCACAGAAGTAATTATTGAGACATTAATTTCATGATTCTCTTCTATGAAATTGTTGAACAACTCTATCTGAGTGGTGTCCAAGACATGTTTTGCACTTTCTTCATAGTGATTTCGTGTTATTCTTCGTCACATCACATCCCTTTCTTTTGGCGAAACACACAAAATTTTCATCCAATATTCATATATTATTTTCTTAACATCTTCTCAAGTATCTTTGTATGGTTTCCTAAAAATAACTGCCCAACAAGCAAGTTCATCATTTACATCTATTTGCAATTGAATTTTCTGATGTTTGGGCAATGTTTTTCATGAGGTCCCTAATGTTTGTGCCATAGATTTTACCAAACAATTCTCTTTAGTACTTGATGAAACCACTATCATTTGTATTTCTCTACGTTCATATAAATCACTTTTCTTTCTAGATCTTCCAATTGATTTTAGAGCACTATTTATATTTTTTATTATATTTTCCTTCATTTTTTTATGTTTTGTTCATTTTCAAATACCCAATAGAGTCGTAACTTCTTTTAATTTATTTGATGTTAAGAGACTTCTCAAAATTTAGGCTTGAGCTGCCACGTTTTCATATTTTAAGAACATATCAATAATGCGCTTAACACGATATCATATAACATGGTCATATTTTTTATCTCCATATGTGTCAGTGTCAAAATTTTCTTACATCTCATAATCGATATTGATTTCATCTGTACATATGAAAATTAAATGTACAAAATGAATTTAAATATTCAATAAATAATTAAATTAATAAATATGTATAGTTTAAATAACACACACACACAAATATATATATATATATATATATATATATATATATATATATATATACTTGGTGATTCAATTTCTTCATTTGAATTTCTTCCAACATTTTCAACATCTTCAATCATTGGTTCAATATCTCTTTCACTTTCTCTTTAAAAATTTTCTATCTCATCATCAATGTTATGAGGAATATCTCTCTCTATTTACATCTCAAAATACTTTTCAAATTAGTTCATCAGATAAAAATTAAGTTTCACAATACACTAGTTAAATTTTAAATATCATTTATAATATTTACATTTACAAACTTGCTTCAACTACTAGTTAAGATTGATTTTCCCTTTCAATATTTGAGCATTCTTCTCTCCATTTTTTTGAGTTTTTCTCTCCCATATTCTCTATTTTCTCTTGAAATTTCTTTATTTCCCATGATAATTTAGTATGAAGCTCAAAAATTTTCCTTCAAAATCTTGCCAAAAAAATCTCACTTTCAAAATTTAGACAAAAAATCACTTCAAAAAATCATCAAAAAATATTTAATTTAAAAAAAAACACACTTTATTTTTTTTTTGAGAAAAGATATATTTCAACCCAAAAAATTTACTTTAAAATTTCTGCCAAAAAAATGTCTTTTAAAAATGTAGCTCAAAATATTTCCTTCAAAGTACTACAAAAAAATCTCACTTTAAAAATTTAGACAAAAACTCACTTTAAAAAATCATTTTAAAAGATTTACTTCAACCCAAAAAACTTACTCTAAAAAAAAGTCACTTAAAAAAAAAAAAACCACAAAAAATTTTCCTTTGAAAATCAAGCCCAAAAAACCTTTGAAAATTCAGCCTAAAAATTTCCCTTTGCAAATTCAGCCCAAAATATTTCCTTTCAAAATTAAGCCCAAAAAATTTTCTTTTCAATTTGAGTCCAAAAAAATTCCTTTCAAAATTGAGTGCACAAAATTTCCTTTAAAAATTTAGCCCTAAAAATTTCTTTTGCAAATGAAGAAATGTGCGCAAATAATGTGCGAAATGAAGAAATGTGCGAAAATAATGTGCGAAATGAAGAAATGTGCGAAAATGATTTTTCAGTTTTGGCTATTTATAGAGTTGCGAAATTTGTTTTTTTGGAGGGGATTTATCTAATTTTTTCCAGCCGACGGAATTTGGGAGAAAAATTTCGGCTGAACTAAAATGTCTGAAACTACACTGCAGCTCGGTTCTGAACACACTTCTTCAACTTTGGAATGGCTAAAATCCATCAAATTTTATGAATTAACATTCATAACCAAGACTATAATTTGCACAATTCAATCTACTTTCAAGAGATGTAACCTTTATGGAATTCCATAGATATTTACTAATTTTAATTAATTTTGTAATAAAATGGGTGCAAAAAATTTCTGAAGGTCATTATAATTCAGTGAAATCAAAATTTTGTATCTCCCAAAATACACTGTAAATTTTTTTGAAAAAATAATGGTGCATTAAATTGATCCGTCATCTGTAATGGGTAGTTTTTATATTTTTAGTTTATAACTAATATGTTGAGAAACTTGACGTAGACTGAAACATATTCAAAATATGCAGTTTTTTCATATTGGTCCAGTTCAAAAAATTCTAGTAATTACGATATGCATCAATTGGTTTCGTAAACATAACGATACTGAAGTAGAATCCATCTAGATTGTTGTAACACATTTTTTTTCTCAAAAACACCAAGATTTCAAAGAATACACCAATGCTTCTCAACATGATTTTTTATGAATCCCTTGATTGTTAAATAACACACACTCAAATAATTGTTAAGTTGACATATCAAATGTGAATAAAAAAATTCCAAAAATTAAGTAATAGAAAGCTAATAAAATTTCTGACAACTTTTATTTTTAGCGTAAAATGAAATTCTAAACAGAAAAATTGTTTTGGCTTGCAGAAATTTGAAGAACTTCTAAAAATGATATTTTTTTTTCTCAAAAAAGGGAAGAAAGTGTAACCCAACTTCACATTTTCACCCAACATTTTTGATTGTGAAATGGCATGATATTGGTTCAATTCAGATCAAAACAATCGAAGAAGAAAAAACCCCCCTTAAGGGAAGAATGGTTTATGACTAAAATTATACAAAAACCCCCCTTAAGGGAAGAATTTTTATATTCAATAAGGAAATATATAAATGTGATTGATTGAATTTGGTCTCCCAATAGATTCAACCTCTAATGAGTATATAAAATAAAAAAATAATTCAAAATAGAAAAATAATAAATAAATAAAAAGCCTCAAGTGAAAACTTCCTTTGAGGCACTTAGGGCAGGCCCATTATCTAAAAACCTCTCTAAGGTAGCCTATGACCTTGCTAAAAATAAAAAAATAGTAATAAAATATCTTGAGGTGAA
The DNA here is from genome assembly GCA_034641835.2 of Pinus albicaulis. Taxonomy (NCBI): domain Eukaryota; kingdom Viridiplantae; phylum Streptophyta; class Pinopsida; order Pinales; family Pinaceae; genus Pinus; species Pinus albicaulis. The sequence goes on along the minus strand of CM076576.1, from coordinate 473,324,699 downwards.
AAAATCCTCTGGGAAACCTCGCGTAGACCTTCTCACTGAAAACCTCCATGAGGTAGCTAGTAGACCAAAAAAAAAACAAGAAAAAACATTAAAAATAGAAAAAAGAAAAATAAAAAAGGTTAAAAATTATAAATACGAAAAATAATTCTCTTACTCTAATGAATCTGTAGCTATCATAGAAAGGATATTAGCAAGGTAGAATAGGCAGGCCAACCTATGCATCTTACTCCAAGCACCAATGCATTCATTCTCAAAAGAATAAGGAAGCCTCCCTACATAATTTTCCATCCATTACCCAACATCCACAACATCATCTCATCATATCCAAGCCCTTTTCATTTGTTTATTCCCACCTTCCTAAATTACTATACGAATGTCATGTGATGCTACAGAGTGTCACGAGATTGATAGAAAGACATAGGTTCAATATTTTATCTACCTTTAAGCAAGGGAAAGGCACTAAAGGCTTCCTAACACTCATACATTCCATCAACATTTATCACTGATCAAGTCCTTAGAACTATGCTAAAAATAAAAGTTCTCAGAACGAATTGAAACTTGAACGACCGCATAGTGTTCTTCGTTCTGAATCTGGGGCAACTCATTTCGCGCAAAATGGACTCCGTATAGCTTCATAAATTAGTTTTATCCATTTTACTAAATAGTAAAAATTTGGCAAAAAAATCAGACATGGAGGCCACTTAGAATTTTGTATTGCTGACATGGCATGCTGACTAGGCAGGTCAAAGCTTAGTCAACTCATTTCTTTTGGCGCATGATAGTCTGGCAAGTGGCAAGTGTTGGTTGGTGAATTTTGGTATGTGTGGTGGAATTTTCTTATTGGTTGAAGTTTGGGCCAATGAGGAGGAGGCACATGGCTTAGCCTAGGGCTGCCACATTCCACCCTCATGGCAGAGAAAAATTATGGTTATGGGCTGGAGGGACCATGTGGAGGTTGAACTCAAGACCTCCACCAAACTAGTGCATACTGTTACCAACTCTTCTATCCAATGTTTCTTACCATATATACTTTCTGCATAAATTTAAACTTTATTAAGATTGACGACTGGGGGAGAGGGGGATAGCACCCAAGCCATGTAACCATGCCCCACAACCACTGGTAGAGCGAGAGCTCAACCCTTAAGTGCCATTTAATTAATGTTAATCCACATTTTCATTAACCTTAATTTTCTTTTATTAATGGAAATGATGGTTTATCGTTAAGCTATATTAATTAACAGTAATGTGGTTTAATTAAGCTAATCCAATATTAACTTGGCGGTTCCGACAAATCTGGCTGAATTACTATTTTTGCGCTAGATAACCCGAATTGGTGACAATTAGCTAAATATAGGGAGGAAATTGTGGGGCAAGCTGGTAGAGGTCATAATTCAACCAATTTCCACCAAATGGAGAGAAGAAAGGGGCTAAGGTACCATTTTTTAGTGTTCTGAACTCATTGGTGTAGGTTTCAGGAGTATAAAAGAATTGTAAACACATCATTTTGAAAATTTTAGCATAATATATAGGCCCAAGCCATGGAAGCTGGACCAAGGAGATGTAGCCCAGGAGGGGTGAACTCCTTCATTAAACCCTTGTGTTGATGTGTTGTATGGTGATGTACTATATTGTTATTTTTATTGTTTAGTATGTCTTTTATGTCAAATTTATCATAAAAATAACATAAAAATCACTCATGAGACTTAATAACTTGTAAGAGAACTTGGATCCTTAAGCACATATAAGACATTAGTTTCAAAATATAGAAGAGGAATTAGCACAACATTACTAACATACCTTAATCAGATAATTTTTGGTATCAGAGCTTTAGGTTTTTTGTGCAAGAAGGGATCTAATTTTTTTCAAGTTTGTGTCATGCTTACAAGGTTAAAATTCAAAAGAGGATAAGGGAATTTGGTTGAAAGTCGTGTAGTTGGGTCAAGAGGAAGAAGGGCAAGGTTGCAAAAGTCTAAAACACTAGCACATCCTCAAGTTGAAGTTGAGTATTTAGTGATCATTTCTCATGAAGGAGAACCTACCATGACAAAAGACCAGAGAGAAATCAGAAAGGCATTTTTTGATATGATTGAGATGGTAAAGTTCCTTTATGAGGAGAGGAATTTAAGGATGCAAGGTGAAAGTTCTAGGCCTCAAAGAGGAGAGGGCTCTCTAGGAGGAGGAGGCCATGAGGGTGGTAATAAACCACCATCCACTCCACCATCATCCTCACCACCATCTACACCTTCCTCTTCATCATATTCCACTACCTCAACCCTTCCATCTGTTCATACACATACTTCAAAAGGAGCTGGTAAATCACCCTTACTTAAACTTTATGTTAAATTTGATCTTCTGATGTATAATGGTGAAGTTAATGCAGAGAAGCTGGATAATTGGATTCATCAATTGGAGGTTTATTGCAGAATTCAAAACCTTCAAGAGGATGACATACAGATTCAATTGGCTTCCTTGAGAATGGAGGGTGTAACACTTGTATGGTGGGAAGCAAGGACTCAAGATGAAATTAAAAAACACGATAAGATATCAATGTATTGGTATAATTTTATTGCTTCCATTAAAAGGAAATTATACCCTCTATCTTACATGCAAAAATCCATTATGAGTTGGCAAAAGTTTAGACAATTGAAAGGTCAAAGTGTGCAAGATTACACTCATGAATTTATGAGAAGAGCTCTTATGTTAGGTGTTGATTTGAATTCTTAGGATACCTTGTTCAAGTACATAGGGGGTTTCCATAGTTACCTGAAACATACCATCTTTATGTTTAATCCTACTAGTCTAGATGAGGTCTGTGTGTAATCTACACACCTTGAGGCAAGAGGGAAACATAATGCAGATGAAAAAAGTGATAGTTTCCTTGAGTACGAAGGTAAAGGAAATGGTAAGTTTATGGAAAAGGAAATAAAAATGGTTCTATTAAAATAGAGAAAGATAAACTCACATGTAAACATTGTTTAAAAAATGGACATGATGAAGACCATTGTTGGAAACTCCATCCAAAGTTGAAGCCAAACAAACTTAAAACCAAAGAGAAGGAGAAAACAATTTCAATCATTGAACATGACTTAGGTTCAGATTCAAGAGATGAAACCAAGATTACAACAATGGGTTTGAAAGGTAAGAACATAGAAAGCACTAGTTCTTCATGTTTTTATAATTTAACTCAAGATGATGATACAAAAATTGAACTCTTTCATATTAGATTTGTTTCAAAACATACCAAAATAGATACACTATTTGATAGTGGTTCTCAAGCTAATTTAATTTCTAAGGACTTAGTTAAGAGGTAAAATATAGAAAATGTTACACATCCAAGACCTTAATCTTTAGAATGGATATGAAAGAATGAAAACTTGCAGGTAACAAGGAAGTGCATCCTAAGGTTTGCATTCAATTCAAACTTACTTGAAGAAGTTGAACTTGATGTAGTTCTGCTTCAGATTTCAGGTATTGTTTTGGTAAGTCATTATCTTTATGATAGGAGGGCGGTACTTCATTTCCATGAGAATAAGTACCGCTTGTTCAATAGTGAAATTGAGTATATATTTAGAGCGCATAAGAAGAAAAGGATTTTGTTTCTTATACATAAAGGAGAAGTGAAGAGAATAGTGAATGCAAGTCAAAATTTGGCTTTGTTAATGTTTAAACATAGTGATTTTTTGAATGAAACCTTTCAAAAAGATGCATCAAATGAAAAATATGATCTCATTGAAGTTGGTAATTTTTGTAATAAGATGTTTCAGGGCTCTAGCATGTTTCCTTTGAAAAGAGATAAACAAGATGTGAAAGATTTGTAGTAGTTCACATCAGTGTTAAACAGTGATGGAAACAAGATGTCAGTGTTGAATGGTGCAAAAATCAAAGAAAAAGTTCCAAAGAAAGATGTAAAAGAAGGAATAGGTTCCACAAGTACTTGTTTTTGGTTTTAGAATGGTATGTGCCAATGTCGAAAGCACTTGGTAAAAATTCAATGCAAGTACAAGGCAAGACAAACTAAAAATCACCATGTCAATAGTGTTCGAGGTGAGAAAGTTTTCAAGTTTTATTTGATTGATGACCGAGGTGGGAAAAAGTTTATTTATTCAAGGAAAACTTGTTGTTATGAAAATTCTAGGAAATTCTAGCATGACAGTGTCTACAACAACAAGACAGGGTCTCTAGAATCAAGGAAAAATATTAGCTTTTTTGAAAAGCTCAAACTGTTGAATCTATGAAAATTCTAGTGGATTGAGACTGGAAGGGTGAGGGAATTGTACCCTCATACAAATGTTCAATAATGAAATATATTTTGGGGTCCAAAATATTCTAGTGGGGAGGAATGATTAGGTGCTTAGAAATATGCTCAAAAATCAAATTTCTCATAATGACTCGAAACCTAAACGACTACGTATTGTTCGTCGTTTTAAATCCAACGGAACTCCTTTTGCATGAAATGGACTCCGTATGAATTTAGAAATTAGTTATGTATGTTTTACTAAAATGCAAAATTTGGCAAAAAAATGTAGACAGGGAGCCCAATCAGTATTTTTTATTACTGATGTGGCATGTTGACTGTGCAGGTCAAAGTTTAGTAAACTCATTTCCTCCGGCGAATAATGGTCTGCCAAATGGTAGGTGTTGGTTGGTGCATTTTGGTATGTGTGGTGGAATTTTCATATTGGTTGAAGTTTGTGCCAATCAGGAGAAGGAATGTGGTTCAGCCTGGGGCCACCATGTGTCCCCCTCATGGTGGAGAAAAAATATGGCTATGGGTCAGAAGGACCGGGCGGGGATCGAACCCGAGACCTCCGCCAAACTAGCACACACCGTTACAAACTCTTCTATCCAATATTTCTTACCATATATACTTTCTGCATAAATTTAAACTTTATTAAGACTGCTAATGAGGGGAGAGGGGGCTAGCCCTGAAGCCATGTAACGACGTCACACGACCACTAGCAGAGCGGGAGGAGCTTAAAACTTAAGTGTTATTTAATTAACATTAATCCACATATTAATTAACCTTAATCTTCTTTTATTAATGGAAATTTCGGTTTAGCGTTAAGCCAATTTAATTAACATTAATGCGGTTTAATTAAGCTAATCTGAGATTAACTTGGTTGTTAGTATGAATCCTTTGTCGAAGTGTACGAAAAAGGACCACTTTAGCTACGCATAACTAATAGCCCTAACAACAAAAGTGGCTGCCAATATCTTCAGATCTGCGGTTATTTGAACATAAAAGAGCTGCAAAAACCAGATCTATGCATGGAAAGACATTAAGCAGAAAAAATAAGGGTTTGCTCCATATACCAATAGACAAGACAAGAACAATTTTTTGAAAGAATTTTTGTATTAATCGGGCACCTGGGAGGAAAACAAGAAGGCGTATCCAATTCTCCTCAGTGGGATGGGTTCTTGGAAGTCCTCAGCACTTCAGATCTAAAATCTCTCTCTCTTGTTGGTGTAGAAGACCCACACAAAGAATGGAACTCAAAGGGAGCTCTTACAGCAAATGGCAGAAAATGGTGACCAAGTGTATAGATCCAGAGTGATCTAATAGGCAACAAAAGGTGAAGAATGGTAGGAAAAATCCTCCTATTTATAACAAAATATTGGGTCATTCTAGATCTTGGTGCATGGGTTAACCAGATCTAGATCCATTTTTTATGGAATATTTTATTATATTTGTTGGAGGGAAAAGGTATTTGACTTGGGTCAAATCCCTTAATTTGTCAAAAATAAATAAATAAATGATTTATTTATCTTTTTAAGGAAGCGGTTAGAAGATAATCAAATAAAGAATGATTTATTTAATTATTTAAGGAAGTGGTTGAAAGATAATTAAATAAATAGTGATTTATTTAATTATTTGTGGGTGATTTGGTCATATTTAACAAGGAATATCATCTAAATAAGGTTTAAATAATTATTCCTAGAAAATAATAAGATAAATAAATGTTTATCTAATTAATTTCTTTGATTTTGGGTTAAACATGACTGGGAATAATAATTAAATTATGGTTTAATTAATTATTCCATGAGGAAAATCAAACAAATATGGGTTTGTTTAATATTTCCTTTTGGGGTTTTCTTGTTTTAACATAGTGAAAGCGGTTTTACTTAGGGTAAAACTGGTCTTACATGGTGTACTTGGGTCCATCTAATGATAATAAGTTAGATGACCAAAAAATGGTGTAACAGATTGCCCCCTAGCGTGCGAGTGTCAGGAGCAAATCGTATGACCGAAGTACGTTGTAAGAACTCAATCACTAGACAACAAAAGGGAAGTCAGAGAGAGAAATGCAAGGTAGATAGTGTGCTGAAGAACTAGACCCTGAGGAGACGAGACTCGTAGGTGCAACAAGTCTCTTTTTATGAGAGGGTACCTGTGCTAAAGGCGGCGGGGGAGGCATACCTATGCCCGCCGAGACAAAGTACAAAAGAATAGTGTGTCCAGTAAACAAGGGACCGAACTATAAAGTACAGCTGGCATAATCATGAGCCAGATAAAAATATAATGAGGAATCCCATATACATGTTGTGCCTGGGATAACAGCCAGGACTTGTACAATAATATCTGAGTACATGAGATACAAATACAACCCAAATGCCCCCTGTAAATGGGGAAGGGCTCACAAAATCTGACTGATACATGCAAGTCGAAGAGGCGCTGCAAGTGGCTACGGCCAGCATCATCAAATATCTGGAGCTGCATCGAAGGCTGCAAGGAAGAGGTCATCCGGGCATGTGGGGGGCTACCTGCAGGGCCACCCCCTCATGAGGGTTGAGACATCTCACACACACCCGGGAATCATCAAGAGCTGCTGCTAGATCACTGAACCATCGAGTATACGGATCTCGATCATGCTGAAAGGAGCTGGAGAAACAATCAAGTCAAAGGGGAAGAAGAGATCCCTTTGCCTGATTCGAGGCAAACGAGTGCAAAAAATTTGGAACCGAGTACTGCCTGCCCTCTGGCAACACGGAATGGATAGTGATGTCGACGAGGAAGGAGGTCCGCCGTAGGTGGGGCAATGAGAGACCCTCAACTAAGGCACGAGAGAAAAGAGTAGAGCGACGGATAAAGTGACACTAATGATGATAGTGAAGTGGAAAGGACTAAGTAGCTAATGGACGAATTCCCTTGTTAGAGCATAAAGGGGGCAACAGTTAAATGGCAATGACACAATATCGTAAGGGATAGAAGACAGTGGGACTGAAGGTCATAATGTGCAACACAAGAGAGAGACCAAGCAATGAAGGATGGAGGGCTATAGCGGGGTACAAAAGGACTCAGAATAGACTCCATAAATGCGATGATGACTCAAATTGGATGCTCTAAACAAGGGCGACTCGATGGTGCTGCCACACAGTAAAGGCCCAATGGGGAACCATGAAAACATGAGTACAATATGGTTACTCATGACGAAAATCGACACGAACAAAGACAAGTAAGGAGGCAAAATGGTGCCCCAAGTACAAGTGTTGTAAGTGAGGAAATGCGATTTTAAGGAGAGGTGAAGTGATCCTCCTTGGACAAAATAGGTCCTGGCGAAGAATGAAAGTACAAAAAAAAAAAAAAAAAAAAAAAATGCTGGCTATCTAACAGAAAATAAAACACGCATCTCAGAAGGGAAACGCTAAGGGTAATATTTCTTAAGACAGAGTGCATTGCGAGGATTGCCTTTGAAGTCCTCTAAAAGGTATGCCCCCTTACCAAGCTCCTTACTGATGACGTAAGGGCCTAGCCATAATGAGTCGAACTTCCTGTGACCAAGGACATCATGGGCTTGGTCATATACTAGAACAAGGTCGCCTTCATGAAAAGGATGAGGCTAGACTTGTCAGTCACATTGAGCTTTTGGTGCGTTCCTTGGCCGCTTCCATGGTTTGCAATGCAACACGGTGGTCTTCAGAGGCACGCTCAAGCATGATAAGTCATTGTTCTAGAGGTTGGGTGTCAGGGAGAATTTCAACAGCCAGATGAAGGGAATGGATTTCACACTCGACCGGTAAGACAGCCGCCTCTCCAAAAACGAGGTGAGGAGGTTATGGTTGAGGGGCATAGGTGCCCCCGAGCATGGTGTGGTCATGCCAAAATGTATTTAGAAAAAGGGGAATCTAAACACATTTTAATGATGTGGTGTGCCATTTGGTCTTGTTATGGTTATGCAGTGTGAGAAAGGAAATGGAGGATTACCAATCTCTTTTGGTACTGCATATAGGGATCAAATGGACTTTAAGTGGCCGAGTGGGCAACCCTGGCGTCACTATCCCAAAAAGAGGATTTGGAGATAATGAACTGAGGCTCTCGTAGAAAAGCTATAGGTTGGTCAACAATAATGTCTAAGAGACTGGGTTGCTGATGTAAGATGAGGGAACGATAAGGGTATCATCCTAAAGTGATGCGAAGTGATATCGGGACTACAGGGTTCTTCTAAATGTGGAAGAATCTTTGGTACCCGTCGACACGATCGGAATGCACTAGGAGAGTTGTGAAGAAATGATTACTCTTGGTCTCTCAAATGTGGGTGCCCCCTTACCCAAACATTGGGTTTCAATTTAATGGCCACGGAGTGGATGTGGTTTGAACGCATGGGTTCGATGTAAGGGAATAGATAGAGTCGGGGGGTGTGGATTTTGTCCATGTCGTCGTCATCGTAGAAGATGGGGTGACTAGTGGAAGAAATACCACCTGACGTGGTGAAGCGACCTGAATCATCATCATGAGAAGAGAGGTTCACATGTGCATCGTCACAAGGGGTGACTGAAGAGTACGTAGATAACGGATCTACCGATGTTGAGCCCAAGGTGATCGCTGAAGGAAGGTCAAGCGAAACAACAGGGGAGGATTCAGAGGGAATGCACCCCGAGGGTCTCATGGATGATGATAGGTAGAAAATGGTGGATGAAGGCTCCGTCATCTCGACATCAGGAGGGGGAATGTCAATGGGAGCAGTCATGTCTGGTAGTTCTGCCGAAGAAAAATGCGCAAATAGGGGACAGGTGGACTCATTGCACTTGGCCTCGGATTGGTGGACCGCGGCTAGAGAGGTGCGGAAGTCCTCGAGCTGGGGACAAAGATGGGTGTAATGGCCATGGATATCACACAACACACAGGGGTGGTTGGTGTGAATAGTCTTGGGGTTCTTGATCGCGGTCGCGGAAGGAATAGAGGCTTCCGGGACCATGGACTCAGGGAACGCGACATTAACCATGGGCTTGAGATGAAGCAATTCAGGACAGGTATGGGTGGCGTGACTGAAAACATCACACAAAACACACTGGATGGTATGCTTTGGAGGCCTAGGAAGGGTAGGGTTTATTGGGGTAGCCTTGTCCTTTGATGCCCTCTTGCGAGCTTTGCCCTTCTTACCCGAAGCGATCGCAACAGGAGGTGGTTCCTGTTGAGGTGACTGAGGCACTGTTGCAGCGGGAGAAGTCTTGGGGACCGGTTGAACCGAGGTCAAAGCAAGATAAGGTTTGGGTTGACCAGGCAAGGTTAGGGCTGGAGGATCAAGGTACTAGATGGGAATCCCAAGGGTCAGGTTGGGAAGAGAGAGGATGGCCATGACAGGTACCGTGGACACTCCTGGTGGGGGAGCTAGGAACGGTATCTGACCAGAGGGGTAATGGGCAGGTGGGACGGCTCCTAAATGGCTAAGGCTTGGAGGAACCGTTCCAGGAGGACAAAGAGGCTCATGACTACCAGCTACAGATGAAGGGCTAGGAGCAGGTTGCGGAGAGCACGGTTGCTGACTAGCCGAAGTAGGTTGCTTGAGAGCAGCCCGAGACTATTGCATCATGCAAATGTTCGATGAGCTGGGGTCAGAGACAGGAGGAGGAGGAAGACCAGGGAAGGTTCCAAGCAGGGAGGAATCTTTGTAAATGCCGGGGGAGACACTGGTCAAGGAATCGACGGTTTGCTTGTTGGCTACAGAAGAGATGGTCGTCTCAGGTGAGGTCTGAGATTTTGGCTCATGATATGTCAATTGGTCAATGGTGACTATCTTTCCATTATGGGGGAAAGACATCTTGCGGAAAACCGCGGATGGGACAGCAGACATAGCATAGGTGTAGCTTCGCCCCAATAGAATGTTGTAGTCTAGCGGGGCGTCTATGACTTCGACGTCAACGCAAACAGTCTTACCGGCGAGGGTGATAGGACAATTACGAAATAGGCCAATGGGCTAGGAGGCATGACCGTCCCACGCTCTAAGGGTGATCGTGGAAGGGGCCAGCTCAGGAGATCTGAGTTGCTTCCAAACCGAAGCGGACATCACGCAGGTGGATGCCCCCTCATCAATTATACACCGGGAAACGTTGGCGTTCCGGATTTTGACTGGGATTTGGAAGGCGACGGAAGCAGGAAGAGGAGGATGTTCTGATTGATGGGCGTCGAACACAATCATTTGGTCATCAGCAGGATCTACAGCGCCCACGGCAGATAGTAGAGCCTTCTTTTGGGAAGGGCACGACTGGAGGAGTTCCAGTGTGGAAATGGCAGCAGGGGATTGCGCCAAAGCATCTACTATGCTATACGAGTGAGTAGCTTGACCGGAGGCAGCGTTTCGGCATAACGGTCCCTTAGGAATCTTGGTGTGAACCTCAAATTTGGGTTAAGGGATATGTAAGGGGCCATTCGGTGTCGAAAGAGGCTCTGTAGAACCTGAAGAAGGAGGCTCGGAGGAAAACTGATCAGGAGGCTTGGAGTACTGGTGAGACCGAGTTTGAAGGTTAAGGTCGACGGTTAGAGGTGGATCAGAGTTCATCATGAGGATCTGGTAATTGGAGGAACCAGAAGGGGAAGGTGGAGTGGCCACCTGTCCGTCAGGTGGTTGGGTAGCCATGAATCCCTGCTGTGCATCCACCTGCTCTTGAGGGGGCGGTGACTGCTGTTGCAGGGGTTGATAAGGCAAGGGAGGCGAAAGCGCATATGCTGGAGGAGTTGGCGCACCAGGCTGCGGATAAGGGTAATGGTTAGGTTGGGCAACATTGAGGTAAGCAGGAGGTTGGGCAAAAGGATGAGGCATGCCGTATCCTGGATGCGTGCTACCGGGAGGGGGAGAAGTGCAGGGAGTGGTGCCCCCTCCCCCAGGAAAACCATAGCTCATGAGAGGTTGAGCGGATGGATGAGAGATAGATCCAACGATACTGTCGGTGGCATGAGGTGCCCCCGGTGTATGGGCATCACCGGGTTTGGGGAGATCAGGTAGGACAGTAGGATCATAACCTGTCTGAGCGTAGATCAGGTCATACTTTAACGCCATTTGGAGGGCATCTTCTTCGGTTTGAGGAAAATGCGATGCGACATCTTTCCCAATAGGGGACAAGAGAGATCTAAGGAACCAGTCCATGTAGACACGGTCTTCGAAGGTAGGAGATTGGCATAGGCTCCGTCTTCTTCGCCATTCCTGGACATGGGTAGAAAGGCGGGTCGAAGAGGTTTGCTTGAAGGAAGTCAAGAGTTCGATACCAGTGTCATAACGAAGGGGAAGCTGGAAGTAAGATAAAAAATCCCGGGCAAGAGTTGCAAAGGTGGTATGGGAGGAAGTGGGTTGATCAACATACCACTTAGAAGCTTCGCCTGTAAGCGTGCGTTGGAACAATCTAAGACGAACAGAGTCATCGGTAATGGAGGTAGATGAACACCACATGTGGAAAGATCGAACATGATTGGAAGGATCTTCTCCAGCACGACCTTCAAACTTTGGGATGTCGGAAGGGAGCTTTGTCGGCATAGCAGGCCAACTAGCGTCATGGTGTATACGGTCGTTTGTCAACCGGTCCAAATCGGGGAGGCTGAGGCCTACCAAGAAGGGGAGCACGGGTGCAGCCGAGGTAGTTCCTGTGGCGGTTCCGCTAGTAGTAGTTCCGGCATTAGGGCCGGGAGCACTGCTAGCGTTAGGCCCTGGACCAGACATAGTGAAGGTGGCAGGGGGAGAACTAGAAGGAAAAGGAGAACCTGATGAATCAGGAGAGGAGTCAGAGTGCAGACTCAAAGGAGGACTGGTTCAACGACGGCGGGGCGGAGCAGGTCGACCAACCGGAAACTGAGGGTGAAGGCCAAGAAGTCTCCGGGAAAGGCGCCTTGGGGCGCAATGATGACAGGAAGAAGGAAACCGATAAGGGCAGAAAGGGACAGAATCAAGAGAGGTCAAGGGCAGACAAGGTGCAGTGACAATTGATTTTAGATTCTTTGCCAGGCGATGTTAACCAGGCGCTTCTTCACTTAGGGTCAGTGTGTGGTGTGCGTTAATTTTATTTTTTTAAAACCCTTTTCGTTTTGAGAGCAAGAAAAAGTGTGCTACGTAACTGAAAAGAAATCTGCAAAGAATAGTATATAATGCTGAAATAACAGAACATTTAACAGCTAACCATGCATCAATCTATCCCAAAAAGGCGGGTCTCTCAAAACTATTCTAAAAGAGGGCAAAAATCTAGTCAAAACACACATAAAAAGAGGCCAATAGATCTAGGGTCAAAAGGGACAGGGATCTAAAGGATAAAGCTGCTGAAAAGAGGTGCAGATCATAGCCAAGAGACAGAGGCAAGGTGGCTGGAAAAAGGAAGGTAATCAGCAAAAAGCGGAGGGGGAAAGGACGAGGCCCTAAAAGTAGATCCAAAAAAATCCTCAGGAGGTGATTTGAGAGGTAGAAGAGTTGATTACGAGGGATCTGAAAAGGAGGTAACAGATCTGGAAAAAAGGAGGCTGAAGCTCTAAAAAACAGATGGCTGAAACAGCTAAAACTCTTCCATAAAAAGTGGAGGGTACTAAAGCCCTAGGGGGCTAGGTTCCCACTTAGATGAGTAAAAATAGATCAGAACTTGGTCAAAGCGGGCTGAGACAGAGGCTGAAAGACCCTGACAAAAGCTGCAGCAAAACCCAGAAAAATTGCAGAAAAATCACTGAAAATTTGGCAGGTCGCAGGTTCTGACCTGTTTTCAGTGCAGGTCGCAGAAAAGGGGCAGAAAAGTGCGACCTGGAGGTCCAGGTTGCAGGTTATGGGCCAAAAAGTGTGACCCCCCATTCCGGTTGTCTCAGCGGCAGATTTTCAGAAAAGTTGCCGTCTCAGTTGCGGCTGGTGTCGCTTACCTACGCAATAGGGCCAGAAACACACGAAAGTTAGAAATTTTAATGGTTTAGGGTTTTATGTGAGAAAAACAACATAAAAATAGGAAAAATAAACAGTTGTAAAGAAACCCTAGGGTCTGAAGTAGCTGGATATGTAGGAATATGAGAAACGACAGTGGTCTTAATTTAAAACCCATGTGGAGTCGCCATTTGTTAGTATGAATCCTTTGTCGAAGTGTACGAAAAAGGACCACTTTAGCTACGCATAACTAATAGCCCTAACAACAAAAGTGGCTGCCAATATCTTCAGATCTACGGTTAGTTAGACATAAAAGAGCTGCAAAAACCAGATCTATGCATGGAAAGACATTAAGCAGAAAAAATAAGGGTTTGCTCCATATACCAATAGACAAGACAAGAACAATTTTTGAAAGAATTTTTATATTAATGGGGCACCTGGGAGGAAAACAAGAAGGTGTATCCAATTCTCCTTAGTGGGATGGGTTCTTGGAAGTCCTCAGCACTTCAGATCTAAGATTTCTCTCTCTTGTTGGTGTAGAAGACCCACACAAAGAATGGAACTCAAAGGGAGCTCTTGCAGCAAATGGCAGAAAATGGTGACCAAGTGTATAGATCGAGAGTGATCTAATAGGCAACAAAAGGTGAAGAATGGTAGGAAAAACCCTCCTATTTATAACAAAATATTGGGTCATTCTAGATCTTGGTGCATGGGTTAACCAGATCTAGATCCACTTTTCATGGAATATTTTATTATATTTGTTGGAGGGAAAAGGTATTTGACTTAGGTCAAATCCCTTAATTTGTCAAAAATAAATAAATAAATGATTTATTTATCTTTTTAAGGAAGCGGTTAGAAGATAATCAAATAAATAATGATTTATTTAATTATTTAAGGAAGTGGTTGAAAGATAATTAAATAATTAGTGATTTATTTAATTATTTGTGGGTGATTTGGTCATATTTAACAAGGAATATTATCTAAATAAGGTTTAAATAATTATTCCTAGAAAATAATAAGATAAATAAAGGTTTATCTAATTAATTTCTTTGATTTTGGGTTAAACATGACTGGGAATAATAATTAAATTATGGTTTAATTAATTATTCCATGAGGAAAATCAAACAAACATAGGTTTGTTTAATATTTCCTTTTGGGGTTTCTTGTTTTAACATAGTGAAAGCAATTTTACTTAGGGTAAAATTGGTCTTACATGGTGTACTTGGGTCCATCTAATGATAATAGGTTAGATGACCAAAAAATGGTGTAACATTGGTGATTCCAACAAATATGGCGGAATTACTATTTTTGGCACCAGATAGCTCGAATTAGTGCCAATTAGCTAAATTTAGGGAGGAAATTGTGGAGCAAACTGGTAGAGGACATAACTCAGCCAGTTTTCGACCAAATAGAGAGCAGAAAGAGGCTAAGGTACCATTTTTGAGTATTCTGAACTCATTGTTCTAGGTTTCAAGAGCATAAAAGCATTATAAACACATCATTTTTCAAATTTGAGCATCATTTAGAGGCCCAAGCCATGGAGGCTAAACCAAGGAGATGTAGCCCAGAAGGGGTGAAATAATTCATCAAATACCTATGTTGATGTGTTGTATGGTGATGTACTGTATTGTTACTTTCTATTTACTGTATTGTTACTTTCTATTGTTCAGTCTTTCTTTTACGTTAAATTGTTCATAAAAATCACATAAAAATCATTCATGAGACTCAATAACTTGCAAGAGAACTTGGATCCTTAAGCACATGTAAGACATTGGTTTCAAAGCATGAAAGAGGAATTAGCACAAAAGTACTAACATACCTTAATCATATCAATCACATATCATTTTCCCCTTCAATGTACATAATTTTCTATCCACAATAGCTCAACATTCTTAATCTTCCCCTCTCAGTCACTAATAAGAACGTTTCCAACACGGCCACTAGCCTCTCTTTGAATTATGAGAATGCTATGATGTCTCAAAATTATTAAATGAATACCCTAAGAGTTTATGTGAGTTATACATGAGACTACACAATCTTGTAGAAACCTTTAGAAACCCTATATGTTCAAATATCTAGTGTTATTAAAGCAGATAAATGCATGTCACAAAGTTTCATATCTCCAGAAGTAGTCTAAGCCAAGAAAATCACCTTGAGTAGCTATATGATCTCGTGTAGGCTACTACTAGGTCTATCATCCATCTATAACAATATCATAAGCGCACAAGTATTTAGAAATAACATCAAAATCACCAATAATAATAGAAGAAACATCAAAATCTATAGAAAATGCATTAAAATCACCCACAAAAACGATAGAAGCCTCAAAATCTATAGCATTTTGGGTCCCTAGAGTCACACTACGTCGTGTTATAGTGAAGAGCCCAGGAACATCTAAATTCAATATAATTTGTTGTTACGATCTTAGTATTCTATTGAGATTATGTTTATGAAATCATTTATGTTTATTTAAGTCTTTCTATAGGTTTTTTTTTGTATTATTTTGATTTAAGTATTCATGCATATTCATTCTTAGTTTCAAGCTTCAATAAGAAAAATAAAAGTGATGAAAATTTATAGCTAATTGAATCAAATGTTAGTTCTTGTTTGCTATGAATGTTGTTTTGTTTAATGGTTGTATGAATTCTACCCTAAATTCTACTAATATTAATTGTGTTGACTCCATATTTAAGTCTCATGCACTCCACTTTATCCATAATTTTCTCACAAGAAAATAAAAGAACATAAGGAACTATTTTTAGCCATTTAATTAAAGTTATTGATTTATGTTAATATATCTCTATATCGCTAGGAATGCAGTGAAAATTACTCATATTCAACTAACATATATTACACATTTAAAATCTAGATATCACATGCATTTGAAAATTCATCGTGGGTTTTTTTCAAGAAATTACAAATTATAATGAGTAAATTCCATTCAAGACAAATTTAAAATTCTTTTTTTAAAGTTTAAATTTATTTTTAGAATCTCTGTGCAAGAAAATTTCAACTATTCAATTTTGTTGGGCATGATTTTCACTTGTTTTTAGTTAGAGAATTCATGAGCTTTGGGTTTTAAATAAAGAAATGAAATGATTTGAAGAAGGGGAAAAATGAAGAACAAGCCTTAACAAATTCAAACGAGAAATTAAGAATTCATGTGAACCTGCTAAAATAAGATGGTTAGTTGAGTAATTAAGAATTTAGCCACAAGAAAACATAGTATTTTCAATTTTCAATTTTCATTTAAAACCCTGTAAAAGTCATCAAAATGGCCAATATACTCTTCAACAATCTTGATAATTTTTACTGAAATTAAAGAAAACAGTCACACTGATTCAAAATTTACGTTAATTAACAACATTTCAAGTTCATAACAAACCAGGTTTAGAACATAATTTTCGATGAAAAATCCTTGAAATATTATTAGTATGGTGCAAATATCAAAGCAGAAATATTGTTTCTTATAATTGCATGAGAAAGAGGAACTGAAAGACCAAAAATCACTTCAGAATTCCCCCTTAGATAACTTCAACTGTCTTAGAAAATTCTAGAAAAAAATTGATAGAGTTTACGCTGCACCAATTTTCTTTTCTTTTAATAACATCAAAATGAGGCCTATATATAGGAACTCAATACTCAAGACCCTATCTATAAACCAATAGTTGTATAAAGAAAATGACTAGGAATATTTTATAAATGACATTTGTCTTGTAACAAACTTCCTCTAGAAGTTTCTAGAAAAATATTTCATTTGTAGGGTAGGTCCCACTAGATTTGGTTGTAGTGGTTTATCTTTCTCTCTCTTGGCTATGACCTAAGATTATTCTCTCTCTTACCGGCTTCTGATGGTGTCGGTTGTGACAATGCTAGTGTCATTGGTTGAGGTCATTCTTGTTGTTGTGGTGGAGATATTGAGATGGAACCTACCTCTGTATATGCCACCTGTGACATTAGTGCATATCCACTCTGAATTTCCAACTTGTACCAATCCAACATTCCTTTCCATTCCTTTCCCAAGGGGATGTGGTGTGTTTGTGCATAAAAATTTATACCTTTCAAGGTCACGACTAGTTGATAGTCTAATTTACATTATTCTTTGAATATAATATTCAATAGCATAAACAAATTTCAAAATTTTATTCATACAAATTAACAATGTTCATCCCCTATAATGGGTGGTCCTCTTCCCCAAATCCTTTCTAATCTTCCTTGATATAATTTAGGCATTTCAGAAGCCATTATTTGGAATACACATCTCCATGCTCATAAAAAAATGGTGGTAACTTTCTTTTATATAGCACTCCACTTATATTTAAAAATTTATAAATCATCATCCAATGCTTCTATTTTATTTTCTAAAAGTGTTATCATTTTTTTTCCTATTCATCTAGTTAGCCATAGCTACTAATAGGGATATGTTGTGGTTTTATTTGACTAAAACCCACTTAGGAATGTGGTTAATGAAATTTATAATAGCTCTGGCCTTGGATGGGGATTTTCCAATAATTCTCTTAAGTGAATTCATTTCCTTATGGGCTAGTCTGAAAACTTCTATATTCTCTTGAACCAACTCCACATGACCCCAATGTTTTTCCCCTACCTTCATGATCTTATCTTAGATAATTATTTTAGTAAACGTAAAATAGGATTTGGTTGGTTTCTTCCTCCTCAGTACTTCCAATTGAACATCAATTTTCTCATTTTTTTCGTATTCTCGGTACATATTTTTCTTATTTCTCTCAATCTACTCCATTTTATCTCTCACTTCGTTCTCTCAACTTGAGAGTAGATCTTGTAGCCTCTTTGTATCCTCTCACACTGCTATCGATTCCACCCTCCCAATCAAAAAATATATGGTTTTTTGAGACTGCAGAGTTTGATTTGTCTTCTCTTTCATTCCTTCGACATGTGCCTCTGGTGGCACAATTTGGTCCTTCTATTCTTTATTCTTTGTGAGTTCCTCATGAATCTTGATATTTATATCTTGGCTCTCTTTATACACATTTTCCAACTAATTTTTTTACAAAGGGTGTGCAAAATAATCTTGAACTATTTTTTCAATCAGGCTATATCCTTGTCCTTCTCCTTCAATATCACCTTATATTTATTAAACTCCCTAGGTAATTTTTCTAAATGCATGGTTTTGTACCCTAGGGTTTTAATATTTATCTTCCTGGTCCTGTAAACCATTTTATCATATTTCAATTGATTATTGGCCTTGGAATAGAGGTCTCACAATTTTTTTGTCATTGCACTTGTTTGATGCATATATTTAAGCATCATGTGGGTCACTTGCAAATTCAAATCCATGAGATCAGTGTATGGAATATTATCCGTGTGCAAAGACAATTGATGGAATTGGTAGTCCAATATGGACCTCCAGTAGACGAATTTTGAGGTAAAAAATGGGCCTCAAAACAAAAATGTACAACAAAAATCAACTTTATAAGAACCAATAGGATTCAATATGATGATTTCAACAATGGGGGATGATTCACCATTTTTGGAGTAAAAAATTAAAAAGATTAAAAAAGAAAGAAAAAACTTTTTCAACTAATATTTTCAACTTATATCCCTATGATTTTACTCAAATTTTGAGCAGAATTACTTGTTGGATGTGGACTTAGATTTTTCATCCAAGGAGTAACCATGTTGAATAATTTTGTCGGACTATACTACATGAAAAATGTGAAATACATGAAAAACTGTGATTGAAATCATGGCTTTCATGTATTTCATAATTTTCATGTAGTATGGTCGATCGAAAGGATGAAAAATGGGTACTCCCTGTATGCTAAATCAAATTTTGCATCCAATGAGTGCTCCCACTAGAAATTTGAGTAAAAGAATAGGGATATAAGATGAAAATACAAGTTGAAAAGGTAGTTTTTTCTTTTTCCCTCCAAAATATGATGAAGTAATCTAATACTATTTTATTATATACACCATTATTTTATAAGATTCCTTAGGATTCCCATTTTAGAACTCAAAATTTCTCTAATGGTTGTATCCATTTTGGATTGTAACACTACCAACTTAAAAATTATTTGTTCATAATCTCTTCCTCTTTCTCTTCCTCTCCATAAAGGCTTGATTGGCTATTTCCATGAACTTCTTTAGGATTGACATGTGTCTAGGCTTGGAAACCTATATTTACTCTGTTTCCTCTGATCCTGACATGGAAAAAGGTAAGGTTTCCATGGTGAAAGCATATTTTCATGGAGTTGGAAACCGACTATTGTAAAGTATTAGAGCTTGTGACTCTATCTCAGCATCATCTTCATCATCCTCATCTCCTGCTACTTTATCTATCCTATATTTCTTTGAGCTAGGCTCCTGTACTTCAACAACATTCGTGGGTTTTGAAGTGCTTTGTTTCTTGCCAGAAAGGTGAGATAAATCTGACTCAACTAGATGCAGGATGGATCTGACTTCTTCCTAAGTGATTTTTTTCTCACAATCTTATACTATGGGATTCATATTATTTTTCTCTTTTTCTAGGTCCTTATTATTTCTCAATTCATAAATGATATTGTGTGGATCATACGTCTAGGCTCCTGCTTGTGGGAATTTGAAACCGTCCAATACCTTTTCCATGAGCTCCAAAGAATTCCTTGAATTGACATAAAATGGTCCCACTTTGTGAGGAAGGTGGAAAGTGACTATTTCTTTCCTTGAATTAAAGTGCATGTTGTCTCTGAAAAATATATGCATGATATACTCCAATGCAAAAAATGAAAGTATTCAAGAATGTTGGAAGTTGATACAGTTGACCCTTAAACCCATAAATTTAGATTATTATGTAGCCCTTTAAAAGGTACCAATCACCAACTCTTGTATCTGTGGTGAATTGAAACTTTTCCCTAAGGAGAGGAGGGGCTCTAGGAATAGGATGACTATACAGAAGCATGTACACCACTTACATAAAATAGTAAATGTAATCAAAGAAACCCAGGTTGTTTTTGTTATTTCAGATCCATTGATAGTGACTCATAGACTGGTAACAAGTTGTTATCACAAAAAAATGATCACCTAGCCATATCTAACTAGGTGGATCGAAATACACCATGTAAGACCAATTTTACCATATTAAAATTGCTTTCACTATAG
Organism: Pinus albicaulis; assembly: GCA_034641835.2. Classification (NCBI taxonomy): domain Eukaryota; kingdom Viridiplantae; phylum Streptophyta; class Pinopsida; order Pinales; family Pinaceae; genus Pinus; species Pinus albicaulis. The sequence continues at coordinate 473,304,486 of CM076576.1, read as the reverse complement.
GAAATAATTTGATAAACCATATCTTATTAAATTATTTCTAGTTAAAACAAGAAGCCACATGAGGAATAATTAAATAAATAATTATTTATTTGATTTTCTTCTAGGAATAATTAATTACATCACTATTTAGATAATATTCCTTGTCACATTTTACCCAATCATGAGAAATAATTTAATAAATCATTATTAATTTGGTTTTTATTTTGGAATAATTAATTAAATCATTAGTTATTTAATATTCCTTGTCAAATTTGACTAAATCACTCAGGAATGATTAAACAAATCATTATTTGTTTATTATTCCTTAATCACATCCTTGAAACAATAAGTAAATAATTTATTTATTTATTATTTCTAAATAAAGGTATTTAGCCAATTTAAAATATCTTTTCCCTCCAAAAAATATAATAAAATACTCCAAGCGGTTAGATCTATATTGTGGTTAATAATGTTTGATTATTTTCCATTTTTTAGAATAACCCAATATTTTGTTATAAATAATAGGGTCCTTCGTCCATTTCTCACCATCATCATTTTCATTGTTGCTATTATATTCTTTTTCCAATTGAGCTTCCATATGACTTCAATGCACATTTTTGGGTTTCACACATCAACGAGAGAAAAATCCAAAAAACTGAAGCATAAAGGACAACCAAAGGACCCATCCCTTTTGAGGGGGACCTATAACCATCATATCAGTCTCCTTCACCAAGTGTAACATATTAACTATAATATTATACATTCTTTCAAAAAAAAAATTCAATGGTTTTGGTTTTTACATTAGTTAATATTTTTTGTTGTTTAACATCTTCTGCTGCATAGATATATTATTTTACAGATTTCTTCTAACTTTCTGTTGCAGGTCTAAAGAATTAGATAGCCATATTTTTTGTTAGGGCGGTAAATGACTCGTGGCTTAAGTAAATCCTTTTTCGTACACCTTCCAAAATATTTTATGCTAACAAATGGCAACTCCACTAGGTTTTTAATTACACATTGTCGTCAACAAATGGTGACTCCACTAGTGTAATTCAGAAACCTGGGTGACCAACAAATTTAGCAATCATGGTTTTCTTCAGCCATTTTTCAATCTCTTGATGTCTATTTCTAGCTTTTGTTCCCTTATTTAGTTAAAATTCCAATTTCTCATAATTTTTTGGTGTTTTCTGCAGGTCACAGGTACCAGCTGCACAGGAGACTACAAATTTGTTCAAGACCTGTCACCCGAGAATTAAGGAGGGAAAATCACACATTTCATCCCAAAATGTGCAATTTCATCTCCATATCATACTTTTTACCTCAAAACCTATGCTATCCTCCTGTTTCAGGTGAGAACCTATAATTCAGAAAATTTTCAGGAAATGTTTCTGAAATTTTCAGGGTTTGCCGAGAGCACTGTTTTGGGTTGTTTGACCACTATTTCAACCCTTATTGGGCCCAAATATGCTTAGTTTGTATATTTTTAGTAGAAAAAAATCCCCCTAGGGTTTCAATAAACTTCCACCTTTTGGGAGGAATTCAACTAAGTAGGTAGTCTGAGATTTTCAAAACTTTTTGCCATTGTTTCAGGGTCTGATCCATTATTTTTGTAGACCTTTAGGATAGGTTGTTTTAGCATCCAAAACTCCATATTTATTTATTTTTTCCTTTCCCCTTAGGGTCCCACTGTTTTCCTTAGGTTCTAAATCTTCTTCCCTATATTTTGCAGCATTTCCCCCCTCTGGTTTCTTGTTGTTTTTTGTACCATTTTCAGCAGTATTGAGTCATTAGATCCCAGTCCCATAGACATTAGATCTTGTGACCCTTTTTTATTGTGTTTTGAGTTTCTTTTTTTCCTCTCCTAGTATTCTTTTTTAAGGCCTTGTTTGGGTGGGGTTTATGCTTGATTTATTTTTTATTTTACTGCCATTGTTTCAATTTTATTTACAGTTTTCAAGATTTTATTTCAACAATCATTTGGCATCATCATAAAACATGCTTAGCTATCTCATCCATAATACACACTTATTTTCACACAATCACACCTAAAGTGAATGAGAGCTTCATTCAAACTGCCAAGCCAAGAATTAAACATGCCACTTAATAAATCTAACTTACATAGATTAAGCCCACTTTAGAATTAGGCCAAAAAATATTTGTAGTTAGATGTAGGATCGGTGGGAAAGGCCTCCAATAACACCCACTGATTGCATACATTGAGACATTTAAATTTGAGTTAATAGGAAGCTTAAAATCCTTCACCGTCCCATAGTCAAAGTCAGAGTGCATCAGAAACCTGTTCCAGAAGGGGTTTGGCTAGGACATCGTGTGAGTGGTTCTCCTAATGGCTACCCAACCTGTGGTAGGCAATTCCATGCGTTGTCTGATTTACCAAGAAGCTAAAGACTCGATCACCGCTATGGGATGAAGGTAACCCTAGTGGAAAATCTTAGGAAAACTCCTTATAAGACTGACTGTGGGAAGTAGTTGGTTCTCTACCCTACCTTTCTCCTTGAAAGGCCATCTAAAACATTAGATTTAGGATTTTTAAGGATTTATATTACCTTTAGGCTAGAGGTCATCTTTATTTCAATAAGGCGTGTTTGCCTACATTAGAGTAGCTTATAGAATAGCTAATTTAGAATTGGCACCACTGCACTAAGTGTTTTCTTGTTGTTTGTTACTCTTTTGTCTCTATCATCATTTAGTCTTTAGTGTCATCTGTGTCTTGACATCATTGCACCCCTAGGCGTTTGTTGTGGAGAATACTATAAGGTATCCATCCTCAGTTTCCGTTAGGACATATTACTCCATCCCATCAGGTTCGATTTAATCCTCTCAAGCCTGCATTGAGTTTTTTTTCTTACTCTCGTTCTACTGATTCATCGAGTTATTCCTCTGATTTTGCATCTTCTCAGCCTCATATCACCATCATGTCAAGCACCAATAGAGGTGAAGGAAGCCAAGGTGGTAACCTGGGTCCCAACCCGAGCGATACCACTAGTAGAACCATTACAGTCGTGATCACTGCCACCACGTTTCTCCCCTTTATGGATGGTCTAAGTCTCCCTGACTTTAACCAGTTAATCAATGATCCCATTCTCCATGATGCTGGTTGGCTAGATATGTTAGGTCCCTATATTACTATTATAGTCCCTTATTTTTGTTAGTGTAACCCCCTTATTGTTATTTTCGTACCCTTGTAACCCCCATTTTTTTATTATTGTGCCTTTACATTATTATTGTTGGGTCAGCTAGGATTACATTGTGGCCCCATGGAATCCTATATATAGAAAGGTAGTTTTTTCATTTGTATCATCCAATAATTGTTCATTTATATAATGTATTGGAGGTTTCCCCCTTGAAGCAACTTAGTTATAAGGCGTTGATCTCTCTTTTCTTCTATTTTTGGAGCTGGTTTCATAACATTTGGTATTAGAGCTTTGGATTCTAGGGTTTCCTTGCTCCAAACAGGTCATCGTGGAATTTTCGCTCTAGATTTTTTTATACGATTATTCAGAAGTTGGAATGATTCCAGAGTGAAGCTGAAATCCTGAGGAAAATCGTGTAAACATTTCAAATCTTGGTTCACAATATTTTCAGAGATATGATCTGTGGAAGTTAGAGTGTTTTTAGGCTCTCGAATTTCACCTAAAACAGGTCATCATAACATTTGCGCTATAAATTATTTTCTACCAAGGTTGAGAAGCTGAATTTTTTATAGAGCAAAGTGGAAATCTTGTGGAACTTCCTGCACAAATTTTAGATCTTGGTTCGCAACATTTTCAGAGATATGATCTGTGGAAGTTAGGGTTGTTTCAGGCTCCCGAATTTCATCTCAAATAGGCGACCATGGGAAAATCGTCATAAATATCTCTTTGAGCGTCAGATTGGAATTATGTAGAAGGTGGCCACAAGTACACGAAATTTGGTTTTCTATGTGTCAATTTCATAGCCAAAGGAGGAAACAGTGACACATGGCACATCGTACAAGTTCGCTCTACTGAATAAGTCCATAATTAGGTTATTGTGAGAGATTAGGAATAAATTTTCCTTGAACAATCCAAATCAGGTCAGACCTGTGGCATTTGAAATAAGATTTGGAGTGCTACTATAGGGCCAAATCTCAGATATTGAAGATCCATAAACACACATATAATTCAATTTCAATATTGATCTCCTCAAAAGCAAGAAAAATGTGTGTATCTTTTTTTCCGAATTGCATAAGTCTTGTTTGAAGAATCAATTTGAATTGATTCCAAGGGAATATTTTAGAATAGATATTAGTATTGGATTCTAAAATTCCCCCTACAAATAATTCAACACCCATTAATCCTTCAGAAGGTTCTATTATGGCTCATGAAGATGAAGAAATGCAACATGACATATCAAAATTACAAGAGCAAGTGCACCAAATTTCGCTCTCACAAAGAGCAACAGAAAATGAAACGGATGTAATGAAGAAAAGCGTGGAAGATAATATGGATGGTTTGAAGAATGGTATGGAAGAAAAAATGGAAGGTTTTAAAGAAGACATGGAAGGTTTGAAGGAGGGTTTTTCAAAGTTGATATAAGAAATGATTCCTAATGGTGAAAAGATAGTAGAGGAAACTCATGATAAAAAAAAAAAAATGTTAATCGTGATTTCATAAACTCTATTGTTGGATTGAAGAACCACCATATTCCAAACATGGACATGAGGAATTTTGATGGCAAGGATCCTATAACATAGATACTACATATGGAGCAATATTTTGATCTCAACAATGTGCAAAACACACAAAAGGTACGCATTGCAACTTTACATTTAGAACAAAATACATTTGTATGGTATCGATGGATTTTCTCCCATAAAAAAATTGTCACTTCATCAATTTTTACGAAGGAAATTATAGCACATAGAGAAACACCTTCTTTAGCCAATTGATAAATCTCAAACAAAAGGGTTCAGTGGTGGAGCACATTAGGACTTCCAAAAATTGAATATAAGGGTAACTGATATTACAGACGAACACATGATTGATGTCTTCATATGGTATTTAAAGGATAACATCCAACATAAATTTCGCATTTGGGAACCTAATTCATTGGAGAAGGCATTCAAATTGGCAAGAAAAATTGAATGTAAAATTATGGGGAAGCCTACCACTCACATCTACAAATATGGAAGTGTTCTACTCCTAGACTTCCACAACCTACAAGGTTGTCACCACAACATTTGGAAGAAAAAAGAGCTAAAGGGCTTTGCTACAGTTTTGATATAAAATAAACTAAAGGTCATAAGTGTGCTGAGAAGAAATTATTTTACATAGATTGTGAAGAGGAGGAAGAAAATGAATGAGAAACTTCAAAATAAGAGGATATACACCAGGAACCAACACTAGAAGAAGAATAAATGAGTCCGACCATATCGTGTAATGCATTGGAAGGAATTACCACTCCCAAATTCTCAGGATAGAAGGGCATATCTGGAAGAAAAAGGTAATAATGTTGATTGATTTGGGTAGTACCCATAATTTTATTCATAGTAAGGTAGCCAAGGAATTGAATTGTTTCCTATACCCAACACCAGAATGTCAAGTGATGGTTGCAAATGGAGGAACTATAAATTGCTCTGGAAAATGCCATAATATAAAGCTATCCATGGGAGAATATGTATTGAATAATCCAATGCTTTCCATCCCAATGGGAGGTGCTGATGTTGTACTAGGAGTACAATGGTCACAATATTTGGGGACGGTAGCTTTTAATTTTCAAGAACATTTATTGAATTTCTTTTTTGGAAGGAAAAAAAATTGAATTACGGGGTATCGCAGGGAAGCCAAGAAAGATAATAAGCTATAATGTCATGACAAAGCTTCTGAATAAAGAACAAGAAGGCGTAATCGCACAATTATGCTCACTAGAAGTTCCAACATCAAAATCATCTATTTCTCCAGATCTCCAAAAAGTCTTGGACAATCATTCCAAGGTGTTTAAAACTCCCAAAGGGCTCCCACCTATTTGTGATCATGATAATTCTATTCATTTTACTCCAGGAAGTGTTCCTCCAAACATCAGGCCTTACAGATATCCTTATGTCCAAAAGAGTGAAATTGAACGTATGATTGCAGAAATGTTAGAGGTTGGTATAATTCAACCTAGTCAAAGTTCTTTCTTTGCTCTAATAGTATTGGTGTAAAAGAGGGATGGAGCATAGCACATGTGTCTAGATTAAAGGGAGCTCAATAAGCTCACTATTAAAGATAAATTACCCATTCCTGTGATTGATAAATTATTGGATGACTTACACGAAGAAATTTATTTTACCGAGTTGGATCTTCATTCATGATATCATCAAATTAGAATGAAGATTGAAGATATTCCGAAAACATCATTTCAAACTCATGAGGGTCATTATGAATTTTTTGGTCATGCATTTTGGCCTTACCAATGAACCTTCTACATTTCAAGGGTTGGTGAATTCCATTTTCGAACCCTTCCTTAGAAAATTTGTGCTAGTATTTTTTGATGATATACTAATGTATAGAAAGTCTTGGAAGGATCATGTTCAACATGTTGACAGGGTGCTCAAAATATTGAGGAGAAACAATTATATGCAAAAACATCCAAATGTTTCTTTGGAGTACAAGAGGTGGAATATCTGGGTCACAATGTATCTCATGAGGGTGTTAAGGTAGACCCTAACAAAATTAAATCCATCAAGGAATGGAAAGTCCCCACAACCATAAAGCAATTGCGCGGATTTCTTAGGTTAACAGGGTATTATCACAAGTTTGTTAAGAATTATGGGAGAATAACAACACCTTTAACAACATTATTGAAGAAAGATGCATTTTCATGGGCTCCTGAAGCAACTAAGGCCTTTGAACATCTTAAAGAGGCAATGTGCCTAGCTCCAGTCTTAGCTACACCAAACTTCATAAAAATCTTCATTGTGGAATGTTATGCCTCAAGAAATGGAATTGGTGTTGTTTTAATGCAATAAGGAAGACCCATTGCCTTTGAAAATTTTCCAATCAAAGGAAATTATTTACAAAAGGCTATTTATGAGCAGGAAATGTTGGCAATACTACATGCACTAAAGAAATGGTGACATTACCTAATGGGAAGACATTTCAAGGTAAAAACTGATCATGATAGTCTTAAACACTTTTTGGAACAAAGACTATCTTTAGAAGAGCAAAAAAAATGGGTCACAAAGATGTTGGGTTAGGACTTTGAAATCATCTACAAAAAGGGGAAGCTAAATGTTGTTGCAGATGCACTCTCAAGAAAGGATGAAGAGGTGGAAGCATTTCTTTGTTCCATCTTTATTATCCAACCAGATTGGATAACCGAAGCAAGAGATGAATGGAAGAAGGACGAAGAAGTGTAGAGACTCATTCAAAAGTTGCAGCAAGATCCTAGTACATATGATACATTTAATTGGAAAAATGATTCCTTATAGTACAAAGATCACTTATATATTTGCAAGAATTCCCAACTAAAAAAAAAATTCTTTTGGAATTGCACACTTCTCCTTTAGGAGGACACTCGGGATTTTTAAAAACTTACCACAGGGTGAAGAAAGAATTTTTTTGGGATGGCCTTAAATATGATATTCAAAATTTTGTGGCGGAATGTTTGGTTTACCAGAAAAATAAAGTTGAGACAATTAAGACGCATTCTACAACCTTTGTCCATTCCAATTCAGTGTTGGGAGGAGATTTCAATGGATTTCATCACAGGTTTAGCTAAGTCTGAAGGAAAGAGTGTCATCATGGTGTTAGTTGATAGAGTTACAAGTATGCACACTTTTGTGCATTATCTCATCCATTTAAAGCAAGTACAGTTGCTACTTCATTTATGGAAACAATTCAAAAGCTACATGGAAACCCGAAGATTATTGTAAGTGATAGAGATCCCATTTTTACAAGAAATTTTTGGATGGAATTATTTTCTTGTTTGGGTACTCAACTAGCTCATAGCTCATCTTATCATCCTCAATCCGATGGTCAAATTGAGATAGTGAATAAATTTTTGGAAGGATATATTCGTTGGTTTGTATGTGATAAGAAAGCACAATGGGTCAATTGGTTACCTCTCGCTGAATGGTGGTATAACACTTCCTTCCATACTATAGCAAAAATGACACCATTTATGGCACTTTATAGATATCATCCACTGCCCATCACATCTTATTTAAGGGAAAATTCTAGGGTTCATGCAGTGGAAGATCACATTGGGCATCAATAAGAAGCTCTCCAAATCTTAAAGGATAACCTAAATTAGGCACAAAATCGAATGAAACAACAGGCAGATCAACATAGTAGTGAGAGAAATTTTGATGTAGGAGACTGGGTATTTTTACGGCTACAACCATACAAACAAATGTCTCTCAATCAAGCTAATAAGGATAATAAATTATCACCAAAGTACTATGGTCCTTACGAGGTGTTGCAAAAGATTGGTACTATGGCATACAAATTGGAGCTTCTTGCTTATTCATGAGTGCATCTAGTTTTCCATGCTTCATGCTTAAAGAAGGTTATAGGGGACAAAATTCTAGTTCAAACAATATTTCTAGAACTTGATGAGGAAGGAAAAACCATATTGGAACCAGAAGCAATCATGGAAACAAGAACTTGACAACTGCGAAATCGATCAATTTCATAGTATCTCATCAAATGGAAGAACTTACCCACTAAATATTCTACATGGGAGGATGAGAATTTTATAAAAAAGCACCTGGGGCTACTCAAGCATTGAGGACAACACTTTTTTGAAGCAGAGGAGCATGTTAGGTCCCTATATTACTAGTATAGTCCCTTATTGTTGTTAGTGTAACCCCCTTATTGTTATTTTTGTACCCCTGTAATCCCCATATTGTTATTATTGTGCCTTTACATTATTATTGTTAGGTTGGCAAGAATTACATTGTGGCCCCATGGAATCCTATATATAGAAAGGAGGTTTTGTCATTTGCATCATCCAAGAATTTTTCATTTATGTAATGTATTGGAGGTTTCCCCCTCGAAGTGGATTATTTCTAAGGCATTGATCTCTCATTTCTTCTATTTTTGGAGATGGTTTCATAACAAGATATGCCAAAAAATCTCCCTTCTTGCATTCTTAAGTTTGAGGGAAAATCTGGAGAAGACCCTACGAATCATGTTCGCTCCTTTCACATGTGGTGTTCATCCAAATTCATCACCGATGATTCCATACATCTTCGGTTGTTCCAACGCACACTCACTACCAATGCTGCGATGTGGTATATTGACCAACCCTCTACCTCTCATTCCAATTTTTTCAAATCTTGCTAAAGAGTTTCTATCAGATTTCTAGTTACCCCTCTGTTATGTTACCAGGACCGAATTGTTGACCTCATTTTGTCAAACTTATGCGACCCTCCTTTATGACCATGTACAAGAATGGCATAGAAGAAGATGCATGTGTAGATATCCTACATTTGATATCCATGTCTATATGGATTGGTTTCTAAGAACGCTCTTATCCCCCATAGGAAGAGACATCACATCTCACTTTCCTTAGACCAAGGAATAAGCTCTCAACATAGCTTTAAAATATGACTTGATTTACACTCAGTCGGGTTATGTTTATACAATTTTACCAGACCTTCTTAGACCTGGTGGTGTGACTACAATGGGGGCATATCATGCTGTCGAAGGTATCGTTGGTTCCCTTTCACACCCATCTCCATATGCTCCTCCTTAGACAAGTTATGGTCACCCTCAGGGGGGGACCAGTTCCTCCAACACTTATCCCCCTCCTCCAGGCAACTTGTATCCCAGTTAAAGCATGTCTTATGAATTTTCCCAACCACATCATTAGATGTCAGGGTCATTTTTTTCTCAACCTATTTACCAGAATATTCCCCCCATCTCCTTATTATCCTTATGCACCTCCCTCCGCTCCATCCACTGCTGCATTAGTGTCTTAACCTCCCACACCTTCTCAACCTCTCCCACAAAAAACACCTCCTCCTCAAGGTCAAGTGTATGCTAAAAAAAGCGTGAAAAATACCACCAATTCAAAGAAAAGTAATAAGGGGCAAGGAAATTAGAACCAACAAACACAAGGTGACTAGGGTAGCCAAGGTACTCAACCAATTGCACCCCAGGGAAACAACCAAATACCCTAAACCAACACTAGGGAAATCAATCCAAGAATAATAAGGCTATTCGTACGAAGAATCCTTGTGCATGTTCTATTGTATACGACCATTACACACATGATTTTCCACTTTTACCCAGATGCGTTAAATGTGGGATTCCCAAGCAGCTTCTATAGGACAACAACCCATGGTGTCTCTTCCTTAAACTATTTCTCTGCCCCAACTATTTTTGCTCACTAATCCTTTCCCTTAGAAAGGATGTCTCACTAACCAACCTATACAAGGTTAGTTTGCCCATATACCTCAATATTATGGTCACCCCAATTACCATATTATCATTATGAACTCTGAAAAGTTCAATATTGCCCAAGCCAACCTATAGACCCTCTCGCGCCATTATGACAAGAAAAATGATATGTCTGCAACCCAATCCCAAAACAAAGTGTCCAATGAGTCTATTCTGACACCAAATGGTCCCTTATAGATCCCTCCACCTAAGGCATAGGTCATACCAAATATCCCCAAAGGGACATTACGTCATAGTGCTGCTTCAAACAAAGATGCCCACACATGCAACCTAGTAGATGACTTGGCGCAGTCTCTTGCCACTATGTCAATGATGGAAGTTCTCTAGATGTTCCCATCCCAACATAAAGCTCTACTATCTTCTCTAGGAAATGTGGACCCTTCATATGATTGCTTGATCATCTTTGATTTTGATAAGTTAGAAAATCATCCTCTCCCTTCATCATTTTCTTTCCAAATACTAGTCTCCATTAGAAACACTACTGTCCAACGGTGACTCATATAAGAAGGTGTATCCACATGTGTGATGTCTACCAGTGTTTGGAAACAACTTGGGTAACCTGATATGTCCCCATCCACCATCACTTTACGTGCTTGGGATGGTCACCCTTCACAGCCACTTGGCATGTATTGGGTAATTTTCCTATCACAGTTTCTAGAAAGACTATTTGCATTGACATAGAAGTCATCAATGCCCCCTTGGATTATAATATTCTTTTGGGTCATAGTTATACATATTCAATGTTAGATATTGCATCTTCGGTTCACCATAATATATGCTTTCCCCATAATAGAAATATCATCAACATAAATTAGTTGACATATTACGATTCGAAGTCTTAGACATCACCCCAGTCTACCATCTCGTTGATGACCAAGAATCCACATGTCTCGCCTCTCACCAATGTCTCTCCAGGAGTCTATAGAGATTCCACATTTATTGGTTCATACTATGGTCCAACTCCTACCCCTTCTAAGCCCATTTCATCCAATGTTTTTATGTTGCAAGCATCATTGGTTAATCATAAGCAGCATGGTATACCCATCTAGAATTCAGTGCCTTCGCAACCTGCTTTTGTTCACTCGACCTAGCCACCAAGATCAAGTCCTCAAGGACCTTCTACTCATGTTGGTGTCTCTCCTCCCCCTTTTCAACTAGGAACTGTTCTCCCATGCCTTAACCATCAGAGAGAATTTTTGCCAAGCCATTATCCTGCAGGTCAGATATCATTTTTATTCCCCCTATCTGGAATATTTATTGTGCTTGTCATGGCTACGTTGAGTTTATCAAATATGACGGCGAGGATCCCAATATAGTACATTGATCCCTTAACAAACACTCCACTAGACCCCCACAAACCATATTAAGCTTTGAACCTGGTCCAACCAGTCGCTCTGACCCATTCCTTTGCTTCAGTTCCACAAAAACCTCAACAGGATCCCACCCCTATTTTGAAATCTTCTAGTGAGGGGGGAAAATCCAAAAATAAGGAACCTACAGAAAAGGCTCCCCAAACAACTTCAGCTCCACATAGGCCTCCAAATCCTACTCCACCATTTGATTTGTGTGATGTTATTGTGCATGCCACCAATAACTATCTCGGACTCCCTCGTCTCAAACCTGTGGTCGACGATACACCTCCTGACTCTAATATCCCATTGGTCGATGTTACCTTACCTGAGTCCAAGAAAAAAAAATCATTATGCACAAACCACCCATGCGCTTTGTACAATAACTATGGCCACTACTCTCATCAATTTCCTCATCTCAAAAATTTTTTCAATACCTTTTAGGTGTTTCGTGAAATAGAGGTTGATCATAGTGGATCATCTACTCCTCTACTTGTGAATTTTGTCCCCACCATTACACTAGAACAAGAGGACTCTAATGCACCCATTTTGATCCCTCCCCTAATGTCGAGATGATATAACATACAATATCTATTCTCTACCTGTCATCATCCATGAGATACTCAAATGAGAACCCCCATGAAGTTCCCTATAATGCTTCTCTAGAACCTCCTTCGTCGAATACCCTAGTATCAACATCAGTAGATGTTTCATCTATTATCTCTTCATATACCCTTCGTGATGATGCATATGTGAACCATATATCTCATGATGATGCGCTAGGTAACTTCACCACATTATATGGTATCTCTTCCTCCAATTATCCCATCTTCCATTTAGATGAAGACATCATTGAAGCCATGACCACCCATGTTTTTCCCTGGGATGATATGCACCATCGTGCATAATTCCTTCCACAAAAAACTCATGATCAACATGTTGTGGAGTCAAAAGAATTCATCCATAGTAATTTTGAATGGTTCAATAAACCCTTACTCCGAACCCATGCATTTGAACCACATACACCATTTAGCCATTACATTGACACCCAATGTTTGTGTAAGGTGGCTCCCATATTTGAAAGTCTAGGAGAAGCAATTCTACCCAACCCTCCTGGTGTATCTGGTAGTGTCGAATCTAGTCCCATTATTCTTTCCCATTTAGAAGAAACTATAGAGTCCCATATCACTTCATATCACTCTATGGATGATCCACTTAATCATTCCTTCATCTTACATCAACAACCCATTCCCTTAGACATTGTTAGTTACCAACCTATATGTTTTCTAGGTGGGAACCATTTCAATATCTCTAAAGCCACTCTTTGGTATAGTGACACCATGTATGTGAACCTAGAAATTCAATTGATTTGATTCATATGCAGTGCCAAATGAGATTGGTAATCCATTATTTCATTTCTCTAACTGTATCTATCCATTCTTCCTAAAGGAAGACAACCATAACATAAACAGATGGCAAAAAAAATTATCAAAATGTGTTTAGAGTCCAATATTATAAATACATTTGGCATTCCCATAGCATGTTACGTGGGGGGAACCTATGCCCCTACATCTCCTCATCATCCTCTGGAGGATATTGTGTCATTTGGGCTAAATCATTAGGGGAATTTTGAGGTCTAAAATAGGCCTCCTAAGAAAAATGTACAACAACAATAAAATTTATAATGACCAATACGATTAAATATGATGATGTAAACCATGGGGGAAGATTCACCTTTTTTTAAGTAAAAAGGTAAAAAGATTAAAAAATAATAAAATAAAAACTATTGTTTCAACTCATATTTTCAACTTATCTCCCTAATTTTTTACTCAAATTTCAAGCAAGAGTACTCGTTGGATGAAAAATTTAATTCTTCATCCAAAGAGTACCCATGTTGCATACTTTCGATAGACCTTGCTACATGAAAAAATAGAAATTCATGAAAAACTGTGATTGCAATCACGTTTTTCATGTATTTTCCATTTTTGTGTAGCAGGGTCCATCTAAAGTATGGAAGATGGGTACTCCTTGGATGAGGAATCCAATTATGCATCCAACTAGTGTTTCCTATTGAAATATGAGTAAACCCATAGGTAGATAAGTTGAAAATACGAGTTAAAAAAGTAGTTTTTTCTTTTTTCCCTCTAAAATTTGATGATGTAATCTAATCTTATTTTATTATTTCCACTATTAGTTTATAATTTCCTTCGAAGGCCCAATTTGTACCTCAAAAATCCCCTAATGTGCTTGAATCCCTTATTTGAGTACTTGGAACATCATGACACTCCACAAAATCCTCTATCTAGGGGCATCATTCCCACATTTAGCATACCAGATCACTCCCCTCCATCACATATGCTTGGGGGAAGTATCCCATGCTTTGGGGCATGATGTCACCCCCAGGCACCTTCTCACATGATTAACATAATTCTCAGCCTAGACCCCAATGATCTAGGTATGGTCGATTATCCTTCCATTCTTAGGATAGTTTTTCCTCCTAGCCTCTCTAACGAGCCATATACATACATCGCATATCAGAGATGCTTGATACCATATTTTCAAACATTCTACTTTATGTGATACCAAATTTACCACTTGGTCCCCATGTTCAACTTTCTGGGTGGGGATAATTCTAGACCTTGTCTAGTAGTTCATTCCTATATTCCTTTCTTACCTTAATTCTTCACTAGGAACCATCCTTCTAAGAAGTATTAAGGCCACCTTTAGACCAGTAAGGAAACCTACCAGAAAGTCACATATTTTGATTCCAATGGTTGGTTTATCTGCTATGATCTCCGCACAACTTAGGTCCTTCTCCTCCTCTCAAAATTCACCAAAAATCACTTAGAAAACGAAGAAACATTGGAGGAAAAAAACCTTTTTATAAGAAAATCCCTATTTTTTCTTTTTCCCATTGAAACCAAACCGTAGCTTTGTTTGATGAACTATTAGAACCATTGGAAAGATCACACCGAGTTCTATAATGTGTATTTCTCTATTTTTGGTAATTTGACACTTTATCCAGAAGCCATTTTTTGCATGAAGTTTCACTTTGCAGCCAACTCAAACCAAATTTCTTCATATGAGCCGCTTGTAGTTCGGTACCACTTTACCTTGGCACTTGTCACCTTATGTGTCTATTTTCATCATGAGTAACCATTATTTACTCATGTTTTTACGGCCTCCTTGGGCCTATCCTATGTGAAAGCATCATCGAGTCACCCTTGTTCATGGGTCATACTTGCATTCATGGAGTCTGTTCCAAGTCCTATTATGTCCTCATTACAATATTCTGTCCATATTTGCATCATGTCCATCCCGTGTTCCCCATTTTTTCCTCCAGTTATTTTGTGTATCATCATCCCCTCCTGAATTGATTCATTCGCTACTAGGTCAACCATCATTTTATGCTCTGACAAGGGAAGTCGTTCGTCTGCCTCTTGGTTTCCATCCTTCCATCATCATCCCTAGTTTCATTCTATCACTCACTCTACTATGCTCTGTCATGCCTTAGTTGAGCATTCCTTATTACCTCAGCTATGGTAGGCCCTATTTGTCGTCCTCAGCACATTCATTCCAGAAGAACGATCTAGAGGGTGGTGTAACTTGGTTCCAACTTTCATCATTGTTCGGTGCCTCGGATCAAGCAAAGGGAATCATCATTTCTATTTGACTTGGTTGTCTCTCATGTGCTCGACCCCAGCTCATTATCACATGATTGAGGATCGTACACTTGGTGGTATTGTGATCCAATAGATTGTACCAGTGATTCCTTGGTGTGTGTGATATGTTTCATACCCCATGACGGGATGGCCCTTTAGGTAGCCCCCCACATGCCTGCATGACCTTAGATCATATGCTTCAACCTTAGATGTAGTTCGACATATTTGATGGGTTTGGTTCCACCTGCTTGCAGTGCCCGTAACATGCATGCTTCATTTAGATGATCCATTCAGATCTTCAAATCCCTTCCATGTTCAGCAGGGCTTATTTGGTTGTGCCCCCCCCTCTCGAGACACATGGAGGGGAATTATATCTCATGTACTCAGAAATTATTGTATTAAGACCTTCCTCTGTTTTCCAAGCGCCTTATGTATATGGGATTCATTGTATTACTTTGTGGCCCATTGATGCCAGCATATCATATATCATGTACCTTCTATCTCAATCCCACATTTTTGGGCTCATCATTATTTTTTGTACCCATTTATCTCGACGGGTATGGGTATGCCTCCCTCGCCTCATTGAGATCATGTATTCCAAAATAAAAGGAGACTTATATCAATTAGTAGGTCTTGCCCCCTCTATGTCCATCCTTCCTTGCTTTGCTTCAGTTATGCCTCTCTCTCTCTCTGACTCCCCTTTGGTGTCTAGTGATTGTGTTCTTACAATGTATTTAGGTCATATGATTTGCTCCTAACACTCGTACGTTGGGGGGGAAATTATTAACACCAAAAAATAATCACCTAACTAAACTAGGTGGATCGAAATACACCATGTAAGACCAATGTTACCATAGTAAAAAAAATTTCACTATAGGAAATAATTTGATAAACCATATTTTATTAAATCATTTTGGGTTAAAACAAGAAACCCCATGAGAAATAATTAAATAAATCATTATTTATTTGATTTTCCTCTAGGAATAATTAATTAAATTATTATTTAGTTAATATTCCTTTTCACATTTGACCCAATCATGAGAAATAATTAAATAAATCATTATTTATTCGATTTTTCTTTAGGAATAATTAATTAAATAATTATTTAGTTAATATTCCTTGTCAAATTTTACTAAATCACTAAAAAATGATTAAACAAATCATTAGTTGTTTATTATTCCTTAATCACATCCTTGAAATAAAAAATAAATCATTTATTTATTTATTATTTCTAAATAAAGGTATTTAACCAATTTTAAATATCTTTTCCCTCCAAAAAAATATAATAAAATATTCCAAGCGGTTAGATCTAGATTATGGTTACTAATATTTTATATTTTCCATTTTCGAGAATAACCCAATATTTTGTTATAAATAATAGGGTTCTCCATCCATTTCTCACCATGATCATTTTCATCGTCATTATTATCTTCTTTTTGCAATTGAGCTCCCATCTGAGTTCAACACACTTTTGGGTTTCACACATTAAAAAGAGAGAGATCCAGAAAACTGAAGAATAGAGGATAGCGAAAGGACCCATCCCATTTGATGGGGACCTGTAACCATCATATGAGCCTCCTTCACTAGGTGTAACATAGTAATAATAATATTATGCATTATTTCAAATTTCTTTATCCATGATTTGGGGTTTTACATTAGTTAATATTTTTGTTGTTTAACATCTTTTGCTGCATAGATCTATTATTTTGCAGGTTTCTTCTAAATTTTTGTTACATATCTAAAGAATTAGATAGCCATATATGTTTTTAGGGCCATTAGTCACTCATGGCTTAAGTAAATCATTGTTGGTACACCCTCAAAAATATTTTACGCTAACACAAGGCATTGTGTTCATTTACTATTCCAGGCTTCAGATGTTCCAAATAAGAATAGTGTTTATGGATGAATAGATGGAATAGATAGGATTAGTAGGAAAAGGAATTTAATTCTCCAAAATATATCATTTGAGAGTTAATTTCATCTAACAGGAATTGTGATTAATCAAACTTGGTGCAAGCTTTTGGGGCTAGGTGACATAAGGATACCAAGAGAGCAATAATTGTCTCAGTTATATAGACATTAGTATCAAGAGACAAGACTTGGGAAATCATGGATAATGAAAACTTTTACATGGAACAAAAAATTATGATATGGTAAGGATGATGAGCATAAGGAGGGACCACTAATTATTTGAAAAAACTAGTAACCATTTGTTGTTGGAGCTCTAGTGCAAGAGTGTTCCATTTTTCTTCAATTTCTTCTTTATTTAACCTTTGTAATTTTGTCTTGTCAGGAAATGAAAACATGTCTATAATAGCATCTATGGTTATTATGGTTATTTATTTTCCTTCTTGGGATGAGACAATAACCCTTTTGTCTAGCATGTACATGCTCACACACCAAGTCACTATCTCCATAAAGTGGAACACCTATGGGCCAATGATGAAGACCTAATTTGATGCATACATATTATTGTGGTCTTGCATTGCTTCATTGGTGTTATTCCCTATTTGAAAGGATGTCTTCATATAAAATGTAGTTAATATCATATCTCAAACATCAACATCCCCATCATAAAAATATGGTTCTTTTGTTTTCCCTTTCATTTGGACATCTATGGAACTTTTTGCTAATGAAGACGCCATTGGAAAATAGACAACTTATTACGAGTAATTGGTTAACTCAAGAGGGATAACAAGAAAAAAAGGGAGATTCTCAAGGATTATGAAGGTGAATGAGGATGTGCCATGTGGAATAAAGATATTGGACAAAAGTTGGAGGGAAAATATTTTGAAATTTAAAATTTATGCAGAGTGAAAATAAATGCCAAGACACACGAGAAGGTTGAGTTTGGGTTTTTGGAGGAAATTGGGCCTAATTCAACACATTTTGAAGAAAAATATACTTATTTGTAAATTTAGGAGTTTATTTTGATGAATAAGAGGCTTCATTTGTTGAAATATAAGTAATTTATCCATGAGGCATGTGTTTCTTCATAGGGTGTGGCTATGGTTTGGATTTAACTCAAAATTATGTGAATTTATGAGAAATAAGACCTTAATAGGTGGAAATCACAAAAATGGAGGACATCTCCAGTTGATATTGTCAAATTTAGGCTTGAAATGCATTGAATTTAAAAAATTATCTCCACGAGTGCACTCAAGCTAAGTTGAAAGGTTAGTTGTAGAAAATGAAAAAACAAGGGGCCCAACAACCTTTTATATAAAAAAAATTGACTATGAAACGTGGCATGGAAGGATTGGGGAACTTTTTGGATGATGTCATGATGATGTCAGGAAGATGTGGGCATGTCCACATGGAAGGCTAATGTGGTAAGGTGTTAGCATGACAAGATTATGTGGCATTTTACATGGAAGAAGGGTGACTAGGCATGACAGGCATGCATGGCGAGGTGCAGTGGTGATGTGGCAAGTTACATGGCAGGGATTGTGACATCCTTCTTGTCATTTTAAAACCCACTAGTGAAAATATGTGAATGGTATGAACGATGTGAGAGTATGCCACATGGCCTCCCTCGAACCCATCCATTGGGTTAAACATCGCATGCGTCCATGGTGTGGATTTACTAGCACCATTAGATGGTTTCACACATCTTCTATTGGATCCCAATGGTTTGCAAGTCCTCTAACACAGAAAAATCTAGCGCCCATGGTGTAATGTGCTTATGGAATTGTTCCAACGCTCACCCACCTGCACCCGCTCGTTAATTTTTTGTGCCTTTGACATTTTGAAATGGTCATTTCAACTTTCTTTCCAGTAGCTTCACCCTAAAATCCTCTTATACTTTAGAAATCATTTTTTAGCTCTGAGGGGTCTTGGAGAGGATTCTTATAGGTTGGTGCATTCTAGAACCAACATCAACTCCATGGGGGACAACGAGCCCTTGCGGCCTATTGAAATCTTTCAGTTTTGTTTTCTTCTTCTATTGGGTTGTGGAGTCTTCTTTGAAAATGCATATTTCCATTATTTGTAGCTTTATTGAAAACTAAAAAATTACAATACTTTAAAAGAAACTTATGGGAAACAACATCTTGAAGGAAAATATTTTCGTTTCTTTTTCTTTCTCTTTCATTTTTTTTTCCTTTACAACATAATTGAGGAATACTCATTTGAGGAATTTCTTTAGGAACCTATTATTGATAGGATTCATAAGGAAATGTCCATCACGATTTTCCAGGTGATACGTATTGTTTTCCAAGACTTCTTGTACGTATAAGAGACCAACAGCAGGAAAAATCAGACAAAGAATGAGAAATGCGAAAGACAAGATTGATCAACATCAACTTAAAGGAGTCTACAAAATTGATTGTTCATATGGAAAAAATTATATTGGAGAAATTGGACGTTCCTTGCAAAGACGACTGAAATAGCATGGAGCTGAAATTAAAAATGAAAGGTCTCACACTTCATCCATTGTTGAAAATTCCTCAAAACATAAATACGAAATTCGCTTGGAGGAGGCTACGATCATCGCAGGAGAATACCACTATCAGAAAAGGAAGATCAAGTAGGCTCTTGAAATACTGAAGAATTCACATAATCTAAACAAGGATAACGACATTGAGATAAGTAGAAGTTGGTTTCCTCTAATTAAGCAGATGGAACCCTTCAGTAAACCATCCCAGGAATGAATCTTTGTCCCTTATTAAAATTTTAGTAGTATTTAATATGAATATATTTAGCATTTAGTTTTACATTTAATAAAAAAAAAACACGTCCCTTATATTTATCATTATTTTCTTTTCATTCAAGCATTAATTAAATATTCATTGTATTATTATTATAATAGGTTAAAATAATATAATTAATATTATTAGTTATATTAAATTAATATTATTATAACTAATTTTATTATTAATTAAAATTATTAGTAGCTTATTTAATTTAATTTAATAGTATAATGATATTAAATTTAAATTTATAAAAAATTAACTTTAATTTTATCTTTTTAGTTTTTTCTAGTTTTTATCTTATTTACCATTTATTTATTGTTCTAATAATAATATTTAATATTCATTAAATTATTATTATAATTAATATAGTTTACATTAATATAATTAATATTATTAGTTATATCAATATAAACTAATATTATTAATAATTTAATGATATTAATAATATTATGATTTTAATCATAGAGCCGACCATTTTATTCATCTTTGTTAGTTATTTATTTTTCATTTTATTATTCCTCCTTCATCCGGATTAGATGATGGATCCTATTTTGGATTCGAAATGTCGACAAAATTCAAATATTACTGTGGATAATATGAATTTTTCTTTTACAAAAGATAACCAAAAAAGTTTGAAATACAACGATCCAAAGGTTGTCAAATTTCCCATGCATGCATTTATCGAGTCAGATTGAGTCCCATTTTAGCACTAAATCTCCAGCATGTAGATGAAATCCTTTTAATTTATTATTGAGAACAACTTACATATTTTGTTGATAAGATTCAATATTTCTCATTGCATATTCTCTTTTTTTTTGGACTTATATCATCTGATATATTCTCTTCTACATTGGGCTAGTGTCTAGCTCATCTTCCTACAGTAGCTTCATTAGTGGAAGAGTGAGATTCATAGGAAAGACTAAATCTCTACCATATACAAGTTGGTAAAGAGGGTTATCGATATATATTTTTATACTAATTTATTTGCACAAAGTGCATATTTAAGATTAGAATCCCAACCTTTATTGTTTCTATCTAGCATCCTTTTGATGATTTTTAATAGATTCTTATTTGAATATTATGCCAATTCATTCCCTTGGGGATAATGTGTAGTAGAATGTACCAATTCTATACTATAACCTTGGAAGAACTATATCATCCTAGAATATTTGAAATATTGGGAATTTTCTATAAATAGCCTTATGGGACATCCAAATCTTGAAAGAATGAAATTTTTGAGGAATGCTATAATAACCCTCTCATCAACCTTACAGGTCACAATAAATTCCACCCACTTCGTGAAACAATCAGTGGATGTGAGGATTTACTTTTTTTGACCACTAGAATTTGGATGTATCTCCCCATTGAAGTATAATCCCCATTGTTGGATTGGAGCTTACATTTTGATAGGATTCAATGGTAGATATTTAATCTTTAGTAACATTTTACATCCTAGACAAGCTCTCATGGTGGCATTTCAATCCTTAAATAGAGATGGAAAATAATATCAAACTCTAAGAATCTTATATATTGTGACCTTCCATGCCTAATGTCATTCACATAATCTATGGTGAAATTATGAAATGGTCCCATGTGTTTGATATTCAATGACACAAGTAAGTAGGATACCAACATAATATTTTTATTATAAACCTTTTTCTATAATGCAATACTTAATTTATCTCAACTTCAAATATCTGCATTCAGCCTTAGGTAGATTAGGAGGGCATTATAAATTATGAAAGGAAAATATGATGTCCCTCGGTGTCCCAATACCAAATGGAATTTTCAAACTTTGAAAGTTCCTTCCAAAAGGGTTCTTGTGGATTCCTTCCTACTGGAACGAGATATTCTTGTGGATTCTCTCTTCCACAGTGAAGACGTTCTTCTAGATTATCATCGTTCAAATATTGTTCTTGTCGATTCTCACCTCAACAGATGTTGCAAAGTTCTTCATTAGCGCACATATCAAGTATAGTATGATTTGACTTAATGAGTGGCTTATCTAACCCTTTACCTTTCACAAAATGTGTGGGTTTGATATCCATATTATATTCTTGAAGCTTTGCTATCCACTTTCCTCATTTTCCATCACTATTAAACTGCGTGAGAATATCTTTCACTATTCTTGATGACACATGTGCTATCACTTTTGAAAAGAAAAGATTCCAAAAAATCCTTAAATTCCTTCATAATATCAAATGTCTGCTTTTCCAAAATGATATATTTCTATTATGCATCTCTTAATGAGTGGTTAAAAAATGTTATGGGCTTCTCATACCCTTCTTCATTCTACTATAGTAGAGATGTGGCTACTGGGTGCTCATAAGAAAATGAGAAGATATGGAACTCCTTCGAAAAATCAAGGCTTTTTAAGACTGTGGATTCCATAAAAAAATTATTAATTTTTTCAAAATATGCGTGAGCTTCCGGTGTCCATCTTACGTCACTATTATTATTTAGAATACCCATTATATACTTGAGGAGTTTTGTATAGTTATACATAAATCTGGGTAGAAATCTGATCTTACCCAAGCATGAATGTACGTCCTCCTTATTTTGGGGTAAAACAAAATTTGATATTTCCTCCACTCTTTTTGAGTTTATCTTGACACCATATTGGTAGACTATGAGTCCCAACAAGTTTTATTATTGCAAGGAAAAAATGATTTCTTTAGGTTCAAGGAAAGGAAAAGGGTTTTACATTTCAAAAAAAATTCCTCAAATGGTCCAAGTGTTCCTCATATGACTTATAGAACATTTTCATGTCATCCAAATCAATAACTATGATTTTGTCTTTTTCCCCAATGAAGGTTATTTCCATGGCCCGCTGAAATGTCCCTCCTGCATTCATCAGTCCAAATGGAATTTTAGCATACATAAATGTAGCCCATGGTGTTGTGAATGTAGTCTTTTATTTATCCATCAAATGCATTTCTATTTGATTGTATCCTGACATACCATCCATCATTGATATTATTTATGCTCTTATCACCTTTTGTAACAAATGATCCATATTGGGGAGTCGATAATTTTCCTTTAGAGAGTACCTGTTCAGATTTTTGAAAACCACACATAACGTAATATCATTTTTCTTCTTTCTAATATGTACTAGCTTTATTACCCATTTATAATATCTCAATGGCACAATGACCTTCCCATCTATTAGCTTCTTGATTTCCTTTTCTATTGTCGACAACAAAACAGGGTTAAATCTTCTAAGCTTCTGCACAAAAAGACTTAGAGTTACCTTTCAATGATGTCCTATGCTCGATAATGGAAGTATCATAATTTTTTAAGTCTTCATAACTCCATGAAAAAATATATTTAAATTTATTAAACAATTAAAAATACCTATTTTTTCAAGTGGGTTGTAAAAACTTGGTGAGTTTTACCTTTTGTGGATTTTCCCTTGTGCCTAAGTTGTGTTCCTTGATGTTCTCGAACACTGGCTGAAAAACGGGTTGGATGGACACATCACTATGGTCTAATAACTACTCCAACAGGACCAATCCTTTTGGTATGAAGTTATTCTTTACTTGGATTACTTCATGGTCGCCAGTTTGGTTCTGAAAGTCATGAATTCCTTCATGTGATTCTACCTCCTCTTGATCTGTCATGAGAGCTTAACCCTCAAATTTTATATTGATCAATGATAATTCATCAACCAAATCCCAAAATATCATTAATTTTTCATCATACTTTATAACCTTCCAATGCTTAATGTTATATAGAACAAAAGACCTACATTTAATCTCCACCTAATATTTTAACTTTAGCTCAAGGGTTGGCTTAGAAGTACATTTTGATTGTCTTCCTTGCGGAAAATTGTGATGTTAAAAGAATCAAAGTAATTTCCAATAATATCTGTTACTATGTTTTGATATGATCTAATTCAATGGTTTTTGGTGCTGTAAATATTTTTTATATGAATTACTACCAGTTCTGAATCACCAAAATTCATGATGTTTTTCACTTCCATCTTCCTAGTTATTTCTAGCCCTAGAATTAGTACCTCACATTTAGTTACATTGTTGGTGGAATTGAATTCTAGTTTAAATAATAAGGAAATGTTTTAACATGTACAAGGTACTAAAAACACTCCTACCCTTGTTGATGAAAGAAAATTTTCCAAATTGAATGTACCTCACGTGATTTTTCAATCTCAATGGGTAGTAAATTGATTTTTTCCATGGCTTCAAAATTTATGGATAGGTTATAGCATCCCATAGACTCTTTTATAGCATAAAAAGGTTGGTTTTTGGATTTCCTAGAATAACTTACAATGTATAATCGCTTATAATCCTTATATAATCTTCACTCTTGACCCCTAAAGATCGGTATGGTTGCATATGATAAATCCATTTGTAGGGATCCTCCCAATTTTTCTTCCCAAGACTAGGAAAGTACGATACCATAGGTAGTTGGAATATCCGCTACTATTATGGCCATAACAGGAATACTTATAGGTATATGGGTGAGATATATCGCTAGATACTTAATGAGGTTGAGACATTGTACTGTTCTAGAATCGAATGAGTAAAGGTCATAATATGGTTTGGTGATATACAATCCTAGCTCTATCATGATCGACTTAGGCATGATATTGTGAGATGATCCTAATTCTAACATGTATTTGTGAAGTAAATAAGTATGAATATTAAGGGTAATGTAAAACAGAGGATTATCATCAGCTTGTTCTTCTACATGCAGTCCAAATTCTAGGTTAGGATGATCTTCTTGGATGTTTAGATTGTCATTATTTGAAAATATTTTAACTGGGTTTAAGAGATTTTGAAAGTGAGGTTCATACATTTGGTTCTGAACCAATTCTAATAGTGGCACCATGACCTTTATCTTGCTTAACTCCTATTAGAGGTTAAACAATTGGATTTTGTTCCTTTCGACCAAGTCTTGATAAATTAGCTATTGTGAGGTTGTGGGATATTGTGGTTTATTAGCTTTGTGAGTCAAGTTTGGATTCAGATCCTAAATAGTCTTTCCCTTCCAATATGAAGGCCTTTGTGTTTTCTTTGATGTTTTGGGAAGTGATTGACTGGTATCATGGTCTAGTTCTAGATTAGGTATAGCTATGGGAGATTTAGTTAGATGAATTGCCTCAACTAGTCTACCTAGTTTAGGATGTAAGTCATAGTTCCTCTTAAGTTCTTCCATCACTGAGTCAGTGATTTTTTGATATTGGGAAGGTGATATTTCATAATCCTCATATGACTCATAAGTCACTTGTGATGCAAGGGAATTTTTGTAGTCTTTTTATATGATTTAGAAAGTGGGGTTTTGTTCTCCTACCCAATTTATATATTCATCTTGGATGTATTCATCAAAGAACTCATCAATTTTAAGGTTCAAATCTCTTCTCACAGGAGTTTGTATGGGTTTCTCTTCGGGCCTTCTCTACTTGTTTTTCTATTGAGGGTTGAATGGCATATGAATGAAGGTATGGTTTCGATGGGTTGGTTGGTTTTAATTTATACTCAATCCTTAGAATTCAAGTTTTGCAATCATGTTGGATAAGTTTATGATCAGCCTATTCATCTCATTAATATTTTCTTCAAATGGATCTCGTTGTAGGTGGGATGATCATGCTCATCTTTTATCTTATTCTTACCTGTATCCCTATTACCTCTTTTTTTCCTTTCTCAACACCATATTTTTCATATCCAACCTCTATTATTTGTAGTATTATTGTAGTAGGTAGGTTTCCATCTATCTCAATTGCATATGATAGCAAGTCTACTAGGGTTCTAGGTCTTATTTCTATCAACATGATATAAATATCAGGTTTTAAAGCAACAACATAACTCACCATAACAACAAGAGTTATTTTAATCTTGTTTGTTTTTTTTATAAATATTTTTAAATCATTCAGTAAGATCCTCTACCCTATTCAAAAATTTATTTTTTACTGTTGTGAATTTAGTGAGGTGGTATCAGAAATCCTTTTTATCACCCCACAGATTACGAAGTATTCTCTCTGAATCCTCCTACAAGTTTATAGAATTAGCAGGGAGAGTACGAAACAATTTTCGCACATTTCATTCTAGTGTTTGTACAGATAATCTCATGAGAATGTCCTCCTCTTCCATCATGAAGTTATCAGTGAAGTATTGGAAGGAAATGTTATGTTATTCAACAATCACTCTCTTCTCATTTCTAAATCTAGGTAATAGTTTGAGATAATTCTTGGGAATGTCATGTAACACTTGAGGTAGGGCCAATGGTTCATACCAGGTTGTTACCTAGGCTAGTGGTTAGTTAGAATGATTTTGGTAGTTGTAAGGTTGCCCGCACTCAGCCAGATGTGTTGTAATGTTAGATTTATAGTTTCATATGATATGGGAGTCTTATATTTCTCTATATTTTTTTATGGTTACACAAGGCATGGAAAAGAGAAGTTTTTTCAATGTGTGAAAACGATTGAGTAATTTGGATTTTTCAACAATTAGTTATGAGGAAAGTATATCGGTATGGATAATCTCTAGATGAGCGATTTGATAAATTATAGTTGGATATATTTGGGGTATATACTTAGGTGTTTTATTCTCTAAAGGTTTCACCTGTAAATATTTGTTTCATTTTTTTTATTCACTGGAAAATTCTTAACATTAAAGACTGAAAGCATGAGGTTTACTCTAAGTATGCCTCCTTGTAGAATCCTAAATGTGAATGTGAAAGTTATGGATTATGTGTTGAAAAGTTTCAACAATATGGTGATGAATATGTACAATGGGTTGACTAGTATTCACAAACTATCTCCATCATAGTGGTGGGTGGATGGTAGTGATGTGATTGAAAGATGACGAGTATTATGAACATTTGAGTCACTATTTGGAATGCAAAACAAATAATATCTCATATTCTCCACCAAAAAAATCTAATAAAAATTCATTTCTTCCAGGGAATTAATTCAAATTATTCCCCGAAAACAATGCAATAGATGTTGGGGCCCCAGAGTCACACTATGTCGTGTTATAGTGCAGAGCCCGTGAACATTTAAATTCGATCTAATTTTTTATTATGATATTTGTATTGTGTTGAGATTTTATGTATGAAATCATGTATATTTATTTAAGTTTTGTTGAAGGTATTTTTATATTTTTTCAATTTAATTGTTCATGCATATTTGTTCTTAGTTTCAAGATCCAACAAAATTTTTTAATGAAAAATTGCACCAAATTAAATCGTATGTTAATTCTTGTTTTGTGTGAATGTTGTTATGTTGAATGGTTGTGTGAATTCTACCTTGAATTTTGCTAATATTTTATGTGTTTACTCCATATTTAAGTCTCAGACACTCCACTTTCTCCATAAATTTGTCACAAGAAAATAAAGGGACATGAGGAACCATTTTCTGCCATTGAATTCAAGTTATTGGTCTCTCTTAATATATATTTGTATTTATAGGAATGCTATGAAAATTACTCATATTCAGCCACCATTTGTTACACATTTAAAATTTGGACATCACATGCATTCAAGCATTCATTATGGGTTTTCCTCAAGAAATGAAAAATTATACTGAGAAAATTCCATTCAAGACAATTATCAATTACTATTTTAAAGTTTAAATTTCTTATGAGAATCTAGGTAAGGGAAAATATCAACCATTCAAAATAGTTTTGTTGGGCATGATTTCCACTTGTTTTGAGTTAGAGCATTCATGAGCTTTGGGTTTAACACAAATAAATAAAAGATTTTGAATAAGGGAAAATGAAGAACAAGCATTAACGAATTCAAATGAGGAAATAGTAATTCATGTGAACCTTCTAAAATCAAATGGGTATCTGAGAAATAAAAAATTCAACCACAAGAAAAAATAGTATTTTGGATTTTTCAATTTCATTTAAAACCCTCTAAAACTCATCAAAATGTCCAAGGTACTCTTTAAAAGTATTGATAAATTTTGTAAAAATTAAAGGAAACAATTATACCGATTCACAATTTAGTTCAATCAACAACCTCATTTCAGCTTTATAAAAAAACATGTTTAAGACATTATTTTCTACGATAAATCCTTGAAATTGTATTAGTATGGTGTAAAAATATGGGTTCCTAGAATTACATGAGAAATAAGAACTAAAACCCCAAAAATCACTTCAGAATTCCTTAGACAACTTCAAAAGTCCCAATAAATTTTGGATTTTTTTTTACAGAGTTTCCCCTACACTAGGGTTTTTTTCCTTTAATTACATCAAAATGAGATTTATATATAGGAACTCAAGGCCCAATACCCTATCCCTAAACTACTAGAAGTATCAAGAAAACCACTTGGAATATTTTACAAATAACATATGCCTTGTAACAAACTTCCTCTAGAAGTTTCTAGAAAAAATCTTCGAGTTATAGGGTGGGTCTCATTAGATTTGGTTGTAGTGGATTATATTTCTCTCTCTCTTGGATATGTGCTGAGCTTCTTCTCTCTCTTTCCTGGGCACTAAGTGAAATGAGAACTACCTTTGCTAGGCCATCGACGATGATGGTCAGGCCGATGCTAGTGTCAAAAGTTGAGGTCATGTCAGCTGTTGTGGTGGAGGTCTTGGGCTCAAACCTACCTCTGTCGATGCCACCTCTGGAAATGGTGCATATCCACTATGAATGGCCATATTAAATAGATCCAACATTAATCTACAATCCTTGCCCAAGGGGATTTCATGTGATTGTGTATCCAAAATTTTCGCTTCTATGGTCATAATTGGTTCATAGTCTACTAAATACCTTTTTCTTTGAATAAACTCTTTAGCATGAAATTTTTTTCAAAATAGTCTTCATAAAAATTTACAATGTGCTTCCCTTGTAATGGGTGGTCCTCTTCCCCAAATCATTTCTGATCTTCCTTTATATCATTTAGGCTTTTTGGAAGGGATTGTTTGTAATAAAAATCTCCACATATGTCAAATAATGGTGGGAACTTTATTTTATATAACACTTCACATTTGTCTTTAAAAATTTATACTTCATTGGCTAGTTGTTCGTATGAAAATTATTATTAGGTATACTAAAAAATTATTCACTTAATTCATTGGTTAGAGGTGACCCTAACAACATGATATGGTCGGTTCTACACTTTAGATCTGCAAGAAAAGTAATAAAATTTATGATGCAAGGAAAAAACATATAAAAGCAGTAATGAAAAGTGAAATAACCAAATAGAAGGACTTAAAATGAATAATATTTTATTAAAAACGCCCAGTGAAGAATATTTACAACATGGGTCTGTAAACCCCCTCTATGGGATGGGTCCTTTTGATGTTCTTGTGCTTCAACGATCTTATTTTTCTCTCTCAAAATATTAAAAAAACCCAAAAACAAGATGAAACTCAAGTGGGAGCTCAAATGGAATGAGATGATAATGGAAATGATGATGATGATCATACTGAACAATGAATGGAAAACACTCTTATTTATAACAAATGATTGAGATAAATTAGGAATTGGAAAATAATAAAATATTATTGACCAAATCAAAATATAGTCCTTAGGAATACTTTATGATATTTTTTGGAGAGGAAAAATATATTTAAAATGGTCAAATATATTTATTTATAAAATGGATGAAGTAATTAACAAATAAAAGGATTTATTAATCACTTTGTGAGGATTAATAAAAGCGTGAATTTTTAATAATTATTAAATAATTGTTTAACAATTATTCCAAAAATAAGAATAAGTAATAACAAATAAATAGTGATTTATTTAATTATTCCAAGGTAATTAAGTAAAAGGTGTTAAGAAATAATTATAAAATAATTATTCAATAATTATTTCGAGATAAAATTAAATAAATAATTACTTATTCATTTATTCTCATGGGGTTTTTTAATTTTACTCAGAAATATTTTAATAAAAGTGATTTACTAAATTATTTGTTATGGTGAAAGTGATTTTACCGTGGTAAAATTAATCCTACATGCTATATTTTGATCCACCTAGTAAGAAATGGCTAGGTGATCATTTTTGGGTCATAACATATTCCCCCCCAAAATGTACGAGTGTCAAGATCAAATCGTATGACCTAAATACGTTGTCGGTTACACTTTCAAAAGATGCCAAAGGGGCGTTAGAGAGAGAAAGATAGAAATTTGAATCAATGCAAGGAAGGACTGAAAAATGGAGGGGGCGAGACGTACTAATCTGATATAATTCTCCTTTATTTTGGAGTACATGATCTCAAATGAGGCATGGCAGGCATACCCATACCCACCAAGATGATTCAGTACAACAATAATGGTGTGCCAAACAATATGCGACTGAGGTACAATGTACATGATAGATGATATATGATATGTTGGCATCAATGGGCCAGAAAGTAATACAATGATACAATTAGTCCCAAACACATAATGTTCCTGGAAAACAAAGGCTAGGACTTAATAAAATAACATTGTTTGACCTGAGTACATGAGACATAATTCCCCTCAATCTTACATCGTGATAGGATATCGCAATAAAATAAGCTCTATTGAATAGGAAAGGGCCCTAAAAATCTGAATGGGCCATCTAAAGGAGACATGCATACTATGGGTGTTGCAAGTGGCTGAAGCCAAACTAGTCAAAACTATGGAACTGCATTTGAGGTTAGATCATAATATGTTGTCATTTGGGCATGTGGGGGGATACCTAAAGGGCCACCTGCTCATAAGGTCTCTAAGATCTCACACACACACCTTATAAATGTTGGGACAATATACTAGAACGTTGGACCATCAAGTGTACGATTCTCGATCGTGCGATAATGAGCTAGAGTCGATCACATGAGAAAAAACCAAGTCAAAGGGAAATGGTGATTTCCTTTGCTTGACCCAAGGCACCAGAAAATGATAATGGTTGGAACCAAGGTACACCACCCTCTAGACCACTCTACTGAATAAATTTTTTGAAGTCAACATAAGAGGGACTGCCAGAGTTGAAAAAACTAGGAATCCTCAACAAAGGCAAGAGGGATCATAGTAATGTGTCTGATGGAATGACACCAGGGATGATGATGGAAGGAAACAAGATGAGTGGTGGACTGAAGAATTCCCTTGTCAAAGAATAATATCCATGGTTGACCTGGAAGGTATTGACTCTATTCTATAGGGGATGGTGGATTACTTGGACAAAGACTTTTCAGAGATGGAGAAATATAGATGGAGGAAAAATATGAGAAAAATGGGATGAATGTGACACAAATATGGATGGAACACTATAAATAGACTCAATGGGACTCAGAACATACTCCATGGATGCAAGGGTGACTCATCCTTGATGCTCTGAACAAGGGTGACTTAATGATACTACAACATGGTGGAGGCCTAGAGCAACCCATAAAAAAATGATTAAATAATGGTTACTCATGATGAAAATCGACACATGAGTTGATAAGTACCAAGGTAAAGTGGTACCAAAGTGCATGTGACTTATATGAAGAAAATATGTTTTAATAGGTGGGGCTCTTGCCTGATATGGATTACTCAAGTACTTTGAGAATCCATTGATGAGGGTTGGTGAGACACTATTGTCTAGGATTTTGAGCTACTTTGATCCAGATCAAGAGTCATTTTTTGTACAGGGGCATAAGATCAAGATCACTAGTTAGGAAATATAATTTCTTACTTGGCCACCACCTTTGGGGGTGGTGGGGGAGATACCTCTAGTACTGCCTCATGGGAGGCATATAGGGAAGTTTGTGAAGCGTCACTAGGTACCAAGTGCTCATACGAAGGGTACAAGAAACAAGATTCATAACTTGGAGAGACTTGAGACATGAGGTACAACCACAGTATTTGTGAGTATTTTTTGTAGTCATACCTTTCATTTCATTACTAGGGGGAAGATGATGGTGGCGAAGATTGTACTAGCAGGGACCTGCTATGGATGAGCCCAGATGATGTTGATTTCATTGAAACATTAGTTGGGTCAATGCAGGCGGAGGGCCAATGATAGCTGTTCATTTTGGAAAATTTTATGCTCATTCTTCTTTGAGAAGATCCCTACCATTCATCCACATCTAAAGATCCATGATGGGTGCCCACAGGAGCCCATGATGTGATTTTCTGGGTAGTTACTGGTACGAGGTGGAGGAGGGGGATTCGAACAGGTGTTACAAATTGATTTATTCACTCATTAGTACCAGATGCTAGTGTACATAGATGATTATCCATATAGGGGGATGAAATTCCAAGGATATATTGATGTACCACTACCTCCACAACAAGCATGGGGTCCATATGGTAAGTGATAATTGTTATATTTTGGTTGCATGTATAGTTTAGAAAATGTATGTATGTGGTACTTATTTTCAAACTTGTGGCATGCAGATATAACACTGGTGAGGGTGACAGGATTTGTGGGATGAGATGCACCATCAGTGGCTGCATATCAAAGAGATTTGGCATCACAACAGAGATCATATAGTGATTCATTACTAGAGGATATCCTTCATAAGATCGAATTTCTACTGAAATGGGTGAAAAAGGATGGTTGGCATGATATAGAAGATCAATATAAATATGCATGTATCAATATTCCCTCGGAGTGGTGAGATATCACCAGGTGTATAATTATGGTCGGTCAGGTAGCTCGAGACCTATGGGAGGGTGGAATGGACCCACTAGCACAAGATCCACCAGAGGATAGTGATGAGTTTTAGGGACATGTCTACCCCCATTTTTATAGGTAACATGCTATGGGAATGTCATATGTATTTATAGTAGTGGACCCTAAACACTATATGTTGGATATTATGATACATAATATGGTTATGCATATTTTTGTGACGATTGTGGTTTGTCATTTGTTAACGTTATGGATGTATCCTTGTAGATGCATATGATAAATTCCAATATAGAATGTTATTTGCAATGGTATCTACATAGTTATTTTGTGCTCTAGGAACATTACTGAACATAATGGATTCAAATTCGCATGCCAAAATATTAACTCATAGATATTTTATAAAGAGGACAGGATTACGCACATGATAAATGCCATTCAAAATTTAGCAAAGAATCAAGACAAAAATTAAGGTGAAGGATGTGATATAAAGGGAATCGGCTAAAAAACCTATCACTGCATCATATTCAACTCGGTTATTAGTGGCAGATCTAATGTAGAAGCCGTTGGATTGGATTAACGAATGAAAATGGGTGAAAATGCCCAAGTTGTTGAGGCTAGATTCCTGGAGATGTGACTTGTATC
The DNA here is from genome assembly GCA_034641835.2 of Pinus albicaulis. Lineage (NCBI taxonomy): Eukaryota > Viridiplantae > Streptophyta > Pinopsida > Pinales > Pinaceae > Pinus > Pinus albicaulis. The sequence continues at coordinate 473,271,178 of CM076576.1, read as the reverse complement.
ATTGGCATAACCAATATGGGGTGTGGATGATGGATCCATTTGAAAGGTGCAAAAATACAAAAAATGAGATGATGGGGGATGCAAGCTACCTAAATGTAGAAAACAAAAAAGGCCATGCATTTCAATGGAAATGTTAACCATAAAATTTCTTCCGGTAGAGTGCATTATGAGGGTCAGGAATAATTTCTCCTTCTGGACCCTCTAAAAGGTATCCCCCCTTTCCTGAATACTTACGAATTATATAAAAATCGATAAATAAAGATTCAAACTTCCCATGCCCTAGGACATCATGAGATTCATCATAGAAAAGAATAATTTCACCTTCATGAAAGGTATGCGGGTGGACTTTATGCTCATACTAAGCTTTGGTGTGCTTTTTAGCTGCTCCAATGGTTTGAAATGCAACCATTAGGGGAATTTTCAGGTCTAAAATAGGCATCCTAAGGAAATTATAAAATAATAGTGGAAATAATAAAATAATATTAGATTACACCCTCAAATTTTAGAGGGGAAAAAGAAAAAACTAATTTTTCAACTCGTATTTCCAACGTATCTCCCTATGGGTTTACTCAAATTTCGAGCGAGAACACTTGTTGGATGCAGAATTCGATTCCTCATACAAGGAGTCCCCATGTTGCATACGTTTGATGGACCCTGCTACACGAAAAATGAGAAATACATGAATAAATTGATTGCAATCACATTTTTTCATCTATTTCTATTTTTTCGTATAGCAGGGTTCATCAAAAGTATGCAAGATGGGTACTCCTTGGATAAGGAGTTAATTTTTGCATCCAATGAGTACTCTTGCTCGAAATTTGAGTAAAAACTAAGGGAGATAAGTTAAAAATACAAGTTGAAAAAGTAGTTTTAAAATTTTATTATTTTTTAATCTTTTTACTTTTTTACCCCAAAAATGGTTAATCATCCCCCATGGTTGACACCATCATCTTGAATCCTATTGGTTCTTATAAATTTTATTTTGGTTGTCCATTTTTCTTAGGAGGCCCATTTTAGACCTCAAAATTTCTCTAATGATGACGGTATTCATTGACCTGCTCAAGCTTGATAAGTATTTTTTCTAAAGGTTCAGTTTCCAAGAGAAGTTAGACAAAAAGGTGGAGGGAGAGAATTTCACACTTGATTGGTAAGACTACGTCATGTCCAAAATAAATATGGAAAGGAGTAAACCTGATGGCGGTATTGATAGAGGTTCCATAGGCCCACAATGCAAGGAAGAGAATAAGATGCTAGTTGGTCTTGTTTTTTTTCACCATCCACTGAAGCATGGTTTTAAGAATTTTATTGACAACTTCAACTTGGCCATTGTATTTGGGGTGATAATACAATAAATATTGATGTTTGAAGCCCAATAGTGAGGATATCTCATGCCATATCTCATCTTTAAAGTGTCGGCCATGGTCAAAAACCAATTTCTTCAGGAACCTTGAATCAAGTGATAACATGGTTAAAGAAGAATAGGGTTACAATAGTTGCAGTGTTATTAAACGTGGGCATGGAATTAGGCCATTAAGTGAAATAGTCGACGAACACGATAATGTATTTATGATTATTAGAATATGGGGGTCGACACTCCATAAAGTCAATAGCCCATTTACAGAAAGGATTGGTTGTGATCATAGGATGGAGGGAAGAAGGTGGAGCTCAAGCCTTAGTGACGTATAATTGACAATTGGGATAGTGTTTGACTACCTCAATGCTATCACTAGAAAAAGAAGGACAATGGTATGCAGCGCACATAATTTTTTGGGCACTGGCTATTCCCGAGTGGTGACCACCACATGCGCTGCTATGACATGAATTAAGCACTTGCTCAACTTCAACATGTGTGAGAAAATGACAAAGGACAAGGAGATAGAGAGGGTCTTGATGTCAAATACATCATCGATAATCATGATTAATATGGGGGGGGGGAATTTATAGGTTCGGAAATAGGTGAGGATGTCACCCAACCAAGGATCATCTGAGGTGATAGAAAACAAGTGTTCATCTAGAAAGTCATCATTTACCGGCGGATCTGGCGCACCACTAGAAATTCGAAAATGAATTCAGTATGGACTAAAAATTTGTTACTCTTGGGCGTGACAAAATCCAAATGAAATTATTGAAGGATAGCAATCCAATGAGAATAATTCCCATTGATGATATGTCGACTCAATAAGAAGGCCATGGGGTTGGAATTGGTCATGACCTTGGTGGTACACGTAAGGATATAATGATACAATTTCTTAACAAAAAACACGATAGTGAACGCCAACATTTCTTCATGGGAATAGGACACATGGAGACCATTAAGGTTCTTACTGACATAATATATGATATGTTCATTTATAGAATCATATCCCTATATTAAAACCTCGACAACCAAATATGTGGAAGATGAGATATATAATATGAAGTCCCCTTTAAATTTATGTGGGTTGATAAAGGGATCATAAGTAAGAGAACATTTGCGGGCACCAAAATAATATTGAGATTAGTCATCCAAAATAAATGGAATTTTAGATCGAGGGAGTCTAAGAAACTCGTGAGAAGTGGTGGCATAGTCAAGAACAAAATGACAAAGAAAGTTGGCTTTGCCTTGGAGGATTTGTAACTGGTGAAGGGTATGAAGAGGAGGAAGTTCAAGAATGGCTTGAACTTTGACAGGTTCAATATTGATACCATATTTAGACATGATGAATCCCAAAATTCAACCAATAGGAACAAAAAAGACACACTTAATGGGAACGAGGTGAATATTATACTTGCAACATAGAAGGAAGATGGTATTCAAATAACTAAGATGTTGCAATCAGAGCTTGGAATGAATAGTGATATCATCGAGATATGCGAGGATAATGTGAGTCAACTCATGAAAAAAATAGGACGTGGAATTTTAAAAAGTGGCCCCGAAATTCTTTAAACCGAGAGGCGTGACCATGTAAGAAAAGGTTCCTAATGGACTATTAAAGGTGATGTTTCATAATGGATATGTATTTGGTTGTACCCAGAGAGTCCATGCATGAAGGAAAGTACCTCATGCCCCGCACACTCGTTAATGATTTTTCCTATGAAATATTTGGGAAAGTTTTATTTGGGACAAGCTTTATTCAAATCACGGAAGTCCACGCAGACATAAATGGTTCCTTGTTTCTTAAGAACAGTAACAATGTTCGACACCCATGTGGTGTATTCAATGGGGTAAATGAAACCATCCTACTTGAGCTTATCAATTTTGTATTAGATAACATCATGCTCGGAAGGATGGATAGGTCGCTGCTTTTTGTGAACAAAAATGACATTTGGCCATGTGTCGATATGGTGTTCATCAATGGCAAGACCAATTCCATGCATCTCATAATAATACCAGGCAAAAACATCATGAAATATTTTGAATAACTTAGTGTAAGCTTCATTTTCATTCAGGGTGATGTTTTCCCCCAAGGTGATATTTGTTTTATCCCTGGTTTATTTGAAATGTTAATTTTGATTGTAGGGGAGATGTTAGCCATATCTCCTTGTTAAAAAGCATAGGGTGCAGGAATGGGATTTTTAAACCAATTGAACTCACCTTGGATGAATTCTTTGGACTCGGCAACATATTGATCATGGGTTTGCTATGGAATGAAGTACACACAATTGTGTATATCATCCCAAATATAATTAGTGGTGGTCATGGATTCCATGATGCCTTCATCTGAATGAAATATAGGAGGAGAGGAGAAAGAGGGACCACATGAAAAGGAACTACATGAAGCATATTCATGAGAGATAACGTTCACGTACACATCGTAAAATTGAGTGGGTGGATGAGTAATATATGATACATCTACAAATTTTGAGACTCAACTGTCCTCTGAAGAAGGTTTGACATAATCACAATAGGAAACTCCAATATAGTCCCAATACATTGATACCATGGATGAAGACATGTAGAGAATAAGATCGAAACTATTCGTCATCTCGATTTGAGGATGAGGGATCACGGTCAGTGGTTGAGATACCTCCTAGCCCGGTGATGTATTTAGGTTAGGACCCTCAGTTAGAGGATATGTAGAAGCACTATGAGTGGAATCTAAAAAATAAAGAACTTGAAGTGTATCACAAATAAGTTCAAGAAGGGTAAAATTATGGGAGTAATGTACATATTTGTCACACAAAGAAAAAGAGTGATTCATGCATAACGTTATGTTATTCTTAGCTAAAACATGTAAGGTGGGATGGAACTTGGTAATGTTAGAGTCGGGAAAGGTATTATAGACCACATTCTTAATATGAGGGAGCTTAGGACAATTATTGGTGGCATGCCCTACAACATCACAAAAAGCCCATGGAGGAGGAGTAGGATTCGTTTGGGGAGCCTTGCCTTTGGGTCCCTTTTTCTTGGCTTTCCCCCCCTCACCAGATGCTTTCAAAAGAGAAGTAGTATCCTGTTGAGGTTGTTGTGAAACTGAAGCAAAGGAAGGGGTGGTTACAACGAGTTTAACCCGAGGAAAAACTATATAAGGTTTGAGGAGGTCAAGAGGAGTGTTTGTGGGAGGATCTATCTACCATACTAGGATCACTAAGGTGATGTTAAGAAGACTCAATGTATCCATTACAAGAGTAGAAAATATTCCTGGTGGCAGGAACAAAAAAGGTATCTGACCAAAGGGGTAATGACATGTAGGAACTGCTCCTGGATGAGAGAGACCTAGGGGAACTATTTCGGGTGAAAAAGGGTTGGGAGAGATACCAACAAGAGGAAATTGGATAGGGGGAATTGTACCTGAGGGGCGGGATGAGTCTAGAGCAGGAGGTTGTGAAGGAGTTCTCTATTGAGAAAGCATACTAGACCGCTTGCCTGCGACCCGTGGCACTTGAAGCATGCAAACACTAGAAGAGTTATGCTTAGAAGGAATAGGCAGTGGGCCATAATAAGTGCCAAACATTGTGTAATATTTATATAATCAAAGAGAAAAAATGGTTAATTAAGGGATAGTATTATTTTGATTCGTCGATGAGATAGTTGTCTGAGGAGAGGTCTCAGTCTGAGGGTGATTGTGATTCAAATTATTGATAATCATGATCTTTCCATTGTGAGGAAATAAAATATTGAAAAAGATAGAATATATTATGACATACATGGGATAGTTGTAGCTATGACCCAAGAGGATGCTATAATCTAAATTGGCATCATTGACTTCAGTATCAATTAAGACTGTCTTTCCAGTAACATTAATGGGACATTTGCGATATAAACCGAGGGGATGTGAGGTGTGATTGTACCAAGCATAGAGAGTGATGGTGGATGGGGATATGTCAGGGGAACCAAGTTTTTTTCAAACATTGGAGGCCATCACACAAGTTTTGGTGCCTTCATCTATGATTCACCGATGAATAGTGGCATTTTATATGGAGATTGGTATTTGAAAGGAAAAATATGAGGGAAGGGGGGTATGTTCCACTTTGTCTACATCAAATATAATCATGAAAGCACTAAAGGGATCCACAATGCCCAAACTAGAAAGTATAGCTTTCCATTTGGATGGGCACGTCAAGAGGACTTACATAATTGACATGGAGGCAAGATATTGCACTAAGTCGTCTACTGTCGTATAGGTATGGATGGATTTAGAAGAAGTAGCATTTCAATCTAATCGACCTTTGGGGATCTTGCAGGGAATCGATACCTTAGGCAGAGGGATATGTAAGTTACTATTTTATTATGATAGAGGCTCAGTGGAAACTTTAGGTTTGAAATTAGTCGCTAAATTTACACAAGGATCTTCATATTGGTGTGATCGAGTCTGGAGGTTGACTTGTTCAGTTTGTGAATTCATTAGCATTCATCATGAGGATATGGTAATTTTTCTGGCCATATTTTGAAGGTTGAGGGGTTGCATTACCCTGTGTGAGTTGGTCATCTATATATCCTTGATGAGGAAAAGGATTGGTAAGCACTATCAGTTGTGATGAAGCAGGAGAGGGCATAGGTGGAGCAGTGGGTTGAGGTCCTCTAGAAGTAGCTACTTGGGCTTCCCATACCTAGTAAATTTGAGGTAAAAGGGGAAATTAGTGAGTATAATGGCCAAATAATCTACAACAGGAACATTTTTTGTTCATTTGAAGAGGCTATTTTTTCTTGTATGTTCGTCTTATTACTGGGTTGTGAGATTAGATTGGTCTCCCTTAGGGGCATAAGGTGGTGGAACTTGGTTTCCTTGATCACCTTGAGATGGTTGGTTCCAGTTACCCTTCGCCTTGTTTATTCTCTTGATTTTGAGGGATTGGTTGCACTCTATTGAGCATACACTTGACCTTGAAGAGGTGGTTGTTGTTTTGGCATAAGTGGAGGAGGAATATAAGATTGGGGCACTGGTTCCGATGAGGCTAGTGCTCTAAGCGATGCATAATGATAATAATAATTCGACGAAACATTAGGATAAATAGGTGAAGAAACATATATCCTTGGAATCTACTGATGTGAATGGTAATATATATATGATGTGATGGGACCTAAGAAGAGTTGGCACAAAATGGATCAAGGGGGGGGGATAGGCATAAGAAAAATTGGTCTCCCCTTGGGGTTCACCATAGCTCAAAGGTGGTTGAGGATATGATGGAGGTTTATGGTGAAATATGGATCCAACGATACCATTAGCAACATGAGATGCCCCTAGTGCATTAGTAGCACTGGGCCAAGGAAGATCAAGAAAGGAAATATAAAAATAACTTGAATGTTTATAGATGAGTTCATATTTCAAGGCTATATGGATCTCCTCTTCCTCAGACTAAGGGAAGTGAGAGGTGACATATTTACCTATGGGGGGGTAATCATTATAAGGAACCTATCCATATAGGCATGGTTTTCAAATTCATGGGCCCTATACATACTTCTCATTCTATGAAATTATTGGACATAGTGAGAAAGGTGGGTGGCAGAAGTTTGACAAAAATAAGTCAAGTGTTTGTTACCAGTGTCATAACAAAGAGATAGTTGGAAGTAGGATAGAAAAACGTTGGCATGAGTCGTGAAGGTGGAATGGGAGGCATGTCACTGATCCATATACCATTTTCCATCAGCTCCAATAAGGGTGTGTTGGAAGAGGCAAAGACAGATGGAGTCTTCAATGATGGAATTGGATGAAAACCACATGTGAAATGAACGAACATGATTTTTGGTGTTATGCGGAATTATGAATTACCGATAAATCATTCTTCCCTAGACAAGTGCTAATCTAGAACAATAGGTCAAATACTTTACGACTATCTTTCCTAATTGTAAACAGACACACAAAATGAAATAAAAATCTTACTTGGATTCCAAGTGCTTCCAAAGTCTCCTTCTGCCGCTTTTGTTGTAGCTTCAAATTCCAGCCGGCTGTGCAAAATATTTCCTGCAAGAATGAAGACTAAAAAACAAGAGATAGCAATAATATAGATGTCTATTCTAGTTATTTAGCTAAACAAATAAATCATAAACCATATACATCAAATAATAAATCATGATATGGAAAATCAAATCTTATACAGATGCATATAGGGAAAAAAAAATAAAGAGTTTGTTTCACGTGCAGTATATTTTACTTTGATCGAAGGTGAATTATACAAGCTGGGAGATGATGAATTGTTGAGGAGATATGTTCCTGAATTTGAAAGATGCAATATACTAACAGAAGCACATGGAGGTGTTGTAGGAGGTCATTACTCTAGAAAACCCACTGCCCAGAATATCATGAGAGTTGCGTTGTGGTGGCCCATGGTTCACATCCACTCTAAGGAATATTTTCACACTTGTGATGTATGTCAAAGGAATGGGAGACCCTTGCATAGAGATGAAATTCCATTACAACCCCAAGTAACTCTGTAGGCCTTTGACAAATGGGAAATCAATTTTGTAGGGCCAATTAATCCTCTAGGTGAGAAGACTGAAGTGCACTATATAATCACTACTACAGACTATTTGACTAGATGGGTAGAGGCTAAACCAATGAAGGATTGTAGCGTAGAGACAGACTCACACTTCATATTTGAAAATATCTTGACAAGGTTTGGGTGCCCTAAAATTATGATCAACAACCAAGGTACACATTTTCCGAATGATATGATTCAAGCATTGACCATCGAATTGAAGATACGCCATCAGAAGAGTACACCATATCATCCACAAGCAAATGGGATGGTAGAGGCCTTTAATAAGATCCTGGAGAATGCACTCATGAAGATATGCAATGATAACCGAAATGATTTGGATGTGCGCATACCTGCAATTCTATGGGAATACAGGACAACATGCAAGAAGCTAAAAAGGAAAACACTTTTCAGGATGGTCTATGGATAGGAGGTTGTTGTGCCAATGGAAGACATTATTCCTAGTATGTGCATCATCGCAATAACCAACATGGTTGATCAAGACATTATGGAAGATAGTTTGTTGCAGCTGGTTGCACTGGAAGAAGATAGATCCATAGCAGGTTTTCATCAACATGTACAGAAAGCGCGCGAAAAGGCTTGGCAAGACTGGCATATCAGACATAATATTTTTAAGAAGGAGGATTTGGTTTTGTTGTATGACAATAATTTTGCGCAATTTCCAGATAAGTTCAAAATGCACTGACTCGGGCCTTATATTATCAAGTTAATCACTGAGGGAGGTTTCGTTAGTTTGGCTACATTAACTGGTGAATTAATTCGTAGATATGTGAATGGAAGTTGTTTACAACCTTAAAAGGATGACCATGTCCCTATGCGCACTCAATGAATATATGGTTGAAGGAATGTATTAGCACCCTGGACAGTTGGAAGAGGGTGTACAACTCTAAATAATTCTTTTAGAAGTTTTAAAAGTTATTTTGCACAATTTTTTTTGAGGAAGCACAAGTATCAACGAAGCCAGCGCAGATACTACGTCAAGCCGATGTTGTTGTCACAGACTAACTAGAAAATAGCCATTGCAATAGTACATATGGAAAAAACAGCTTGGTTACCATTTGGAGGAGTGGATAAATTGCATTTATGGATGATATTATGCCATATTTGGAGCCGTTTAGAATTTATGAAGCTACATCAATGGAAATAAGGTCTTTTAGGATGCATCATCCCTATAAATACAACATGAAGGGTTACATTTGATGTTGTTGATTCCTGAGTGTCTTGAGTACATTGAAGTATCTGCTATTGCTTCCTCGATTGATTTTTGTGTCTGAGCCTTTTGAAAAATTTGAAGAAACACTGCGAAAGTGAGGGTTAGGTCACTTGATTCACAGAGCAATGACTGCAACAGAGCCTACTCCATCTAAACCACAGGCTATTGAGAGTCCAAAACCACCAAAGCAAAAGAAGGAACAGTTTTCAAGGACCAAAAAGTATCCTCGAAAGTCGACACTGAAGCCAAAGCCCTCCCCCCCCCCCCGAGAAGATCATCAGAAGCGACAGATGGCAGAAGAACAAGAGATGATGGTGGAAGAAGATATTTTTGAAGAGATTGACCTGATCTCACAGATGCCCAAGTACATGGCGCTATAAAAACCAATAGTTTAGGTGAAAAACGACCTGGATAAGGTCAAGTCACACATAAATATTCCCTTGCTTCCCGAGAATGTGCCATTTGAAGGTGAGATGTTGGAAAAGGTACCCACATTGAAGCTGGAGTATTGGGACTTGGCGGACCTTGAAAAGTTTCCAGAGCTTTCATAGTCATAGTATTTCGATTTGGCACTCTATGATGGAGGTGTTGTTAAAGTTAAAACAATGCAATGGGCCATGGGATTGTAGTTTTCTAGGCTCTTGAACCTTTTGATGGTTCCACATTTCTGGCACAGCCCTATCAATGATATCTGTCTTTTCCAGTTGATGGCCCTGGTGCACGAAAATTGCCTCTAGTTGGCAATGCTCAATCCCATTGATGAAACACTTATTCATCGCATTAATAACTTGCCATATTAAGAAGAATACCATGAAATGGCCTTTTGAGGAGAGGGCTAGAGGAATAAGGTTGTAAAGGATGTCAAGAAGAAATATGGGGTAACCATAAACACCCGGAGCTTTGTAGTCAGTGAAATAAATGACCCTACGGTCAAATTTGGTACATTGATACTAAGATGTAAAATGATAAGGAAGTGTCATGCCAAGGAAGTACCGATGCCCGTTATTTCTTTGCTTACGCAATGCGCCAAAGGGGTTTAATATAATTGGGATGAGTACCTTTGTAAGGAATTCTTAGAGAAGGTTAGAGAAGTGCAAGAATATGGCAAGCTATTTCATTATTCCTGGTTGTTGCTACTTGTTGCATTGATTGGATGGAAGTCACCGACGCAGTCTCAACTGTCGGATATTGAGCCAGATTTGTGTGAAGCCGTGCACTACGGATCGTTGTGGGCAATGAATATTTTATTGAGGGTGACTAAGAACAAAATATTATGGGTTCTCTTCGATATAGATATTTATCAGGAAGTTCATTCCAGGCCGCGCCTATCACCAATCTTGTATAATCAATACAATAATATAGTAGACTTCAAGGCTACATTCCACAATGTACTCATTTGTGTGAAGGTGAACATGGTAGGAGTGTGGTATGACATGCCATACCTAGTTATGGAAGAAGACGTTGCATGGGTTTCCACAAGATGGCCCTTGTTTGGTTCACCACTATTAATTTCAGTATTTGCATCCTGCCATCAGTGATAAAAATCCTCTTTTCATATCATTTTAGGAGTCCCACTCAGAAATTTTTATCATTCCACTAGGTCATGCAAAAATTTAGTCACTGATGATAGCTCTAGTCCACAAACATCACTCTTCCCCAAATTTTTATTACTTTTTGGCTTAGTTTCATACCTTGATAACTGTACATCAACTATAAAATCAATATCATCATGTCATCTTGAAATTCAGTCCTTCAAAGTCTCATTAGGTATTTTATGGTTTTTCAAGGTTTCACTAGGTCATTAGGGTTCCCATGGTTCAATAAAACTCCATTCCATTTCATAAGACAAAAAATTAAAGGGTGATCCAATAAAATTCTCTTTGCCATGTGAAGATGACTTGTAAAGAAAATTTCTTGTTTCAACATGTAATTTTTACATTTCCATTATGTAATTTTATGTCTTTCAAATGTAATAAGTACAAGGTTCCCAAGCTGCCAACCCAAGTTTCCACATGTCAAAGCATCAAAATTTCAAATATTATTGTTCTATAATGTCATCATATGATCATATTTCAAAGAAAAAAGTCACATGCAAAGGTACAATGTCAAAGTTCAAAGATGAATGTGAAGAAAGTAAAATGGGTCCCAAGAGTTAGTTCACTCAATCTATCAAGTATAAAGGCCATTACAACATCAAATGGGCACTAATTTTCTATATATGTCATCAACATCAGCCTCACCTACACTCCATCTACCTCCCCTAAACTTTTTCCATGCCCATTCCTCTCATTTACCTCACTTTCCTACAAACCCTAGCCTATTGCTACACTTTTGACACCTTCCTAGGTTAGGGATGTGTTTTTCCCTTTTGGACCCCTTTCCATCACTCATTTCTATAAATTCCACCTCCCCACACTCTCTAACATCCATCCCTATCCCCAAAAATTTCCCCAAGAATTTAGACATCCCCTAACCCCTTCATTCCCCTCCCTATAAAAGATCCCATGTTTTCCCTACACTTCTGGAGTGACTTTAGGAAAATCCATTTTTATCTCAGATGGAATGTCTGAATGACTTTATTGATGAGTAAAATGGTAACTAGACAGAGATATCTTTCCAATTATCTATCCTGAGCTCAATTTTGAGTTGAGTAAGGTCTCCCAAATCTTTCATCAAGAGCACACTTCATTTTTGCACCCTCATTCTGCACTTTTTGACTAGTATTGGGAGAATTGATCTTTTAGGGGCTATATTTGACAATTTTGATTTCTTGATAGGTCCATTATGTAGCCAAGAAATACATCTTTCCAAAAAACTATCATGAGCTCAATTTGGAGCTCTAGAAGGCCTCCAAATGTGGCCTGCAAGATGGCGTTGCATGCCTGCGTGTTGTGTTGCGTGTTTCCTCTTGGTGTTGCGCTGCGTGTTTCCTCTTGGCACTGTGCTCTTAATTTATGTGTTGCGCGTTTTCCTATCTTCCTCAGAAATTTCCAGAAGGACCTCCAAAATTCACAAAATCATTCTCAATCTCTCAGCAGTGGTTCCTCAAGCCTCCAACAAGCAAGTAAGCTACCATTACTTCATTCCTCTTCTCCATCAAATCATTTTGTGTTGTGTGAAGTTTGTTAAAAGAAAATTTGGTGTCTTTATTCAAATTTAAAACCCTATTATTCCTCAAAAACGTAATTACAGTTCAATTTCACTGCCTAGCACTTTTATACCCTTCCCATATTGTAATATACCCTTTCCCAAATCCCTACATTAACATTCCCTTTCCCTAAGATTTCACTTCCTTAAAACCCTAAGCCCTAGGTATATTATTTTCCTAGGCCCCCAATTCTCTACACTTGTAACTAATTCCCTATTCCCAAACCCCTCTACATCCCTACTCCATGTCACATTCCTTAACTCATAAATTCACACCCCCGTCTCCCTCAATTACCCTTTCCCATTCCATATTCCTAAAAATCACATTCCACCGTCATCACACCTCCCTAGGGTTTTGACACTAGTACATCATGGCAAAAGAATAAAAAATACCATACAGTGAGGGACAAGAAAGAGAGGAGAAGAGACCATATAAAGGTGGAAGAATACTCAGATTAGAGCCAACAAATACCAATGAATTCTTGGCATATTCTATGGCTATGACAAGTTTCAAACTTATTGGATGTTTTGAGTTCTATGTGAAAATTCAGAAGGTCCAACACCAAGCTATGTTGACTGGAATTTTCATTTCTAATCTCCATGATAGCCAAGTTACTTTAGCTGGTGTCACTTTCACTGTGTCAACGTCCATCATCTCAACTGCCACTGGGATCCCAAATGTTGGTGAGAAATGGTTTAAAAACCTAGACCTGGACGTTCGAAAATACAAACCCTAATCAAGCATAAAGAGAAGGGTAAGTTGGAATTGCTCATTGATGCATCCAAGGTAGCATAACATACCATATCAGGTATCCATGAAGTAATTCAGAAATATTTTGAGGAAATTTGAAGAAAATTTGGGAAATTTTGAAAAACTCTTTGAAAGCACATTTTCCAGAAATGTCCTGTTTGATCACCTTTTTTCATAACATATTGTGGAAAAAGAAAAGAATTTTGGGAAAATGGAGGAGGTTTATGTTTCTAAGATATCAAAGTACAAAAAAATATCTCACTTATTACACAATTATTACATAATGAGAGATTCATTCACATCTTCACAACCTATTTTTCTGCCTGTGAAAAATATTGTTTGAGACACCATTTTGCAGAGAAGATTGTGGAAAAAAAAAAGAATTTGGAGAAACTAGAGGAGGTGTTTGTTCAAAAAATTGCAAAGAAAAAAACCTCTCTCATTTTTGCAAGAGCCTCATGGTTAGTGAGATATTTCTCATCTTGGAGGCCAATTCTTCCATAAAATTCGGAATTTTTGCATAGCTGGAATGCTAGGCGCGCAACGTCCTAAGATTTGCACTTTTGTTTGAGGAATCTATTCGCCAAAAGAATACCACCATTGGATTCATAATGATAAATGCATGCAAGAAAACCACTTTTATAGCCTGTTTGCATTAGGGGAATTTAGAGGTCTAAAATGGGCATCCTAAGGAAATTATAAAACAATAGTGTAAATAATAAAATAAGGTTTGATGACATCATCAAATTTTAGAGGGAAAAAAAGGAAAAGCTACTTTTTCAACTTGTATTTTCAACTTATCTCCCAAATTTTTTACTCAAATTTCGAGTGGGAGTACTCGTTGGATGAAAAATTTAATTCCTCATCCAAGGACTACCCATGTTGCATACTTTTGATGGACACTGCTACACGAAAAATGAGAAATACATGATAAACATGATTGAAATCACGTTTTTTCATGTATTTCTCATTTTTCGCATAGCAGGGTCCATCGAAAGTATGCAACATGGGTACTCCTTGGATGAAGAATTAAATTTTGCATCCAACGAGTACTCTCACTCGAAATTTGAGTAAAAACTTTGGGAGATAAGTTGAAACTTGAAAAAGTAGTTTTATTATTTTATTATTTTTTAATCTTTTTACCCTTTTACTTAAAAAATGGTGAATCATCCCCCATGGTTGACATCATCATCTTGAATCCTATTGGTTCTTATAATGTTCATTTTGGTTGTACATTTTTCTTAGGAAGCCCATTTTAGACTTCAAAATTCCCCTAATGGATCCAAATGGCAGGTGAAAAAGTGGAAAAACACCATAAGAATCATGTTGCTGCCTCCTTTTTTACCTTGCTGTAATGTGTTTAGAAGCCTTGGGAGAATCAATTTTTGACTGGGAAAATCAAAAACATTCTGAAAAATTAACGAATATTTGGAAATTAGACAGGATAAGATTTCCAACGAGCTATCATGGGCCCAATTTGGACACCGAGAAGGCACCCAAAATCAGGTTGTAACATGGATGGCGCATTTGACAAAGGGATGGCGCGTTTGATAGTCGTCTGATTTTTCTGAGTTTTTGTGCAAATTTGATTCTTTCTCTTGGGGAATCATGGCTTTACCTCTGTAAATCGATGATGTAAACGTAATTATGGTGTTTTTACTGTTACCTAGGGTAAATACATAGGTAAATAAACTCAATGAGGTGTAATGAATCAATTTGCAAGAAGTTAGGGATGAGTCAGTTTGACCACCTACACTCTAGGTATTCAACTTAGTTTTGGTGGAACTGCTCCTCCTCTCATGGATTCGACCCATGAGGCTGGGAGGATTATTTTTAGGCATATATCTTGTTCCTCTTTACTCATTTTCAAAGGTTGGAATCAATTGGATGCTAGTGTATTGATCAAGGACCAGTTTGGCCTAAAATTAATAAAGATTTGCAACTATTTCTTTTGGATACTTGTGGTATCAACGTTTGGAATTTTTGTTTCTCGTGTATCATTTGTATGAATGTTTTGTAAGCTCATAAACAATTTCATGTCTATTATATGATGATTTTCAAGTTGATAGGTAGAATACATGTTCTTTCATGCTCTGTTTTGGGAAAGCTTTCATAATTTTCCCATTCTCTTCAGTTTAGGAAGAATACATCTCTTATGCTCTTCCTAGCTCCTCATCAATCTAAAACCATCTCACAAAATCACCTTAAAGTGCTAATATTTCTACCTACCTTGCCCCATTTAATGGACTGCAATTCTCATATTAATTTATGTGACCTAGCCCCTTTGACCTAGTCCTCATCTAGCAAACCTAATAAAAAAAATCAAACCCTTCTGTATTTCATAGCTATCCTAAAACCTTTTCATCCAGTCCTCCTGGCCAACTACCATAGATCAGAAATACAGAAGGTTTTCTCCAGTTTGGTAGTGCTAGATAACAAGCCAAAATATTGGTCCATGGATACCTCCATTGGGATTTCTTCTTCAGCCTTGGAAATATGGTGGAGTGATAACATACTAGCGTCGTTGCCAAGGAACGAAAGATCAGATATCCCCTGGGAGAGAATGAAAAAATTTTAGATCTAATTGTTGATGGTCAACAACAATTGGACACATAATAAGGTTGTGCATCATTCACCTGGCGACTCCGAATAAATTTTGAAATCAAATCCAAAGACTCCACTAGAGGGTGAACCTTGCCAAAAAATATGAAAGGAAAACATGGGAAGATTAGGCATTCAACTTGTACTTTCATTCAAGACATCATGTTCTTTATCATGAAATATTTCTTCTATTTTCCTGAGAATGTCTAGAAATTTTTCCAAGGTATATTATGTTTGAGAAAAGATCATGGACCTCCGTTGGATTTTTCTCCTTTGAAGGTTGTAAATACAAATTTCCCATACGCATTTGATCTTGGTCCAAAACCTTTTTTCGAATCATATGATGACCATCTTCAAATTGATGAACCTTAAGAGATCAAGATTGATCCTACAGCTTATGTATAGACTCCTACACCTTGTAAAATTCCAAATAGATACAAACCACTCATCTTACCTCCTATACTCCATGCTTTCCCTGAATGTCATTACCTATATTTGCCGAGGTTTGATGGTGAATGTGACAACATCACTTCTCAAAGAAATATGCAGAATTTTGAGACTCTCCTCGACCTTTTTGAAGTTGACGAACAGGATGTCAATATCAGGCTATTTTCACTTTCTTTTCAAAGCAAAGTAAAGAGTTGGTTCAAAAAATTGCCTGCTGCCAGCATCTCAGATTTCGCGTAGTTTTTCAAATTTTTCCTTGACATGTGGGTGGTCAAAGAAAACCCTTTCCTGATTTTAGAAAAGTATAACCAGCTAAAAAGACATATAGGGGAGAAAATACAACTTTGTTTTGCCAGATTCAATCAAGTCTATTGTTCGATACATACTAATATAAGACCTCCTCCTAGATCAGCTCTCTTACATTACCCAGATGCCTTTGATTCAGAAATGGAGCTTCAACTGAGAGAAAGGAACCTCACAACACTTGAAGAGATGCAGAACAGTGCAATAGATTTAGAGGCCAATCTGTTGATCAGAAGGGCAAAGCTGAAGGATTAAGAGAGGGAGAACATTGCAAAGCACCTAACATCTTCAGAGGTAAAAATTGACATTTTGGTAAGTACAGTAGAGGAAATGATTCAAAATATTACCATGAGAGATGAATTTTCCATTCAAGATCACCATGTCCCACTTATTTCAGAAAAAGAAGAGGTTGTTGACCTTAAACACTTTCCTGCTAATACCAGCTACCATAGATCAGAAAATGGATTTGTAGATCAATTTGAGGAGAAACAATCTGATGATCTAATGTGTATGTTTGATGAAATTCTTCCATTTGATGATTTTCCTAAGTATGATCAATGTGACAAAAATTATGTTCTCCAAATAGAAGCTAATCTTGTGGACCAATCAACAGCTAGATTGTGGGAGGACGAAGTTCAGTTTCAGCAACTTGAATACAGTGATCAGCCGATGCATATCAGCTATGGAAGTGAGGAGGAAAGTGAAAAAAAATTGGAAGTAAGTGAAGGATCTTTTCCTCTTTGTTTTACTTCATTTCAGTTCATCAGAGACAACTTTAATGCAACCAGAAATCAAAATTCATTAAGCTTTGATCTTGACAATCAAAAGGATAATGAAATTCTTGATCAGAGCTCCTTACCCATGTTTTTATCCTCATTTGAAAAAATAACATAAAACTATAAGCAATCAGATAAGTAGTGGTCAACACTATAAATGATCAACCTTCACCAGAAATGGTTGAGGAATCATTTGCAATGAAGAATCCTCCTTAGATCCATATTTGTAGCCCCCGAATTCCATTGAATGTTAGGTTGCAGATGAAAGCTTGGAAGTTGAAACATATGATCGAATGATGCACGATGATTGTGTAGCATTATGTTCTGAAGCATTTCAGTTTTTGAAGGAAACTTTTCATAATGTCTCTAAAGAAAAGGATTAGCAGCCTGCAGAAAGTCATGTAGTCTAATTAGAACCAATGGAATATAGGTTGCAACATTATTTTCAAGTTTTTCATGACCCATTAGCTGATGCGTTGGATGATATATGCAGTAAAATATCTTCTCCATTAGCTAATTCTGAGCCTGAAAAGAGTGTTGATATAAACTTGATCTGACAGCTAATTTATTTTTCATTTTCAGTAGGAGTCTCATTATAAAGCTCATTCGAACATTTGTAGCCATATCAAGAGAGTAATGAAGAATATTATTTGTTTGTTGTTGATCATCAAGAAAAATTAGTTTTTCATGAGTTTCAGAATCCTTTTGTCAACTTGCCGCAGTCATCAAATAAAGAAAGCACGGATGTTGGGAGAATTTTAAAATCAAGGTATGAAGACTACCTAGAGTAGAGAATTAATGTACTAGATGGGCTAGAAATCAATATTTATTCCTATGAAGACCCTTTTGCAACATTCTTGAGGTCAACCCGTGGACTCATGCTTTGAAAATTCATTAAGATTCAATCTGTTGACAAGTTTTCATGGTATTTTCCTTTAAGTATATCTCTCTGCTTTCTCACAAGAAAGCACTTGCAGAGAATTCAAACAACAACCAGAATGCTTACATGGTTTCATTAGTTGTTCCATTTCACTTGATCAGGTGATGAACAGATAATTTAGAGTAGGTTTTTTTTAATAAGCTCAATTCTGAGCATATTTTTCAGTTTGTCAGTTGTGTTTTAGTCTTAGTCAGTTCAGTTTATTGATTCAAGTTTTCAGTATTCAGTTAGTTTGAGTTTTTGACCGTATTGGCCTAATGGAGAAGGTACTAATCTACAAAATCCATAGTTCTATGGTTCTTGACACCTCTTTCAAAGCTATCATCCCCAATAAGGGAAATGTTAATTTCATTATTTGCATCCTACAATCAGTGATCAAAATCCTTTTTTCATATCATTTTAGGAATCCCACTAAGAAATTTGTATCATTCCACTAGGTCATGAAAAAATGTAGTCACTGATGATAACCCTAGTCCAAAAACATCACTCTTCCCCAAAATTTTATTACTTGTTGGCATAGTTTCATACCTTGATAACTGTACATCATCCATAAAATCAATATCATCATGTCATCTTGAAATTCATTCCTTCAAGGTCTCATTAGGTCTTTTAGGGTTTTTCAAGGTTTCACTAGGTCATTAAGGTTTCCATGATTCAATAAAAATCCTTTCCATTGCATAATACCAATAAGTAAAGGGTGATCCAATAAACTTATCTTCTCCGTGTGGATATGACTTGTAAATAAAATTTCTTGTTTCAACATGTAATTTTTATATTTCCATTATGTAATTTTATGTCTTTCAAATGTAATAAGTACAAGGTTCCCAAGCTTCCAACCCAACGTTCCACATGTCAAAGAATAAAAATTTCAAATCCTAGTGTTCTCTAAGCTCATCAAATGTTCATATTTCAAAGGAAAAAGTCACATGCAAAGGTACAATGTCAAAGTTCAAAGATGAATGTGAAGAAAGTAAAATGGGTCCCAGGAGATAATTCATTCAATTTATGAAGTATAAAGGCCATTAAAACATCAAAGAGGCACTCATTTTCTCTTTAAGCCATCAATATCACCCTCACCTACACTCCATCTACATCCCCTAAAATTTTCCCATGCCCATTCCTCTCATTTCCCTCACTTTCCTACAAACCTTAGCCTATTGCTACACTTTTGACACCTTCCTAGGTTAGGGCTATTTTTTTACCTTTTGGAACTCTTACCCTCACTCATCTATATAAATTACACCTTCCCACACTCTCTAACATCCATCCCTATCCCCCAAAATTTCCCCAATAATTTAGAGGGCCCCTAACTCCTTCATTCCCCTCCCTCTACAAGATCCCCTGTTTTCCCTACACTTCTGGAGTAACTATAGGAAAATCCATTTTTCTCCATGAAGGAATGTCCAAATTACTTTATTAATGAGTCAAATGATAACTAGACAGAGACATATTTCCAATGAGATATCCTGAGCTCAATTTGGAGTTGAGTAAGGTCTCCAAACGCTGCTTGCAAGAGCACACTTCATTTTGCACCCTCATTATGCACTTTTTCACCAGTCCTGGGAGAATTGAATTTTTAGGGGCTATGCTTGATCATTTTCTCTAATTGATAGGTCTGTTTTGTATCCAAGGTATATATATTTCCAATGAGCTATCATGAGCTCCATTTGGAGGTCAGGAACGTCTCCAAAAGTGGCCTGCAAGACGGTGTTGCATGCCTGTGTGTTGCGTTGCAAATTTCCTCTTGGCGCTGCACACCTACTTTATGCATTGTGTGTTTGCCCATATTACTCAAAAATTTCCAGAAGGGCCTCCAAACTTCACAAAATAACTCTGAATCTTTCAGCAGTGGTTCCTAAAGCCTCCAACAAGAAAGTAAGATACCATTGCTTCATTCCTATTCTCCATCAAATCATTTTGTGTTGTGTGAAGTTTGTTAAAAGAAAATTTGGTGTCCTTATTCAAATTTAAAACCCTAGTATTCATAAAAATCTTAATTACAGTTCAGTTTCACTACCTAGCACTTTTATACCCTTCCCATATTGCAACATACCCTTTCCCAAATCCCTACATTAACATTCCCTCTCCCTAAGCTTTCATTTCCTTAAAACCCTAAGCCCTAGGTATACTATTTGCCTAGGCTCCCAATTATCTACACATGTAATTAATTCCCTATCCCAAAACCCCTCTACATCCCTACTCCCTGTCACACTGATTAACTCATAAATCCATACCCCCATATCCCTCAATTACCCTATCCCATTCCCTATTCCTAAAAATCACATTCCACCATCATCACACCTCCCTATGGATTTGACACTAAGACATCATGGCAGAAGAAGAAAACATACCATAAAGTGAGGGAGAATAAATAGAGGAGAGGAGTCCACACAAATGGGGAAGAATACTCAGATTAGAGCCAAAAAGTACCAGGGAACTCTTGGCATCTCCTATGGCTGTGACATGTTTCAAACATATTGGATGTTTGAGTTCTGTGAACAAATTCCGAAGGTCCAACACCATGCTATGTTGACCAGACTTTTGATTTCTAATCTCCATCATAACCAAGTTACTTTAGCTGGATTCACTTTCACTGTGTCAACCGTTGTCATCTCAGCTGCCATCGAGATCCAAAATGTTGGAGAGAAATGGTTTAAAAACCTAGACGTCAATGTTCGAACCTAAAAACCCTAATCAAGCAGAAAGAGAAGGGTAAGTTGGATTTTCTCATTGATGCATCCAAGATAGCATAAAATTCCATATCAGATCTCCATGAAGTAATTATGAAACATTTTTGAGGAAATTTGAAGAAAATTTGGGAAAATTTGAAAAACTCTTTGAAGGCGCATTTTCCAGAAATGTCTTGTTTGGTCACATTTTTCAAAACCGATTGTGGCCAAACAAAAATTAATTTTGGGAAAATGGAGGAGGTTTTTGTTCCTAAGTTATCAAAGTAAAAAAACCTAGCTCACATTTTACACAATTATTACATAATGAGATATCCATTCACATATCCACAGACTATTTTTCTTCCTGTGCAAAATCATGTTTGAGACAGCCTTTTATGGAGACGATTGTGGAAAAAAAAAATGAATTTGGAGAAACTGAAGGAGGTTTGTGTTCAAATAAATCCAAAAAAAAAACATCTCTCAGGTTTTCAAAACACCCCATGTTTAGAAATATATCACTCCATCGTGGAGGCCAGTGTTTCCAGAAAATTCAGAATTTTTGCACAGCTGGAATGCTAGGTGCATAGCGCCCTAGGCGCTGCGCTTTTGTTTGAGGCCTATATTGGAAAAAATAAGACCACCATTGGATTCATAATTATTAATAAATGTAGGAAAACCACTTTTATAGCTTTTTTTGGTCCAACTGGTAGGTGAAAAAGTGGAAAACACCATAAAAATCATGTTTCTGCCTCCTTTTTTACCTTGGCGGTACGCGTTTAGTAGTCTTGGGAGACTCAATTTTTTATAGGGAAAATCAATTCCATTATGAAAATTAATGTAATATTTGGAAATTAAACAGGATAATATTTCCAACGATATATCTTGGGCCCAATTTGGACATTGGGAAGGCACCCAAAATCAGGTTGCAACAGGGATGGCGTGTTTGACAGTTGCCTGATTTTTTTGCGTTTTTGTGCAAATTTGATTTTTTATCTTGGGGAATCATGTTTTTACCTCTGTAAATAAATGATGTAAATGTAATTATGGTGTTTTCACTATTACCTAGTGTAAATAGATTAGGTAAATGAACTCAATGAGGTGTAATGAATCAGTTTGCAAGAAGTTAGAGATGAGTCAGTTTGACCACCCTACACTCTCGGTATTCAGCGCAGTTTTGGTGGAACTACTCCTCCTCTCATGGACGCGACCCCTGAGGCTAGGAGGAGTTTTTTTTAGGCCTTTATCTTGTAATTTTTTACTCATTTTCAAAGGTTAGAATCTGTTGGATGCTAGTGTATTGATCGACGACCAGTTTGGCCTGAAATTAATGAAGAGTTGCAACTATTTCTTTGGGATACCCGTGGTATGAATGTTTGGAATTTTTTTTTCTCATGTATCATTTGTATAATTTTTTTGTAAGCTCATAAACCATTTCATGTCTATCATATGATTTTTTTCAAGTTGATAGGCAGAAAACATGTTCTTTCATGCTCTATTATGGGAAAGTCTTCATAATTTTTCCATTCTCTTCATTTTAGGAAGATACATCTCTTATTCTCTTCCTAGCTCCTCATCAGTCTGAAACCATCTCAAAAAATAAACTTAAAGTGCTAATATTTCTACCAACCTTGCCCCATTGAATGGACTATAATTATCATCTTATTTTCCCTGATCTATCCCCTTTGACCTAATCCTCGTCCAGCAAACCCAATCAAAAAAAATGAAGCCCTTCTATATTTCATAGCTAGCCTAAAACCTTCTCATCCAGGTCTCTTGGCTGTGATTTTTGTGGAGAGAGCCCTCTCTTGTTTGGTAGGTCTAGATACCAAGCCAAAATATTGGTATGTGGTTACCTTTGTTGGGATTTCTTCTTCAGCCTTGGAAATATGGCAGAGTGATAACAACCGTGGTGACAGATGTTGGTGCAACCTCCTCTTCCCTGCTCAAACCATATACATCAAAGTCATGCATGAATAAATATCAGAAGGATAAATAGGAACCTACAACAATGACGAAGACAGAGAATCCACCCAAGGAAACAATAGATATTCCAAGTGATGTTGATATGGAGGACTGTGAGGGATAAAGCGTATATGTTGCCTTGACAGACACGCGTTGAGGCACCAAGACATGACCTTAGTCCCTGTTGGATCTACATCTCAAGAGGAAAGAATCTAAGAAGACTGGGACTAGGTCGTTGACATTAAACGATGGATATTTTGACGAGATTGGAAACACAATAAAGGTAGTAACTGAAGACATATAGAGCAACATTGAGTCATAGTATAAATCTGTCCTTGATGATGTGCAACAAGGACTCCAACAACTGAGAGTGAAAGTGAATGAGATACAAGTGAGCATGGGAAAAGTGAGTGTGTTGACCATTGGTCACCCAACCACTTGATAGAGCTGGTTATTTCAGGTTCTCGGCGCAACACTTCACCTTGATGATCCAGCGCTACACACAACTCTTCATGCATGGCCCGAGATTAGATTTGACTTGGCTATATTTCCCAGCGGCAAGTTACACTCCATACAGTACACGATGATAAAAAATGAGCTATAGTACAGAGAGTACAAGGCATTGTAGGCCACCTTTGAATTTTATAAGAAGGCTACCACATTGCATTAGGGGAAAAAAATTGCTGAGGAATCTAGGAGTGTCGTAGAGAGCCAACGTGCACAATTAGAGTCCCTTACCAATCAACTGTGCTCCGAAATTCATAATTTAATAGTACCTACCAGTGAAACGGCCACTACAAATATGGAAGCCTTTCAGGTGCGCTTAAAGCCTCAAAGTTAGAGATAGCTACTATGCACATCGAATTGGAGCAAGAAATTTCCGATCTGCAGACAAAATTGAAAATATAGACACCACCAAAAGTTAGAGCACAGCATGCCACAGACATTCAAGAAGCCACTCCAAGCATCACTGTGGTTGTGGAAGCATATAACATAATATTTTAGTATTCCATGAGAATCTGGACCTCCATCCAGGATGACCTCATGGTTCAACAATGGAGGATGGATTTAAGAGCTAAGGAGTAATAGATCAAAAAAATTTGGGTCGTTGCATCGACCCTAGTACCAATCCAAAGATTCGCCTGCCTGCAGGAAGGTCGTTCCATTCAGACAGAGATAAATATGCTACACTGAAGGAAGCAGTTGCTAGAAGCTAGAATGCAGCCTTAGGCCAAGGAAGCACTATCATTTTCGCAAACCATTGACAATGCACTTAAGGGGCTCCAACAGATGCAGTGGAGCATCAATTTAGCATCAGAAGGACCTACCACAGAGAAGCTCATTGGAAAGGTACAAAGCGCCGCAACACAGAGCACCGAGATCATCTAGCCACTCAAAGAATCCATCTAAGCATTGTGGACCAAGATGTAGGAAGCTGGACCAGAGTGACTCAAGAACGAGTCACTAGATTGTGTTGGGGGCCTATTGGGTTAGGATCCCCTAGGGTCAAGTTTTGAGTACATTTTTGGTTAAGTTTTTTTAAAACACGTTGCGCACAGAAATTCAAGGAGCTTTGGGGCACGTCAAAGTTCATTTATCATTGTAATGGTGAAAAGGTAAAAATGGGGCTCAAACCACTGTTTGAGACCATGGTATTTGCGCATGTTAGTCCTATAAATATGTATGAGTCGAATCAAGTTGAAAAGGGAAAAATATCTCATGTATATCGAATGAATGCAATGTGATCTGATTTTGGGAAATGTCTGTGTTAGTCTGGGTTAGATAGGCTGTTGCTAGCTGTGTGTGCGAAGACTTGACAAAGTGTCTTGAGCTGTGTGAAAGGACCTTACTGCTGTGTGCGGAGGAGAAGATTACTGTACTGATTGTCGATCTATTAAAAAAGATAAGAGTTTGGTGAATTTCTATCTACTTATGTGATTTACCTTTTTATGTGTTAATGCATTGATTTACTTATATATTTGTTGTATTTATTGAATGTGTATTTATCTAAAGTTACCATCCCCATATTCATGCAAGTATTTCATATTGGTTAGGGTTTTTTTTTAAGGATAGATCTATGTAGTTGCACAAGAGTTTTTCTAGTTTCTGTTGAGTTAGATTTGAATAAGGGTAACTATTTGTTTTGCGCAAGACTGTATTGAGGTCAAGGGTTTCCTCTATTAGATATGGATTGGGTTAAGAAAGTCATTGCACAGGAAAATAATCATTAGATATGTTAAGAGGGGAGAATATCAACATCACACACTCCTCAGGGTGTGGAAACCTAGTTCCAACACCCCCTATAGTGCTTCGGGTGAGACTTTAGTATGTGCAAGAATATCATTGCCGAAAGGGCTAGTAGTTACAAGGTTTTTTTGGTTGCGCAAAACACTCTAAACAGGGTCGGCACCCCTCAAGTCAATAGGTACCAAATGAAACCTTCGATTGTAGAAGACTTTCCTTCAAATCCAAGGAGGGCTTTTTTGAATGGCTAGTCGTGGCTATTGGGTTGATGAATGCCCCCACGACCTTCATGAGGTTGATGGGAAACACGTTGCGACCCTTCACCAAATCATTTTTTGTGGTATATTTTGATGAAATATGAATCTTCAGCCATGGTTGAGAAGAGAACCTCCACCACATTCGACAAGTCCTCCATACACTGCGACAACAGAAGTTGTGCTCCAATTTGGAGATATGCACTTTTTGTATGACCCAGCTTCAATATCTTGGGTACACCATTGATGAGTGGGCATGCATGTAGACCCAACCAAGATACAAGTCATACAATATTTTCTAGACCCAACCACTCTAACAGAGCTCCACAAAATTATGGGTCTTGCCAACTTCTATCGGAGGTTCATGTTGGAGTTCTCTCATATCACTTGACCTTTGAGTCAAGTCACCAAGGGAGGAGAGAAATCAAATTTATTTTTGTCAGAATCCAAACAAAAGGTGTTCACCAAGTTGAAGCATTGCCTCTGCTCTGCACCAGTGCTCACATTACCAGACCTGCAATAACCATTTTAGATTCAGACATATTCCTTTGACTATGTGATTGGTGCAGTTCTTAGTCAACAGGGGAATGCAGTGGCATATCACAGTGAGACACTTTCATACACCGTCCGAAAGTATCCCACCTATGAAAAATAGGTATTTCATTATGCAAACCTATCGACAATGGAAGCATTACATTCTGGGGAAGGAAAATGTCATCCACACATAACATCAACCCATACTGTTTATCCAGACACAAGGCAAGTTATAGAAAGATCGGTATCAAAATTTCTACACATACCTGCGACAATTCCATTTGAAAATTAAGTACAAGAAGGGAAACGCCAAAAATTTTATAAACTACCTCATCCAACTGTAGGTCATGGCGCTGACCACTATGCTCGACTCTTGTGGTAGCGTGACTTCGAAATAGCCACTTCTCTACAAGAGAAATTATGAATTCAGAAATAGTTACCATATGCTTTTGAAAGGCAAGCAAGATCCATATTTTCACCACCAGGATGCAATGTTATGCCACCTGGGACACCTCTGTGTTCCTTTAAGTGAGCATGCCAAGATGATTTTTGAAGAAAACTAAATTCAGTTCATTGGAAATTTCGGGATAGAGAAAATAGTGGTGGTGAAGCAGACGTATTTTTATTGGCTAAACGTTTGAGAGGATGTTGGGAAGTACATCATATCCTACAATTTCTACGCCATTTCCAAACCATCCATCAAGAAGCAAGGCCTATATACTCCTCTACCTACTCCTAGTCGACCTTAGGAATCCTTCTCCATGGATTATATGTTGGGCCTTCCTTCTACTAAGCATGGCAACGTCTGTGTTTTTATGGTTGTCGAAAGATTCTCTAAGATGGCCATTCTGCTACCCCACAAGAAGAACATCACCGTTGAAGCCACTGCGAAAATATTATTTGAATGAGTGTGGGTACACTTTGGGATCCCAAAATACATTAGCTCATACCAAGACAACATGTTCCTATGTACATTCTGGTCAAGTCTCTAGTCAATGCTAGATAGCAAGCTCACTAAGTTCACGACTTTCCACCCCCAAACTGATAGCCAAACATAGGTCGTAAACAGGATAATCATACACATTTTTTTCATGTATAACTCAAAGCATCCATGCACATAGGATGAGAGTATCCCCTATGTCCAACACATCTACAACAAATCTCGCCATAGCTCAATTGGCCACAGCCCCTTTCAGGTGGGGCTGGGATTCCAGCCACTATGTCCCATTGATGTGGCCATTCAATTTGCAACTACTCAAGAATATTTGGTTCATGTCTAGTCTAAAGCTGACAAGGCCAAAAAATTCATTGATCACATTAAACACAACCACTATTAGGTCCATGACCTATTTTACAGAGTCAATGCTAATTACAAGTAGCGACATGATCAACATCAAGTGCAACACAAGTTCGAGGTGGGCGACAATGTTTGGCTACATTTGCAGAAGGAGTGCCACGTTGGGCCATACTACAAGCTTCACCTGCTCCAATATGGGTCATACACCATCAATAAGGTTGTAGGGGACAATTCCTTAGAGCTCAGCGTTCCACGTTTCCTTGGCCTGCACCTAGTGTTCAATGCAGACCACCTTCGACCATACTTTCCACCACTACCAGACATATCTGACATTGTGAAACAAATCACTCCAACGAAGTTGAACCTAGAATGCATGGAACAAGACACAACTGATTGGATCATGGACATGCATATCAAGAACAATATCTGGCAGAATATCAAACTATATATGGTTCTCAAAGCTGACCAACTCTTGCACCAAGGAAAGTAGCTCATTAGGGACCAGTTCAGTAGAGGTTTCCCCATCTCATGGAGGAACTAAACGCAATGGGGACCATTTCTTCCTAAGGGGAGAGGACTAATCCAGGTGGATATTTGGTGGCCATCCACCTATTCCACTTGGCTCCCCAGTATTTTTTCTTTAATTTTTTCATTTTCCTTAATTGTAGCACAATTTACTATTTTTGCCATTTTTTCGGGGCCTGAACTTTTGAAGCCATTTTGAGGCCTTAACAATATTTTTTTGGAAAACAAGAAAAATAAGTCCTAATTATTTTCTTGTAATTGAAATTTTTATTCGTCGGATAGATATTTCTAATGAGTTATTGTGCACGTCAAACAGAGATCATATGCCAAAGTTACAACTCCAGGAAGTTGATGTACCAATTTACAGCAATGGGGCCCACATATTTTGCAATACATCTCTTAGGGTCAAGTTTTTGGATGTTTATGGTTTTCCATTGTTTCTCAATAATAAATAGACCCTTGAGCCTCATTGTAACATAGTTCAGAGGCATTTAGCCACCACATCTCTTCTCAGAGATAAGTTACCATCGCTCGAGCTCATTTCTCTCCATTCTGTATGTAAGCATGTTTCAGTTCTTTTATATTAATGAAATGACGTTTTATTTCTACTGGATATCTTTGTTTATGTTTATATATGTATTTTATTATGTTCCTACTTAATTTCGGATTGTTAAATTCTTGAAAAGGGGCTTTATAAGTCTTGATATTATTAGGATAGCAAGATGTACCGATATGTAAGTTCTTGACAATGTCGGGTTTGATCGAAATATTGAGAGGAATAGTCTCTTAAATATTTGAAAATTTCTTCTCAGAATTGATACCATGGATGGATATGAAATTCCCAGACATCTCAACAACATTTTGAGCCTCCAATTTATTATTCAGGATTTATAATTGTAGAAAAACACATCTCCCCTAGACCTAATAGACTAAAGTAAAACAACAAAAATAAAATAATATAGAGTTTCCCTTAGAGAAATGGAAATATGGGAAACAGTCCTACTTGGAATCCATCGCAATCTTTACTTTCTTACCATATTTTAAGCTCTAATCTTAGCTTTGATTTCTATAACTAGAACCTGCACATACAACAAAAGAAAATCAAGGATCGAAAACATCTACGTAGCATGATTCAATCACTCTATTCTATGAATAAACGAGTCATTGAAATACATGAATGTACACATAACATATCACATATAGTAAAAAAATATTCTCTTTTTATTAATATAATTAGGACAAATTTTGCAACCAAAAATAGTAGTTTATCTTGTAGAGATCTCCCCAAGTTGTCTTGTCCTTCCTTGTCACAAAACATGTCTCAATGTCACCCTAATGCATGAATATAATGACCCTCTTACATTCA
Organism: Pinus albicaulis; assembly: GCA_034641835.2. Classification (NCBI taxonomy): domain Eukaryota; kingdom Viridiplantae; phylum Streptophyta; class Pinopsida; order Pinales; family Pinaceae; genus Pinus; species Pinus albicaulis. Next base: position 473,242,232 of record CM076576.1, on the reverse strand, counting down.
AGGTAGCAACATGAGGGAATGATCAATCTCCAAAATCTAACCCTGATGTTGTGGATGGCATTAAATATATATGAGAGTGTGGTAGTTTACGAGTTCTTATCCATTTACCAATCAAGGTTTGAGATACACTTAGTATGAGAGGATGAGTTGAAGGGGTAAGAGGTGAAACCTACAAAGTAGGATCATATAAGGTTTGAGCTTCTTATCTAAGGTAAATGGTTAAAACAAATTTTGGAAGCTTTTGGAAGAGGAAGCTTTGGGATTATTTTTAATTTTCCCGAATTTCTAGAATCAGTACACCCCTATCAAGGGACAAGTTTATTTTTATCAGGGTTGGTGTAGTAAGGAGAAACCTACTACTCAATGCATGTCTCTAAAGGGACGGAGTGCACTGGGGCTTAAAAGCACTTATTTGGAGCAGTTACACCCATAAAATTAGGCATTCGGAAAGGTCATGCTTAGGGCTTTGTCTAGGGATTATGACAACATGTTCACGGATGATTATTGATCCAATTTGTAGGCCTATTGACTAGGATGCGACAAAATGGTCTCTAACACCATTCTTTCCCTTCATTGTGAGAATATAAAACCACACTACAATTTTCTTCATATTCCTTTTTCTTCCATTATTTTGTTTGTCGCCTTGTTTTCTTTATTTCTAGATTAGTCCTTTTGTCTTTAAGTCTATAATTAGTTGTTGTGTAGCAAAATTTATAACATATATAACAATGAATTAAGTTATTCAGGGTTGCTAACAGATTCATATACCTGAGTCTTCTCATCCTTTGTCTAAAAAATTGGTTATTAGGCCGATAATTTCTTATCCATGGCCTGAGTTATCTAAATTATAGATTCACCCTACAATGTGTTACCTTCTACCCATATTTAGTGAAAATAGCTCAATAACTTGGAAATACATCCCGAGTAAAATGAGTTTTGAAGAATGACTAATCTATTGTATTAGATAATTAGTCTTGATTGAGACCTAAACCTATTAGTTAAGGAATTTGATTTTATTATTTTTCATTATTATACTTTTTCTAAGTCAAATTTCTTATTTTATTTTGCAATTGTTGATTTTCCTGTGGATGCGTTCGGTTGTTGAGTTGTCTGCATCTTTTAATTCTTGCACAAACATAATGGATTTATTTCCCTTTATATCAAATTCTGAGATTGACTTATTCTCAAATCCAAGACATTCTCTATTATTAAGGACTCTTTCAGCTCAAAGAAGTTCATTTTAAATTTTAGTCCCTTTTCCAAATTTTTCATTAAGCTTAGCCGAGTTTTAGCTTTTTCAAGCTATTTCCTCAAAGAATAAATTTGTCCTTCAAGCCTTTCACATGCTTGATTCTTCTCGTTGAGCTACTCTTTCAATATTTCTTGGATCATGTTACCTTCTTCAATTTGCAAGAGCTGAGGTTCAATAAATTTAGTTTTGTCCTTGGAAAAAAATTCGTTTTGTATTCTATTTTTCTTTATCAACATTTGAATTTATTCAAGGGAACTGATCGGTCGTCCTTATAAGTAAACTTCAGCCTCTACTCCACCATATTCAATAGATTATACTTCTAGATTTCATATGGCCATGATCATAAATACTTTTGAAATTGCATAGGTTTTGTCCTCATTTCGAGATTAATTGTATTCACTTTCATAGGTGTTGATGTACTAGGTGTAGAATCTATTCTTCTTAAAATTATTTTTATCCTTCTGCACTTTTCTAATCTTCTCTTTAGGGTCATATCCATCCATCGTCCTTTCAGGCCACTTAAAAGCATAGTGACCTACTTTACCACAGTTAAAGCACTTGATGGGTATCTCACTTTTGTACGTTCCTAAGACTCTCTTAAGCTTTCTCACAAACTTAGCTTCCTTTTCATATGATTCACTAGAAACACAAGTCATTATGTTCTTCCTTGGTATTATTTTATTCTTTGATGGTTAATTCCTTTGTTGTAGACTTGCCATTAGAAATCCTCGTTTCATAGGCAGTAAGAGTGCCAAGTAGTTAATCCAAAGTGAGATATTTGAGATCTATCATCTCCTCAATGGATGAAGCTTTAGGATTAAATATCTCAGTGAGATATCTCAACACCTTTTGAACTACTATTGGCTCTTTTCACTCTTCATCAATGCTTCTAATAGTATTCAGAATTTAGTCAACTCTAAGAAAGTATTTAAAAATATATTAATCATAATGAATCTTCAAATACTCACATTGAATTCTAAAACCTTGAATTTTGGCTTGGTTTTACTTAGATAACCTTCATATAAGCTTCTCATATTGTTTTATATTTCTTTTGTAGTAGTGCAATCCATGACCTTAACTAGTTATGATTCAGGTAGTCTAGCGAGTAGATCATTCATAGACTTGGAATTTCATGTAAATTACATCTCCTCATCTCTAGTAACCAAGGCTTAAGGCCTTTGATGTTCTTATTCCATTTCATCACATACATCAACACCAAGAGACTGAATATAGGTTTTCATCCTTACTTTCCAAAACACATAGTTTGTTCCATTAACAATAGGTTCCCTCTTGGTGTATCCTCCTTCCTAGTTTTTCATAGTCCCTTATCTCTCTTCCAACTGTTAAACTGGTATGAAGTAACTTGGATCTTATACCAATTGTTAGAAACTAAGACAATACTAAGAGGGGGGGTGAATCAATATTGTGATAATTTTAAAAAATTTCTTTAAAAAAGAAAATAATATTGAAAACAAAAGCAAACTCTTTAAAGACCATACATATAAGCATCACAAGAATCAACAAACAAATCACATATCAAACACATATATTATTGAATATTCTCTTCAATTAATTTCATAAAGGAAATATTCAACTTTCTATTAGAAAGTTCTCTGGCTCCATTAGAAGGAAACTACTACTCCCTATTTTATTAGTTACCATTGAAAGAAGCTACAACCACTAATTTATTAGTTGCTAATAAAAGAAGATCTAACGCCTAATTGTTTTCCAACCACTTCTGGATGGAGCTACAACCCCTACAATGAAAGGTAACACTTGTGTCACATCCTTGATCCATCTTTCATACCATTTTCAAACTCAAATCACAAAGGCCACTTCTTTTCATAAAAAAAATAAATCTCTTCTCAATCACATACCCTAATCACCACCATATCACCTTCATAAATATCTTATCAATGATAAATTGACTCCACAATGCACCAAAAACAACAACAACATCAATCAATTAACACAACCTACCAAATATGTTGACTCATTCATGTTGGGTCCATGCCCTCATTCACATAAGACCATACAACTAATTCCTAGAGAAAGCACTTAGCCCCTCTCTTTATTTCCTCGAGAATAAATTTTTTTGATGTGATAGAAACTGCTGGGGTTCAATCCTCGAGGATTAAATGTCATAGTGGGGAAGCATTCCAGGTGTATCACCACTCCTCCAAAAATGGCACCTGTGATCCAGCATACATCAACACCTCGTCATCCTAGACCTTTCAACCTACACCTTGTGTTAAGGAGTGAGGATAAAAATGTCTGCATGGGTTTTCTATTGTGGGACATCTTGCTACAACCACCAACCAATTAAAATAATTTTTTTGATGACATGTTATTCCAATTTTATGCCACCACAAAATCTAAAATTTCTAGGGTTATGTTAGCATGACCATTTCCGCCACTTGTGAAAAAATTCCATATGTCACTCACTAAGAGGTTCCACATGTCACCTATTTTTGAGCCACTTATCTAACCAAAAACACCAAATAGGCATTATACATGTCATTTCCCTATTGGTGATATGTGTCTCTCTAACATCATGTTGACGTCATCATGCTATCATGGATACATGCCACTCTATCATACAATTGGAATTCATCAAGGGTCCTTCTCTAGTTGTTCCACATGTCATCAGAGGTATGGAGTGAGGGGGTCCCAGACTTATATTTTTCATGAATTATTCATTATGTTTTTTAAAAAGTTCCAGGACAATAATTTTTGTGGCACGTGACTGGAACATTGTTGTTTGTATGGCATCGCCTCCCTAGAGAAAAACATGAAGCCCCAATGGATGTTGCAGGGGATGAACCAATGTGTTGAGTTATCAAGTGGGATACCTACGGTGAATTTTTAACACTAATCACCACTTCCACCTTTCCCATGTTTTCTGCCTCGTCACCTTGTTGCTTCATCATCCCAAGATCATGTACCTCTAGTTTTTGGGATCATTTGTGAACTAATGAGGTAATACTAGCAAGGTGATGTGGTATGTGGGGTCCCCACTCCAAATACTTACACCAATTGTTAAATATTCTAGAGTGACATGTCGAGCCAGCTTGTTCCACTAATATCTCTAGAACTTGTAAGCCTTTCACCTTTTGGAGAGCACCTACAAACTTGGAATTTTCACCAAATTGTCAAAAACATCAATTTTGGACGTCATCTTTGAAATTTACTATATTTTGATCTAGGGGGTCATTTTGAGACTTCTATATATCATTGGAAATCTCTTTCTGAGCACTATCCATCTCCAAAATATTATAATATGATCTTCTATAATGGAAATGACTCCAAATTCTTTTCTTCTTAATCATCCTACTTCACCAAACTAATTGGAAACAATTGAGTTGTGCCACACGTTTTACATCAATTCCAACATATTTTCAACACTTCTCACCTTACTACCTACAACTCATTACTCTATTGCATAATATTTTGTTCCATTGTTTGGTTCCAATCAAATGGGGAAGGGCCCATGATAGAACCGTGACCTAGTTGGAACCTTTCTTGAACTATATAATTTTAAGCAAACATTTCTCCTTATGCCATATACCATTAGGAAGGCCTGGGGAGGGCTATATAGCCAAGCATTTTTCTGAATCATTTTAGATAAGGAAATGAAGATGAAATTTATTCAATCATATAACATTTATCCCTAACCTCAGGCTAAGAAGAAATACAAAATAACACATCATTGAAAAACATTAACAATTATAACACACTTTCCAAGCTCCCCCTGAACTTGACACAAACAATTATTTAAAATCAAGGACTTAACCTTGTTATACAATCTCACTTCAACATGCTTCCTATAAGGTTGGAATTACTTGACATAAATGATAACACTTTACTCAAAAATATACCTATGTTTGAAATCAGAGAAAACCATTAATGAGTAACGTTTCTCATCAATGACAACACTTTTCTATACAATATCCCCCTTTTTGATTGATGGAAACACTACAAAACATTTCTAGTAATTGATGGAAACACCATCACTTTGGAAGCTCTTTAATTGTCAATTTTTTGAAGAGAATGTTTTGGTTTTCCCACTCTCCTCATTTTCTTATAAAAAGGCAATGGATGATAACTCTCCATATGTAATATCAATGTACACATGTGAGCTCCAATGATTACTTACACTCCCCCTTTGACATCAACAACCAACGTTTGTTGTTGGATATTCATTTCACTATTCTCATTTCAACCTATACTCTACCTATCGATTCCAAGCCTTCTATTGAGATAGAAATTAGGTAGCCTTGACATCTAGATTCATACATCTATTATTATTTAAATAACCAGATTCTCCTTTTGGCTTTGAGGTGTCCATCCCTATCTCCTTAATTCTTACTCTCCTAATGGGATTTAGATATATCCCTATATATAATAGGGGAACTATATAAATCGATACTCAGAATACTTTATATTTCCACTAAAATAAATTTATACCAATTCAAATTAAATAGGGGCATACTTAAGGAACACAAAAACATTCCATTTCATAGTGCACTTTAATACACTTTGCTGCCCTTAAATTTGGTCTTATCCTATTCATATAAGGCTTCACTTAAGGGGCCATTTAAATGAGAAGAATTTAAAAAAAAATCCACACTTATGGTTATTCCAAGGGCCAAATATATGACTACATGAATTTCTTATCCAAATACCACAAACTCTCCCCTCTTATACAAATTGACTAAGTTATTTTTTCATTGTTGTCCAATTAAGAAAATACACACTTGTGGTTATTCCAAGAGCCAAATTACCCCCTTTTGATATGGATTGGATCATTATATTGTTTTTTATCCATATCTATGAATTTGGAGTGGAAAGAGTGGAGGAATCAGCTCATGGGACCATTTTACCGGCAGAACCGAGTTTGGAAAAAAATGATCTAAAACCTTCTAAGATCATTTTGAGGCATGAAACAAAGTTTTTTTGGGGGTATAAATTTTACACTTTCTATATACACCATTTCATTCTATTATAGACAAATATATCTTTCCAACGGTGCAAGAAGTGCATCAATCAGAGTCTGTATGAAAAATTTATGCCACTCAAAAGTTGACCTTCCTATTTTCACAAATATAGTTCGGGAGGATGTCGCATTAGCTCCCATTATTCATGGAAAAGGGGCTAGCCACCTGTTTTTGATGTTAAATACTTCAGAATATTCTATATTTTAACTCTAATTAAGAGTTGATTTAGTCAAAATTAGCTGGTAGTAGGATATCGGGCTATGTTAGCAGGCCACTAGGAGGAAGAGGCATTCCATTATTTCAAGAGAATTATTGTTCCATATATAAGAAAATATAACCAAGAGAGATAGGAGGTAGAACAAACAGAGGCATTAGGGGAATTTTGAGGTCTAAAATGGGCCTCCTAATAAAAATGAACAACCAAAATAAACTTTATGAGAACCAATAGGATTAAAGAGGATGATGTCAACCATGGGGGATTATTCACCATTTTTGGAATAAAAAATTAAAAATATTAAAAAATAATAAAATAATAAAACTACTTTTTCAACTCATATTTTCAACTTATCTCCCTAATGTTTTACTCAAATTTCAAGCAGAATTACTCGTTGGATGCAAAATTTAATTCCTCATCCAAGGAGTACACATGTTGCACACTTTTGATGGAATCCACTGCACAAAAAATGAGAAATAAATGAAAAACATGATTACAATCATGTTTTTCATTTATTTGTCATTTTCAATTAGCAGAGTCCATCAAAATTATGCAACATGGGTACTCCTTGGATGGGTAATAAAAAATTTCATCCAACGAGTATTCCTGCTCGAAATTTGAGTAAAACCTTAGGGAGTTAAGTTCAAAATACGAGTTGAAAAAGTAGTTTTTTCTATTTTCCATTTAGAATTTGATGATGTAATCAGATCTTATTTTATTATTTCCACTATTATTTTATAATTTCCTTAGGATGCCCATTTTAGACCTCAAAATTCCCCTAATGGGTTTTGTGCACTATAGTAACCCACAAACCTCATTCATTACATCTTTATACTTGGAGCCATATTTCCAGACAGAGAAAGAAAGTGAAGCAACCTCACCTTCCATCTAGGTTTTATCCAAAAATGGTTTCCAATAGAACATATCTTGTGTATTATATGTGTGTATGAGCTTATTCTATAATTATCTACATTTCTGAATAATTTCCATTCGCATCCACACACTAATTACAGTTAAATCTACAAATCTAGAATTTTAAAAAACTATAATAGTGTAAAATTTAAGTATTTTAACATATTTTTATTAGATCTGTTATAACGAATTATGTAGTGGAATATCCATGAAAATTTATGAATCATTTGGTATCAGATCAGGTTTCTTTGGGCATTTTTTGGATATTTCAGGGATCTAGATCGGTGGGGCCAAAAATCATAAGACCCTAATCATGGGTGACGAATCTATAAACAAACCTCGTGATCCTGTAGAGGTGAGGTTTATGTAGCTGGAACAACAAGTCGCAGATATCAACCACAATGTAAGCCTCGTCATGGCAGACTTGAATAGGAAAATCGGGATATTTGGAGAAGATGGGAGTTCGAATGTAGAGTACAAATCAAAATAGGGATTATAAGATAAAGGAGAAACAAAGAACTAGATCAAGAAAGAAGCCAAAAATGTTCAACCCAGTTTGAGTGTCATGAAACATTCACACTACCTGTTTAAAATGGAAGAAAATTTCGATATCAAGCCTCACCATGTCAATATCGTTGTTATGAATTTGAACCACTGGTTACAACAACTAGAAGTTTATTTCATTGCCCATCAAATCTAAGAAAGGAAAAATATCTCATTTTCATGACTCAAATGAGAGGTCCATGCACTAACTTGGTGAGAGAGCCACACAAAAACACTAAGGTTGGAGGGAGAACATCCAATTAATAAGTGGGAGGATTTCAAAACCCTCATTAAGTTTCATTTTTATCCCATTGGGTATGTGGAGGACTTGTGGATCCTGTAGCATTACTTTAGGTAAAATTTGGTCGAAATACTACATGATTACACCACGAAATTCAAAAAGCTGTCAATGTTGGGTATCTCTCCAAAGAACCTGTTGTAACTCCTAGAGACAGCCTAGAGTTGCCATAGACCAGTTCCTAGCACATCTTATATAGCAGAGAGACACGATTATGTAGTGAGAAGGATCTCATCAAGACCGAGCTCTCAGACTATTTCTTTTCAAATGAGAAAACTAAAATTTCAGTGGTATCCAATATTTCAGAAGCTTAAAGCTGAAGAGACAATTTTGAATAAGAAAGATGTTAAGCCCCAACAGAAATGCACAAGACAATTCCAAGACCGTCTGCTGTATCAAGGGCTGGATTCTCGAATAGTTCACAGAGAAGGATGATATAAAAGGTATCTACTGAGAATGTAGAAGAAAGGAGATATTAATTGCTATAAAAACAGTATTCAGAAACATACGTTAACATGTGGTGGGCTTAAACATTAAGAATCCATACATGATAACCACATTCGTAAATAATACTTCATAACATTCAATATAGCAGAAATGTGAATGGGGTGAGAATGGAACAACATATTACACCTGAGCCATATTTAAAGTGCCGAGAAGCTAATGAAATAAGTATCCACAGGGATAAATTCATAACAGAAAGCAGCCAGCAACTCGCATTCCAGAATGTAATACCAGATATATGGATATAAACAAAAAGAATAACAACACTACAACACACCAGAGAGAATAACACACTGCGAATAATTGAAGCCAGAATCCTTATCCGAAACAAAACTACTTTTCATTGAGGCCCTACGAGCTCTTTGCATGCATATTCGGACGTTCACAAAATAACCAATCAAGAAGATCTTACACAGTTACTTTTTCTCAAAATTTTGGAACCTTTCTTTCTCCTTTGATCTACCTTATATAGGATTCCTTCCATTTCAGCGAGAAGATATTTTGGGAAAATATCTTCTTCGCATGAGAAAAATTTGTTAGATGTCACTTTCATAACAACAAAATTTCATGATGGGGAATCAAGCCTCCCATCATGTGTAAACAGGCCCTCGGCCATTTTCAAAACAGAAATTTGAACAACTGTTTGGTGTAAAAAGTAAAATGCAAGAGTGGGGGAAAACAACCCACTCGGAACTCTAAAAGAAATAAACTAAGTAAAAGTGAAATAGGCCGTTAAGACCATATCATGAGTTGACATAAAAATCACAGGCGAGGCTGAGTGGAAGCAGTTGCTGATTCAGGCGGAGGCATGTTAGCGGACGAACTGGTATGCTGACTCATAAATTGTGTCAGTCTTTGCTGAATCTCCACAGTTGGCTTGGGCATCGCTGAGAGCCCCTCCACCTCGATGAAGGCTTCGCCGAGAGCGTGAAAACCTGCCTCGGTAGGGAGCTGGTGCCTGATCATGTAAAGGAGGTTGAACTCCTTTTGGAGGACCGTAACAATTGTGTCAGCTTTGAGTTGAGTCGCTTTTCCCATCTAGAGGTCAGTCCGATCTCTTTCTGTTTGCAAGCGTGCTGTGTATTGATCCAGAGGCAAAAGCACGGCAGGGGAGGTCGGTTCCTAGCAGGAAGGGAGTCTGACTGTCGTGATTTCAGCCCATACCTTGTCAAACCGTTCGACATTGTCGCCCACCTATTGAAGGGCCCTTGAAGCTGCTGCTCGGGCCTTCTCTTTATTGATGATCTTATGACATTCGATGACCTCTGTAAATCGGTTGGAGATACCGTGTTTCTCCAAGTCATTTTCCCTTAACGCGTAAAGAAATGAGATGTAATCCCCAGCATGTTGAGCTCTGTTAGGCAGATCAACCCCTGCCTCCTGCAACTTTCTACTGAGATAGGGAAAAGTAGACTTGAGCTCCCCTATCATTGTCAAAAACTCCCATTGCTCGGTTACCGCTGTGATTATGTCTAACCAGATTATGCTTCTGGCCTCGAGAAGGGTGAGGTTCCCCTTTGTTCGACTTCTCATGTCAGCAATGGTTTTCTGCTGCTCAGCCGTGACCTTCTTCTCTTGCTCCACTTCCTTCTGTAGCCCCTCGACTTTTCTGGCATTTTCGGCCAGGGATCTCTCCAATTCTGCGATCTTTTGTCTGGCCATGGATGCTTGTTTCTCCAGTACTTCAATCTCAGCTCTGGCTGCGGACAGTTGTGCTGGTAATGAGCTGACTCCACTTGACGCTTCAGCTGGCTGACAGCTATGTGAATCCCACCTGGCCTGTAGCTCTGTTGCTTTGTTCTGTAACTCGATGATCTTTTCGGCCATCTTTTCATTCTCTTCCTTCTCCTTGGATAACCTGGCAGACAGCTCTGCTTTCCCCTCCTCCGCTAGTACCAATTCAACTGTCTGAACATGATGAGAGGCAGGAATACAAGCCTGTCTTTTTGCAGATGCGACTTCCTTCTGCAACTGCTTTATGAGCGCTGCCTGTGAACCTTTTCCTCCATCATCGGAGTTCTTGATTTGGTCTTGGAGATCACGCACCTGGTGTGCGTTGGCATGGCAAGAAACTTGTTCAGCTACTAAGGATGCCCTCAGCTGGTCATATTTCTGTTCTAGCTTCCTTAATGTGAGCGTGAGCTGCATTAGTTTATCCTTCATCATGTCACAAACTATTTGAAACAGGTCGCACATGTCATTGTTCGGCACCTTCTGCATGTCAATGGCCAATTCAAGCACTTTATAGCTGGGAACATCAGAATTGGGGTCCAGGATGGCCTCCGCCATAGACAATACCAGGCTTTCAGTGTCCGCGTTCATAGAGGTGAAGAGACTGGTATGATACTTTTCCACATACCCCCCTAATTCAGCCTTGTACCTGTCTCGGATTACTTTATTCGTCTGCTCCCTTTCGCTTGGCCTGGACGAAGTGTGTTCGATGATGGCCTGCGTAACCTCTGTGTAATCGGAGGAGGCGGCGCTATCTCTCAACACTGTTATCCCTGCCTTGCCTTTATCGAATTCACCAAACTTCGTGAAGGGTTCCAATAATTTCCCTTCTCCTATGACTTCCGCTTCACTGGTGGCCGTCCTTTGCCTCTTGGGTGGTGGTGCTGCTCCGGAGGTACCTGCCTCTTCTTCACCGGCGCCCCTGTTCACTTCCTCCTCTTCCCCTGTAGCAGATGAATCTGTCTCCATCTGCGAAAACAAGGGCCAAATTTCGAGGTTAGCCCTCCATTCCATAAATGGCCTCGGCTCATGTATGTAGGGTGTAGACCTGTTCCTTTTCCTTTTGTTTGAAATGATTTCTCGCGGGTCATAAGCCCAGCTTTTCCCCAACGTCAGGTCCATATTTTGCAGCATTTTTTCGGCAATTGGGAGGGTATGTCTCGAGTTTACCACGAAGGGGCCAATTTGGGTAGGAAGCCTTAGGATGTAGCCTTTCTTAGCGGGGACAAAATGGAGTTGGTCGGCTTTAAGGGCTTGTCGGATGTACTCGAGGGCGTAAACTCGTCGGACGGGGAAAACTGGCAACTGGTATAGAGCAACTTCGGCTCCATAGACCTGAATTTTAGTGCAGTCTTCAGAAAGAAACCAATCTCCGGTACACTGGTATTTCCCGGCTTGTAGCCAACGTTTCATTTCTGGGAAAACCCTAGGGGAAGGTGAATCGTGAATGATGGTATAGGCGATGGACATGAAAGTGTTCACAAAGTTCGCATAGCCCTCTCCCTTAGGTAATTGACGGACGGAGAAGTTCCAGTCGAAGACTGGTCTGGGTTGGGAGTTCTCAGAATAGACCCTGTCTAACCCCAAATGGTCGAACTTATCTGCATGCTGGAACAAGAAGAGGTAGAACACCATTGAGCAAAAGCGAAACTGGCGGGCTTGTGAGAGCTATTGGAATTGGGTTAGGATGGTAAAGGAGAGGAAACCAGGAATTTCCAAGACAACCCCATTCTGTGACATGAGCCATAAGAAGCGAACGCATACCATAGAAATGTCTTCCGGGCTCCCTATCCCCAAAAGGCCGGGGCCGATGAGAGAGAACAAAGCCCAACCTCGATGAACAAACTTAGTGAAAAAAATTGCCCTAGTCGGGGAAAGTGTGGTGTTGCATGGTCGACTATGGAAAGACATAAAGGCACCACGTTATGAAAGTTGAAGGATTGAATCGGGTTACTGGTTGCTCATCTTTTGAAGTCGTATATGTGTCGCCGGGCAGGAAATGGAGAAGGCCAAAAATACAACACCGGAGAAAGTGAAACACTAATCCCTAGAAACAAGGCGCCCACAATGTGGCTGGGCATCTCTGAGCCAGGTGATGAAATCAATACAAGAATGGACCTGGGGGGTGATTTGGTGGTAGAAGCCCGACATGACAACTCGGAAACGGTCTGCGTTCTTGCAATGGCGGCCGAAAAGCAGAGGTTTAAAACTGTGTATCTCAAAAGGGTATTTCGGGTCGCAGATACCAGACTGCAAGTCATAGAGGGGTTCAAAACCAGGGGGGTTCCTAGACTCACGGACCTGGGGAGTTTCTGGCTCGTTCTTCTTGGGCGTTCCCCTCCCCATGGCTGACATTTTAAGAATTTGAAAAAGAGAAAGGAAACAGAGGGAAAATGGAGAATGGAATACCTGAACAAAGGGTGACAGTGCTCGGGAAAGCGACGCGGGGAACCCTGACAGTGATTGGGGTAGACCAGGCGCTCTTCCCTACTTGGTATTTGCCGTGGATAGTAACCTGCGTCTTTTTACTGGAGTGAAATACGAGAGTGAGCAGACTGTTTGAGCTAAAAAGGCGGGTGAGTAGGATGACTGAAGGCAAGTGTCGTAAGGACACTGACACTGAGACACGTGGCGCGCGGGGATTGGGGTTGTAAGGGTGTAGGTGGGCACCTCGTGTCAGGTTTAAAGCTGGTACGGGTCTCAGTACCAGCTGATCTAATAAACTTTACCTTACCTTTTACCTGTGTATATGCTGACCAACCCTTGCAGCGTGTGATTTCCTGCGCCCAATAAACACATGAATTTCCCCGACCGAGAAGATCCACCTTATGGTCTGCCATGTCACCACCACGCAGAAACCTCGTATTGCCTCCTTTCTAGTGTTGAGTCCCCACGCTACATGTCACCATTCCGCGGGGGTATGGACCTCGTCCTTCCCCCGCTGCTCGACCCCCTCGGATTCCCATGTGTGCCTTCATGCGGCTGCAATTTCTTTTATTACGTCTGTCTTACGTTTAGTGCTGCGCTCCCTTTGCTTTTATATCTCATGTTTTCTTTGTGACTTTACACTCCATCCTTTGCATTATTTCTCCATTGGCTTTAATACATTTGGCTTCCAATACCTTTTCCCCTTTTGAGCTACTTTCGAAATATTTCTCCCTTTGGTACGAAATTTAATTCATGGCTTGTCAACCTTTTTAATACACCCATGATTAAAGTTAAGGATTGAACAACATTGGCTCCACCTGGGGACGGTATGTTTTTCCCCGAACGTGTCGAGAACTACGCAGAACGCCTGTCTATCTTCTTTGAATACCACTTTTCCAGCTCTTGTGACTTCTCCCTGGACAGATCATCATGACTCATGCATTATTTGATAAAAAAAGAAAACAGCAGCTAATGTACAATATGATACAATCAGGCTTTTTCAGCCTGCTTCAGAACTGAAAATACGGTTTGAGGAATTGCCCATTTATAGGGGCGTCCAACAGATCTCCCTGCAAATTCTCCAACTTGAAGGTATTATTTCCTCCCTGTTCTGTAATCTTGAAGGGGCCGAACCAAAGGGGATCAAATTTACCATGCTTACCTTTATCGTCCCTTTGTACATCCCACCTGAGAACTAGGTCTCCCACCTGTAACTTTCTATCCTTAGTATGTTGATCAAACAACTCTTTCATCTTCTCCTGGTATTCCACAAGCCGCTGGTTTACCTGACCACGCGTTTCTTCGAGTTCCACCAGCTGGTTGATTCTTCTAGTCATACCATCAGGTTCTTCCTGAACTTCTTGCATGAAACGAGCCACAGGTAAAGCTAATTGTATGGGGAATACAGCTGCTCACCCATATACTAACTCGTAGGGAGATTTCCCAGTTGCCCTTTTACTGGTTATCCTGTTTTCCCAGAGAGCAAACTTCAGTTGGGAATCCCAGTTCCTCTGGTTTTCATTTATTGTCTTCTTTAGAGCTCTGACCAGCATTTTGTTTGATGATTCCGCCAAACCATTTCCCTATGGATAGTAAGCTGTAGAGTGGCCCAGAGTGATGTTATATTGCTGAAAAAAAATCACAAATTTAGTAGATTTGAAAGCTTGGGCATTGTCAGTTACTATTCTAGCAGGACATCCGAACCTGGAGATAATGTTCTCTTCCATGAATTTGATGATCACCGTGTCTGTAGCGTTTCGTGCGGGTATGGCCTCCACCCACTTCGTGAAGTAATCTGTAGCAGTCAAGATCCATTTGTGCTGCCCACTTGAGGGTGGGTGAATCTCACCTATGAAGTCAATTCCCCATTGTTTGAAAGGTTCATCAACATGCACAGGAATCACGGGTAGAGCTGCTAACTTCTGCTTCTCAGCAAACTTCTGGCACTTGTCACATGCTCTGACCCAAGCGAAGACATCTCCAAACAATTTAGGCCAGTAAAAACCAGCCTTCAGAATTTTCTGAGCTGTGCTTCTCCAGCTATAATGTCCTCCACAAATTCCCTCATGGAATTCGGTTATTATGTTCTTCACTTCACCTTCTATGAGGCATAACAGCAGTATGCCTGAAAGATCTCTCCAATACAGCTGACCATTGGCAACTACATACTTCTGCGATTTCAGCCTCAATGCTCTGTATTTGGATTTATCGCAGCTGGGCGGGCAGCTGAGTGTCAGGAGGTAATCAACTATTTCTTTGTACCAAGGACTAGTAAGATACTTCATTTGTATTTTCTGAGTGGCCATTTCCACCTCTTGCCTCCCTGTCATCTCTTCAGAATCTTCGTTTGCAACCATGGATAAGTGGATGCCCAAAGCTTGATGATTTGATTCTGACAAAATCTTTGCTAGCCCCTGTCCTTTAATTAACTTGATGGGTCTGATGTCCAGCTCATATTCCTGTATCTTTGCAATCCACCTGCCCCTTTTGCCTTCACTGTCGCCCTGAACGAGGATATCCTTCACCGCTGCGGTGGGTACAAAAGTAGTAACGTGGGACTATAGAATATACATCCGAAATGCCTTGAGGGACTTTACCAGGGCGTAAGCCTGCTTCTCCAGTATGTTGTATTTCAGCTCTACGTCATGAAGTACCTGACTAAAGAAAGTAATGGGTTTCTCATACCCATCCTCATTTTTCTGTAAGAGGACTCCAGCTACCGTGTGCGGTGATGCAAAAGAGAAAATCATAAAAGGTTTAGTGAAATCTAGCTTTGCCAGCACGGGAGCCTCAGCAAATGCGTTTTTTATCCTGGCAAAGGCCTGCCTTGATTCTGGTGCCCATTTCACCTCATTATCTTTTTTTAACATATCTGTTATGTGTCTAACAATTTCAGCATAATTAGGAATAAATCTTCTGAGAAAATTGATACGTCCTAAGAGCACCTGGACTTCTTTCTTGTTTCTGGGGAGGGAGATACCATTTATAGCTTCCACCCTTTTAGGATCGATTTTGACCCCATCTTTAGTTACTATGTGTCCTAGGAGCTTACCCTCTTCTAACGCAAAGAAATATTTTTGAGGATTTAGGGAAAGTCCATACCTTCTGCATTTCTCAAAAGTCCTTTGTAGATGCTGAATGTGCTCGGCATCATCTTTCGAAAAGACTGTTATATCATCCAAGTACACCACCAAAAACTTGTCCTGTTCTCCAACAAAGGTTATGTCCATAGCCCTCTGAAATGTGGCTCCAGCATTAATTAGCCCAAACGGCATCCTAGCGTACATAAATTTTCCCCAAGGCGTGGTGAAAGCAGTCTTTTTCTGGTCCTCCGGGAGTACAGCCACCTGATTGTAACCCGAAAAACCATCCATCATAGACATTCTAGAGGCCCCCACCATCTTCTGCAGAATGTGGTCCATCTTTGGTAATGGGTAATTATCCTTCAGGGAGGCTCTATTCAAGTTTTTGAAATCCACGCACAGCCTTATTTCTCCATTTTTCTTCTGGACAGGGACTAATTTTGCTACCCATTCAGAGTATTTCAATGGCACAATTATCTTAGCCTTTAACAACTTCTTGATTTCCTTCTCAATGGAGGGGAGTAACAGAGGGTTAATTTGTCTGAGCTTCTGTTTATGGGGCCTTGCATCTGCCTTCAGGGGAATCTCATGTTGCAGAATGCTGATATCAAATGTCTTCAAGTCTTGATAGGACCATGCAAACACATCTCTATAAGACTGAAACAATTGCAGATACTTCACTTTGTAGTCATCAGGGACCTTTCTGGACAACTTCACGACTTTGGGTTCAGCTTCAGTACCCAGATTTAGGTCTTCTACCTGGTTTTCATCTGCCACTTTGCTAGGCTACTTGGAGACATCATTTTTGTCAAACAACCTTTCCAGGGGTACCAAGCCTCTAGGGATGATGTTTCCCTTCAGCTGCAAAACTTTACTCCCAGCCATGTTTTCTTCCCACTGGTTTTCTGATTTATCCTCAGCATCATCTTCATTACCACAGTCGATTTCCATATTAGATAATTCCCCCACCGTCTCTAGAAATATTTTCACTTGTTCATCATCCTCAAACACTTGCCATTGTTTGACATTGTCTGGAATCGATGGTCTGTACCTTACTTCTATCTCATACCTCAGGAGGGGATTTTGAGGTGGGCGGAAGGTACTAGCAGCCACGGCCAAGGAGTCTGCCATTCTGTTCTACTCTCGGGGCATGAATTGAATGTTAAATGCCAAGAAAGAATTATCTACAAGATCCCAAACTTCATTTCTATAGGCCTTTAGCCTAGGATGTTTGGCTTGACACTGATTTTTCACTTTTCTAACCACCAACTCAGAGTCTCCCAGCACCTTCAGATTCTGTATTTTCATACTCCTTGCTGTCTGCAGCCCCAATATGAGTGCTTCATATTCAGCCACATAATTTGTGGCCTCATATTCCAATTTGAAAGACAAGGGGACCCATTGACCCATAGGTGAAATGAGCAACACTCCAGCCCCGTTTCCTTCCCTGGAATTTGCACCATCAAAGTGGAGTGTCCAGATTTCAGATCCATAGTTCTGCACTGATGAGTCAGCCTTTATCTGACAGAATGAGGACTCATGGGCATATTCCTGATCTTCTTCTAACATCAGACAGGAGAAATCCCCATCTCGGCTGTAGACTGGAGAATTAACTAAATCACCTACCTTGGTGACTGTTTTAACAAATCTGGTCTCTCGGTACAATCTCCTCTCTTGGCCCCCAAAGATAGGGATAGTGGCATAGGACAAGTCCAGCTTAATTGATCCTCTGATTCTGGTCCCCCAAGACCTTGACAGTAGCATACCGAAGCGGGCTGGGATGTCAGCCACTACGATATCCATCACCACACTTTTGGCTGGGATCTGAGCCAGAGTAACTGCTAGATCTTTAATCATGCCCAAACATTTCACTCTTTTGGAATCAAAAGAATAGAGGTCTTTATATGGGCGAGTGATTTGGAGTCCCAATTGTTCCATGACAGATAGGGGCATGAGGTTGTGAGACACTCCTAAGTCTAACATACAATTATGCAATAATAGATCATGGATCACTAAAGATACATAAAAGGGAGGGGTGGAGGGATCTAACTCTTCAACGTGTGGACTGAACACTACCATAGGCCTTTTGTTCTTGCAGGTTAAGACTATCTGGAATGTGTGGTACATCAGGAGGGGAGATGAAGGAAGAGACCTGTGACTGATAGGCAGGCTGTTTCAATAACTCAGACAGAGGGACTGGTATTTTTACTTTTTCAAGCTCTTTTTGTAAACAGAAGACAGATGAAGGCTTATCTATTGACTCTTCTTTTTCTTTTGACTCTTTACTTTGCAGAGGAGGCTTAACTTATTTTACTGGAGGTTTATTATCAGGGGATGCAGCTACTTGTGAAGACGAAGGCATTTGAATATCAGATTGCAGAGATTGGTTAAGGGGCCTCTTACCTTTTTCTGGGGGTTCTTGAGTATTGGCCTCTTTCTGTGCAGATGCTGACTTTTGGGGTGTGTCCTCCTCTTCATCTTGAGTGCGGGTTCTTTTTCTGGATGACCTGAGGTCATATTTTCTATTAAACTGGGCTTGCATGAAGTCAACGAACTGTTTGCAGTATTCATCAATCTCGGGCTCTTCAGTATCCTCGTTGTTCCTCATTTCTGAGTGAGCTTGTAGCTCCCCTTCCTCACTTTCTTGTACAGGGCATTCTATGTCATCACTGTCTGAGAAGACGGGGCATGCCTCATCTTGTTCATAGGCAGGATCTTCAGGAGAAGCCTCCACTTGTCCCTCCAAGTATAAAGGATGCGGCACCTGATCTTGTTGCTCCTTCTGTCCCCTCTGCAGAATCTGCAAGGGTGGCTTCCTGTATTGAGGATTGAATCCCCCTGTTTGGAGCATTCTGGAAATTCTTTGGGGGAGAATTCTTGGCCTCCATCTCCAGCTTGACCAGCTTATTTGAGAGATTCTTGATCATTCTATTCATCTCTTCAATCTTGTCATTTGCCGAATCTCTATCTTGACTTGAAGTGGATACTTCTTCTTTGCCCCTTCTTCTAGTATCATGTTCTTGTTTCCCTTTGGAATTGCCAGTTGAGACAAAATTTGCTTCTATCTCCAACGCGTCTGTCTGGGCGTCATCTAGAGTGGCTGGCTTTCTCTCTCTTAGTGAGAAACCAAATTCAGAATCAAATGCTGCCACAAAAACGACCTTGGCAGTGGTCTGATGAGGCTTCATCTCAGTTGGGAGGCTCAGGTACAATTTGTTAAATCTTCTGATGAATTCTGACACCCCTTCATTGTGCTTCTTTTTCAGAGTGTTAAACTCGGTAAGGACATCCCCGTGATCCTTACTTTCGCCCCACTTTTTGATGAAAGCATCCTCCATAGCCTCCCAACTGTTGATGGAATTAGCTCCAAGGGTTTTAAACCATTTTCTGGCTTCCCCATCTAAGGATTGCACGAACAACCTTAGAACTACGTCCAAATGCTCAACATTAAAATTCTCTGTGAAAGAGCAGAAAATTTCGACATGCTTCTGTGCTTCAATGTCATTCTCACCACTAAATCTGGGCAGAATCTTTAAATAATCCTGTGGCATGTCATTTAGTACTACAGGTAGCTGTAAAGGAGTGTATCTGTTCTGCAAGAAGCCAGGGACATTCGCCATTGGGGGAGGCAGAGGTAGAATGAGAGTCTGAGCTGTGAGTGGTGGAGGAGAGGGTGGAAGTGAAGTATGAATAATGATGGGGATGTAGTGAATAGCAGCTCGGGGGGTTGATGAGAATGTCGGGCTGTGAACAGCAGATATTTCAGTAACTTCCTTAACCTCCTCAACTTCAGGGGTAGGGTGGAAAGAGTAATGCGGAGTGTAACTAGACTCGGCTTCGTCTTTGATATGGGCACCTCCCCGAGGTGGGTTCTTTGAATAGTAACCAGTATCTCTTATAATAGGGTTAGAGCCTTGTATTTGGGCGACTTGAGAGGAAGAGGACGGAAGATATGGAAAGTTTTCTAGGGAGAATTCAGGAATCTCGGTATGAACTGACTGCCTTTCCCTCCAACCTCTTCGATGTAGGATTCTCTCTGGGTCAGACACAGAGGGTGTCCTTGACTGAGATGTATTTGACCTTAGGTGTGGCTTATGGGGAGCCAGGACTGCAAATAGTTTTATCTGTAATATGAATGTGCAGTCGCCAAGGTGAGGGGTGCACAACTCTCAACTCTTCGTGCTCACCTAACTGAAGAGTGGATGGGTTTTGTCGAGGCCCAGGGATTTAAATTTCTTCAACTTCGATCCCCGGAAACGGCGCCAAAAAGATGTTGTAACTCCTACAGACAGCCTAGAGTTGCCATAGACCAGTGCCTAGGACATCTTATATAGCAGAGAGACACGATTATGTAGTGAGAAGGATCTCATCAAGACCAAGCTCTTGGACTATTTCTTTTCAAATGAGAAAACTAAAATTTCAATGGTATCCAATATTTCAGAAGCTTAAAGCTGAAGAGACAATTCTGAATAAGCAAGATGTTAAGCCCCAACATAAATGCACAAGACAATTCCAAGACCGACTGCTATAGCAAGGGCTGGATTCTCGAATAGTTGACAGAGAAGGATGATATAAAAGGTATCTACTGAGAATGTAGAAGAAAGGAGATATTAATTTCTATAAAGACAGTATTCAGAAACATACGTTAACATGTGGTGGGCTTAAACATTAAGAATCCATACATGATAACCACATTCGTAAATAATACTTCATAACATTCAATATAGCAGAAATGTGAATGGGGTGAGAATGGAACAACATATTACACCTGAGCCATATTTAAAGTGCCTAGAAGCTAATGAAATAAGTATCCACAGGGATAAATTCATAACAGAAAGCAGCCAGCAACTCGCATTCCAGAATGTAATACCAGATATATGGATATAAACAAAAAGAATAACAACACTACAACACACCAGAGAGAATAACACACTGTGAATAATCGAAGCCAGAATCCTTATCCGAAACAAAACTCCTTTTCATTGAGGCCCTACGGGCTCTTTGCATGCATATTGGGACGTTCACAAAATAACCAATCAAGAAGATCTTACACAGTTACTTTTTCTCAAAATTTTGGAACCTTTCTTTCTCGTTTGATCTACCTTATATAGGATTCCTTCCATTTCAGCGAGAAGATATTTTGGGAAAATATCTTCTTCGCATGAGCAAAATTTGTTAGATGTCACTTTCATAACAACAAAATTTCATGATGGGGAATCAAGCCTCCCATCATGTGTAAACAGGCCCTCAGCCATTTTCAAAACAGAAATTTGAACAACTGTTTGGTGTAAAAATTAAAATGCAAGAGTGGGGGAAAACAACCCACTCGGAACTCTAAAATAAATAAACTAAGTAAAAGTGAAATAGGCCGTTAAGACCATATCATGAGTTGACAGAAAAATCACAGGCGAGGCTGAGTGGAAGCAGTTGCTGATTCAGGCGGAGGCATGTTAGCGGACGAACTGGTATGCTGACTCATAAACTGTGTCAGTCTTTGCTGACTCTCCACAGTTGGCTCGGGCATCGCTGAGAGCCCCTCCACCTCGATGAAGTCTTCGCTGAGAGCTCGAAAACCTGCCTCGGTAGGGAGATGGTGCCTGATCATGTCAAGGAGGTTGAACTCCTTTTGGAGGACCGTAACAATTGTGTCAGCTTTGAGTTGAGTCACTTTTCCCAACTGGAGGTCAGTCCGATCTCTTTCCGTTTGCAAGCGCGCTGTGTATTGATCTAGAGGCAAAAGCACGGCAGGGGCGGTCGGTTCCCAGCAGGAAGGGATTCTGGCTGTCATGATTTCATCCCATACCTTGTCAAACCGTTCGACACTGTCGCCCACCTGTTGAAGGGCCCTTGAAGCTGCTGCTTGGGCCTTCTCTTTATTGATGATCTTATGACATTCGATGACCTCTGTAAATCGGATGGAGATACTGTGTTTCTCCAAGTCGTTTTCCCTTAACGCGTAAAGAAATGAGATGTAATCCCCAGCATGTTGAGCTTTGTTAGGCAGATCAACCCCTGCCTCCTGCAACTTTCTACTGAGATAGGGAAAAGTAGACTTGAGCTCCCCTATCATTGTCAAAAACTCCCATTGCTCGGTTACTGCCGTGATTATGTCTAACCAGATTATGCTTCTGGCCTCGAGAAGGGTGAGGTTCGCCTTTGCTCGACTTCTCATGTCAGCAATGGTTTTCTGCTGCTCAGCCGTGACCTTCTTCTCTTGCTCCACTTCCTTCTGTAGCCCCTCGACTGTTCTGGCATTTTCGGCTAGGGAGCTCTCCAATTCTGCGATATTTTGTCTGGCCGTGGATGCTTGTTTCTCCAGTACTTCAATCTCAGCTCTGGCTGCGGACAGTTGTGCTGGCAATGAGTTGACTCCAATTGACGCTTCAGCTGGCTGACAGCTATGTGAATCCCACCTGGCCTGTAGCTCTGTTGCTTTGTTCTGTAACTCGCTGATATTTTCGGCCATCTTTTCATTCTCTTCCTTCTCCTTGGATAACCTGACAGACAGCTCTGCTTTCTCCTCCTCCGCTAGTACCAATTCAGTTGTCTGAACATGATGAGAGGCGGGAATACGAGCCTGTCTTTTTGCAGATGCGACTTCCTTCTGCAACTGCTTTATGAGCGCTGCCTATGAACCTTTTCCTCCATCATCGGAGTTCTTGATTTGGTCTTGGAGATCACGCACCTGGTGTGCGTTGGCACGGAAAGAAACTTGTTCAGCTACTAAGGATGCCCTCAGCTGGTCATATTTCTGTTCTAGCTTCCTTAATGCGAGGGTGAGCTGCATTAGTTTATCCTTCATCATGTCGCAAACTGTTTGAAATAGGTCGCACATGTCATTGGTCGGCACCTTCTGCATGTCAATGGCCAATTCAAGCACTTTATAGCTGGGAACATCAGAATTGGGGTCCATGATGGCCTCCACCATAGACAATACCAGGCTTTCAGTGTTCGCGTTGATAGAGGCGGAGAGCCTGGTATGATACTTTTCCACATACCCCCCTAATTCAGCCTTGTACCTGTCTCGGATTACTTTATTTGTCTGCTCCCTTTCGCTTGGCCTGGACGAAGTGTGCTCAATGACGGCCTGCGTAACCTCTATGTAATCGGAGGAGGCGGTGCTATCTCTCAACACTGTTATCCCTGCCTTGCCTTTATCGAATTCACCAAACTTCGTGAAGGGTTCTAGTAATTGCCCTTCTCCTATGACTTCTGCTTCACTGATGGCCGTCCGTTGCCTCTTGGGCAGTGGTGCTGCTCCGGAGGTACCTGCCTCTTCTTCACCGGCGCCCCTGTTCACTTCCTCCTCTTCCCCTGTAGCAGATGAATCCGTCTCCATCTGCGAAAACAAGGGCCAAATTTCGAGGTTAGCCCTCCATTCCATAAATGGCCTCGGCTCATGTATGTAGGGCGTAGACCTGTTCCTTTTCCTTTTGTTTGAAATGATTTATCGCGGGTCATAAGCCCAGCTTTTCCACAATGTCAGGTCCATATTTTGTAGCATTTTTTCGGCAATTGGGAGGGCATGTCTCGAGTTTACCATGAAGGGGCCAATTTGGGTAGGAAGCCTTAGGATGTAGCCTTTCTTAGCGGGGACAAAATGGAGCTGGTCGGCTTTGAGGGCTTGCCGGATGTACTCGAGGGCGTAAACTTGTCGGATGAGGAAAACTGGCAACTGGTATGGAGCAACTTCGGCTCCATAGACCCGAATTTCAGTGCAGTCTTCAGAAAGAAACCAATCTCCGGTACACTGGTATTTCCCAGCTTGCAGCCAACGTTTCATTTCTGGGAAAACCCTAGGGGAAGGTGAATCGTGAATGATGGTATAGGCGATGGACATGAAAGTGTTCACAAAGTTCGCATAGCCCTCTCCCTTAGGTAATTGACGGACGGAGAAGTTCCAGTCGAAGACTGGTCTGGGTTGGGAATTCTCAGAATAGACCCTGTCTAACCCCAAATGGTCGAACTTATCTGCATGCTGGAACAAGAAGAGTTAGAACACCATTGAGCAGAAGCGAAACTGGCGGGCTTGTGAGAGCTCTTGGAATTGGGTTAGGATGGTCAAGGAGAGGAAACCAGGAATGTCCAAGACAACCCCATTCTATGACATGAGCCATAAGAAGCGAACGCATACCATAGAAATGTCTTCCAGGCTCCCTATCCCCAAAAGGCCAGCGATGAGAGAGAGAACAGGTCGAACCTCTTCGACGAACAAACTTAGTGAAAACGTTTCTAATGTAGGTAGGGAAGTTGCATGGTCGACGGTTATGGAAGATATAAAGGCACGACGGGCTTCCCTCGGCTGTTTATTGAACTGGGTTACCAAGGTTTCATCTTTGAGGCTGATATATGTGTCGCTGGCAGGGAAATGGAGGGCCTGTCTGATAACATTGGGAGAAAGGGAAAAAACCTTATTCCCCTGAGGGGAAACGAAAGCACCCCGATGTACATCAAAGGCATCTCTGAGCCAGGTGATGAAATCAATACAAGAATGGACCTGGGGGGTGATTTGGTGGTAGAATCCCGACACAACAACTCGGAAACGGTCTGCGTTCTTGCAATGGCAGCCGAAAAGCAGAGGTTTGATACTGCGTATGTCAAAAGGGTATTTCGGATCGCAGATACCAGACTGCAAGTCATAGAGGGGTTCAAAACCAGGGAGGTTCCTAGACTAAGGGACCTAGGGAGTTTCTGGCTCGTTCTTCTTGGGTGTTCCCATCCCCATGGCTGACATTTTAAGAATTCGAAAAAGAGAAAGGAAACAGAGGGAAAATGGAGAATGGAATACCTGAACAGAGGGTGACAGTGCTCGGGAAAGCGACGCGGGGAACCCTGACAGTGATTGGGGTAGACCAGGCGCTCTTCCCTACTTGGTATTTTCCATGGATAGTAACCTGCGTCTTTTTACTGGAGTTAAATACGAGAGTGAGCAGACTATTTGAGCTAAAAAGGCGGGTGAGTAGGATGACTGAAGGCAAGTGTCGTAAGGACACTGACACTGAGACACGTGGCGCGCGGGGATTGGGGTTGTAAGGGTGTAGGTGGCCGCCTCGTGTTGGGTTTAAGGCTGGTATGGGTCTCTATACCAGCTGATCTAATAAACTTTACCTTACCTTTTACCTGTGTATATGCTGACGAACCCTTGCAGCGTGTGATTTCCTGCGCCCAATAAACACATGAATTTCCCCGACCGAGAAGGTCCACCTTATGGTCTACCATGTCACCGCCACGCATCAACCTCGTATTGCCTCCTTTCTAGCGTTGATTCCCCACGCTACGTGTCACCATTCCGCGGGGGTATGTACCTCGTCCTTCCCCCGCTGCTCGACCCCCTCGGATTCCCATGTGTGCTTTCATGCGGCTGCAATTTCTTTTATTACGTCTATCTTACGTTTAGTGTTGCGCTCCCTTTGCTTTTATATCTCGTGTTTGCTTTGTGACTTTACACTCCATCCTTTGCGTTATTTCTCCATTGGATTTAATACATTTGGCTTCCAATACCTTTTCCCCTTTTGAGCTACTTTCGAAATATTTCTCCCTTTGGTACGAAATTTAATTCATGGCTTGTCAACCTTTTTAATACACCCGTGATTAAAGTTAAAGATTGAACAACATAACCCATA